>CM027836.1:18028228-19228228 GCA_016097545.1 Eucalyptus victrix | reverse complement strand
AATATTTTGAAGCTTGAGGAAGTTAAAGTCTAGAGACTCTTCAACCCTTAGACTCAGACATACATGGCTATCGACTGTAAGTTGTTACTATATTCAATCTCGAAAAGGTACGATCATTAGTTCAGTTAATTTATAATTTCCGTGAAAAACATAATCGTGTCTTTTCAAAAAGGATTAACTTATATTTGGCGTTATCGATTTCAAAAGAGGCGTCTGTTCATTTTCCTTGTGCCGATTAGTTATATATATATACAGTTTTTCTCGATTAAACTTCAAAACCCTAAAAAGGCATTCTCCTCCCAATCCTGTCTCTACTTCGTGTTCATCTTCGAGAAAGTTGTCAACTTTTCTTGGGAAAGCGAGTAAAGGAATCTTTCAATGACAAGGAATGATGTCTTCTTCGAGAAAGTCATCAAGAATCGCGAACAGGGGACCATAGAGAATGAGGAAGGGGCTTACCCATTTCGATCTCACCAAGGAGAAAGAATTACCGAGTCAACAATAGAGCCCGATTCACTCTCCTCTATGTCACTCTTCACCATCTACCCCACAAGGTGCGGGTCAACATCCGGAGGAAGAAATAATCGAGGACGCAAACCCTGTAAGAGTCTAAAAACCCTCTTTTATTTACAAGCTCTATCGTGATCTGAAAAGCACTGGTACTCCGCTGAACTATATAGATGAGTTCTTTAAAGATAAGAATTATGAGAATGAGTATATTTTCTTGCGGAAAATGGAGGATTTGGGAATTGCTCCCAAAGGAAAGGCTGAGGAAGCACTTGCGAACATTTCAAGTGACCCTCGTGTACAGGGACTGAATCCGACTGACAGGAACGATGATGATAAAATGTTCCTTGAATTCCAATCTAGAATGGGTGTTGTAGCAAAGGTAAAGGGAGAAAGGATGGATTTATTTAAATCAAAGGAACAGGAAAATCTGTTCTTCAGGCTGTTGAAAAGAGGGGTGATAAACACTAGGAGTGTTGATTTCGATTTCTTGGATGCCATCAATGTGAACTTAAGGGAGAAGTTAAATCTGCTTCAACTTGAGCAATTTTGCTACGATACCACAGACGGTTATGCACAATTGACAGCATACTTCTATTCGAATCTCAGCTTTTTAGAGGCGAATAGAATATCCTTAAATGTTCGAGACCAAGACTATGTGGTAGATGTGGACATGTTGAAATAGCTAGTACGAGTACCTAGAGGGGGGGTGAATAGGTATACAAAAAAAGTTTCTCGAAGCTTGCACGATATTTAAACAATTAAAGGATTTGCAACAGTTAAACAAATTCAATCACAAGACTGAGTAAGGGAAAGAGAGAATTGAACACTCGGTTTATAGTGGTTCGGCTTGATTCAAGCCTACGTCCACTCTTTCGCACCGACAGCGATTGGCTGGATTCCACTATGATCAAAGAGATGTTACGGTGTTGATCTTCCTTGATTTCTAGGTGTAGATGATCTACCACACTCACTCAAGGCGTCACCAAGTATAAACACTCTCCCGTATACAATTTTGCTCAAACAGTCTCAACTAACAATCAAGGATCTTCAGACTCTGGAATTTTTCTATCGATCACACACTTAAAGCAACTAGACGTCTTCCTTTTATACTCCTTCATGCCATCATAGCCGTTGGCACTTACCAAAAGAATTCCTCCAATCTACCCGTTGGACGGAATCAATTAAGAAGATCATCCGAGCTATTTAAGGAATCTGATGATAGCCCATCAATCTGTTCGCCCATACAATCGGGATCTCGGTTTCCAAGAATAGAATATTCCAAGATTATTTCGTCGACCATCGGATCTTCAATCGATCTTAAATAAGAATTAAAGAATCCGAAACGATTATCCAACCAAAGAATCTATTCCGGAGGATAGGATCGAATCCTTAACCATAAACCTCGGCTTTGGATTTCCTTCGTCACACGGATTAGAAAGACGTCGGTGAGAATAGACTTAAGTCTTGAGTCCTCGAGTCTTAAGTCTTGAGTCCCGAGTCTTGAGTCTTGGGTCTTGAGTCTTGAGTCTTGAGAGAACAAAGTCTTCGACTTCAAACCGACGGTCTCCGAACATCCAGACTTTAGATCGAAAGAAACGTTTTGTCGGCTTCAAAATATTACGGAAAGATTTCTCCAACAATCTCCCCTTTTTTGATGGTGACAAAACTTTCTTGAAGATTTGAACAACTTTGACCCGCAAAAACATTTCTCAAGCAATATGGCTAACTCATAAAGATTAATGAAACTACCGGACTCTGCATCCACGAAAATTGGTTAGTCATTCATGAGAAACACCATATAACAACACTTGAATAAATGCAACCGAAGTTCATAATCCACAGCCAATTCAGTCAAATTCACACCCAAGTTCAAGTTCTCAAGTCATATTCAAAAATAAACATAACCAAACCACAAATGGTCAAAGTTTTTTTTTAAAAAAATGAAAGTTCAAATTGGTTCTCCCCCTTTTTGTCGGCATTGAAAAGGGTGAGAAAGGAGTCATGTCTCGCTGGGAATGCGCACGATCCGAAATCCCCAATGGACTGGACTACTCCTTCGAGCTTCTTCGGGTCTTCTCGCGATGAGCTACCTCTTCTCCCTTGGCATTGGCTTGAAGTTGCGTGAGCGAGGTCTTTGAATTTATCCTCCAGAGACCGAAGATGCTTGTCCGACATGCTTCAAGGCTTGGATTTCACGATCCGAATATATATCCGGTTACGCATTTCCGAAAGAATATTCATGATACTACGAAGATCTGCAGAATCATCCGTCTGTGTACTGGCATTGGCTTTCTCAGATGGTGTGTATGCAGACGATGGCGCTTCTGTATGGTCTGGCAGATTTGGAATCGACGTATCACCTTCTTCAGGCAATTGAGAGACCTGAACTTCTTCTGGGTCTTCGGAGATTGTCTTAGATCTTCACGACAGCGGATGAGGTGTAGACCTCTCTTGCTCGCTAACTCCCCCTGTCTCTAGGACATCGAGAGGGGAAGAGTGATGATCATGCTCTTGATTGCCCTTCTCTCCAGATTTATCAGCAGACTGTTCTTTTTCTTCTTCTCCTTCTTCTTCAACTTCTTTCTCCTTCTCTCTCTCGTTCTTCTTCTCCTCTCGCTCTGCTGAAGTTACGTCGGATGAGACACGAACGTCTTGTTCTTGTCGGTGCTTGGGATAGTGGGATCTTCATCATCTTCATCTTCATCTTCATCCTCCGGGATAAGAGTTCTTTTCCTCTTTTTCGACGAGGCACCAATGGCCTCCTTTCCTTTCCTTTTTGAAGCGGACGGACTCGGAGATTTCACTTTGAATTTCTCCATTGCCTTGGAGAGTTCTTGCAGATGCATCTTCATTAACATTTTCAACCCTACCACCATCTTATCACACGGTCGAACACAAAAAGTATGTGGCGTTCAATATTCGGATGTCGAAGATCTTGGTCACCGGACCGGGATAAGGCAATTGTCCTTTGTCTTTTGACACCGCTTCCGTACATATGGAAAAGAATAGTGTGTGGGAGAGAAAACTTCCGTCCTGAGTTGATCGCATACATCAACTTTGCTTCAGAAAGAGACACAGAAGTCTTTGACGTAGACTTTGGTCTGAGACAGTTGATCACAATCTTATGAAGCACTATGTTGATGGCATTCATCCTGGAATAGATAATTTTCTTATCTACATCCCTATCTTTGACAAGATCCAGAGTAGTACGAGCAGGTGAGACTTTGATTGGGAGATAGCGTCCCCGTTCAACTCCAATTATGTCCGCCAACATATTCACATCTACCACATAAACTTGATCTCGAACACTAAATGAAATTCTATTCGCATCCAAAAAGCTAAGATTTGAATAGAAATAAGCAGTCAGTTGATCATACCCGTCTGTAAAGTCAGAGCAAAAAGTCTCAAGTTGAAGCAAATGCAACTTCTCTCTTAAGTTCAAGTTGATGGAATCCAGGAAGTCAAAATCGACACTTCTAGGGTTTATTACCCCTCTTTTCAACAAACAAATACACTTTTTCCGATCCTTGGATTTAAACAAATCCATCCGATTTCCTTTCACCTTTGCTTTGCCACACCCATTCTAGGTTTAAATTCAAGGAACATTTTGTCATCATCGTTCCCGTCAATCGATTTTGTCCTGGCATACGAGGATCACTTGGAATGTTCGCAAGAGCCTCCTCCGCTCTTCCTTTCGGAGCAATTCCCAATTCTTCCATTTTCCGCAGAAAAAGATACTCATTTCCATAATTTTTGTCCTTAAGGAAGTCATCTATATATTTTAATGAAGAACCGAGGTTTTCAACGCACGATAAAGCTTATAGATAAAGGAGGGTCTTTGGACTCTTACTGGCTCGGCATCCTCGATTATCTCTTCTTCCGCATTTTGACTTCCACCTTGTGGGGCGGGAGATGCTGAATGACGTGGAGGAGAGCGAATCGGACTTTGTCGCCGACTTGGTAAGTCTTCTTCCTCGCAAGATCGAAGTGAGTCGGTCCCTTCTCCATTCTTTGTGGTCCCCGTTTGCGATTCTTGATGATTTCCTCGAAGACGACATCTTTCTTTATCTATTGGAGGATTCCTTCACTTGCTTTTCCCAAGAAAAATGACCACTTTCTCGACGATGAACAAAGAGTAGAAACAGATCGGGAGGAGAGTGCCTTTTAGGGTTTTGAAAATTGGGCGTAGAATAACTGTATATATATATATACCTCGGATTTGAAAAGAGAAGTTTAAACGGCACAAGGAAAGTGTACGAACACTTCTTTTTCAAAATCAATAACTGCCAAAATTAACTTCCTTTAAAAAGACAAGTTTTCAAATTTCACACGAATTATATCTGAATAAAAGAACGTACCTTTTCGAGATAAGATAAACGAAAATTCGTACCTTTTAGATAAAATAGCAACTTACGGTCTTTAGCCATGAATGATTGAGTCTCAGGATTTAAAGTCTAAGAGATCAGAGTCTTAGAGTTGGTGAGTCTCTAGACTTTAACTTCTTCAAGCTTCAAAATGTTGAGTCTCGAGCGGATAAAGTCGAATTGATTCTTCTCCAAAGGCTTTGTGAATATGTCCGCTAGTTGACTTTTTGAATTAACAAATTGAATCGAGATTTCTCCATTCTGAATATGATCTCTAATAAAGTGATGACGAATCTCAATATGCTTTGCTCTTGAATGAAGGATTGGATTTTTGGTGAGATTGATCGCGCTGGTGTTGTCACATCTCGATTTACGTGCATGAGTCTTCAATGCCAAAGTCTTGTAGCTGTTGTTTTATCCATAGAATTTGCGAACAGCAGCTTCCAAGAGCTACATACTCGCTTACGTCGTTGAGAGAGCTACGTTGCTTTGCTTCCTTGAAAACCAAGACACTCGTCCCCGTTTCCAAGCAGCTTGACAAGTTCCGAAGTGCTCTTTCTATCGACTCGCAAACCGGCCAGATCCGCATCCGAGTATCCTAGAAGATTAAAGTCTCCCTTCTTTGGATACCAAAGACCGATGCTTGAAGATGAAGCAACATATTTGATAATACGTTTCACGGCAATGAGATGTGATTCTCTAGGATCTGATTGAAACCTAGCACGAGATACAAACACTAAACAAAATATCGGTCTAGAAGCGATAAGATAAAGAAGTGAACCGATCATGCTCCTGTACAGCTTTTGATCTACTTTCTTCCCTTCTTCATCCTTGTCTATCTTCTGAGAACATGACATTGGTATGTCGGTCTTTTTGCACTTTTCCAATCCAAACCTTTTGACAAGATCATTCGCATATTTTTCTTGATGGATGAAAGTTCCTTCCTTCATTTGTTTCACTTGTAGTCCAAGAAAGAATGTTAACTCTCCCATCATACTCATTTCAAATTCATCCTGCATAGACTTAGAAAATTTCTTGCAAAGACTTTCATTAAAGGATCCAAAAATAATGTCATCAACATATATTTGAACAAGTAAAAAGTTTTTGTTTTCCTTTTTGATAAACAAAGTAGTATCTACTTTACCTTTGACAAAACCATTCTCCGTAATAAAAACTTACTTAGTCCGTCGTACCAAGCTCGAGGTGCTTGCTTTAGACCATACGAGCCTTTTTCGTCTGAAGACTGAGTCTGGCTTCTTTGGGTCTTCAAATCCAGGCGGTTGTTCCACATAAACTTCCTCATGGATAAATCCATTTAGGAAAGCACTTTTGACGTCCATTTGGAATAACCTGAAATTTTTGTAACAAGCAAACGCAAGTAATAGTCGAATAGCTTCTAACCTTGCAACTGGTGCGTAAGTCTCGTCATAGTCTATTCCTTCTTCTTGCGTATATCCTTTGGCCACGAGTCTTGCTTTGTTTCGTACGACTTTTCCTTTTTCGTTCATTTTGTTCCTGAATACCCATTTGGTTCCAATAACGGTTTTACCTTTTGGTTTAAATGTCAATTCCTGCACATCATTGATGTTGAACTGCCCGAGCTCTTCTTGCATAGCTTCGATCCAGGCTTTCATCGATAAAGCTTCTTCTATGCTTTTTGGTTCAATTTCGAAATGAGAGCCACAAAGACCGGATTCTTCATGCCTTTTTGATCTGTGCGGATTCCTTCATCAAGTTCGCCAATAATGAGATCTTTGGGATGACCGGATTTGTGCTTCCGCTTACTAGTTAATTTGCCGGTTGATGATCTCTTTCTTTATTTGATTCTCCATGAGCGTCTTGATGATGGACTTCGAATCCGAGATGCTTCTTGAGATGTAGACATTTGACGGTCTAGAACGGGTTCGCCTCTCTTCGATCGAGTCCGGCCGGATTCATCTTGCACGAGTCTTGGAATTTGACATTCATTGATTCTTCCACAGATTGGCTTTTCTTGTTGTAGACTCTGTAGGCTTTGCTTGATGTAGAATATCCAAGGAAGATGCCTTCATCTGATCTTTCTTCAAACTTACCAACTCGATCATTTGCATTTTTCAAAATAAAGCATTTGCAACCGAACACATGAAAGTATGAAACAATAGGCTTCTTACCTTTGAACAATTCATAGGGGTTTTCTCAAGAATAGGTCTTAGAAAGACTCTATTTATAATATAGCAAGCGCTTGAAACAACTTCAGCCCAAAATCGTGAAGAAATTTTACTTTCAATTAAAAGTGTTCTAGCCATTTCTTGAAGAGATCTATTTTTTCTTTCCACAACTCCATTTTGCTCGGTGTATACGGAGAGGAAAACATGTGATTAAAACCAGATTTTTCACGAGAATCTCGTAAAATCTTGATTTTCAAATTCACTTCCATGATCTGTTCTTATACTAGAAATAGCACATCCTTTTTCATTTTGAACCTTTTTAGCAAACTTCTCAAAGTACGAAAAGGTTTCTGATTTATTTGCAAGAAAATATACCCGGTAAAACGAGAATAATCGTCTACAATTACTAGACAATATTTCTTACCTCCAATGCTCTGGGTTCTTGTTGGTCCAAAGAGATCCATATGAAGCAACTGCAGTACATGATTAGTAAATACATGATTTATTTGCTTAAATGAATTTCTTACTTGCTTTCCCAGAATGCATGGAGTGCATAAGTCAGACTTTCGGTATGGCAATTTAGGTAGACCTCGAACAAGCTGCTTTGAAGAGATTTTGGCTAATTGCTTCTTGTTGATATGGCCAAGTTTTCTGTGCCATAGAACTGCTTCATCTTGAATTGAGATTAAGCATTGCTCTTCATTTGGCTTTACATCAAGGAGGTAGATGTTTCCATGCCTTCGACCCATGAAAGACGAGTCGAATCTTTGCTAATTCCGAACATATGCCTTCTTGAAAGGAGATCTTGTAACCAAAGATCACACGGTTGGCTAATGCTGAGTAGATTATAGTTGAGTCCTTCCACTAGAGAGACATTGCTTATTGTGAGATTTCCAATTTTCACGCCCGAATCCCACAATACTTCCTTTGCTATTTCCTCCGAATGAAACTTTTCCACCATTTACTTGAATAAGCTTTATGAAACAATTTGAGTCTCCTGTCATGTGTCTTAAGCATCCGCTGTCAAGATACCACTTTACTTTCTTTTTGACATAGACCTCAAATTCACTGTCTGAGTCTGATCCAGAGTCTGAGTCTGATTGCGCCATCAGACATAGGTTGGCATATTCCTCATCACTCTCTTCACACTCTGTATCGCTCCAGATTTCGGCTTTAAGAGCTTTTCGAGACTTCTCAGCTTTTCCTTTTTTCTTTTCGAAGAGGACAGGTTGGGTCTGATGTGTCCCTTCTTTTTACATTCGAAGCAAACTACATCTTTGTTTGGTTCCACATCATCAACAGACTTGGTCTCGCTGTCTCGAAAACTTTGTTTCTTTGGAATGAACCTTCGCCTTTTCTATTCAGTTTTCTGAATCTTCTTACCATGAGGGCGAGCTCCTCATCATCCATATCATCTTCAGAATCTGCATCATCGAATCATCATTTGATTTTAGTGCAATAGATTTCTTACCTCTTGGATCTTCGTCTTCATTAATTCGTTCCACTTCGTAAGACTGAAGAGTTCCAATCAGTTCGTCTACAGATAATGGCATGATTCTTTGCGTCTCTCTTATTGAAGTCTTTATATGATTCTAATCCTTGGAGAGTCCACGTAGAAGCTTATTCACCTTCATGGGATCAGAAATTTTTTGTCCTTGGTTCTCAAGACCATTGACAATATCTGTAAAACGACTAAACATGTCAGTTATAGATTCTCCTGGTTTCATTTTGAAGGATTCATATTGACCAAGAAGAATGTTAATTCTGGTCTCCTTCACTCGATCTGTCCCTTCATAAGTGATATGTAACCTAGAGGGGGGGTGAATAGGTATACAAAAAAAGTTTCTCGAAGCTTGCACGATATTTAAACAATTAGAGGATTTGCAACAGTTAAACAATTCAATCGCAAGACTGAGTAAGGGAAAGAGAGAATTGAACACTCGGTTTATAGTGGTTCGGCTTGATTCAAGCCTACGTCCACTCTTCTGCACTGACAGCCGATTGGCTGGATTCCACTATGATCAAAGAGATGTCACAGTATTGATCTTCCTTGATTTCTAGGTGTAGATGATCTACCACACTCACTCAAGGTGTCACCAAGTATAAACACTCTCTGTATACAATTTTGCTCGAACAGTCTCAACTAACAATCAAGGATCTTCAGACTCTGGAATTTTTCTATCGATCACACACTTAAAGCAACTAGACGTCTTCCTTTTATACTCCTTCATGCCATCATAGCCGTTGGCACTTACCAAAGGAATTCCTCCAATCTACCCGTTGGACGGAATCAATTAAGAAGATCATCCGAGCTATTTAAGGAATCTGATGATAGCCCATCAATCCTGTTCGCCCATACAATCAGGATCTCGGTTTCCAAGAATAGAATATTCCAAGATTATTTCGTCGACCATCGGATCTTCAATCGATCTTAAATAAGAATTAAAGAATCCGAAACGATTATCCAACCAAAGAATCTATTCCAGAGGATAGGATCGAATCCTTAACCATAAACCTCGGCTTTGGATTTCCTTCGTCACTGGATTAGAAAGACTGTCAGTGAGAATAGACTTAAGTCTTGAGTCCTGAGTCTTAAGTCTTGAGTCCTGAGTCTTGAGTCTTGGGTCTTGAGTCTTGAGTCTTGAGAGAACAAAGTCTTCAGACTTCAAACTGACGGTCTCCGAACATCCAGACTTTAGACTGAAAGAAACGTTTTGTCAGCTTCAAAATATTCTGGAAAGATTTCTCCAACACATGTTGGCAGATATAATTGGAGTTGAAAAAGGACGCTATCAACCGATCAAAGTTTCGATTGCTCGTACCACACTGGAGCTTGTCAAAGACAATAGTACAGAGGGAAGAATTACCTACTCAAGGATGCGTGCCATCAACATCTTGCTTCACAAAATTGTGATCAACTGTCTCAGGCCAAAGTCTACATCAAAGACTGACGTGTCTAACTCCGAGGCGAAATTGATGTACGCGATCAATTCAGGGAAGAAGTTCTCTCTTCCTCACACCATTCTCTTTCACATGTACAGAGCAATGGTGAATGACAAGGGCCAATTGCCTTACCCAAATCTTGTGACCAAGATCTTCAGACACTTGAACATTGAGCCTCCACATACTCTTTGTGTTCGACCATGCGACAAAATGGTGGTGGGTTTGAAAATGCTGACAAAAATGCGTCTGAAAGAGCTTAATAAGGCAATGGAGAAGTTCAAAGTGAAGACTCCAGTATCTTCTGCATCAAAGAGAAAAGGGAAGGAGCCCATGGGTGCTCCATCCAAAAAGAAAAGAACTCCTATCTTGGAGGATGAAGATGAAGAGGAAGATCTCTCTATCCCTGCATTGAAAAGAACCAGACGTTCTGTACCTGAATCAACAGAACAGAGAGAAGAAGAGGGACAAGCAAAGAACAGAGAAGCAGAGGAGCAACAAGAGAAAGAGAAAGAAGCTGAAGAAGAAGAAGAAGCAGTGAAAGAAAAGTCTGCAGATGAAGCAGGAGAGAAAGGGAATCAAGGCGCTGAAGAGCATGACCATCACTCTTCCCCAATTGAGGTCCTAGAGACAGGGGGAGATGGCGAGCAAGGAAGGACTACACCACATGCTGTTAACAATGAAGGTGTGAGTCGCTCACCAGCAAATCCAGAAGATTTTCAGGCTTCTCAAATGCCTAAGAAAGGACATGATACGTCAACACCAAATTTGCTCGATTTCACCAAAGCTCCATCGTCTGCCTTCACTCCATCTGAGAGAGCAAATGCGAGCACACAGACGGACAATACAGCAGATTTTCGTCGTATCCTTGATGTTCTTCTGGAAATGCGTGGTCAAATCTATGCTCTGGACTGTGAACTTCAAGTCCTGAAGAATGCTGGACAAGCATCTTCTGCTACCCTGGCGGATCAAATGAAAGACATCGCTCTTCAAATTCAAGCCAATGCCAAAGGAGAAGAGGTGGCTCATCTACGGGAAGACTTGAAGAGGCTGGAAGGCATCGTACGGTCGATGGGAGATTTCCGATCGTGTGCATTCCCAAGCGAGACTTGACTCTTTTCTCACCTTTTTAAAGATGACAAAAAGGGGAGAATTGCAATTTGAACTCAACTCTTTAAAACTTTGACTTTAAATTTCTTTTTGTGTGTTTGAACGTTTTTGAGTATGACTTGGGTGTAAACTTAAATTTGGCTGACTTGGATGTGGATTTTGATGTTTGACTATTTGCATTTATATCAAGTATTGCTATATGGTTTTACTTATAAAAGACTAACCGATTTTCTGTGGATGCAGAGTCTAGTTGTTGATTTTATTAATCTTTATGAGATAGCCATATTACTTGAGTAATGTTTTGCAGGTCAAAGTTGTTCAAATTTACAGGAAAGTTTTGTCACCATCAAAAAGGGAGAGATTATTGGAGAAGTCTTTCTAGAATATTTTGAAGCTGACAAAACAATTCTATCAGTCTAGTCTAGATATTTGCAAACCTTCTGTTTAGCGTCTGAAGACTTTTAGATCACCAAACTCAGCACTCAAGACTCAAGACTCAAGACTATTCTCATTGACAGTTTTTCTAATCCAGTGGACGAAGGCAATCCAAAGCCGAAGTATTTGGTTGAGGATTTAGTCCTATCCTCTCGGAGAAGATCTCTTGGCTGGATAATCATAACGGATTCTTTCATTCGTAATCAAGATCATTTAAAGATCCGATGGTCGAAAAAATATTCTTGGAAGGTTCTATTCTTGAAAACCAAGATCATGATTGTATGGGCGAACAGGATTGATGGGCTATCGTCAGGTTCCTTTAATAGCTCGAATGATCTTCTTGATTGATTTCGTCCAACGGGTAGATTGGAGGAATTCCTTTGGTAAGTGCCAACGGGTATGATGGCTTAAAAGAGTATAAAAGAAAGTCGTTCTAGTTGCTTTAGTGCATGATCGATAGAGAAATTCCAGAGTCTGAAGCACCTTGATTATTAGTCGATACATTCTGAGCAAAATTGTATACACAAAGAGTGTCTATACTTAGTGATACCTTGATCGAGTGTGGTAGATCATCTATACCGAGATATCAAGGGAGAACATCGCTATAACATCTATTTGTTCATAGTGGAATCTAGCCAATAGGCTGTCAGTGCATAAGAGTGGACGTAGACTTGAAATAAGCCGAACCACTATAAACCGCGTGTTCAATTTTCTCTTCCCTTCTCTCAGTCTTACTTTGATTATTGTTTGTCTCAAATCTATCAACTGTCTAGTATTGTGCAATTATAGAGAAAAATCTTGCGTATACCTATTCAACCCCCTCTAGGTACTTATTCTAGCTATATCACATACTTCCAGAATCACCTAATACAAACATCATGATGTCAAGATCACCCGCATCTTTATACTCCATAGAAATTCAATCATTATCTTACTATTTGGCATTTTTCATCAGAAAAAAAAAAAAATGCAACAGAAGTTCAAGACAGAAACCTAATATCCAATTCAGACCAACCCAAGAAGTAACGCATGGGGTACATGCAAGCTGTGTTTTCCCAGACCTGAAGTGACGTCAGCAGCATTTTTCTGAGAAAGATAATTAACAAAAGCAACTAATAGTTCACCAAAGGTAACGTTGTTGGATTGTGATTTTTCACCCAGGTTCGCCAAATGCTTCCGTAATTGCCGGAGTTTCAATACCACCTGTAAAGATTGCCAAACCGGTGAAATTTGTTTTCGTTGAAATGCATGGAGAAAAAGACACACAGTCTGCAAAAGAAAGTCTGTTACCGCCTAAAAGCTTATCGAGGGCTTGGCTTCCAGTAGCCGATTCTCTCCACATTATTCTTCACTTTGCTGGATTTGAGCGAATCAGAACCATCCTTCAACGAAGACTCGAGCTTAACCATTGCGTTAAACTCCATGTTTTCTGGTGAATGTAGAATGCAGGACAATGTAGCGTTCCAACAGTCTTTATTGATGAATTAAGCTTGGGACATTCGTTATTAATCCAGCTATGTCACGAATACATGGAAAATAAGACGTACAAATGGTGCAAATCCAAGGTCACGTAACATAAGGAAGGCTGGAATTGCTCTTGTATGGTCAGGAGACAAAAACTGAAAAGTGAAAACCACTGCACGCGCAGGAAATCACGGCAAGTTCGAGAGAAAGCTCGAGATGTAAATCACGGTAATCACAGCCATAGCTTCATCGAACCATTTGCATCTCAATTTTAAGTTTCAGAACACGGATCAAAAAATCACGATAATCATCTCAGAATCAAAGGATGCACCGAAACGCATTACGAAAACGCATTATGAACAGAGGAGTTTTCTACACTCCGTTTTGCCGTAACGCACGTTTGTTTGTTGATCGTTTCGAGCAGGTCTTCTGCTCCGTCGTCAACGTCCTCTCGTTCCACGATCTTCTGCTCTTTGGCTCAGAACATCAACGAGCGAACACGAGACAAAACTCAGAATCATCATCGCCGGGCGATCGCGCCGCAGAAAAGGACATGAGGTGAAATCAAGCGGAGCTTCGTGAAACTCACCTGAGAGACAAAAGCATCTTCGACGAAGATGGAATTTCACTCTGCGCAGGAGGAGAAACTTTCGATTTTTTTTTTTTCGCGGATTTTGGAAACGATCGGAAATTGGAGGGAATCTTATATATACAGAGAGGCGGGAAGCGGGGGGGAATGGCTCTCGGCTTATTTTTCTTTTTTCTTTTTTTCTTTTTTCTCTTTTAAGAAAAAGAGGTTTACCTTATTTATTTATTTATTTCACATTAAATAACTCAGTTTTTTTTTAGCTTGGTTTTATATTTATATTAATCCTGTTCGGCTCATAATTTTCTTAAATTGGACTGAATTAAGTTCTTCTTAAAAAAGGAAAAGAATCAATCCATATTGTCGTCAATACTTGGTTTAGTTGCATTATGTTCAAACTGCACGCTTATTGCTCACAGAATTAAGAAAATATCAATGAATAATTGAGTTATTCGGAATGACTTGCTAAGAACTTACTCGTGACTAGTTTGGGCACACGTCCTAAAATTTGTAACTCAGTGATTCAGTAAAAGGCAATGAACATGGAGCATGTGTTTTCTTTTACGGCAATCTTCTCAAATGTTTTTGTCTTGGGCTCTTGTTGTTCCTTGTTCCATTTCACGTAAGCCGTTTGATGTTTGTGTTGGAGAAATCTTCTTGAAGTGTTTTGAAGCTGACAAAATCGTTTCCATCAGTCTGGTCTGAAGACTTGTAAACTCTGCTGTTTAAAGTCTGAAGACCTCCGGACAGCTAGACTCAAGATTCAAAATCTATCATCATTGACAGTTTCGAATCCGTTGAAGAAAGGGTATCCAAAACTGGATGTTTTATTAAGGATATGACCTTATCGACTGGAGAAGATCTCTTGGCTGGATATGACTTATCGGAATCCCTTTTAGATTGATCGAGATTGATTCGATGATCAAGGATCCGTTGATTGGCGAAATATTCGTGGAAGGTTCTACTTATGGAAACCGAGATCCTGATTGTATGGGCGAACAGGATTGATGGGCTATCGACATATTCCCTTAATAGTTCGAATAATCTTCTTAATTGATTCCGTCCAACGGGTAGATTGGAGGAATTCCTTTGGAAAGTGCCAATGGGTATGATGGCATAAAGGAGTATAAAAAGAAGACGTTCTAAAGCTGTTCAAGAAGTGCGCGATAGAAGAATTCCAAAGTCTGAAACCTCTTGTTGTTTAGTCAATTCATTTGAGCGAAAAACTTGTACTCAAAAGAGAGTTTATACTTGCGAGAAACCTTGAGGAAGTGTGATAGAATATCTACACTGTGGAATCAAGGAAAGATTGTGCTGTAACATCTCTTTTGTTCATAGTGGAATCCAGCCGATTGGCTGTCAGTGCGGAAGAGTGGACGTAAGCTTAGGATAAGCCGAACCACTATAAACCTTGTGTTTAATCTTCTCTTCCCTTCTCTTTATTTTACTTTAATCGTAACTCATTTTTATTAAGCAAAAGCGTATTTCCATTCTATCATCTGCTTAGTATTTCTGTGGTATCTCGAGAAATTGTTTACACACTTATTCACCCCCTCTAAGTGCTTATACTAGTCACATCAATTGGTATCAGAGCCTGTGTACTCACTTTGTTTGAAGTGTTTTACTTCAGAGTTAAAGATCCATGGCTAGTATGTTGGCTCCAGGGCTGGTAGAAGGGCAAAGCAACACTAGACCGCCTTACTTTGATGGAAAGGACTACAACATATGGAAAAACAAGATGAATGCGTTCTTAAGATCAAAGGATCCTTTGGAATGCGACGTTGTAGAAAAAGGAATCATTCCTAAAGCTGCATCTGTCTCAGAAAGAGCCAAAGAAGTCTGGGATAGATTACACATTATTTATGAAGGAACCGATCGAGTGAAAGAGACCAGAGTCAATATACTCCTCGGTCAATACGAAGCCTTCAGGATGAAATTGGGAGAATCTATAACTGACATGTTTAGTCGTTTTACAGATATCGTGAATGGTCTTGAAAATCAAGGTCAACCAATTTCTGATCCCATGAAAGTAAATAAGCTACTGCGAGGACTCTCCAAGGATTGGAATCACATAAAGACCTCAATCAGAGAGACTCAAAGAATCATGCCACTATCTGTTGATGAGTTGGTTGGAACTCTTCAGTCTTATGAAGTAGAACGAATCAATGAAGACGAAGACCCTAAAGGTAAGAAATCAATTGCATTGAAATCCAATGATGATTTTGATGTTGTAGATTCTGAAGACAATATGGACGATGAGGAGCTTGCTCTCATGATAAGAAAATTCAGAAAGCTGAACAGAAAATGAAGAAGATTCAATCCAAGGAAACAAGGTTTTCAAAAGCAACAGGCTAAGTCTGTTGAGGATGATGAATCAAACAAAGATGTAGTTTGCTTTGAATGCAAGAAAAAGGGACACATCAGACCCAACTGTCCTCTTCTGAGGAAGAAGAAAGGAAAAGCTGAAAAGTATCGAAAGGCTCTTAAAACAGAAACCTAGAGTAATACAGAATGTGAAGAAAGTGATGATGATTATGCCAATATATGTCTAATGGCACAATCGGATTCAGATTCAAACTCCGAGACAGACTTAGACAGTGAATTTGAGGTCACTATCAAGAAAAAGGTAAAAAGGTAAAATGGTATCTGGATAGTGGATGCTCAAGGCATATGACAGGAGATTCAAATTGTTTCATAAAGCTTATACAAACGAATGGTGGAAAAGTTTCTTTTGGAGGAAATAGCAAAGGAAGAATAGTTGAACTTGAAACTGTGAAGATTGGAAACCTCACAATAAACAATGTTTCTTTAGTTGAAGGACTCAACTACAATCTGCTCAGCGTCAGCCAGCTTTGTGATACCGGTTTCAAAATTTACTTTCAAGAGGAAATATGTTCTGGAACCAGTAAAGACTCGTTTATGGGTCGAAGACATGGAAATATCTACCTCTTGGATGTAAAACCAGATGAATCACAGTGTTTATTCTCAATACAAGATGAAGCAAGTTTATGGCACAGAAAGCTTGGACATATCAATATGAAGCAGATAGCCAAAATTTCAGCCAAGAAGCTTGTTCATGGTCTACCCAATTTATCATACCAAAATTCTGATCTATGTACACCATGCATATTGGGAAAACAAGTAAGAAATTCCTTCAAACCAATAAATCAAGTTTCCATCAACCGTGTACTGCAACTTCTGCATATGAATCTCTTTGGACCAACCAGAACTCAAAGCATTGGAGGTAAGAAATATTGCCTAGTAATTGTGGATGACTACTCTCGATTTACTTGGGTATATTTCCTAGCAAGTAAGTCTGAAACTTTCTCTTACTTTGAAAAATTTGCTAAAAAGGTTCAAAACGAAAAGGGATATGCTATTTCAAGTATTAGAACAGATCATGGAGGTGAATTTGAAAATCAAGATTTTGCAAAGTTTTGTGATAAATCTGGTTTTCAGCATATGTTCTCCTCTCCATATACTCCAAAGCAAAATGGAGTTGTGGAAAGAAAGAATAGATCGCTTCAAGAAATGGCAAGAACTCTCTTAATTGAAAGCAACATCTCTTCACGTTTTTGGGCTGAAGCAGTTTTTATAGCATGTTACATTATTAATAGAGTTTTTCTAAGGCCTATTCTAGAAAAAAACCCCTATGAATTATTCAAAGAAAAGACGCCCATCGTTTCATATTTTCATGTATTCGGTTGCAAATGTTTTATACTGAAAAATGCAAATGATCGAGTTGGTAAGTTTGAAGAAAAGTCAGATGAAGGCATCTTCCTTGGATATTTAACCTCTAGCAAAGCATACAGAGTCTACAACAAAAAGACTCAAATAGTGGAAGAATCAATGAATGTCAAATTCCAAGATTCCATTCAAAATGAATCTATTCAAACTCATCTTGAAGAATCTAAACCGATCAAGACTCTACAAAGTCTAAATCTCAAGAAACAGCTCAGACTCAGAAGGAACAACAGCAAGTGACTGTCGAAGAATCAAGTGAAGGAAGTGATCATCAATCTGACGAATTATCCAACAACTAGAAGCATAAGTCCAGTCATCCCAAAGATCTTATCATTGGCGACATCAATGAAGGAATTCGCACAAGATCCAAAAGGCGCGAAGAATCTAGTGCTGTGGCTCTTATTTCTGAAATAGAACCCAAGAGCATAGAAGAAGCTTTATCTGATGAAAGCTGGATTGAAGCTATGCAAGAAGAACTCAGGCAATTCAGTATCAATGATGTATGGGAATTGTCTCCTAAACCTAAAGGTAAATCTGTTATTAGAGCTAAATGGGTTTTCAGAAACAAGATAGACGAGAAAGGCAAAGTCGTAAGGAACAAAGAAAGACTCATGGCCAAGGGTTACACGCAAGAAGAAGGGATCGACTATGACGAGACTTACGCACCAGTAGCAAGGTTAGAAGCAATTCGTTTATTACTTGCATTTGCTTGTCACAAAAATTTCAGGCTATTCCAAATGGATGTCAAAAGCGCTTTTCTAAATGGATTCATCCATGAGGAAGTCTATGTGGAACAACCACCTGGGTTTGAAGACCCAAAGAAACCAAACTCAATATTCAGACTCAAAAAGGCCTTATATGGCTTGAAACAAGCACCTCGAGCTTGATATGACAGGCTGAGTAAGTTTTTAATTAAAAACGGTTTCGTAAAAGGTAAAGTAGACACTACTCTATTTATTAAAAAGGAAAGCAAAAGTTTTGTACTAGTTCAAATATATGTCGATGATATCATATTCGATCTCCTAATGAAAGTTTGTGCAAGAAATTCTCTAAGACTATGCAGGATGAATTTGAAATGAGCATGATGGGTAAGTTAACATTCTTTCTTGGACTTCAAGTGAAACAACTAAAGGAAGGAACTTTTATTCGTCAAGAAAAATATGCTAATGATCTTGTCAAAAAGTTTGGACTGGACAATTGCAAAAAGACTGACATTCCAATGTCAAGTGCCTTGAAGATAGACAAAGATGAAGAATGAAAGAAAGTCGATCAGAAGCTATACAGGAGTATCATTGACTCACTTCTTTATCTTACTGCTTCTAGACCTGACATTTTGTTTAGTGTTTGCATTTGTGCTAGATTTCAAGCAGACCCTAAAGAATCTCATTTAAGTGCTGCAAAGCGTATTATCAAATACATTGCTTCAACTTCAAGCATCGGCCTATGGTATCCTAAAAAGGGAGATTTTACTCTTCTTGGATACTCAGACGCAGATCTAGCCGGTTGCAGAGTTGATAGAAAGAGCACATCGGGTACCTATCAACTACTTGGAAGCAGGACGATGTCTTGGTTTTCAAGAAAACAGAGTAGAGTAGCTCTCTCTACAGCAGAAGCAGAGTATGTAGCTCTTGGAAGTTGCTGTTCACAAATTCTATGGATAAAGCAACAGCTAAGAGACTTTGGAATTGAAGACTTATGCATAGAGATTAATTGCGATAACACCAGCACTATCAATCTCACCAAAAATCCAATTCTTCACTCAAGAGCAAAACATATAGAGATTCGACATCACTTCATCAGAGATCATGTTCAGAATGGAGAAATTTCGATTCAGTATGTTGATTCACAGAACCAACTGGCGGATATATTCACAAAGCCATTGGAGAAAAATCAATTTGAAATTATTCGCTCCAGACTCAACATATTAATGTTTGAAGAAGTTAAAGTCTAGAGACTCTCAAACTCAGACAAACAAGACCTTGACTATAAGTTAGTCTCTCTCTCTCGAATGTTATCTTGAAAAGGTACGATCGTCGAACTATGTCTTTTTATTACTATCTTTAATCGGCGTAATTATTGCATCGTTTCCTTTTTTGAAAAAGAAGTTATTTTTGAAATGACTATTTTTGCGGAAAAAGGGCAGTTATTTTGAAAAGGCATCTTTTTATTGTGACGATCCGTATACCTCTCTTTTAACCGATCGTATACTATTGCTTCCTCCTCTCTTCACTCCCAAAAACCCTAAAAAGCACCGATCCTCCATTCCTGTTTTTATCTCCTGCCTAATCTTCAAAAAAGTTGTCATTTTTCTTGGAGGAAGTCAAGCAAGGAATCTCTCAAAGTGCGAGAAAAATGTCTTCTTCAAGAAAGTCGTCAAGGATCGCAAGTAGGGGACCACGACGGATGAATGAGGGGCCTACGCACTTTGATCTCACCGAAGAAGAAGTGTCTCCAGATCAGCAACAGAGCCCACAACATTCTCAACCGCGTCATTCTCCTCCACATAGTCCTCAAGGCGTTGTTCAACAAGAGGAAGAAAAGGATGCAGATCCTGTAAGAGTTCAAAAACCCGCCTTTATTTATAAGCTGTATCATGCTTTAAAAGGAACTCGTACTCCTCTAAACTATGTCGATGATTTTCTAAAAGACAAAGGATATGGGAATGAGTATATCTTTTTGCGGAAAATGGAAAGTTTGGGAATTGCTCGAAAAGGGGTGGCTAAAGAATCCCTTGAAAATATCCCGAGTGATCCTCGTGATTGGGGATTTAATCCAAGAGAGGGGAATGACGATGACAAACTATTCATGCAATTTCAACCAAGGATGGGTATTGCAGTGGAAATCAGAGGAAAAAGAGGAGAATTGTTCAGATCGAAAGACTAGAAGGGTCTATACTCAAATCTGCTGAAGCGTGGGGTGATAAACCCTAGGAGTGTAGATTTTGACTTTCTGGATGCTGTGAATGTGAACTTGAGAGAAAAGTTCGGTCATCTTCAACTTGAAAGGTTCTGCTCCGACACTACAGAGGCCTATGCTGAACTGACCGCATATTTCTATTCAAATCTTAGCTTTTTGGATACGAATAGATTCTCCTTCAATGTCAAAGATCAAGATTTTGTTGTGGACATGAATATGATGGCGGATGTGTTAGGAGTTGAAAGAGGAAGATATCAACCGATCAAAATTTCTACTACTCGGGCTACAATGGAACTGGTGAAAGACAGGAGAACAGACAAAAAGATCACCTACTTAAGGATGGGTGCGTTCAACATCTTGCTTCACAAGATTGTGATCAATTGCCTTCGACCGAAATCAACTTCCAAGACTAATGTCTCAAGTTCAGAGGCTTTGCTGATGTACGCCATCCTTACTGGGAAAAGGTTTTCTCTTCCTCATACTATCATGTTTCACATGTATAGAGCAGTGACGAAGGACAGAGGTCAACTTCCTTACCCAAACCTTGTAACGAAGTTATTCAGGCATCTGAATATTCAGCCTCCACAAATATTTTGTGTTTGACCGTGCGATCATATGGTGATAGGACTGAAAATGGTGACCAAGATGCATCTGAAGGAACTACGCAAGGAGTTGGAGAAATTTAAGGAAAAGACTCCTGTAAAGTCTCATCAATTCTCTTCTGCTTCAAAAAGGAAAGGGAAGGAACCCATGGTTGCTCCAACCAAGAAAAGAAGAGCTCTCATCGTGGAAGATGAAGAGGATGATGACCTTACCATTTCGGCCATAGCTTTGAAGAAGCTAAGTCGCTCTGTTCCAGAATCCATGGAACATCATGAAACAAAAGGAGAGGAAAGACAAGGACAAGAAAAAGAAAAAGAGGTGAGAGAAGAAGAAGAAAGAGCAGGTGGCGAAAAAGAAACAGAGCAAGAAAGAATTGAAGAAGAAAGAAGAGAAGAAGGAGAACCTGAAAGACACTCTTCTCCACCTGTAGGCACAGAAACAGGGGGAGAAAAAGAGAAAGGAGGGAAGTCCTCATATCCCGATGCAAGTGAAGGAGTCAGTCGCTCCCCTGCAGACCCAGAGGACGTTTATGCATCTCAATTTCCAGAAGAATGTCATGAAGTTTCATCACCAAACCCGCAAGATTATTCTGACATGCCATCATCTGCAGAACGTGCTGAAGCAAGTACTCAGACAGACAGCTCAGCCGATTTTCGCAGAATCATGGATATTCTCATGGAGATGCATGGACAAATTTATGCCTTGGGATGCGAGGTTCAAAACCTACAAAATGCGGGTCAAGCTTCCTCATGTTCATTGAATGATAAAATCCAAGCCCTCTCTGTACAGATTCAAGCTAATGCCAAGGGTGAGGAGATTGCACAACTGAAGGAAGACTTGAAAAGGCTGGAAGGAATCGTACAGTCCATGGGAGATTTCCAGCTTGTCCGCGTTCCCAAGCAATCTTGACTTCACTCCATTTTCATCTTAACCTTTTTTAATGCTGACAAAAAGGGAGAGAAGTGCAAGATTTGAATCAAAACTTTGAATTTTTTAATCGTTTGGATTGTTGTTTAATTTGGATTAATGTTTGACTTTAATTTTGTTTCGGATTTGGATTTGGATTTGACTCGCTAAACTGTTATTGATATTGATATCTTATGGTTGGCTTTATGGCTTTATCTTATTCAAGACTAACCCATTTTCTATGGCTGCAGATTCTAGTGTTATTCATTTAGCCATTTATCTCTATAAGATATGCATATGTGTTTGAGAAATGTTTTGCAGGTCAAAGTTGTCCAAATCTGCAGGAAAGTTTTGTCACCATCAAAAAGGGGGAGATTGTTGAAGAAATCTTCTTGAAGTGTTTTGAAGCTGACAAAATCGTTTCCATCAGTCTGGTCTGAAGACTTGCAGACTCTGCTGTTTAAAGTCTGAAGACCTCCGGACAGCCAGACTCAAGATTCAAAGTCTATCCTCATTGACAGTTTCGAATCCGTTGAAGAAAGGGTATCCAGAACTGGATGTTTTATTAAGGATATGACCTTATCGACTGGAGAAGATCTCTTGGCTGGATATGACTTATCGGAATCCCTTTTAGATTGATCGAGATTGATTCGATGATCAAGGATCCGTTGATTGGCGAAATATTCGTGGAATGTTCTACTTATGGAAACCGAGATCTTGATTGTATGGGCGAACAAGATTGATGGGCTATCGACATATTCCCTTAATAGTTCGAATAATCTTCTTAATTGATTCCGTCCAACGGGTAGATTGGAGGAATTCCTTTGGAAAGTGCCAACGGGTATGATGGCATAAAGGAGTATAAAAAGAAGACGTTCTAAAGCTGTTCAAGAAGTGCAGGATAGAAGAATTCCAAAGTCTAAAGCCTCTTGTTGTTTAGCGAAAAACTTGTAATCAAAAGAGAGTTTATACTTGCGAGAAACCTTGAGGAAGTGTGATAGAATATCTACACTGTGGAATCAAGGAAAGACTATGTTGTAACATCTCTTTTGTTCATAGTGGAATCCAGCCGATTAGCTGTTAGTGCGGAAGAGTGGACGTAGGCTTAGGATAAGCCTAACCACTATAAACCTTGTGTTTAATCTTCTCTTCCCTTCTCTTTATTTTACTTTAATCGTAACTCATTTTTATTAAGCAAAAGCGTATTTCCATTCTATCATCTGCTTAGTATTTCTGTGGTATCCCGAGAAATTGTTTACACACCTATTCACCCCCCTCTAGGTGCTTATACTAGTCACATCAGTGTGCCCTGAGCGAGAGGCATTTGCTTTTGTTGGGCTTGTTTCTTGAATTTGGAGTGAGGCATTACCATCTTGAGATGACCCGTTTTCAAATCATTGGTAAAACAGTGGCTTTCTCGAATGAATGAAGCGCGGCAAGAGAGTTTGGTTGCTTTGTCGCCTCACCAGTGCATTCGCCTACCCTGAGAGGAAACTTGAGTTTTGGCGAGATTTTACTTAACTGGTCATAGCGTAGATTCATGACCACCAGCAAGAGAGTGCAAGATAGGAACAAGGACAAGAGGGTCCATGATCTCGAAATTGCCACTGAGAAGCAAAAGTGGTGTCAAAGGTGTTGGTTTTGATGGAAATGTTGAAAAAGGAACTCGAGATGATAATCCCTGTGAGATCGTTGGATCTATAGCCAAGCAAACGGTATGGTGGATTTTATTCGGATGTCACCAAAATTGTTTTGAGTTGTGTAAGGATCAGAAGGGGGTATTGTGGTTTGGAATTAACTAAAGAAGCTGAAGACTTGTTAGAGGAAGAGGAGAGATTGATTAGGGGACATTCTGGCATGGCTGTTGAATATGTGACTAGGATGTTGATGATGTCGGTCGATAAATGGCTTCCTCTGGACAAAATTGCTCATTTCAGGAGAGAGTCTGGTTTGCCAGCTGATTTTAGGAGCAAGTGGGTACACGAGTATCCGGAACACTTCAAAGTGGTTAAATCTCCAGATGAAGTTGATTACCTCGAGCTCATAGAGTGGAATCCTGCTTGGGCTATCACAGAGTTGGAGAAGCCCATATTGAGGGTATCAGAATTTGCCTTTTCATACTCCAGGGTTGCTTTCCCTATCTTTCCCCTTGAAGTTTCCTGCTAGTTACAAGAAGGTGTGTAGATATGGAGGGAAGATTGAGCACTTTCAGAAAAGGTCTTACTTGACTCCTTACGTTGATGCATGTTGCCTTCAAGCTGGATTGAAAGAATTCAATAAGAGATCCATTGCAGCAATGCATGAGTTACTTAGCTTCACAATGGAAAAGAGGTTGGTAACCAATCACCTCGTGCACTTCCGACAAGAATTTGTGATGCCTCAGAAGCTTATGAGACTCCTGTTGAAGCATTATGGTGTTTTCTATGTCTCTGAGAGGGGAAAGAGGTTAAGTGTGTTCTTCAAAGGAGCTTATGAAGGTGCGGAGCTAATTCAGAAATGTCCGCTCATTATTTGGAAGGAAAAAGTCCTAAGCCTTATTGGTTATACGGGGAGGAAGAAAAAGATGGAAAATTTTATGGACTCATCAGATATGGAAGATAATGATTTTCTAGAGGGTAGCTCTGAGGATGGAGGCATTGCTATGCAGCTTAACCAAATAGAAGCCATCAATGAATTAGAGGATATTGCAGTTGGAGATAGCTCCTTAATGGATATACATGAAATTGACAATAAATACAAGCCTCATGATTCATTTTAAGGTCATATGTTCTTATTCGACTTGTCAAGATAACTTGCTTTCCAGTCTTCTTCTTCACAAGTTCAAAGATTCGAGTTTTTGTACAGATTTAATTAGACAAACTCTGCTTACATCTATAAATCAAGTTAATTAATAGTGGAATGATCCATCTCATTCCTTGTTAGTCCTAAAAATTGCCACTGGAACTCCTGAAATCAATGATTCAGAAAGAATGTGCAGATAATGCTTTTGGCAACTCTCAGCTTGCCTTGTTGCTAGCAAGGTCATCAGAAGCAGTCTATTTACAATGACTGGTTCATTCTCAGTTATTGGTATGACTTAATGAGTGTAGCTGTACTAATCTGCTATTCTGAAGATGAACTTGCCACCCTGCATCTGAATCTCAATTGTTGGGTCAAAGAGATGATTGGGTAGTAGCTATTATGGAGAACACAGCCTCAGCTGCTATGATGATTGACATTCTCTCTCTTGTTGTTACAAATTAGATGCCGAGCTCACCTTGCAATAATGCCTTGTTCTTCACTCTGCATGGATATTTAGGTCCACAATGTCTATGACTGCCTTCTGCAACAAACCTTCATTTGCTTTCTATTCGATTGCCTGTTTCATAGGTCTTGTAATTTCTGTTTAAATTCTCCGTGAATCTATGGCACACTCCTATTTTTGGATTCTACTAGAGAACTTCCTTTTGTTGGATTTTAGAACCCAACATCAAACAGTAAGTAGTTTTTATTACTCCTTGTTGATGTTGGGCTGTGTTCATGGTTGATTCACTTCAATAGCTTACTGTTTCGTTGTGAAGAAAGAAATACGAGAGCTTTTGAAAATAGCAAGACTGGTTTTTTTTTTATTTGAATGATAGATGGCTTTCCACGGCTTTTGGTTGTGTGACAACGACATTACTAATGTGCATTCTTTCTTATACCTCATAGCATGAACTGCGTTTATCATTTGTTACATGGGCTAGCATCTGCTTGACGCTATTGTGCAGTAAATTTCTTTTGCTTATTAAAAGAAAATTCTTAGCAAACTCACTGGAGATGATACTGATTAATTCAAAGAGAGCAACAGGCTCTCCAAAAGGACACTGTTTACCGTTCACTTTGACACTTGGAAGTGCACTTTGCGAAGAACCACCACTGGCATACCACCATCTTGACTGCAAGCCCCGTAATTATTACTCAGAAGGCTCTCAGCGTGGGCTGCACAGGAAATGCACAAAGAAACTACTTCAATGAACAGAAAATATGCTAAAACTGTAGATACTAGCACTATGCCACCGTAAACCAGATAAATCCCCTAGCTATTGGCTAGTAGTAAATGGGACTGATGAATTTCAACAACATAATGAGGGAACATGCTTCATTCATGCAAATTCAAAGTATTAATACTGTCACTCGTAAGAAAATTTGAAGTCCTTTACCATCTTTATCAATTCTCTTGCCAATGGAACATCATATGGGTGTCACAGCAAAAGCAATCACCTGATAAATATCAATTGCTATCGGTACAGCACCTAAAGTTGAGTAAAATATCAAAAAATACCGCATCATATGCACCTGGAGGAATTCTCACAGATCTATCTCAACAGAACAACCTATGCCATCTATGGTCAACCACTAAATTTGCAACATAAAAATAATTACCAAGTTCATGCCAACCTAATCACCAAGGTCATATTCCGAAAACAGAAAATTGACTTTGATGAAAGGAAAAATTATTTGATAATCAGCCAGCGCATAGAAGAGATGCATTGTTCCAGACCAAGACTAGAAAAATAACAGATTAAAGGAGAAATTATTTGACAATTGGATGAAGCACAAGGAAGAGATGCGTTGTTTCCGACCAAGACTAGAAAAACAACAGATAAACCTGTAAGACTGTGAACGAGACCTTGAAGGACTGCGAATATTGCCCCTTGGACTCTGAGACCTGGTTGCTGGATAACCCCTCTCCTGAATGGGACTTCGACTATCTTCCCTTGGACTTGGAGAACTCTTACTAGACCGCTTAATCTTGTGCTCCTGAGGATATGGAGAATGTGGTACAGACCCAGATCGCATTGGAGACTGGTATCGATCCTTTGCCCCACGGCTCCTGGTTCAAGGAATCGGTATATCCATTGAGATGGGAAATAATAAAAATGGAACATAAAGATTCCCTTACATAAAACAGAACACGATCTAGGGTAACAAAATATCTTACAAGGAAACATTACTCGGCTTGAAGCATGAATTTTACGAAAAAAGAAAAAATTACCATCAGCAAAAACTAATAAAAAGTACCAAGAAAATCTGTTTTGCAAGTAAAAAAATTACATTCAACTTACAAAATCATATAAGCATCAACATGATGGCATCACTATCTAACTGATTGAAGATGACCGTTACCTGCACCTTAATAAGAGTTCCGTACAAATTACCAACTTGGGCCCAAATACTGGAATTAGTCTCATTAATGATGTACCGGTACGTCAGCGTCCAACAACTGCATGGCTCTCTTTGGCCCAACTTTCTAAAACCTCAAACTATCTTTGACAATGTCATCATATCTCTACACCGGTATTGCTTCCCTTGATTGAGGATGATTTCTTTCTTTGGCCATAAAAACGCTCTAGTTCATTTCTTAACTGGATGATGGTATATGCAAAACAAAATAAAGCTTAAAGACCTTTTCATTGATAACTATGTTAGATCACACAGAGAAAACAAATAGTGAAAAAAAAGGTACTTTAGTGATTTAATCATCTGTTGACAGTGCTTTACCAATCAGTTCAGTTGCAACTGCAGGCCACCAGACCTAGTAAGCAAAAGCCCATGCTTTGACAGTAATTGGCGAAGGTGGGATAATAACATTAGAAAAGCTTTGACAGAATGGTAAGGGAGTTGTCCATCTCTCTTTTTGTCGTTTAACTTTATTTACCCATAGGTCTTTAAAATCTTCCTGTTCACTTTAATATCTGCATAAACAAGGCCACAAGCAGATACTGTTCAATACCACAGAAATGATGCTGCACTGCATCAATCACCCCAAATCGATAAAAACCACCGTAGTATGAACATAATAGGATAGAGATGCATCAGATTACTAATACCAAAAGTAACAAGGCCAGCAAAAAAATAAAATTCTCATATACAGCAATCTGCCATGCTAAAGTCAGCAAAGTTTTCCTTTCAATTGTACATGGCCACTCTTTTTCACTCAAAAGCATAATGTGATTGGTCCACAAGTAAACCATTCCAAGAAAAATGGTTGGCTAGGACGATCAGTCACCTTTGCCACTCATTTAGCCAGTCCTAGATATTTTAACAAAAGGCTACTATTTCAATAAATTAAATTTGAATAGTTCGCCATGGTCTATATCCACCATAGACAAACAGCTTCCTATCTATAAGCACAAATGTCCAAGGGAAATAAACAACAAAATGTTTACCTATATTGACAAGAAATGAATGAAGAATGCATAGCTTTCCATTCAAAATTTAGCTAGAGTGAAAATCCCATACCACAATTACTACAAACATACAGGGCGTACAAAACACATAAAACTATAAAAAGAGTTAAATTCTACTACTTTAATGCATTGGGCAATATCATCCACTAAAGTTCACCAAGGATGAGAATCGACAGATAACTCAAACTACTTTTTATATAGCAAAGATTGAACTGAAATAACTTGATCTAGATTTCACGTACCAAAAAGATTAAAACTACAATGAAAGCATTATTAGTTGAAAATACATATAGACAGTATAAATATCACGTTATACTTGACATAAAAGTGAAAGAATGCCACTAAGAGTTCTGTATATTCTTCCCAGGCCAATAAGGCACCCTTAGTACTGTAAGTTCCTAATATGCTCAACTACAGTGTACTTATCATCCTAAAAGAGGAACAGAAAAGTATAAAACCAGTAACAATGCAATTAAATCCACTCAGACAAAAATGCCAAACCTTGAGTCATGCCTATCTGGTGTTGGTGACCTCGAGTAAGCTGTAAGAAAATACAAAAGCAGAATCAGATTCTCCAAACTCACAAGGATGTCCATCATGACAGACTGCTCCATTTGTTGTACAGCCCAAAGGGAGAGAAAGCCACAAATCAGAATGGACATGAAGTCAAAATTACTGACAATGATTGTGGCGTCTTGGAGACCTTGATGTACTTCTCCTTCTTTCCCTGTGTCGCCCACTTCATTTTAAAATGGGGGGAAAATGTATTTACCAAAAAAACCTGTCATGAATCGATGGAAACAGATGCCATAAAGACAACCTAGTGAAATGGAGAATGTGACAAATTGTACCTCACACGCTCAGTCACGCGCATCTCGTGAGGAGTTTTTCTGTTCTCCTCAGCAAAAACAATTCTTATCTCACGTCCTCCAATAACAGTATGATTCATTTGCTGCTTAGCCTCAGCTGCATCTTCCGCATATCGGAACTTCACAAATCCAAAGCCACGAGGCTCCCTGTTAATGCAATATACAATCACTGAAGTCACTAAATTACATCCCCCGTGATTGTCGGAAATGAGATATAAAAAGATCAACACGTAATGGTTCTCCTCTCTTCGATTTTTGCCTATTTCTGAAATCCCAGTAGCTTAATACCAAAAAAGAAAGTAGTATACAGTTTATTAGTTTGTATCAGAAAACAGCCAAACAACAAGCCTCTCAAAAATGGCACCCACATTGTAAACACAGGTAAGGGAAACCTGTAAAACAATGGCAATATGGCACACTCACAAATGCGGATGTCTTGTGACAAGTACCATCCTTTTTTGGCAAAAAAAAGGCGACGGTGAAATGATTTTATGTAAGCCTGGAATTGTAGAACCAATCATTCTCTCAAAAGTTCTTTACATCATCTGTTCCTTCAATCATATGCAGCTTGGCAGCTCAATGTATTCTGGATTAGTATTCCAATAGGAGGGATGGAGGAGGAGGAGGAGGAGAATCAATTAAAGCAGCAATTCTTCCTCCGACCAGAAACCAACACTAAAAACAGGCTTCTTCACTAACAATATGTCAAACAGAAAAAATACCCATGGGTGCCAGCTAGGCTTCCTAGGAAACATCGCTCGAGGAGCCGATGTTGACTAGGTCGTCCTTGGCGTGCGCGTGTGTGCCCACCCCCATCAAAGAAATTATTTGTTTTTTTTTTTAAAATTTTCCGTTAAAAATTCGCTATTATTTTGTGACAGACATGGATGGCCCTGTCGGCCATGTGGTAATTATTACGCTGCCTCCAGGGCTCTGTCAACCTTATGGCATCACGGCTTCACGTGAACCCCAGCAGTAGTTAGGAATATTCGTGGGACCCAACTCCACCCTACTCATCCTATTCCTTTTTATTACATGTTGTCCAATCCACAATTGCCACGTACCCATGGATCACCAACACATTACCTTACCTTTTTGTGGTTGCCTTGGAAAAGGAGAAAGTAACGAAAAAAAAATAAAGACAAGAAAAATCGGGCACATCAAATCAAATGACAATAATACCGTGAATTTCGAATTTTGTGCTCTAATGAACCTCGGTATAGTACACACATATATATAATCTTTGCCTTGATCAAGCTTTCACACTTTTTTTGGCTTGAAACCAATTAAATTTTCACAACCGTTAAATCTTGATATGTAATTTAGGTATAATTTTTTCAAAATCTGTTAATATTTAAATAAAAATTCTAAATTTTGCAATTTAAAAAACATAAACAAACAAGTCCTAAGAAATTTTAAAGACCGCATGAAAACGTTTTGATTGCTTGATTTTTCTATTTTTTTACTCCCTAAAATAGACAAAAATCAGAAAATCACTTGGTAACATCAATTAATTTTTTTATTTTTCAAAATAGGAAAGTGATCGGGAAATAAATTCATAATAGAAATAAAAAGATAAAAAATTCTTATTCTCGGGAATAATTTTTAGAAATAAGTCATTTTTTATTTTCTTCTTTTTCCTTGCCATGACTGCCGCCCTTAGATCCGTTCGCCACCATCGGCGATTGGCGGCGAAGATCAACAAGCAAGAAAAAAAAGCACAAAAATACAAAAAATTTGTAGATCGTGCCAAACGTATTCCTATTATTTTTCTATTCCGATAAATTAAAATTCTATATAATTGTCGAGATGCGTTATTTAACTCAAAAATTATTCAAGAGAGTAGAAATAAAAGAGATTATTCCATGTAACATACATATTACCATTTGCATTGCGAACTCTAATCATCATTGTTACCTTCTTTCGTTCTATTTTATTGTGTGTTATTAGTGAAACCAAATTATGTATATATTTTTTATTCAAATAATATTTCGAACTTTAACAGAAAAGTAGATAATTGTTTTTTAGTTTTAGAAAACATAAACAAATGAATGCTAAGAAAAATCAGCTATTACGTGTCATTTGTGAAACCAAAACTACGTATATATGTTTATATCTATCAATTATAGGAAAGTAAGGTAGAGTGCAGTTCAACGGTTGAGTATCACAAAACTCCACTCTCTCACCTTTCTCAGATTAATTAGACATATTACTTTATAATGATGTAAAAAAAAAAAAACTCAACCACCTTGTTTGATTCGATAAAAAAGTCATTAAAAACTCCAAATTTTATCCTCTATGATATTTATCTTAAACATTTTTTTGATACTAAAAATCTTAAATTTGTACCTACATGATAATTCCTACAATGAGCATCATTAAAAATGTAGCTTCGTAGATGATGAAAGCCAAATGTGGTTGGCACCAAATGCATGAGTGAAATAAAAACGATGTTTTGATTGGAAAATCATCTGACGAAATGTTGACAAAGAGTGAATATATCACATGAGTATAAGGTTAGGGTTCTTGATGTCACAAAAATAAGTTTGGAATAAATGTGTTGCGGTGAATATAATTTGGAGTCTTTTATGTGATAAAAAAAATTCTAAGGTAAAAGTAATCGCTTGCATTGCTTACAAAAATGAAAGAATGAAAATATTTTCAATGTTTATAAAAAATTTTAGACAATAAATTAATTAAAATATTTTTCATTAACTAATTATTTCAAGCGATAGAAGCGATTATTTATTAAAAAAATCTTTTAAATTATTTATTTTTCCTGAAATAAATGAAAACCTTAATATAGTATTTTTAGAACAATATATGAACATGAGCTTGCCGTACACATATGAATGAGCCCTAATCTTTCTTGTGTACACACTCGGGGAGCATTGATGAAGTGGGATGGTTTTGCTATTAGTATTTATAATTTAAGTATTTTTTATTAATTATTATTATCATGCACTTATATTATCTCGGGTTCATACTCTCAAAAATCATAATTAATACACATGTGACAAATTTACTCTAAACTAATTTTTTGACAACAAAAAACTCCAAACTAGTACACTTACGACAGATTTATCCAAAATGACTGTAAAAAACTTTAAATTGATACACTTATAACAAATTTACTCCAAAATAATTTGTTCTATCGCAAAAAAATTGAAACTAATATATTTGTAACAAATATGCCATCAAATTAAATTAGATTAATACCATAAAAATCGTAAAAATTGTACAACTATGACAAACAGAGAATAAAATCTCAAGCTGATATACTAGTTAACTGTCACATGTCATTTTATTCAGCAAATTGACAACAAAATTTAACAGAAACTAGAAAAAGAAATTTTTATTATAAGTACATCAATTTATAGTAAATTTATCAAAATATATCAATTTGGGATTTTTGATAATAAAAAAATTAATTGAAAATATATTTATCATAAATATATAAATTTGAGGTCTTTTAGTTATTAACCCACTCATATTTTTAAGTTTTACGCAACCAATGAGGCGATCGGCCATTAATAAGGATAATTAATAAGTCAATATTTGATTATTAATTTCTGGAGCCTTAAAGGCGCATGACCTCCCTATCCAAAAAATGCAGGGGGGCCGAAAGAAGACAGACGTCGCTTGGAACCTAAAGCGATGGTTAATAGTTAACCATGGTCGAGTTAAGTTGATTTTAGACCATGTCAATTTCTTAGCAATTATTACACTTCAATCTTCTATCAATCACATGGCAGTACGTCCATGATGCTGATATTAGTACATGTTCATACACATGAACCCTATAGTCTTGGGACCCACATCCACCGTGCTCGTCCTATCTCAATATGTAATATGTAACCTTTTTGGTTTTTATTTTATTTTATTAATTTGAATAGTTGATTTATATACATCGTTCTTTCTTTTATTTAGATAATCTATGGGATAATGACACATGAAAATGTGAGGGCACGTGTTCAATATAAGCAATCCATTAAATTATAAATAATTTCATATACGAAAGTACCCAACAAAGCATATATTATGAAAATTGTGTGACTAACAAGCGCCTAACACCTGCGGACTAGAAGTCAGATTTCAAAGAACGGTGCAAAGATATACATTTACTAGGGTGTCTTGATGACGGAAATTCATATATTTTGGAGGCAAGGTTTGTTTTGGGTGTGCAATTTCAGCAGCTGATTGGTTTCGCTAAAAAGCAAAACAAAACATTTGAAATGTTTAATTATTGTAATTATCCTAAATAGAAAAGGAAAGAGGCCATCAATATAAACTGCAACTGAAAGATTGAGAAAAATGTTGTCTTTCTAGTATAAATGGGGTTGGATAAAGTTATTTAGGGGGTGGAAATAGCACCGCCCTTAACAAATTAACATTTCATTCTTAGTATATAGTATGTAAAATCTCCATTCTAATTGTTGATGATATTTGGACATTTACTTGATTTTGCATATTTTTTAGGATTATACATATATCTCCTTCAATAATGCATATCCTTGATTAATTATATGTGGCATTATATTTATCTTATTGTTTTAAATAGTTATCTAATAAAGTATCAAGTATTGTTTATCAATACGTAAAAATATACAGTTGTTCACCATTTTCTCTCTTCATTTTATTCTTATCATGGTACTAGAGCCATTGTAAATTGATGAAGCGCCATTAAGTCTTTAATCTATAGTGGTGGTTGCAATATTACGTCAACTCTGCCGGTGTTTGTATTTGGTCAAACCCGTCACTATTGAGTGTCATTACGCCCCCCTTCAACTATTTTTTTTCGCAAAATCGACACCATCATCAAACTCATCGTCCTCGAAAGTGATAGGCCCTGAAATTTCAGCCCCGTTCGTTGCCGCACATCATGCTCTGCCACGTGTTGCAATGTTTCAGATTCACTAACCTCAACAACTTTCAATTAGCTCTCATCATCATAATTACCTTCCTTCATTTTATTTATTTATTTATTTATTTTATTTATTTTATTTATTTATTGTATTTAATTGATTTTGCATATTTTTCAGGATTATACACATATCTCCTTCAATAATGCATATCCTTGATTAATTATATGTGGCATTATATTTATCTTATTACTTTAAATAGTTATCTAATAAAGGCTCATGTATTGTTTATCAATACGTAAAACTATACAGTTATTCCCCATTTTCTCTCTTCATTTTATTCTTATCATGGTACTAGAGCCATTATAAATTGATGAAGCGACATTAAGTCTTTAATCTATAGTGGTGGTTGCAATATTACATCAGCTCTGCCGGTGTCCATATTTGGTCAAACCTGTCGCTATTGAGTGTCATTATGCCCCCCTTCTGCTGTTTTTTTTTTTTTTGGCAAAATTGATGCCATCATCAAATTCCCCGTCCTCCAAAGTGATAGGCCCTGAAATTTCAGCCCTGTTCGCTGCCGCATGTCACGCTCTGCCTCGTGCTGCAATGTTTCAGATTCACTGACCTCAACAACTTTCGATTAGCTCTCATGTAAAAATCTTGGGAACTAGCCTTTGGAAGAACTAGTTTGGAACAGTTCAAAATAATGCTAAATCTTTTCTATTTAAAGACTCTCGCTACTCTCTTTTAGTTCTCACTCCCATAGCTAGCCTCTCTCTAAGACTCTTCGTCTGTCGACTTTCCCCAACAATGCCCTTGATCTCTCTATTCCTGGAGTCTTTGCCCATGCCGTCTCATCTCATCTCTCTCTTGATCTTGCCGACACGATCTCCTGTCCTCCTCTCTTGATCTGGCTGGTTGGGGCCTCGCCTTTGTTGGTCGGCCGTGGATCAGCCCACTATTAGCCAGGTTTGTTCTTTCTTATAGCGACTAACTAGAGAGCTTTTCTGAAAATGAATAGATTGATGAAACAAAGAATGCTTAGGGAAACTATCGACGTCTTTTATTTGGATTTAAAAACATGACTTATATGGTGTAAAGATTTACATATTTAGGATATTTAGCCTTCTTCAAATTGGGCACATAAGAAGATGTAACATGTCCCAATTTCCAATTCCAAACAGAATTCACAAGAGAAGATTAGCCAACTTTAAGAGCCGTTCTACCATTCCGCATATTAAAATTTGAAGTCGAAAAGCATCCTCATCAGCTTGCTTTTTTGTTATCCCACCACACATCGTACTTCTATTCCAATCTGCAATTTCTTTTTTGCACACAAAGGTTTCATACTACTTCATTAACAATTTATACTTCATAATCTTTTCTTCAGTTTTTTATTTGGACAAAAGCGGAAATTCATTAACATAAATCTTTTTTACCATGTGAAGTTAGATTTTAAGTTGCCCCCACAGCTATGATAATTTTCCGTCTTCTCAAGATCCAAGTTCTATTAATCTTAATACTCCGGTGTTTACTACAAAACAACTAGGGCATGCATGTGAATCGGCACTGTATTAAAAAGAAAGCATGTGAACGTGCACTGTTTTCTAAGGAAAGCATGTGATGAAACTAGGAAAATGGGCATCATCAGAAAAAAGCCGGGCTCATTTGTTCTTTAGCCCCCTTGGGAGAAATTTTCATTTACAGCTGCTGAGAAAAAAAAAAAAAACTTTAATTTTCACCTTCTAGGCCTGTGGGCGGCTTAAGTATTGTTTGTCAATTCATATATTTTCTTTTATTAAACAGGGTCGGTGGTAATTACTTTTTTAAAGCAAAACTTACTCGTCCCATGAATAGGTCACAAACTTTATGCAAATTTTTGGTCTTACAAATTAAGATTTACTGTTACATTGCAAAAAGCATCAATTTCTTTTTCAAACTTGTCCTTTTAAAAAAAAAAATACATGGGACGATAAGAATCAATGTAGATAGGTTACCTTTTATGTAAAAAATTATTAATAATGTAAATAGGTGAGTACTTATTTATATATTGGAAGTCGAATATCTTGTAAAAAGTTACTGGTCACATGAAAAATTACTCGCTACGTACATACTAAGAGTCACATGATTTCTTTTGAAAATCCTGGCAAAGCAAGGGGAGGTTAGAAAGAAATGGAATTAAATATAATTGATTCGGCATCCATAGAAATTATGAACATGCAACTAACATGAAAGGGGGAGTGACCAAATACAACAACTAATTGTGATTATAAGTGAATAAGAACGTGCAACACCTACTATCCTTATTAAAGATCTCAAGCATCTTGCCAAATGTTTCGTGAAATATTTAGTATCATGTTAACACTCGTGCTATTACTCATAAATTTGGACCTGATTTCAAATGATCGCCATTTTATGTACTTTTTCTTCTTGCGGAATAGGTCATATATTGGAACACATTTATCTTACTTGTTGGATGTGATTTAGAAGAACTTGAGTTCAACACTAATAAGAAAAGGGGCTTGGTAAAGAGTTCAAAAGAGATTGTGCACAAATTGACAGGGACGCTAGACCTTAAGACTCAATATCTTCATTTGTCTTGTTCTCTGACACGTACGGTCTTGCAAAGTACAACATTTTATCACCGAGCATAAGCTGATCTTGTCCACCGAACACTAGAGAGTGGGCAGGGCATTCCCTATGCTGCTGCCCTTGTCGAGACAGCTGTAATAACTTTCTAAGCTGCAATGAGATGGTTTCCGGGCTTGAGCAGATTGTGGTGGATGTAGTGTAGCCCTCGTGAGTGGATTCTGATTCTCATTTTGTCGGCCAATGAAGTGAAAAATTGTGGCTTTGCTTCAACATCATGTTACCTTACACTTTCTGTTCGCCCAAAAGAGAAAAAGTAAGGAAAAAAGAAAAGATAACAAGTACAAAGGATAACGACATGGTCCACCACGTCCAGAGGATTTTAAGAGCATCACCAACTTAGTTCATGGCTTGTCTTGATAGATTTTTACATTTTATTTTTGTTTCTTCTAATGTTGTCTCAGTCTACATTTTACATTATTTTGTCTTTAAACATATTAAATTTTCACAACACGTAAACATTAATATGTAATTTGAATAATGACTTATTATATTTAAATAACATTTTGAATTTTACATAAGAAAGCACAAAATTAATTTTATTTTTTAAAAAGCCTCCGATCATTGTAATTACATTGTTTCGTTTTAATTTATTACGCATCATATATTAAAACCAAACTAAGAAGAAAGTCCAGCAGAATGGAGCTTAACGGTTGAACCACATCATCACTCAATTACCTCCCAATTTCCTTAATGTTAATCAGACATATTACTTAACAGTATAGTAGGAAAAGACTTAATCAATCTAATATAATCTAACATAATGTTTCTAGAAGAATGTATGAATAGGAACTTGCCTTACTTATTAGATGGGATGGGATTTTATATGACATAGGATGCTTTGGAATTACTGTTTGTCGATCAAATATTTTCTATTATCTACTATTATTGTACACTTATTTAATCTCAAGGACAGACTTTTTATACATCATCTAAGAAGACTCTAGCCTTGGAACGACAGGACTAAAATCTTCTCAACCCCATAGAGAAAGAGAGATAGAGAGAACAAATATGGCAGAAGCTGTCATCAGCATTGGTGGAAGCGTCCTTGCCAATCTGATTACTCAAGCACTGGGAAAGGTTGGAAATTTAGGGGGCATCAAGCGTGAACTTCAGGTGCTCAAGAGCACCGTCACCATGCTTCAGGCTCTGCTGGACGATGCAGAAGAGCAACAACACCAGAGTTCCCAAATCAAAGATTGGGTGGAGAAACTAAAAGAGGCTTTCTATGATTTGCAGGATGTGCTTGAAGAATTTAATATAGAAGCTATGCGACGAGAACTGAAGGGCAACAATCAAATGATCAAGGTGGTAAGGACACTTTCTTCGAGTTTAAACCAGCTTGCTTTTGAACTGAAGATGAGTAGAAAAATAACAGAAGTGAGGGAGAGATTGGCAGTTATTAAAGATGAAAAGGATTTCCAGTTAGACAAGGGACCTAGAGGGTGGAGGAAGAGTGAGGAGACGCATTCGTTTATGCGTGAGGAAGACATTATTGGAAGAGATAATGAGAAAAAGAATGTTATGAAATTCTTACTGAATTTGGATGTGAAAGAGAATATTTTTATCCTTCAAATACTTGGTATTGGTGGGCTTGGAAAAACAGCTCTTGCTAAATTTGTATATAATGATGAGATGATCAGTAGACATTTTGACTTGAAAATGTGGGTTTGTGTCTCTAATGACTTTGACATGAAAAAAATAATGAAAAATATCATAGTTTGTGTGGAGAAGAAAGAACCAAACTACAGTCAGATGGATGGGTTGCAAAGTGAATTGAGGAAAATAATTGATGGAAGGAGATATCTCTTAGTTTTGGATGATTTATGGGATGCAAAATCAGAAACATGGCCAAACTTGAAATCATTATTGATGGGAGGTGCTAGAGGAAGCAAGATCCTTATAACTACACGCCTTCCTTTGGTTGCAAAGATCACCTCCCCTGCTCCGCCTCTTCTTCTTGAGGGCTTGTCTGAAAGTGATTCTCTTGATTTGTTAATGCGAATGGCTGGTCGAGAAGGGAGCATACAAGATCCTGACATGCTAGCTATTGGTAAAGAGATAGTTAGAAATTGTTTTGGGGTTCCATTGGTTATTCGAACTAGTGGCAGGTTACTATTCCTTAAGCAAACTAAAGATGAGTGGTTACGTTTCAAAGATCATGAGCTCCCAAAAATGTCTCAAACGGAAGAGCACATAATATCTGTACTTAAGCTAAGTTATGACCGTCTTCCTTCACATTTGAAACGATGTTTTGCCTTTTGTTCATTGTTTCCCAAAGATTTTGTAATAGAGAAGCATACTTTAGTCAGTCTTTGGATGGCAGAAGGATTTATCCAGCCATCAAATTCAAGTAAGCATTTAGAAGACATTGCTCATGAATATTTCATGGATCTACTTTGGAGTAACTTCTTCCAAGATTTTAAAATAAACCCATACACGAAGGAGGAAACTTGCAAGATGCATGATTTGATGCATGATCTAGCCTGCAATGTTGCAGGGAATAGGTGTCGGGTGGCAAGGGATGACACAAATATCATAAATGAAAGAACTCGTCATATATCCTATGGTTCGACTTTCAATTTGATGGATGAACTTCCAATCTTACGCTTGAAAGCAAGTGCACTAAGAACAATTCTATCTACTACTACATATTGGGAAGAAAGACAACAAAGAGAACCAACAAGTGAAGTGGATCTAGGCCAATTAATTCAAAATTTCAAGAGGTTGCGCATCTTGGATCTGCATGCCACAAAGGTCGAGAAGGTGCCAAGGTCCATTTGTGAGTTGAAGTATCTCACATATCTCGATCTCTCTTACAACCGAACACTCAAAAGGCTTCCTAACTCCATTACAAAATTGCAGAGCTTGCAAACACTTAATCTTAGAGATTGTGATGCCCTTGAAGAGTTGCCAAGTGATCTAAAGAAGTTAGTCAGCCTTCGGAATCTAGACATACGTCATTGTTTTAAACTTAGTTGTTTGCCACGTGGAATAGGGGAAATCAGTTCTTTGCATAGGCTAACGAACTTCATTTTACCCAAAGATAAAGCTCATGCTAAGAATTATTGCGGACTTGGGGAGCTAAAGGGGCTTAATAATATCCAGGGACAACTTTCAATTGAAAATTTGGGATACGTAACAAATGCGGAAGTCAAATGCGAGGATGAGATATTGATGGGGAAGCATTCTCTGGAATTTTTGGTACTTAGGTGGGGCTTTTCAATACTGATGATGTAGTAATAGATGAAGTGCTCTTTGATAGACTGAAGCCACCCTCAAATCTGCAAATCTTGAAGATCTGGGATTATAAAGGTGAGAGCTTTCCCAAGTGGATGATGGATAGCCTTGTATCTTTCTTGCCACGTTTAGTTGACGTATTTTTCGGTTATTGCGAAAGATGTGAACGTCTCCCCCCACTGGACCAACTACCTCACCTCAAGTCCTTACATATTAAGAATTTGCCTAAATTGGAATATATCGGGTCAGACCAATCATCCACTTCAACAGCATCATTTCCTAGTCTATCAATATTAAATATCTTTAGATGTGAAAAATTAAAAGCCATGCCACTAACTCCTCATCTCGAGGAGTTTATGCTTGAGGCCAATGGAGCGTTGTTAATAAATCGGATGATGCTTGGCCTTAATAAGTTGAAGACACTGCATATCTCGGATATAAAGTTTTTAAGATGTTTGCCTGAGGAGGGTTTCCAAAGTCTCCCTTCCCTTGAATCTCTTAGCATAGATGGTTTTCCTCAATTGACTTCCCTCTCGCAAGGTATGCAACATCTATCGAGCCTAGTGAGTCTCTCTATCTGGGGATGTGAGGAGCTGGATATATCCAAAGATGAAAGCGGCAACATCTTGGATTTCCATGGAGGCCTTCAGAGTCTCCGCTCCTTGTCAATCTCTCGCCTTCCCAAACTGACATCTCTCCCACAATGGCTTCTACAGGCCCGCAATCTCGAGCATCTCCAAATTTGGAGATGCCATAATTTGAAGGATATACCAAAGCAAATCGAGGCCCTTCAATCACTTCAATATCTCTTCATCTATAAATGCTCCTCGTTGACATCATTCCCTGAAGCAATGCGAAGGCTCACATCCCTTACTCACCTAATCATCGAAGATTGCGGAGAATTGGAGGAGAGTTGCAAAAGACAAGCAGGCGATGACTGGGACAAGATCGCTCATATCCCAAGCATACGATTTGGATAGCTGATCAAGCCCTAATTTTCTTCACTGAAGGTACGTGGGACCTTGTTTCCCAGATTTTTGCATTTTTAATTTTCGGATATCGTGTTTCCATACTCGATTTGATTTGGAGAGGGACATGAAAAAAATCGCAGAAAGCTTTGGGCGCATCTCTTCATTCCGAAGAGTGGCGAGAAAAAATGAGGAAAAATTCATACTTCGTCTCATCCAGCGATTGATTTCCCAAGGGTATATTTCTGCTCGAGGGGAGGACAGCGAAGGTGATCTTTAGCATTTGACCACGATCGACGCTCTCGATCTCCTGTTCAGCCATTCTGCAGGGGTTCTCAGGTTAAATCCTTTTGCCAATCTTGAGCACCGCCTTAAGCAATCCGAGTAAATGTTTTGAAATTAAAAGAGGTCGTATCTGTGACTTCTCCATTTTGATCTCAGCAAGGTTGTCCTGCACATTTTGTTTGGTTGACAATTGATATGTTCTTCGTCTCTTGTCGACAACGTTTGCGAAAGAAATGTGTGCTGTGTGAGGCAGAATGAATGAATGAAGCGGTGGTCATTGTTGTCGTTTCTCTTGATGACTAGATGACTAAATCAATCGCTACCAATGTGAAGTCTTATGTTGTGGACCTCGTGTGGAATCGGTTTCTCTTGTATCCACTCTCATGTTAGATTTTTCTTGTTCCTGTGACTTCAATTGGCCATACTGATGATTGTTGTGTTTGGTAGTCTTGCTTTGCCATGTTGATATCTGATGGATATTTTCGCCAAAGCTGTTGGCGAGGGCAATTTGCGGCGATTGTGCGAAGTTTGTGAGAGAAGAAAGTACTTCAATGTGATTGCCTTTTGATTGCAAGAGGAAAGAATTAGGTGCACTGTCAATATTCACCAGTTGATCATCCATTAGAACTAAGGAAATATCATAATAACATGTTTGATGATTGATCCTTGCTGGGGTGGAATTTCATTAATCTCTTAAACTGTGGCACTCTGCAGTCTACTTCCTTCAATTCTGTAACTGCCCTCAGTTTTTTGCTTGTTCGCAAGCTCGCTTTTGGGAATGAGGCTTGAGAATAACCTTGAAATGGTTCCGAAATGCGAAGCATAGTTATGCCACTGTTTTTAGTTTATCTTTTAAAGGAAATTTGTGGTAGTGTCCTTAGGGAAATCGATAAGACTCACTATTTATGCTTCAAAATGTAAGCCGTCCTTCTTGAAACTAGTCTCCAAAAAGCGGTTTTCAACTTTTCGGCAATGGCACTTGCTAAGGAGACCCCTTTCTTTGAAGTACTCAGTCTATTCTTTTTATCTTTTCAAAACTAAACTCTCATGCATACCAGAAGGCCAAGTCATATGTATAGAGCTCGTTGCTTGAACTATCTTCCATGAGATTAAGCTCATAGGGCTTTTGTTTCAGTAGATATGTCTATTTCTTACACTGCTTTATTTTTCAGGCTAGACAGAAATGGTGTGAATTTTGGCACTGAGGACACAATGCCAAATGAGGATCACAAAGAACTCACTGACCACCAGTTAGATCATCTGAATAGGTTGATGAAACGTGAAAGGGCGTTTCAATTGGTTTACGGAGTATTATTGTTTGTCTTCGGGTTATTTCCAATTCATATACATCAGCTGGTAAGCCGATCCCAGCAACCAAGCACGTCAGGGTTGCTGAAATTCAGTAACCCAAAGGTTATCAATGACATTTCATGGTGGGAGATCCAAAAACATGAGTTATATAACGTGAATTAGAAAGTTTTGAAATGGACAAGTTCATATTTTTGGGCTAAATGTTCACATTATGTATTGGATTCGGCAAGAAAACACCCTGTTGCAGATAAATGTTCAATGGCCATTCGGTTGGCCTATTGGAGGATATCGAGGTTCCCAGGTGAGAGATTTTTTCCCAACGAATTTCCCTGTATATTGATAAATAATAGGCTTTGAGTTGATGACAAAAAAATTGTATTGTGATGCGAGGTTTTGTCTTCATTTAGGGGCCTTATTATTGTGGTGTTGGGGCTGATAAGTCATCCGACTGAGATATATCCGATGCTCGCTACAAGGCTTGCTTATATGCTGGTATCAACATTAATAGCACCAATGGAGTGGTGATCTGGGCCAGGTAATACCTGACCTCCAGCTTGCTTGTTATTTCAAAAAGGAAAACAGAAAAAAAGCACAGAGCTGTTGCTATCAACAGTGGCTTCTATCTTGCAGTGAGAACACCAAGTCAGACGAAGCATGGGAATTGAAGCAGGAGATCATCTCTGGTGTTCAAGATACCTTCTTTAGGTGAAATTTCAAGTACTTGCTCAAGAAAATAACGAAATTCCATTAACAGCAAACAAAATAAGTGCATACAGACATGTTCTGAGGTATTTAAGTACTTGATTGTTTATCTTTTTTATACAACAGAGAATAACCAAGCAAGCTTGTGTTGTCCTCATGTAAGATCCAAAGCCAATAGAGGTAGCTGACTTCACTATCACCATTTATGCATTATTATACCCCAAAATTGATAAAAGCATTCTCTTCCTTCTCAGGGTGACTGCAACAGTGCAAGATGACATACTAACAGGTTCGCACCATAGAAATAACATGGACTTGGTTAAGAATTTTTGTTCAATGAAGGACCTTTAAGAGTGTGTTCTTCGACTTTTCTGCAATACAAAAAGCATGAGAGAAGAAGGAGGCTTTGAAGCGATAAAGAAGGCAATTCCGAATCTCTCACTTTGCCATGAGGAGCACATTAGCGCCTATGGAGAAGATTGATGGGAAAGCATGAAACAGTCAACACCGACACATTGTCTTCGGTAATGCTCAGAAGAAACATACCAACTACTAGTCAAATTTAAAGATTGCCCTGCTAATGAACTCATATTTCATTGTGATGCCTGAATTACTTGTATTGTTATGCAGGGAGTTGCCAATTGTGGTTGCTCAATCTGTGTGGGCCGTGACAATGAGAAGCAAGGAAAAGGTACCATAACAATGACCATACTAGCTCCCTTCTGTGCTCTATCTGAAAATCATTTGGAGATGCTCAACTTTATCAAATGATTCCAGAAACACTACCACGAAAAATAATACATATAAGTATTCTTTATCCTTTATGGTCTCAGTCGATTCCATGATTGCAACTATGCACAAGGAATTTTGACCTTTTAACAATCATAAAGCATTCCCACAGTCTTGCTTCCTAAGCTAAAGTAAGGACTTTGGACATCTTGGTTCTTTTAGTGCATCAAAAACTTTCTGAAATGCTTCACTATTTCTGAATATCGATAAAACGTACAAGTTCACCTTCCTTGTTCGGTTAGTTAATGGCTTAAAATGATATACAGGTTACTTGGAAGACAGGTGTCCTGCCTCAAACAAGAACCTATACATCATGACCTCATTACTTGCTGAAACTACAATTTTGTGGGAGCCCCCCATCAAGGCTGAAGCTCTTGCTGCTGAGAAGCAAGCATTGAAGGTCTAAAATTTGAACTGCTGGCTAAGAACGGCCAACTCCCTTAATTAAATCAGTGGAGACCTCCAGGCTGAGATACTATTGAACTCCTTTTCCTTCAGATTTAGGTCATTGACAGAAGATCCTCATGAAAATAAGGCTTCCCGGAGGGAAAGAAAATTAGGTGTCCAAGCTTGGACGTGATCTCCATTACATTGGTTTCATCCTGCATTTGTGAGTAGTTTCACCATTATGGGCATTTGAGTTCACCTATTTGCCTTTAGTGTAATGGAAAGGACTACAACATATGGAAAAATAAGATGAAGGCGTTCCTAAAATCAAAAGATCCTTTGGAATTGGACGTTGTAGAAAAAGGAATCATTCCTAAAGCTACACCTGTTTCAGAAAGAGGAAAAGACACTGTTGAGTCTAGCGAATGACTCAGGAAGAGATAATCAAGAGACAAGCTCTTAATGCAAAAGCAATCTATTCTTTATATTGTGCTTTATCACCTACTGAATATAACAGAATATCTTCTTATGATATAGCCAAAGAAGTCTGGGATAGATTACACATTACTTACGAAGGAACCGATCGAGTGAAAGAAACCAGAATCAACATTCTCCTCGGTCAATACGAAGCCTTCAGAATGAAATCGGGAGAATCTATAACTGACATGTTTCGTCATTTTACAGATATCGTGAATGGTCTTGAAAATCAAGGTCAACAAATTTCTGATCCCATGAAGGTAAACAAGCTACTGCGTGGACTCTCCAAAGATTGGAATCACATAAAGACCTCAATTAGAGAAACCCAAAGAATCATGCCACTATCTGTTGATGACTCTGATGCTGCAGATTCTGAAGACGATATGGACGATGAGGAGCTTGCTCTCATGATAAGAAAATTTAGAAAACTGAACAGAAAAGGAAGAAGATTCAATCCAAAAAAACAAAGTTTTCAAAAGCAACATACTAAGTCTGTTGAAGATGATGAATCAAATAAAGATGTAGTCTGCTTTGAATGTAAGAAAAAGGGGCACATCAGACCCAACTGTCCTCTTCTGAGGAAGAAGAAAGGAAAAGCCGAAAGGTATCGAAAAGCTCTTAAAGCGAAACACTGGGTGATACGAGAATGTGAAGAAAGTGATGATGATTATGCCAACATATGTCGATGGCACAATCGGATTCATTCAAACTCGAGACAAACTCGATTCAGACACGAATTTGAGGTAAGTAACTTCAAAATCCCTATTAAAGTTTCTAAATATATTGATGAGTTGTGTTTTAGTCTTAAGACTTCTCTTAAAAAGATTTGAACTCAAAAGGAAAATTCTGCCTTAAAACAATAAGAAAATATTTTGAAAGAAAAGGTGAAATGTTCGATGTAAATGTTTTTTCTCTTAGAGAAAGTGAAGATAATCTTTCAAAAGAAAATGCATTCTTGAAAAATGATATCTCAAACATTTCCAAAAGATTTTCGATAGGATCTAAGAAACTAGAAAAAATACTTTATGTTCAAAGACCTAATTTCAATAAATTTGGTTTAGGAATGACTGCTGAAACCATTCCTTTAATTGATTTTCCTAAAGTGAAAGAAAGAATCAAACAAAGACTTACAAGAAATACTTACAAAAATCATTTTGAAATGACCTTTGTAAAACCAGTAGGTCGCAATGCTCTTAGATGTTCAAAATGCAATAGTGCAGATCATTTTGAAAAAGAATGTCCTATGATTTGGAGACCTGTCAATAAAGTTTGGGCAAAAACTGTATATTAGACTAACTCAAAAGGACTCAAGAAAATATGGGTACCAAAAAAAAAAAAACTTGAGTCTCTTTTTAAATGAAAGTCATTATCAAGAAAAATGTGAAATGATATCTAGATAGTGGATGCTCGAGACACATGACAAGAGATTCAAATTGCTTCATGAAGCTTGTTCAAGTGAATGGTGGAAAAGTCTCATTTGGAGGAAACAACAAAGGAAAAATTGTGGGATTTGAAACTGTGAAGATTGGAAACCTCACAATAAGCAATGTTTATTTAGTTGAAGGACTCAACTACAATCTGCTCAGTGTCAGTCAATTATATGATACCGGTTTCAAAATCTACTTTCAATAGGGTATATGTTCAGAAACCAGTAAAGACTCTACTCAGTCATTTATGGGACGAAGACATGGAAATATCTACCTCTTGGATGTGAAACCAGATGAATCACAATGTTTAATTTCAATCCAAGACGAAGCAAGTTTATGGCACAGAAAGCTTAGGCACATCAATATGAAGCAGATAGCCAAAATTTCATTGAAAAAGCTTGTTCGTGGTCTACCCAATTTATCATATCAAAAGTCTGACCTATGTACACCATGCATATTGGGAAAACAGCTTCTGCATATGGATCTCTTTGGACCAACCAGAACACAGAGCATTGGAGGTAAGAAATATTGCCTAGTAATCGTAAATGACTACTCACAATTCACTTGGGTGTATTTCCTAGCAAGTAAGTCTGAAACATTCTCTTACTTTGAAAAATTTGCTAAAAAGGTTCAAAACGAAAAAGGATATGTTATTTCAAGTATAAGAACAGATCATGGAGGTGAATTTGAAAATCAAGATTTTACAAGGTTTTGTGATGAATCTGGTTTTCAGCATTTGTTCTCCTCTCCGTATACTCCAGAACAAAATGGAGTTGTGGAAAGAAAGAATAGATCGCTTCAAGAAACGGCTAAAACTCTTCTAATTGAAAGTAACATCTTCTCACGTTTTTGGGCTGAAGTAGTTTTTACAGCATGTTATATTATTAACAGAGTTTTTCAAAGGCATATTCTAGAAAAAAACCCATATGAATTATTCAAAGAAAAGAAGCCTATTGTTTCATATTTTCATGTGTTTGGATGCAAATGTTTTATAATGAAAAATGTAAATGATCGAGTTGGTAAGTTTGAAGAAAAGTCAGATGAATGCATCTTCCTTGGATACTCAATCACAAGCAAAGCGTATAGAGTCTACAACAAAAAGACTCAAACTATGGAAGAATCAATGAATGTCAAATTCCAGGATTCGATACAAAATGATTATATTCAGACTCGTCTTGAAGATCCAAAACCTGCTCCAGACTCTACAAAGTCTAAAGAAACAGCTTAGACTTTGAAAGACCAACAGTAAGTAACTGTTGAAGACTCAAGTGAAGGAAGTGATCATCACTCTGACAAATCAACCAACAACCGGAAGCATAAGTCCAGTCATCCTAAAGATCTTATCATTGGCGACATTAATGAAGGAATTTGCACTAGATCCAAAAGGCGTGAAGAGTCTAGTGCCGTGGTTCTTATTTCTGAAATAGAACCCAAAAGCATAGATGAAGTTTTATTTGATGAAAGCTGGATTGAAACCATGCAAGAAGAGCTCAGGCAATTCAGTATCAATGATGTCTAGGAATTGACTCCAAAACCAAAAGGTAAATCAGTTATTGGAGCTAAATGGGTTTTCAGAAATAAGATGGACGAGAAAGGAAAGGTCGTAAGAAACAAAGCAAGACTCGTGGCCAAAAGATACACGCAAGAAGAAGGGATAGATTATGACGAGACTTACGCACCAGTAGCCAGGTTAGAAGCAATTCGTTTATTACTTGCATTTGCTTGTCGTAAAAATTTCAGGTTATTCCAAATGGATGTCGAAAGTGTCTTCCTTAATGGATTCATCCATAAGGAAGTATATGTGAAACAACCACCTGGGTTTGAAGACCCAAGGAAACTAAACTCAGTATTCAAACTCAAAAAGGCCTTATATGGCTTAAAACAAGCACCTCGAGCTTGGTACGACAGGCTGAGTAATTTTTTAATCCAAAACGGTTTTGTGAAAGGTAAAATAGACACTACTTTATTTATTAAAAGAGAAAGCAAAAGTTTTGTGCTAGTCAAATATATGTCGATGATATTATATTCGGATCTCCTAATAAAAGTTTGTGCAAGAAATTCTCTAAGACTATGCAGGATGAATTTGAAATGAGCATGATGGGTGAGTTAACCTTCTTTCTCGAGCTTCAAATGAAACAACTTAATGAATGAACTTTTATTCATCAAGAAAAATATGCTAATGATCTCGTCAAAAAGTTTGGTCTGAACAATTGCAAGAAGGCTGAAATATCAATGTCAAGTTCCTTGAAGACAGACAAAGATGAAGAAGGAAAGAAATACCAGAAGCTATACAGGAGTATCATTGGCTCACTTCTTTATCTTACGCTTCCGGGACGACATTTTGCTTAGTGTTTGCATTTGTGCCGGATTTCAAGCCAGATCCTAAAGAATCTCATTTAAATGCTATAAAGTGTATTATTAAATACATTGCTTCTACTTCAAGCATCGAGTCTATGGTATCCTAAAAGAGGAGACTTTACTCTTCTTGGATACTCAAACGCGAATCTAGCCGGTTGCGAGTTGATAGAAAGAGCACCTCGAATTACTGTCAACTACTTGGAGCGGGGACGGTATCTTGGTTTTCAAGAAAGCAGAATACAGTAGCTCTTTCTACAACAGAAGCAGAGTATGTAGCTCTTGGGAGTTGCTGTTCACAAATTCTCTGGATAAAACAACAGCTAAGAGACTTTGGAATTGAAGATTCATGCACGGAGATTAATTGCGACAACGCCAGCGCTATCAATCTCTCTAAAATTCCAATTCTTCACTCAAGAGCAAAGCATATAGAGATTCGACATCACTTCATTAGAGATCATGTTCAAAATGGAGAAGTTTCGATTCAATATGTTGATTCAAAGAATCAATTGGCGGATATATTCACAAAGCTTTTGGAGAAAAATCAATTTAAAATCATCCGCTCCGGACTCAACATTTTAAGGTATGAGGAAATCAAAGTTTAGAAACTCTCGAGACTCGGACATACAAGACATTGACTGTAAGTTATTCTTTCTCTAATCTTATCTTGAAAAGATATGATCGTCAAACTATGGTTAATTATTGCCATATTTAATCGACATAATTGTTACATCGTTTCCTCTTCGAAAAAGAAATTATTTTTTGAAATGACTATTTTCACGGAAAAATGATAGTTATTTTGAAAATGCATCTTTTTATTTTCCTTTGTGACGGTTCGTACTCCTCTCTTTTTAACCAATCATGCACAGTTGATTTCCCTTCACTTTACTCTCAAAAAACCCTAAAAAGTATCGATCTTCCATTCCCGTTTTCTTCCCTTGTTTAATCTTCGAAAAAGTAGTCATCTTTCTTGGGAAAGTCAAGTAAGGAATCTTCCAAAAACTGATAAAGATGTCATCTTCAAAAAAGTCTTCAAGAATCTCAAGCAGGGGACCACGGCGAATGAGTGAGGGGCCTACGCACTTCGATCTCACCGAAGAAGAAGTGTCTCCAGATCAGCAGCAGAGCCCACAACATTCTTAGCAACGTCACTCTCCTCCATCTAGTCCTCAAGGCGTTGATCATCAACAAGAGGGAGAAATCATGAGGATGCAGATCCTCTTCTTGGATGTGAATAGATTCTCTTTCAGCGTCAAAGATCAAGACTTTGTTGTTGATATGGATATGCCAGCAGATGTGTTCAGAGTTGAGAGAGGAAGATATCTACCGATCAAAATTTCTATTGCTCGTGCTACATTGGAACTTGTTAAGGACAGGAGAACAGAGGAAAAGATTTCCTACTTAAGAATGAGTGCGTTCAACATCTTGCTTCACAAGATTGTGATCAATTGCCTCCGACCGAAATCAACTTCCAAGACTGATGTTTCAAGTTCAGAGGCAAAGCTGATGTATGCCATCCTCACTGGGAAAAGGTTTTGATGTATGCCATCCTCACTGGGAAAAGGTTTTCTCTTCCTTACACTGTTATGTTCCACATGTATAGAGCCATGATAAAGGACAGAGGTCAACTTCCTTACCCAAGTCTTGTGACGAAGTTATTCAGATATCTGAATATTCAGCCTCCGCAAATCTTTTGTGTTCGATCGTGCGATCATATGGTGGTAGGACTGAAAATGGTGACCAAAATGCGTCTGAAGGAATTGAACAAGGCGTTAGAGAAATTCAAGGAGAAGACTCCAGTCAAAGCTCATTAACCCTCTTCTTCATCAAAACGGAAAGGAAATGAGCCCTTAATTGCTTCAAGAACGAAAAGAAGAGCTCTTATTATTGAAGATGAAGATGCTGATGAAAACCTCACCATTTACGCAAAGGCTTTGAAGAATTTAAGTCGTTGTTCCCGGAGAGAAAGAATCGGAACAAATGACGAAAGCAACGAGAAGGAGAAGGAAGCGGAGGAGAAGGGAGAAGAAGAAAGAGAAGCTGAAAAGGAAAGAGGCTGAGAAAGAAGAAGAAGAGAAAAGAGAAGAAGGAGAACCTTAGGAACACTCTTCTCCACCCGAAGGTATGGAAACAGGGGGAGATCAAGAAAAAAGAGGGAAGTCCTCATATCCTGATGCAAGTGAGGGCGTCAGTCGCTCTCCTGCATACCCAGAGGACATTTATGCCTCTCAATTTCTAGAGGAAGGTCATGAAGTTTCATCGCCAAACCTGCGAGACTATGCTGATCTACCATCGTCTGCATTTACTCCATCAAATCGGGCCGAAGCAAGTACTCAAACTGATAATGCAGCAGATTTTCACAGAATCATGGATATTCTCTTGGAGATGCGAGGAAAAATCTATGCTCTAGGATGCGAGGTTCAAAATTTGCAAAATGGGGTTCAAGTTTCTTCATGTTCATTGAATGAGATCCAAGCCCTCTCTGTTCAGATTCGGGCCAATGCCAAAGGTGAGGAGATTGCACATCTGAAAGAAGACTTGAAAATGCTGGAAGGCATCGTTCAGTCTATGGGAGATTTCCAGCTTGTCCGCATTCCCAAGCAATCTTGACTTTATTCCATTTTCATCTCAACCTTTTTAATGCTGACAAAAAGGAGGAGAGATGCAAGAGATTTGAACTTTGACTTTTAATCATGTGGATTATTGGATTGTTTTGATGTTTGACTTTGTTTTTGTGTCTGGATGAAAACTGAACTAGACTTGGACTTGACTGCTTCTATTGATATCTTATGGATGGCTTTATCGTATACTAGACTAACCTATTTTCTGTGGTTGCAAATCTAGATTCTAGTGTTATTCATTTAGCCATTTATTTCTATAAGATATGCATATGTGTTTGAGAAATTTTTTGCAGGTCAAGATTGTCCAAATGTGCAGGAAAGTTTTGTCACCATCAAAAAGGGAGAAATTGTTGGAGAAATCTTCTTGAAGTGTTTTGAAGCCGACAAAACGTTTCCATCAGTCTAGTCTGAAGGCTTGTAGACTCTGCTATTTAAAGTCTGAAGACCTCCGGACAACCAGACCCAAGACTCAAAGTCTATCCTCATTGATAGTCTCTAATCCATTGAAGAAAGGTTATCCAGAACTGGATGTTTCATTAAGGATATGACCTTATCAACTGGAGAAGATCTCTTGGCTAGAAAAGACATAACGGAATTCTTTGATTGATCGAGATTGACTCGAAGATTAAGGATCCGATGATTGCCTAAATATTCTTGGAAGATTCTACTTATGGAAACCGAGATCCTGATTGTATGGGCGAACATGATTGATGGGCTATCGACACGTTCCTTTAATAGCTCGAATAATCTTCTTAATTGATTATGTCCAACGGGTAGATTGGAGGAATTCCTTTGGTAAGTGCCAACGGGTATGATGGCGTAAAAGAGTATATAAGGAAGACGTTCTAAGTTGTTCGAGATGTGCGCGATAGAAGAATTCCAAAGTCTAAAGCTTCCTGTTGTTTAGACAATTCCTTTGAGCGAAACTTTGTATACAAAAGAAAGTCTATATTTGTGAGAAACCTTGAGGAGGTGTGGTAGAACATTTACACTGTGGAATCAAGGAAAAGCTATGCTGTAACTTCTCTTTTGTTCATAGTGAAATCCAGCTGGTAGGCTGTCAGTGCGGAAGAGTGGACGTAGGCTTGAAATAAGCCAAACCACTATAAATCTTGTGTTCAATTTTCTCTTCCTTACTCTCTTTACTTTGATCGTACTTCATTTTGTTAATCAATAGAGAACTTCATTTCTATCGGTTGCCTAGAATCGCTTCCGTATATTGATAAATTGTTTGTGCACCTATTCACCCCCTCTAGGTGATTATACTAGCTATATCAAGTGTCACGGATGACTTCTTGTTTTTGTATTCTTGGTTACTTTGACATGTCAGCATAATTCATTCAAATTTTGAGTGTCCTCATAAGCTCAAGTCATTCAATTTGGCATGTCGACCTTTCTTTAGAATAAAAAGGCTGTTTGACTTCTCATTCACTAAACATGAGATTCATGAGTCAGTTTCATCTCTTCCAATTTCTTATTAAGAGAACTTTGGGAAGAAGGTCGACCGAGTTTGTCCGTGCAACTTGGCAAGTTCATTTTATTTGCAAGGCGAAGAAATGTTTCTCATTTACATGGAAAGTACAGTACAAACATTGAAATGCAATTTGGCAGTGCCTACCATTTTTTGCTTCTACGAAACTAAAAGTTACTCGGGCCTTTTCTTTTCATCTCCTCACACCGATCCAAACGTCTTATTCGACAATAGAACAAATATTAAAAAATGATACTAATGCTAATTTATAAATCACATATCTAGCAGATAACAAAATTCAAGAAGCAGGATAGGTGTTTCTCTAGACATATGGATGAGATTCGGCGGCAGAGGCACATCGTAGAGTGGTGGTCGTCGCGGTGGCTTAATTCAGTGCAGTCGAATGTAGTTCTTCGGATGGAATTGAGTTCGGCCCTGGTTAGGCTATGTGCTGGGCAAGGTTAGAGGGGGCCTAGCTCATCTACATACCGCTCCTTAACGCAACGACACAACTGATACAGGCTATGTTTTTCGTGGATCAGTAGACTTTGCTTACACCATTTGATGAACGGGATTTCATTCTAGATACCTGATGATTTGCTATACAGAGCACACAGCTTGATGACTGACTAATGGGCTATGCACTTTCAATTTCAAACGAGAGGAATGCAATCTACTTCTTTTCACAGTTTTAGATGTAGACATACTCGTGGGCCTCTTAGTCATTGCATTAATCTTATCTTCATTTTTGGGCTGCACAACCCTTACATTAGCAAATACAAACTGGCTATAAGCTTTACTGTCAATGATTCATGACATTTGCCCACAGAAGTCTACAGATACAAATAGATTTTTTAGAAACTTAAATAGAGGCGCTGGAAAAATTCATGACACCTCTTTCAACTGATAAAAGTAGTTGTTGCATTTTACTTACCACTTTCTGTTGCAATATCTATTCCATGCATTTTTGGCTGTGCAGACTGAAAGATCTTCACTAGAGGTGTACCAAAGAGATGGATGCTTATGTTGGTTGCATGTATTACCGCACAAACGAGTTTGATTTATCCCGCAAAGAGCAATAAGCCTTTGAAAAGGCATGCCTATTGTAATTGAATGGGGGTTAGTACTGTTGGGAATGACTGATCCCCAAAAACCGGATTCGACACCGAATCGAACCCCTAAATCAATGCGGAAGACGAAGCCCGGGAAAAACACGCATCACCGATCGTAAAGCACACCACGGATTCGAGCGTACCTTGTTAGCCACGAGATTAAACACCAATGCTGAAGAAGAGGAAGAAATTCTGGTCCCGATGATGTCAATTTGCCTTAAAAGGAAACGGCGTCGCCTTGAGCGTTTAGAAGAAAAGAGAGCGTTTTTCTTTTCTTTTTCTTGGAGGGAGAGAGGGGGAGAGGAACGTACGTACGTTCTGATTTCCCAAGGGGTGTGTTCTCTCTCTCTCTCTCTCCTCCCTTTTATACCTTTCCCCATCCACGGGCCCTATTCCCGTGGGCCGGGCCTTTTTGGGCCTAACTTGAGCGGATGGGCCTTAAGCCCATCTCGAGCGGATGGGCCTTAAGCCCATCTCATAAATCCATCATCTCCCACTCACACATGGTGGTGCAAAACCAACATGGGCGGACAGGCCCTACTCAGCCCCATCAGAGAAAAATCCATCATAGACTCTCACTTAATATGGTGGGCCGAACATAATCCTCTTTTCCTCTCTTCAACATTCATACCGGTGAATAATCCGTGCGACCAGCATACTTTGAGAGCTCGTTGCCATACATCTGTTAGGAATATATAGCAGCTCATAATGGGCATCATATCTCCGAGTAGATTTAGTATGCGGTACCCTAGATCGATCGATCACATTTATATCTCTCTTGATCTCTTTTAAATAATGATATATATATATATATATATATATATATATATATATATATATATATATTGTATTCACAATTATGATTATCACAAAGACAGTCATAATTGGTTAACCGGTGAATACAAAACTACAATGTGATTCTCCAAAATCGATCTTCCTCTTTCCTTCAAACTCTCAATTTCAGTCCAGCTTGCTTTTCTAGAAATGCCCCATTAGATCGAATCACTCATGACCATTGGCAACATCCTAAGATAGCAAACACTAAATAGAAATCTTGAGAATAAGTAAGAGTCATGAGGGGACTAAGAAATTGAGGAACTCTCTTCCTCAAGAGTCTCACACGACATAAAAGTTGAGATCAAACTTTTGCCACTCTTATTGGTCGTCTCATGCATACGTAGTATGAAATACGTATTACGGTATTAACTCCTTTCCCATGGAGCGTATGTCTACACCTTTCAATACCGTACAGATGATAGTTCGAGACATACCCAATGTCTAACTTGAGTTCACGTATCTACTCATTCACAAAATTCATCGAAACTCACATCGGCATCTTAGACGAGATAAAGTAAAACATGTGGGGTATTTTACTTTCGGACATAGTAAGTATTATGTCCTCATCTTAACACTCAGTTAAGGTGACATACGTGTTTTAAGTTTAAGCTCTCGATTATCACCTAGATAATAAGCTTATAAACAGTCTCATCTCTATTTATCACACGAAAATAGGCGATTACCCGTGTGAGTGGGCTAATCTTATATCTGTCCAACATACTTCTCAACTTAAAGTAATGCACTAAGCATTAAGATGCATAAAGATCAAACAAAGATTCATAGGCATTAATGATGAAAACACAAATTCATCAAATTGTGAACATTTAGGAAATTACAATATTCGGTACATCAGTCTCTACGCAATCCTAGAGATTTCATATGGCCACAAAACACATCTCTAGGTATTGGCTTTGTCATAGGATCTGCTACCATTCTATGCGTAGTATGTACTCTAAGTTCACATCTTTTCGTGCAATCATATCTTTGACAAGATTATACTTGGTATCTATATGTTTGGTCTTGCCATGATATTTTGGATCTTTAGTATACGCTTTTGCTACTTGGCTATCACAGTTAACCAACAATTAATCTGCAGCACTTCCAATAACACCTAAATGATCCAAAAAATCTCTTAAGCCAAACACTTTCTTACACTGCTGCTGATAATGACACGAACTCAACTTACATCGTGGACAAGGCTATACACTTTTGTTTCTTACTGCTCCAACATATGGTGCCATTATTCGGTAGAAAACAAACCTAGAGGTAGATTTTCTTTCATCTAAATCTCCTCCCCAATCAGCATTAGAATAGCCTTTGAGTTGCAGATCCTTTCCTTAATAACTCAACGTATAATCAGCAGTCCCCTTTAGATACCTTAGTATTCTCTTAACGGCTTTCCAATGTGCTTGACCTGGATTGGATTGGTAACTACTCACCATTCCAACTGCAAAGCATATGTCGGGTGTTGTACACATCATAGCATACATCAAGCTCCCAACAGCACTAGCATAAGGAACATGTTTCATTTGTTCCTTCTCTTGTGGAGTCCTTGGACACAGACTATGGCTCAATCCTTCACCTTTTTGCAATAGGAGTGTCTATGGGTTTACAGTCTTGCATACGAAATCGTTCAAGAACCTTATTTATATAGGTTTCTTGCGAAAGAGACAACGATCTCTTCAAAATGATCTCTTGAAGTCTTAACTCCAAGAATGTATGCAGCCTCACCCATATCCTTCATTTCAAAGTTAGAAGACAACCATCTCTTGATAGTATTAACCAACTCCATATTGCTTCTGGCAATTAGTATATCATCAACATATAATGATATGATCACAAATTGATCATTAGATCTATTGATATATACACAATGATCATCGTCAATCATTGTAAAATCATATGCCACTATGGCATTATGAAAATGTATATACCTTTGTCTCGATGACTGCTTAAGGCCATATATCGACCCTCAAAGTCGACATACATTTTCTTCTTGGCCTTTCATTATGAAATCAGCAGGTTGTTCCATATATGTTCCTTCCTCTAATTCTCCATTGAGGAAAGCAGTCTTTACATCCATTTGATGTAATTCAAGATCCATACTAACCATTAATGCCAGAATAATGCGAATCAAGGTAAATCTCACTATAGGAGAAAATGTATCTTCATAATCAATTCCTTCCTGTTGATTATACCCCTTCGCCACAAGGCGAGTCTTATGCCTTTTTATCGAGCCATTAGCCTTTCGCTTTATTTTGAGAACCCACTTGTTCCCAATAGCTCTGCGTCCCTTTTGGAAGATCAACCAGTTCCCAGACTTGGTTTGATTTCATTGACTCCATTTCCTCTTCCATTGCATGAATCCATTTTTCCTTACTAGGGCAATTCAGAGCCTCATTATATTTCTTGGCTCATCCTCATCTTGTGGAGCAATTATAAAAGTTTCCCCTTCAATGTCAAAACGTCGACAGGGAATACTTTGGCGACTTGTTCACCGTATAGGAGATTGTACACTTAGCTCATCATTCTCCATCATGCTCCCACTTAGATTAGGTAATGATGATGTCGTCATATTCAGGTGGTTGTAATTGAGAATGAGTTTAATTCAATTCATTACATCTCATATTACTCTCACTTGGACGAACTCCACTGACATCATTATCTTGATCCAAGGTTTCAAATAGGGAGTAATTTTCCCTTATTTCACCCCTCTTAGGAAATTCATCCACTAAGGATGTGACATCCCGTGATTCAAATTCAGTTATACTCCCACTTTCCTGCTCACCTATGAACACATACCCTTTTGAGTGTTCGGAGTATCTCATTAAAATACTCTTCTTTCCTTCGGGACCCAATTTCCCAAACTTGTGAGAGCACTCATGAGTATAGGCAGCACAACCCCATGGCTTAAGAAAAGTTAAGTCCGGTTTTCTAACTATCCATAACTCATATGAAGTGGAAATAACTGATTTGGAAGGCACTCGGTTAAATATATAGGCAGCAGTTAACAACACATCACTCCAAAAAGTGATAGGTAAGTTAGCATGCGCCATCATGGACCTAACCATTCCAGTAGGGTTCTGTTTCTTCTCTCCGCAACACCATTTTGTTGAGGGGTATATGGAATAGACAACTATCTTTCTATTTCTTTTTCATCACATAATTTTTTGAACTTATCAGATAAATATTCTCAACCCAATCGGATATAAATACCTTTATTTTCTTGTCTAATTGATTTTCTGCCAGGTTCATAAACCTTCTAAAACAACTTATGCTTCAGATTTATGAGAAATCAAATGACATATCCGACTCGAGTATAATCAAAAAGTGATGAAATAAACAGCCCATTGCCTTCCTTTCACATTCATTGAACCACAGACGCCCAAATGGATTAAATGCAGAGAAAATTCAGCTCCTTTTCCTTTTCCAAATGGTTTTCTTGTCATTTTCCCTACTAGGCAATGCTCACATATGGACAAATCGACTTTTTCAATATTGTCCAACAAGCCCTCTTTGGTTAGTCTATTGATATGTTGTTGGCCCATATGACCAAGTCTAGCATGCCACCATATTCACATCATTATCATATAAGGTAAAAAGACGTGAAACAAGGGAATAACATATTGACATCATCACAGTCAACATTTAGTACAATAAAACCATTCAGTAAGTGACCACAACCATAGTAGTTTGTATCTAAACACAAATCTACACTTTTATTATGGAAGTTCATACCAAAACCAAGCTTAACCAACGCTAAGACAGACACTAAATTTTGACGAATCTCCAGAGCATATAGAACATCAAAGATGCGTCCACCATGCATGTTCAATTGGCAGTGCCAATCCCTTTAACTTCAGCTCTAGAGTTATTTCCAATATAGATTCACTTAGTTCTAGTTGGTATCGTCGAATTCCACGAAGGATCCTCTATCCTTTGCTACATGGTCTGCATCTCTCTGAATCTACATTCCACAAAGGATTGGATTCAGCCTATAATGCAGAACTTGACACATAAGCAAAGTTCTCAAATGTACAAGAGGTGTATTGCTTCTTTGGCTCACGACAGTCGCGAGCATAGTGACCTCTCTTGTCACAATTGTAACATCTCACCCTTGACATTTTCTTCACTTGAGGACGTTTTCCTCTCTCTTGTTGGTTAATTCTTGATTTCTTGCAATAAGGACTTGATCCTTTGCATTCCACGTATTGAACGAATCGATATATTTGCGCTTAGAGCTCAAAGCCCTTTATGAGCTAGAACCAGCATTGAAAATATTTATTTTCGGCTCAAATGTCGTTAGGCGGTCCTTAGCTAGCTCAAAGTGGCGCACAGCATCCTCAAGATCTTCCATAACATGGTCAAGAGCTTCTAGTGCTTCTTGCTTTTCCAGCACATATTGAATCTTCTTATTCAACATTTCACAATTGTTACCGTTCATATCAGCAATCACGTTCTTAGTTGCTGAAACCATCGATCTGAACACATCAGACATATATGCACGAATAATTAATGTCTATCATTTATGCATCCCTATTTGCATAGACCCATCATATTAATGAATAATTTCAAGTAAGGTTTCAGAATGAAAAGGTCACTACGTTTCCAATCATCCTCCAAAAATCCTAACTTAAAATTATCATTAATATAATTGTCTTATGCAAAATCAATTCTATGAAGTTACAAAAACTTCTATTACTACCCATAGCTAATTACCCACAACAACCAGCAATAGCAGAAAGCAAATAAAAATTTTAACATCCAATAAAATAACAATGCTTTCACATGATACAACTAATATATCGGTTGCTACATCAACAACAATCAAGTAGTAAATATTACATAATTAATCAAAGAAATAAATAGGGAATGTCCCTTCTAATCTATCAGCCATAATATCTGAGAAATTTGAAGGCACATTTGCCAATCATGGAAAAACTTTTGAAGAGCTTTCATGTCGCCTCCAAGGCGCATTCACTCGGCGCCATGTGGCGCTCAATCTAAGGGTTGAAGTTTTGGCCAACTCAATCCTATAGTGCTTTCTTACAAAAGCTTCCAGTAGCCTCCTATAACCCGGGACCACGTTGACCTCCCATAGCCGATCCAACACTGCTTGCCATTCAGGTGGAAGAGTGTTCATTAAAGCTGGCACCTTCTCAAAATCCGGCATAAGATAACCATTCGAGATGATTTCCTGTATCATCTGATTGACCTTGACCACATGTGATACTAAATCACCATCATGCCACTGATAATTAGCTAATTCTGACATCAGCCTTTTAAGTCTTGCATTTTCCTTGTCCATTCTCGGGATTGCAGGTATCCTTGCATAACGCATCATAGTTCCTGCAACAAATGCAGAATTAAAAATGGATCACTTATAATCCACAATTAATATAAGAGAAAATACATAATTTTCAAAATTCATGCAACAAATGTAGAATTAAAATTGGATTACTTATAACCCACATAGGCGTGACTAAAAAAGAAACAAATCCTTTTTTTTTCGGGGTCAACGGTCAAAGTCAATGGTCAACGGTCGTCGGTCAACGGTCGGTCCACGGTCAACAGTCGTCGGGTCAGCGGTCAACGGGTCAGGTCAACGGGCGTGCGAATCAGACCGATCAGATCGGTCGCGACGGTCGAACCGGTCGAACCGGACGGGCCGGTCGGGCCGGTCGGACCGCTCGCGCGGACCGACCGCACGTGCCTCGCGCGTGCGGGGGATGACGTCACGCAGACATCATCCGACACGTGCCGAGCGCGTGCCTCGTCCGCGAGTCGGGTCGGGTCGCCAGTCAGGTCGGGTCGCCGGCCGGTGACCGCCCGGCGAAACATCGTCAGTGATGACGTCATTGGTGACGTCATCCAAGTGGTTACCGACCGTTGGATGACGTCACGATAACGTCATCGTGTGACATCAGCACGCGCCGGTCCGTGGACCGGCGCGTGCCATTTCGTCGGTCGCTGGCGCGCACGTGCCGGTTCGCCACCGGCGCATCGCACCCACGCGCAGCGGCTTCTGGCCGCACATGTGGGCGCGTGCGGCGTCGTACAGTGGCGTGCAATATGTCGCCGGCCTCATCTCGACGTCGCCTTTCACCCAGTGTCTTCAGAATTTGATTTCGACTTACGAAATCTCAGAAAAATGGCCGAACAACGCTCGAGTGTCGGGATTTCTCGCCCCGATCCGTACGACCGAAAGTTTTTTGCGAAAAATCAATTAAAAAACATCAAATTGATCGGGAAAACGTGAACTAGGGCTCTGATACCAATGTTGGGAATGACTGATCCCCGAATACCGTATTCGACACCGAATCGTAAATCAATGCAAAAGACGAAGCCCAGGAAAAACACGCATCACCGATCGTAAAGCACACCACGGATTCGAGCGTACCTTGTTAGCCACAGATTAAACACCAACGCTGAAGAAGAGGAAGAAATTCTGGTCCCGATGATGTCAATTTGCCTTAAAAAGGAAACGGCATCGCCTTGAGCGTTTGGAAGAAAAGAGAGCGTTTTTCTTTTCTTTTTCTTGGAGGAAGAGAGGGAGAGGAACGTACGTACGTTCTAATTTCCCAAGGGGTGTGTTCTCTCTCTCTCTCCTCCCTTTTATACCTTTCCCCATCCACGGGCCCTATTCCCGTGGGCCGGACCTTTTTGGGCCCAACTTGAGCGGATGGGCCTTAAGCCCATCTCATAAATCCATCAAGTACCTTGGATCTCGACTCTTTAATAACTTAGAGCAGCTTGGAAGGTAGCAGATGCTGCTGTGGTTCTAACCGTCTTGAATGTTGTCAAGATGCTGCGCTTGAACAGCTCAAGTTAGTCTCTTTTTTGAAATGCTTGAGAGCAATAAGTCTACTCCTTTGCGCTTAACTACTGATGAACGCATTCCTTGTTGGAAGATTTTTTGCCAACGCCACCTTGAGTTTCTATTAGATGTGGCAAAATGGTGACATTATCTAATTTTATAAATCTATGTATTGTTTAAGTATTATAAGTTTTGAACTGGTTGAATATGTCAATCTGAGTGTCTCTAGCATTATTCATCTTTTTTAACTTAAGGTGACACAATTTGTCCAATTTATTGGAGACTATTACTAATAATTTGGGGAGAGAATTTCCAGAACTTATCAAACTGATGATTTTCTTGAGATTTTGCCTCTATTTTGGAATGGCATAATGGCTATGATGGTGGTCCGATCATAAGTGAATTAGAAATAAATGGAGCTCTCCACTCATATGAGAACATTTCTTGCATTTTTTAATCCCTTTCAACCTTTCCCTCCATTTCGAGTGTGGAATAGCGTGGGCCGTTTTTGTAACTACTAATTTTATTATAGAGTGTTCCATGAGCTTTTAAGTCTATTCATCCCTTTGAGTTATGAAAAGCTATACATTACCTATGATTACATACGTATTGAGTTGTCTAATAGATCTGCATCATTGTAGATTTATGAGGACACAAGTCTACTATTTTTATTATTATTTTCATAACGTTTCGTATTTATTTTTAAGAAAAGAATTTCCAACTTCTTTTCAATTCTACCTTTCATTTGTTTTTACAACAAGAAGGTGGCGGCAGCAGTGAAGACATGGTAGAGTGGTGGTGGTCTTGGTGGCTTAATTCTGTGCGCTCGAACGTAGTTCTTCGGATGGAATTGAGTTCGGCCCTGGTTAGGCTATGTGCTGGGCAGGGTTAAAGAGGGCTGATCGCATCCAGACACGACCAAAACAGGTCTCTTACACTAAGGATGTCGGTGCTATATTTTGACCGAACAATTTAAATTCAAATGATCCATCCAAGTCCTTCCAGATCACCCAGCTTGCAATGATTCAGTGTTTATGTCCACTGACCCTCAAGCATTCAAAATCAATGTTGCTCATCTGTTCCTGTACATGGAGATGACCATCAGATAGCAAGAACTGGCTCAGTTTCACCGCGACAATGTTCAGACGATAACAAGGAAGAGACAGAGTAGCTCATTGCAGATCAACCGCAGTTTATACAGAACTGGGACCGACTCCAAGCACTGGGTAACCCCACACATTTATCTGGTGTCTAAGCCCGGGAATACACATTAAACCGACAATAAAGAAAAACCAGACACAAAAAGTTAAGAGCCATGCATTACGGTCGAACGTAGGACTTAAAAGAGTGACCAGCAACCAACAACCAACAACCATCTTGCACTTGATGTTCACAAAGCCCAACTCCAACAAAAACGTACAAAGCATTTCTAAAGCATAGCCTAATCCATGATATTTAAAATTCGAAGAGAGCAACAGGATCTCCAAAAGGACACTGTTTATCGTTCACTTTGATACTTGGCAGTGCACTTTGTAAAGAACCTCCACTGGCATACCACCATCTTGACTGCAAGCCCCGTAACTCTTACTCAGAAGGCTCTCAGCGTGGGCTGCACAGGAAATGCACAAAGAAACTACTTCAATGAACAAAAAATATGCTAAAACTGTAGGATACTAGCACTATGCCACCATAAACCAGATAAATCCTCTAGCTATTGGTTAGTAGTAAATGGGACTGATGAATTTCAACAACATAATGAGGGAACATGCTTCATTCATGCAAATTCAAAGTATTAATACTTTCTCTCATAAGAAAATTTGAAGTTCTTTACCATCTTTATCAATTCTCTTGCCAATGGAACATCATATGCGTGTCACAGCAAAAGCAATCACCTGATAAATATCAATTGCTATCGGTACAGCACCTAAAGTTGAGTAAAATATCAAAAAATACCGCATCCTATGCACCTGGAGGAATTCTCACAGATCTATCTCAACAGAACAACCTATGCCATTTATGGTCAACCACTAAATTTGCAACATCAAAATAATTACCAAGTTCATGCCAACCTAATCGCCAAGGTCATATTCCAAGAACAGAAAATTGACTTTGATGAAAGGAAAAATTATTTGACAATCAGCCGGTGCATAGAAGAGATGCATTGTTCCAGACCAAGACTAGAAAAATAACAGATTAAAGGAGAAATTATTTGACAATTGGATGAAGCGCAAGGAAGAGATGCGTTGTTTCCAACCAAGACTAGAAAAACAACAGATATACCTGTAAGACTGTGAACGAGACCTTGAAGGACTGTGAATATTGCCCCTTGGACTCTGAGACCTGCTTGCTGGATAACCCCTCTCCTGAATGGGACTTCGACTATCTTCCCTTGGACTTGGAGACCTCTTACTAGACCGCCTAATCTTGTGCTCCTGAGGATATGGAGAATGTGGTACAGACCCAGATCGCATTGGAGACTGGTATCGATCCTTTGCCCCACGGCTCCTGGTCCAAGGAATCAGTATATCCATTGAGATGGGAAATAATAAAAATGGAGCAAAAAGATTCCCTTACATAAAACAGAACACGATCTAGGGTAACAAAAGATCTTACAAGGAAACACTACTCGGCTTGAAGCATGAATTTTACGAAAAAAGAAAAAAATACCATCAGCAAAAGCTAATAAAAAGTACCAAGAAAATCTGTTTTGCAAGTAAAAAAATTACACTCAACTTACAAAATCATATAAGCATCAACATGATGGCATCACTATCTAACTGATTGAAGATGACCGTTACCTGCACCTTAATAAGAGTTCCGTACAAATTACCAACTTGGGCCCAAATACTGGAATTAGTCTCATTAACGATGTACCGGTACGTCAGCGTCCAACAACTGCATGGCTCTCTTTGGCCCAACTTTCTAAAACCTCAAACTATCTTTGACAATGTCATCATATCTCTACACCGGTATTGCTTCCCTTGATTGAGGATGATTTCTTTCTTTGGCCATAAAAAAGCTCTAGTTCTTTTCTTAACTGGATGGTATATGCAAAACAAAATAAAGCTTCAAAACCCTTTCATTAATAACTATGTTAGATCACACAGAGAAAACAAATAGTGAAAAAAAGGTACTTTTAGTGATTTAATCATCCGCTGACAGTGCTTTACTAATCAGTTCAGTTGCAACTGCAGGCCACCAGACCTAGTAAGCAAAAGCCCATGCTTTGACAGTAATTGGCGAAGGTGGGATAATAACATTAGAAAAGCTTTGACAGAATGGTAAGGGAGTTGTCCATCTCTCTCTTTTGTCGTTTAACTTTATTTACCCATAGGTCTTTAAAATCTTCCTGTTCACTTTAATATCTGCATAAACAAGGCCACAAGCAGATACTGTTCAATACCACAGAAATGATGCTGCACTGCATCAATCACCCCAAATCGATAAAAACCACCGTAGTATGAACATAATAGGATAGAGATGCATCAGATTACTAATACCTAAAGGAACAAGGCCAGCAAAACAATAAAATTCTCATATACAGAAATCTGCCATGCTAAAGTCAGCAAAGTTTTCCAATTCAATTGTACATGGCCACTCTTTTTCACGCATAAGCATAATGTGATTGGTCCACAACTAAACCATTCTAAGAAAAATGGTTGGCTAGGACGATCAGTCGCCTTTGCCACTCATTTAGCCAGTCCTAGATATTTTAACAAAAGGCTACTATTTCAATAAATTAAATTTGAATAGTTCGCCACGGTCTATATCCAGAATAGACGAACAGCTTCCTATCCATAAGCACAAATGTCCAAGGGAAATAAACAACAAAATGTTAAACTATATTGGCAAGAAATGAATGAAGAATGCATAGCTTTCCATTCAAAATTAGCTAGAGTGAAAATCCCATACCACAATTACTACAAACATACAGGGCTTACAAAACACATAAAACTATAAAAAGAGTGTGAAATTCTACTACTTTAATGCATTGGGCAAATATCATCCACTAAAGTTCACCAAGGATGAGAATCAACAAATAACTCAAACTACTTTTTATGTAGCAAAGATTGAACTGAAATAACTTGATCTAGATTTCACATACCAAAAAGATTAAAACTACAATGTACAAAGCATTATTAGTTGAAAATACATATAGAAAGTATAAATATCACGTTATAATTGACATAAAAGTGAAAAAATGCCACTAAGAGTTCTGTATATTCTTCCCCGGCCAATAAGGCACCCTTAGTACTGTAAGTTCCTAATATGCTGAACTACAGTGTACTTATCATCCTAAAAGAGGAACAGAAAAGTATAAAACCAGTAACAATGCAATTAAATCCACTCGGACAAAAATGCCAAACCTTGAGTCATGCCTATCTGGTGTTGGTGACCTTGAGTAAGCTGTAAGAAAATACAAAAACAGAATAAGATTCTCCAAACTCACAAGGATGTCCATCATGACAGACTGCTCCATTCGTTGTACAGCCCAAAGGGAGAGAAAGCCACAAATCAGAATGGACATGAAGTCAAAATTACTGACAATGATTGTGGCGTCTTGGAGACCTTGATGTACTTCTCCTTCTTTCCCTGTGTCGCCCACTTCATTTTAAAATGGGGGGAAAAAGAGTTTACCAAAAAAACCTGTCATGAATTGATGGAAACAAATGCCATAAAGACAACCTAGTGAAATGGAGAATGTGACAAATTGTACCTCACACGCTCAGTCACACGCATCTCATGAGGAGTTTTTCTGTTCTCCTCAGCAAAAACAATTCTTATCTCACGTCCTCCAATAACAGTATGATTCATTTGCTGCTTAGCCTCAGCTGCATCTTCCGCATATCGGAACTTCACAAATCCAAAGCCACGAGGCTCCCTGTTAATGCAATATACAATCACTGAAGTCACTAAATTACATCCCCCGTGATTGTCGGAAATGAGATATAAAAAGATCAACACGTAATGGTTCTCCTCTCTTCGATTTTTGCCTATTTCTGAAATCCCAGTAGCTTAATACCAAAAAAGAAAGTAGTGTATAGTTTATTAGTTTGTATCAGAAAACAGCCAAACAACAAGCCTCTCAAAAATGGCACCCACGTTGTAAACACAGGTAAGGGAAACCTGTAAAACAACGGCAATATGGCACACTCACAAACGCAGATGTCTTGTGACAGGTTCCATCCTTTTTTGGCAAAAAAGGTGACAGCAAAATGATTTTATGTAAGCCTGGAATTGTAGAACCCATCATTCTCTCAAAAGTTCTTTATTTCATCTGTTTCTTCAATCATATGCAGCTTGGCAGCTCAATGTATTCCAAATTAGTATTCCCATGGGAGGGATGGAGGAGGAGGAGAATCGATCAAAACAGCAATTCTTCCTCCGACCAGAAACCAACACTAAAAACAGGTTTCTTTACTAACCATATGTCAAACAGAAAAAACAGTAGCTGTAAAACGAATAGTCCGGCATGCAAATTTTAAAACAAGAAGTCGAGTTTCAGAACTGTGAAACAAGGATGATATGTGCTACTTTACACAATCTGCAGAAGCAATGTGGGACAAAGCCAAGATTATTATGGTATCAATGCATAATCTAACTTTATACTCCTGAACAGTGAAATTATCAGTCCACGACTATACAGCTAAGAGTTACTAATTTGCTCATCAATCAATTGGCTGCTTCCAAAATACAGTTCTTGCCAGACTCAGTTTTCCAACTGACCGACCACCATCAGCCACAAACCTTCACTGAATAGACAACAGTTGGCACCATGTGAACCCCACATACCCTGTGTAATAATTCTTAGGAAGGTAGACATCCTTCACAGGACCGAACCGCTCGAATGGCACCCTGAGATCTTCCGCCCTGCAATCATAACAGCCATAATTAGACAAAAAAATCAGCCGCGACGACGCGAACAACGCCAAACCCACGCTGCCAAGAGCCACCGACAGCAAATCCAAGTCGAGCTCCGATGCCCAAATAGAAGAGGCAATCGGGCAAAAACATCGACACAACACTCGTTGCTCGTACACCGTACGCTTCAACGTCACTTCCACCAAGCAAACGAAGTAAGTACGAGAATCTACAACCCAACTCCAACATCCAACAGAGCAAAGCCAAAAACACTGAAGACGGGGGAAGGAAGACCTCGTATCGAGGGGGAGATTGCGGAGGAGGAGGCCGGAAGGAGCGGGGGAACGGCGGTCGCGGTAAGCGCGGCGGTCGCGGGGGTCGCGGGGGTCGTCGTCGTAGCCGTGGCGCGGCTTGCGGGCGCGGGGCGGGGAGCGGCTGCGGCGGCGGGGGCTGAAGCTCCGGCTCCTGCTCCGGTACCTCGCCATGGCTGGCACTCCGATCGGGGGCTGCTTCCGGTCGATGATCTCCGGCGAGAGAAACCCTAACCCTAGCTGGAAGGAACGGGGGGCGCTGTGGTTTTTTGTGGTGCGTTTTTGGAGGGAGAAAAGAAAGGAAAGGAGCGCCTCTTTCCTTTTCTGGTCTTCTGCTTTCTTGGGGTCTTTCTAGGGCCTACTCGGCGAGGGCATTTTAGGCATACTCTAGATTGGCATCCTGACCAAAAAAGAAGATTGGCTTTTTTTTTTGCATTTAATTTAAATCTCACATTAGGCATATTTTGATTTTATTTTAATAATTGAAGTGCCAGGAAATAGAGGGAATACCGCGCCACAAAAGGATGACCACTTATGCCCCTGGCATTAAACTCAGGGGATAAAGGCAGCCTCACGCCTAAAAGAATATAGTGATTGAGAACATCTTCGTAAAAATAATGAACCTAGGTAGGTTCTTAAAAGGCCTACGGAAACAGAGAGAAAAACCTTTTGGAAGAGGGTGACCCCTTATGCCCTTTTTGCAAAGTGATTAGACTCAATCCTATGGTGAGAGTGAGCTAGCTAATTGCCATCGGCCTTTATTTGAGGTATCCCATGGAGTTAAATTGGAGGGATAGAGGAAACTCCAATGCCTCGAAAAGTATAGTGTCTAGGGATCTCCCTATAGGATTTTGAATCTAAGCAAATCCTTAAAAAGATTTCTTCCTAGTTCAATTTAGACCTTGAGACTTCCAAGATGTAAAACTCCTAGAGAATAGTCGCTCCTCATAGGGAAAACAAATATACAAATGAGAGATAGAGATTATTGGGCATGCAAGTACCGGCACATTAAAATAAGAAATGCAATCCTATCAACTTACTTGGATTATCAAGTGGCTCAAAAAATTTCAACAAGTTATTTTCTTTGCTTATTTTGAAAAAGCATAAACAAATTAGACATCATCATGTACTATCAAAAGGTTATCAATTTCAAAGAAACCAAAGAGATATTTATTAGTACTTTTTGGTCGGTTATTTTTTTGCACTTGACAATAGGGATTAAATGAGATCCAATTACTCAACGCTCGCGAGCAGGTTGCTTCGACTTGATAATTAGTCGAAATCAACTCTCTTGATTTCTAGTTGAGCTCAAGCCTAAGCCACTCGAGCTTGTTTCACCACCACTCATAATTTCACAAGATGGATCGAGCTTCTTCTTCTTTTTTTAATAATAAGTAATGGTTATTAAAATAGACTATTTATATAAAACAAGGCCAAATTTGGTCATCCGAATTTCTAACAAGAATATTTAGGGATTTTACTATATCGTATCAACCGTTTGGTAATTGTAATAATAAAGTTAGATATATCCATATCATATAATGACATTGTTTAGTATAAACGGTATATTAGTTAAATGAACAAAAAATTTACAAAAAGAAATGATAAAAATCTCTCACAACCCTTATTAACTTTATTTTAATTTTTTTATCAATTTCTTTTTTTATTTCTTTCTTCCCCTTCAATCATTCATAGTAATATGTACTAATATACTTAAATTACTAAAATGCCTAAAATATGTAATAAATATATTTATACTTATATATTGAATTTATAATATAAAATAGAATTAAATTCAAATATATTCTTTGTTATTTTGAATTTCTTATATTAGAATTCAAATATTATTTATATTAAATTTTAATTTTAATTTTGTTACATTTAATAAGTTTGTCATTCAAAAAATAACTTTATTATTATAGATGTTAGAAATCCTGTTTACCTTTATTCCACCTTGCTAATGAAATAATTTTTACCGATTTATGTCTCCTTTATATCAAACTTTATCCTTTTTTAAGTAAGCATCAAACGAAATAAAATAAATTTTATCTTATCTTGAAATTTATTCTAACAACCAAATGCTACATAAAAGAAAACAACTCAAGGCATACTAATTTCAAAATTCGTGCTCCAGTTAAATAAAACTCGAAATCATAATCTAGTTGTCTATTCAAGTTCAGCTTCAGTGCAGAAATTTATACTCGATCAAACCTTGAGTCGTGTTTTAAACACCAATACGTGAGTCCAATCAAGCTCCAACTTGGCACTTAATCGACTCGAGTCGACTCAATTTTGTCCCTAATTAGTATTAAATAATAATTAATTTGAAATGAGGCAAGTATGATGCATTCAAATACTGCCCCGCTTCAATATTATTTTTCTTGACCATAAATTTGAAAGCTAATGTTTTGTGATTTCAATATTTCTCAGACAGATGAAAAAGGATCAAGATGCCATCTCTTCTACAACTTCGATGGAATCAAAAGGACATGCTCACGAATTCCAACTTAAAGAAATTCTTCATTTTCATGTACTAAATTTTTCTTTAAAGAAATTGAAAATATTTCTGAAAACCAAACTAATCTTGAACTTCCGTAGATTGTTCCATGCCATATCCAAACATTTCTCTCAAAATTCAATTAATTGGGTTTTGAAGGCCACATTTGCATCTTAGATGATAAGTAAAAACTATAAATTTCACAAAAAAAAAAATCAAAATTAGGGGATATGAATAGGGGAAGGACCACCACCTCGCCTAATCCAGATAGGAGTTGCCACCCCGGCCAAAGCTCGAGAGATGTCACAAGTCGCAGCTCTAACCACGCATTTGATGCTCAACGAGGTTGGCATCTTTGTCACAATGTAGTGATCAACGAGATTAGCATCCCAAATCTCCTTTCTCTAAGTTTTTTTGTTATTATTATTATTATTATTATTATTATTATTATTATTATTATTATTATTATTATTATTATTATTATTATTATTATGCTTTTATAGCATAATTTACTCAACATTAGCAATGAGTCCAGTCATCATGGACACACATCATGACATTTGGTATGTGAAAGTGACTGTCAGATGCTCCGGACAGTGATTTCATACCCAAAATCACTTTGTACTAATGGGAGTTTCCATAATCCTTTGCATGATTAATTCACTGTCTTAAAAGACATCACATCTGAATGCTTTTTTTCCAACATTTGTATAAAAACGCGGTATAACGCAAAACACTTTAAAAGGTTTTGAACGGAGGTGTGAGATTTAATTTTCTATGATCTAATGGTCGCCAATCTCCAAGGATGAAATCCTTCACGATATGTATGACCATGGGGATTCACTCCCCATGTTTCCGAATAAGATCCACCTTGAAGGCTCGCCCTTTTCCAAGCTAATTATGCCATAGAATGATAAAAGCAAGTTCCTTTTCCCATCCATGTACACAACACAAATTAGTGACTACTGTAGAATAATGAGAATCGTCCTCAAGATCCCATTGTCTATACCACATCAAATTAAATGCGAACAGCAAGAACTTCGGTCGCACGAATGCTCTCTCCTACAATTACTCTCCATATTGGGTCTGAGAAACCCTAAGGGGCCCAATTAGCCATGATAAAAAAGAACTCCATGGGCTTAGGCACCAATGGACATCCACCGACGGCGCCGGTTTTGATGCATGAATCCGACGGTCCCTCAGATTAGCCGATGGCGGACATCAAGCGTTTAGGACTCGCACGTCACCAAGAAAAGGTAGTCCCCAAATTTCGCCCGACGGCAGACCTTCCGATGCTCAAGACCCAAGTTAGTATGAAGCTTGGGGGAGAGAGAGAGTAGGCTTGTGGAGTTGAGGAGGAAATAGACGGGCCACTTGTGGACCTTAGGCTTATGGACCATGGACCCTAGCAAAGGCGTGCTCAATAGGGGCTTTTTTTTAGAGCCCATGTCGACTGTGGGCTTTTCCATAAGAAGCAAGCTTCTATTAAGGGTCCGTCCAATTTAGTTTTGCAAATGACTTTAGGTGTAAAGCAAATGCTAAAAGTTAAAGCTATTTGAGGAAATGCAAATTGCGTTTAATTAAAACCTCTTTACATATAGACTTTAAGTTGATTGTGTATTTGATAAAAAAAATGCTATGAGCTTTAGATATATATATATATATTAAAAGGACCAAACCCCTCGCCGATGACGAAAGGCTATGGAAGCAGGTGAGCCAAATCTAACATCGACAACCGTTGGTCAAGGTCACTTGACATAGGGCAACCTCTAGCAAGGGTTGCATGACTAAGGCAATTGTCGCAAGACCCAAGCGACAATTGCCTAGGTCGCACGCCGCCCGGCTCACACAACCTAGCCAAGGGCTGTTGAAGGTCACCCGATTGACAACTGTCGGCACCAAATCGACTCACCGGCGAGCCATAACCCTTCGTTGGACCGGCAAAGTATTCGGTCCTTTTTAAATTTAAAAAAAAAAACTAATGAAAGATGAAATTGAAATTTTGAAAAATTGATTAGGGTAGTTTTGCAAAAAAAAAAAAAAAGAGTTTCGATTAAATACTAAAAGTCTAAAGTTAGTTTTTACTAACTTTGAGAGCTTTCAAAGATTTCAATGTTGACTTTGAAGTGAAAAATATTTCAAAATAGTTGCTAAACGGTCCAACATTTTCTTAAAGGGCTTTTGGCTAAAAGCGTTATCAAAAATACTAAACAAAATATACTCTAAAGGTTTACAGCAACTTCAAGGGGCTTGCAAAGCCGACTAGTTCTGAGTCTCGAATATTTGAGTCAAGTCGAGTCGAGTCGAGCTGAGCTCGGAATTATGTCACCCCACCCCAAATCGATTTGAGTCCTTAGCGTTTCATGCCATGGAAGACAAAACTGACTCCGACAACTGACGCGTACATACGGAGGTTCATGGGTGAGAACAAAAAGCTGTTGATTCGCATGATACCTCCCGAAAGATCAACATCGAACTCGGGCAGTTCCCATCTGATTTTTAGCTTTTATCTTGGCACCGTGAAGTCAGATCTTTTTGGTTGGCCAAACGTGGGAAAGTGACCGATACGAATTGTTGAGGTACACCCTCGGTGGTCCAAAATTTATTGAGCTAAATAATTCCTAATTATCAAATGATTGGAAGCAAAAAAGCTAGGGCACATTTCCATGGCTCAGCTAAATCAAGAAACAAGTGCAACATAAATTATAAGACAGCGAATGTTTCGGGACTTGTGATATACGCGTGTGATTGGCTGATCCCCCTTTGAATAAGTCCTTTTCTTTAACAAAAATATGAGCACAGAAACTCAACTATCTGAAGACTCGTGAATGCTCTACAAGTCATGTGAGCCCGACCCAGTTTACAATTTGAAAATTTCCCGATGCCTAAACAATCTGTGTTGGCCTTGGGGACTGCCCTTGGATGAGCTATATCTAATCAGCGCGTTTCAAGGCTGGCTGATTGTATATTCTCTTTCACACCCCTCAAATCTCAATCTGAAGCCCAAAAGCCACGAAACTAGCCTACGGTAAGCTCGTACAAATTGGAAAAGGATTAAAATCGTGGCGTTTGATTGGGTCCCTTATAAAGTATTTCCATTCATTTATGATTAGAAACTTGTTACGTGGGTTCATATTATGTTGTGCAAAAGTCATGCCCAAGTTGTGTGGAATGACATGCTCCGAATCATGACCACGGCACTCAATTGCCTGGGTCAAATAATTCAAATCATGACTTATTTTACTAAGTTTTTTTATTATTATATGTTTTTTTTTTTGACATTTTCCACAATTTTGCCTATTGTCAACAGACTCAACACCAACCCTAATAGTCCCTTTTTTTTTTTCTATTCCCGTCGGCATCATTACTGGGGAGCATTAATTTAATTCAACGGATAGTCCAATTTCAAATCATGGATATGATGAGTAATTAAGGAATTAAAAATTATAATGCCAGGACACGTCAAAGTGTTGCCATTCAACGATCCAGAAGGGTCACCCTTTTCCATATACGACAAAATTCATAAAAAAAACCAAAGGAGAATATTCGATTGAGGTATAAACCATCGTGACCCATTAAGTGACCTCATACTTTTCAATATGATGTGAGATGAAAGAAGAAATACATAATTTCGAGCTAAAAAGGTTGTAGAATTTTTAATAAAAATATAATTCTTTATTATCAACGTACAAAAACTCCATTATATAATCGCTTATTTAAATAGTATTTCTGGAGCACCTATTAATTATATAGGAAAATAACACAAATGATTATTGAGATTTCATAAAATATGTACTATGGTTATTGAACTTTTAATTCTTTTAATGTGGTTAATGTTTAATGTTGAACAACATTGACTATTTTTATTAACATGACTACATTAAATGAATTTAAAGTTCAGAAATCACATTACATATTAAATTAAAGTATAAAAACTATTTGTATCATCATCTCTGATTATACTTAATGAAATGATATGTTAATTTAGGTGCACTAATTATGCAAGACAAGAGACATATGTTATCACAAGAAAGACAAACTTCGATTATTTGAATTTCTTTTTCACAAGTGCCTCACGACACTCATTAACAAAATTCCCTTTTTCGGCTGCACAATAAATATGGAAACAAATATTTATCTGAAATTAAAATATTTATCGGGGAAACCCTTTATTAAAAGATATTAATTTACGTGGGTAAGGAGATAATGAGGAATCGCCTCTTGGGGAAAACAAAAGAGGGCCAGCTGCTGCCTCCAATGATTTCGCATCTCAAATGTCATCATACCGCACAGAGCATCTCCTGACACGGTCCCCAGCATCCCCCGCCTCCCCCACGCGCGCAGGGCCTAGAGTCTGCCACGTGGCCCCGAGGGAGCTGGCGCGTGGGCCCTTGGCGCGTGAGGGATCTCGCTGCTGATGTCGTCATACTTCCGTGATACTTCTGGGGATAACAACCTCGTCGCCGGTTCGCACATGGCCAGGCCCACGCGCCCCTCTGCGCAGCTTGGCGTCGCCATTCTCTCCTCCCTTGCTTTTTGTGTGTGTGTGTGTGTTTTTTTTTTTTTTGGGATAGGATATCACATTTGGAAAATATTCAAGAAAAAAAATGAATTTATATATATATATATATATATATATAAGTTTTGTAAAATCGAGCAAAAGTTTTAAAGTCAATCTAAGGATGTGTGATAGGAGATGCAACGTACCTGTATTGGCCTAATATCCTATAAAGCCTTCGATTTTAACTCTTGTTTCAAATCTACCCTTTTTGTCTCATAAAAAACCTCTACTTTTAGGTTTAATTCCAATTCTATCATAAACTGTTTTTTATTCCATAAAAAATTCTGACTTTAAGTTTTGTCCCAATTTTATCCTAAAACTTTTACAATCTCATAAAAAACCTCAAAATTTTACTTGAGCGCAAGATATATGAACATCTCGAGTGTGAGCTCTTCGACCACAAGAGATGGAATATTTCTAAGCACAAGAGATCAAAGACTAAGTTGAAAAAGAGTTAATATAGGTAGATTTGAGACTCAACTAAAAGTTGATAAGTTATCGTGAGAAAAAAAAAAAAACTGGAGTAAAATTAGACCCGTTAAACGGGTGAGTCGGGTCGGGTTTGGGTCGGGTCATAAATAGTCCGACCCAAATCGACCCATTTAACTCGTTTATAACCCGTTTATTGCAATGCAAAAATTTTGACCCATACCCGACCCAACCCATACCCGACCCATTTAATTAAACTTAATATATATATATATATATATATATATATATATATATATATATATATATATAATGGTATTGCTAAAATAATTTTATACAACACAAATTTAATGGACAATTTTTATAATTTTTAAAATAATTATTTTAAAAAATGAAATTTTAAAATAATTATTTTAAAAATGGAAATTTAATTATTTTTTTAAAAATAAAATTTTAATTATTTTAATTTTTTAAATATAACTTTTCTTTTTCTTTTTTCTTTCTTCTTCTTCTTTTTCTTTGGCCGGCCGCCGGCACGATGACGGCGCCGGCCGGCCACACGGGCGAGCCTCGAGCTCGCCGACGCCCGCCGAGCTCGAGTCTTGCCCAGATTAGCAAGGCTCGAGCCTCGCCCGAACGTCCCGGCGAGGCCTCCGCCTCCCCAGATCCGGCAAGCTCGAGGCTCTCCGGCGTCGGGCAAGGCCTCCGCCTCGCCAGATCCAAGGAGCTCGAGGCACACCGGCATCAGGCGAGGTTCGAGCCTCGCCGATCTAGCGAGCCTCGAGGTCACTTGGCCGGTCACCGGCCATCGCCGTGCCGGCGACCGGAGGAAGAGGAAAGAAAAAAAGAAGAAAAAAAATAAAAAAAATAAAAGAAAAGTAAATGGGTTGCACAACCCATCTTTAGACTTTAATGGGTTTGTAAATGGGTCGTAAATGGGTACCCATTTAAGACCTATTTATTTTAGTTCTTTTATTTTTAAAACCCATCAAGGTACCTTATTTCTCAAGGCCTGACCCATTAACGACCCATTTATGCTTAAATGGGTCCATAAATGGGTTGCACAACCCATTTAACACCTCTAAGTAAAATTGAAACCGAATCTAGAATTGTGATTTTTTTACAAGAAAAATATTTTTTTAGGGAAAAATTAGTATTGGACTTAAAATTTGGGGTTTTAAATTGGGACTAAACCTAAAAGTTGAGGTTTTTTATTGGACAAATAAAAGTTTAGGATAGAGTTGGACATAAACCTAAATTGGAGGTTTTTTATTGGATAAAAACGAGTTAAGAGTAAAATTGCACATGAACTTGAAGTTAGAGGTTTATTACAAAACAAAAGGTAGATTGAGGAAAGAGTTTTTTTTTTTTTTGCCTTTTTTTTGTCAAAATAAAATGTCATTCGTTTATCATTATCAAACATGAGCGGAACATCAAAGACAACAAAGTTTGACTTATAGCTCTAAGCACGCTCTCATTCCAAAAATCCAGATTTGCTGCAACATAAAAAACAATCGACACCCAATCACTAGAGCCTTCAATGACTAGCAGAGATCTTTCCCTTTAGAAATTATGACTTGCAATGTGCATTTAGGTTCTATGTCCTCGATACCATTGCCATACAAGACAACAACAACAATAACCTATTGAACCACCAAAGATTGAACGCTTCTAAGAAACCCCCATATCTAGATTTAGATCGAGAGAGAAAAACTTTCAAATTTAAACCTACACATAAATTGGTATACTTGTGAGAACTACCACAAAAAACCTAAAACTGGTATATTTATGATAAATTTAACCGAAACTAAAACCTCCAAACTCATATCGTACATTTGTAAGAAATACCTTTCATTAGTTTCCTTTAAATTTTACATTCAAATTGTTGAATTGAATAATACGTAATGGTTGATAGATATATCAATTTAGAGTTTTACCCTCCATCATGCCCTGATATTTTTTTTTTTTTCACTTTTTGTATAAATACCTCATCCAACACAAACATTTCAAAAGGTTTCCAATGAACCATCGATATTCAATTTTCTACGATCTAACATTCGGTAATCTCTGAGGATCAAATCCTCCACGACATGTATGACGGTAGGGAGTCACTCCCATGTTTCCGAACAAGGTCCATCTTGAAGGCTTGCCCTTGTGCAAGCTAATGATCTCTTAGAATGATAAAGCAGGTTCGTTTTCCCATCAACATACAAAACACAATTAGTGACTACTTTAGAACACTGAGAATTGTCCTCAAAATCCCAAACGTCTAAACCACATCAAATCAAATGCAAACGGCAAGAACTTCTGCAGTACAAATGCTCTCTCCTAGAATTTTTCTCGATATTGGGTCTGAGAAATCCCAAAGGGCCCAATCAGTCATGATCAAAGGAACTCCATGGGCTTAGGCACCAATGGACATCCACGGACAGCGCTGGCATTGAGGCGTGAATCCAGCGAGCCCTTGGTTTAGCCGGCAGCGGACATCAAGCGTCTCGGACGGTTTGAAGACCTTCCGATGCTGAAGACCCAAGTTGGTATGAAGCTAGAGAAAGAGTGTAGTGGTGCAGAGTTTTAGGGCAAATAGAGGGGCCACTAGTTTAGGCTGCTGAATATGGGCTTTTTTAGAGCCCATGTTGATTGTGGGTTTTTTCAAAAGCATTGGGCCTGATCCATATACCTTTTATCAGCAAGCTTCAATTAAGGGATTTATAGCAAGTTACGGTTCAAAAATACGCACACGCGTGTCAGCTCGAGGGGCTTGCGGCAGACTAGTATTAACAATCGTGTGCGCATAGTACGTATTCAAATGCATTTTTCTACGACCAAAAACTCATCCTAGATAGATGAACTCCAAAATAATAAAATATTTAAATATTCAAATAATAAATTATGCATTCATCTAATAATTTAAGTTTTTAGATTAAATCACGGTGATTTTATAAAATATCACATTTTAGAAAGTCAGTAATAGCCTCATAAAATCTCACATGTTAGAATAGTTGATGATGCAGAGTTGGGAGGTTCTCAAAATTTCTCACAATATCAACATTAGGAGTTCTTGAGTTCGGATTTTATTCCAACCTTGAATGTTCGAGTTGAGTCAAGACTGGCTCGAATTGATTCGAGTTCCAGCTGTGGCACTTGAAATGCATTGCTTTGTCCCGTGGAAAGAAGAAAACCGATTCTGACCACTGACGTGAACCTGCGGAGGATCGTGGGTGGGAACAAAAGACCGGTTGATTCGCATAAAGGTCCACCCCCCCCCCCCAAAAAAAATCAACATCGAACTGGGGCAGTTCACATCTGATCTTTTGGCTTCATCTGCTCCATAAGTCAGATCATTTTGGTTGGCCAAACGTTGGAAAATGACCGACAAGCATTATTGGGATACACTGTCGATGGTCCAAAATTTATTGTGTAAAATAATTCCAGATTGTCTAATGATTGGCAGCCAAAAAGCTAGGGCAAAATTCCATGGCTCAGCTTAAAGAAGAAATAAGTGCAACAGGAATTAAAAGGCGGCCAACGTTTTGGGGCTTGTGATGCATATGCGTAATTGGTTGATCCTGCCTTCAAATAAGGCATTTTCTTTGACAGGAGTGCGAGTACGGAAACTTGACTATTCGGAAGCCTCGTAAATACTTTTGAATCAATTTGAAAATTGCCCGATGCCAAGAAAATCTGTGTGATAACTCTATAAAAATAGAGTTATTTTACTTATTTTAGGCAATAATTAATGCATTATCTATGAGAAAATATTTGGATTTCCTTCGATTATTTAAATTTTTCTTGTTTATGCAGAATAATGAGATATGGAGAAGATAAGGAATTGAAGGGCAATTATCGGAATTCAAATAAAAGCGGCGATGGAAGATAGATATCAAATCAAGAAATTCTTGATTTTGTTTCCTAATGTTATCTACAAGTAGATATTTTAGATTTCCTATAAATAGGAAAAGAGAACAGCGAGGGTTTTGGGGGTTAGATCATTTTTCATTTTTCTGAGAGTTTTTCAAGTATTTTGAAGAGAAGACAAAAGTGGTGATAGAATTCTTGTCCTTTGATTCAAGATGCTGGGTTTGATCTATATTTTTATTTTTATTTCTTATTCTACTATGTTCTAATTTTCTTTTATTAGGGCTACGATGTAGCCTAACCATGATGATATGAATTTCATGATTTTTATGTTTTACAATTAATTTCATTCATGTGAGTTATATATTATTGCGTTTACTGCTTTTGAGTGATTGCCACCACTTGAATGATCTGATGTGCATGTTTGAGACTGAGAGGTGATAATACGCAATTGCTCATTATAATATATAACTATGAATTAAACGTGAATAAAAATATACCGCGTTATTTGTTTAGCTTTCGGTGATAAGATGATCCAAAATACTCATTGTAAACCGGAATATTCATAGTTTTTAATGCACTCATGTTTATTTTAATTCACATAGAGATATAGTGGATTAATAAGCTGAGTAGGTTTGCTATATCTAGAGATAGGATAGTAAATAGATTAGGAAATTCTGCTATCACTTGTTTGATATCGTTCTTGTATTCACAACAATCTGAAATTCATATCTAGTGGTTATGGTGAAATCGGATGCTCTAACATATTTATCTAATTGATTTTACTGCATTTATTCTTCAAGTTTTATTTTTAATTTATTCTAAATTATTTTTTGATTTGTTAGATAAATTTTAGAATTAATTTATTTTAGTATTTAATTAGTTTATTAATCATCGATCTCCGTGGGATAATACTTTTTCTCATCATTATATTACTTGTTCGATACGTGCACTTGCGTTTAGAATTTTACGAACACTGTGTCACCATTGGGAATTGCCCTTGGATGAGCTAATCGTTGCATTCTAAGGCTGGCCGATTGTGTATTGTCTTTTATGCCCCTCGGATCTCGGAGGGGGTGCATGATAAAAATTATTTACGCCCAAAATGATTTTTCTGTTCTAGACCAATTTACGGAATAGAAACTTGTTTGATAACGCTTATCAAATTTTCTATTTCGAAATAGATTTCTATTCCAAAATAGAAATGGAGGAGAAATCATAAATAGAAATTTTCTATTTCTGATTTCTCCCAACCCTAATTTCACTCTTCTCTCCCTCGTACACTTCTTCTTTGCCTCCTTCTCTGCCTCTTCTCTGCCTCCTCCTCCTCCTCCGCCTCTGCTCTACCTTTGCTCCGCCTCCGCCTCCGCCTCTGCTCCGCCTCTGCTTCGCATCTCCTCCGCCTCTGCTCCGCCTCTCCTCTGCCTCTCCTCTGCCTCCGCCTCCTCTCCGCCTTCGCTCTGCCTCTCCTCCGCCTCTTCTCTTGCTCATCCACATCTGCTCGCGAATCCACCCCCTCGTCGCGACCTCTGCCTCTTATCTGCCTCTGTTCCGCCTCTCCTCCGCCTCTTCTCTTGCTCATCCACATCTGCTCGCGAATCCACCCCCTTGCCGCGACCCACTGTCCCTGCTTGTTGTCCGAGCACCCCTCGGCAACAGATCGCCTCCGCCTCCGCCTCCGCCTCCGCCTCCGCCTCTCCTCCGACTCTTCTCTGCCTCTCCTCTTGCTCATCAAACAAATTTCTATTTTTGAAATAGAAATTTTATTAAGTTATCAAACAGATTTTTTTCCTCAAAAACTCATTCAGAAATAGAAATAGAAAAATTCATTTTCGCCGAAACTATTTCCGGAACAGAAAATGTTCTCATGCACCCCTTGATTGATCTCCAAAAGCCTCACTCTTAAGCCTGTACGAATTGAAAAAGGATTAAAATCATGACGTTTGATCAGGTCTAGTGATCATATCATGTTTACCTGTTGAGAGTGTCAACAGCTTATCTCCTATAAAGTTCATTCATTTGTGATTGGAAACTCGTTACGTGAGTTTAAATTTTATTGAATACTCCTATTGGAAAAGTCATGCCCAAGTTGTGTGGAATGACATGCCCGGAATCATGACCACGCCACTTAAATTGCCTGCATCAAATAATTTGAATCATGACTTATTTTTCTACTACTACTAATAATAATAATAATTATTATTATTATTATTATTATTTGACATTTTCCTTTCTTTACAATTTTGCGTAATGTCCCCACCAACCCTAATTAGTCCTTCCTCTTTTTTTTTTTTTTTTTTTCTATCAAGCATTATTGTCTTGTCCCACCGGCATCATTACGCGGTTAGAATATTATTTAATTAAAGCATTAATTTAATTCAGCGGATTAGTCCAATTTCAAATCATGGATAAGGTGTGTAATTAAGAAATATAAAATACAATTCCATGACACGTCAAAGTGTTACCATTCCATCGATCTATGAGGGTCACCCTTTTCCATATAGGACAAGATTCGTAAAAAAGCCCCAGGAATATTCAATTGAAGTATAAACCATCGATTCATGTTTGGCGTGGTCAAACTTTCGAGCTAAAAGAGAAAACATATTTTCGAGCTAAAATATTGTAGAATTTTTAATGAAAAGATCTTTCTTTATTATTGACATGCAAAAAAACTTTATACCAAAATAAATGAGTACTGGACAATTACATCCGATTCATTTAGATAATTAAAATCACATGTGTATCGTTAATTTTAGAATTAATATCCTGAAAAATTATAAATCGGTACACTTGTAATAAATTTACTATAAATTAATTTTGTGACCATGAAAAACTCAAAACTAATACATTTATGACAAATTTACTATAAAAAAAATCCAAACTTGTATACTTGTGATAAATTTACCAAAAATTAATTTGTTTTACCTCTAGAATACCAAAAAACAAATAATTCTCCGTTAAATTGGATTAATACTACAAAAATCACAAAAAATTATATAATTATGATAAATAGAGAATAAAATTTTAAACCAGTACACAAATTAACTATCACGTGTCATTCAACTTAATAATTTGACAGTAAAATATAACATAAATTAACATAGAGTAAATTTGTCACAAATGTTTTGGTTTTGGGTAAATTTATCAAAAGTGTACAAATTTGATGTTTTTGGTGGTCAAAAAAATTAGTTTTGAGTAAATTCATCACAGATGTACAAGTTTAAGGTTTTTCAAAATATTAATCCTTTATTTTAACCGTGTTTGTGTAGAACAAATTTCACATACATGGTTTGTATTGCAAGAACACCCATTAATTAATTTAATGAATAATAATTTTAATTTTAATGCACTAATTATGCAAGACAAGAAAGAGGCGGAATTTTAAGAATCGATAACTTTCATTATTTGAATATTTTCCAAGCGCCTAGGGACACTTATTAACACGATCCTTTAAACATAGTGACCTTTATGTGTGCAAAATATGAAAAGGGTCGCAATGGATGAAAGTAAAATGTGATGTGAGTCATGAAGCAAATTTAGGTGACCGTTAGATAAGGCATATAAGTTAAATTCAAAACTTTTTTGTTTTTTTGGTCAAGTTAAATTCAAAACTTAAATAGAAGACATTTATTCGAATTGTTAGTACCTTATTACTAATAATAGTTATTTATTTATTTATTTTCATTTACTAGTATTTCACAAAATTTCAAAGCAAAATTTGAAAAAATAATTTCTTTGGGGTTTGACTAATGGGCAAATATCACCAAAAATCCAAAATTATGTCAATTGTAATACAAATGCTCTTAATTTTTTGTTGTTGTTCACTAAAAATCTTAAAGTTACCTACCATAACATGAAAATCCCAACATTTTTTGTGTCATGAAAAAACCCAATATTGTACATATGTGCAATTATATCTTTTATTACAATTCTATTTAAGATATATTTGTCATATTGGTATAAGTTTTGGATTTTTTACAACAAATTATTATTTTTTATTTGTGTTGCAATGGGTAAATTTAAAATTCTTATGAAGTTTAATTTTACCAAAATAATGATTTGAAAAATATCTTCAAATAAATAATTACTTGTATATCTTATAAAAATAAATTAAAGAAATTTATTTTTACCATCCACAAAAAAAATTTAGATATAATTATTGTCAATAATGAATACATTTTTTATTACATCAAGCGATAAAAGCAATTATTTTTTAAAAATATTTTTCAAATAATTCAATTTCAAAAAAACAAATGGAGCCTTAACTACACAAATACTAATTGAGATATTTGCGTCGCAGTATGCATAGTTTGAGATTTTTTACAATATTAATCATTGACTTTTTTGAAGAAAAAAAACCCCTTCGATTTAATAACGATATTTATTTTAAAAAATATATTTATTTACGTGGTTAAGGACATGATGACGAATCATCTCTCGTTGATGGCTCCCGGGTGAAAAAAACAAAAGGCCTCCAATAATATCGCGTCAAATGTCCTCATAATCCAGAGCCTCTCCTGGACCCGTCCGAAGCATCCCCACGCGCACTCCCCGCCCGCACGAGCCGGACCCTGCCACGTGGCCGCGAGAGAGCGGGCGCGTGGGGACGACGGCGCGTGAAAGTCGGGCTCCCGGAGAGCACGCCTCGCCCGCTAATGTCGTCATTACATGGAAATACGTTCTGGGGACAGCAACCTCGTCGCCGCCTTGCACGTGGCCACACGTCCCTCCACGCGCGGCCACGCGGTCCGATTTTGATCTTTCTGAAGGCCTCACAATTTTTCGTGTGCTGCGAATAATTTCGCTTTCGCTCGGATGGGATCGAAATGACGTTTGGAAAATATTCGAGAAAAAAATGTGAATTTATATATATTTTTTGTAAAATTAAGCTAAAGTTTAAAGTCAATCGGTGATCATTGAGTTCATTTGAAGGAAGACTAGATCTCGAGCATGCTCATGCGTTTGAGCAAGTCGCTTTCATCATTTCTTGAGATTTAAAAAATTCGCAATGTCAAAAAATACTGAATTATTTAAATATTAAGCTATGGTTTTATTTAATACTTATTAGTTGGTGTAGTCCCACAAAATCTCTTATAACATAAAGAAAATGAGGTTATAACTTTAAATCTTTTAGGCCTTTAATGGGTCTCACAAATTTTTTTATGAACAACCAAATTATAGATTTTTCACATTAAATTGAAGTTTCAAAATAAGAGTGGTCCCACAAAAACAAATCTTTCTTTAACGAACAAATTAAGCAATGTAATTATGGAAACATTTCAAATTAATTGAATTTCAAAAAGCTTACAAAAGACATTTGAGAAGTGAGAGTTGGTGATGTAATATGTTAGTGCCAAAAAGTGGTGGGTAGTTACAATTTTGTGGATTCACAGGGCATGAATAATAATAATTTTGCTCAAGAAATTGATTTTTTGGCTAAAAATTGATTTTTCTATATTTATCCTTAATGAGTTTTTGAATAAAAATATGCATTTAATAACGATACAAATTTTTATACATTTGTTTGATAATAATACAAAAATTATCCCTCTCAAACGATCGAACGATTGGAAGTGGCTTACAAGCGGGTAGCAAGCACGTGATTGACTAGTAGCGAGGTGAGCAATAAAAGTTTTATTTCTCATTTTTTTCTAGAAATAGAAAAGTAAGAAAATTTCACATTTTGATTTTTATTCGAAATCTATTTCCGGAGTAAAAATTTATTTCAAAAATAAAAAAATGAAATTGTTTTACTAAACAAATTTTTATTTCAAACCTAATCTAATAAAGTAAAAAGTAGAAAAACATAATGTTTATCATGCGTGCCTATATAATCAAGTAAATGAGTGGATATGTGAAGCCAATAAACATGGATGGTCATCTTTTTTTTTTTTTTTTTTTGAATTAGTGGTTAAGTTGCATCTAGTTCATTATGAATATTTGGCTGGTGATCAGAGTGTAAGTATATATTAATAGATTTCAGCAAAAACAATAAATAGTAGGAAAAATCAAGAATATTTTTGTAATTGTGAAGTTGGCACTAAATTCAAACTTTTGCTCCCAAAAAAGAAAAAATCGTTTGCTTCACAATTAATACGGCTCGATACTGAAATTCTTTTTCAAAACCCAAAACCCTAGCGCCATAAATATTACCCATTTCTCTCTCTCTTTCTTTTAGGAGCAAAAATCCCACTTGAGGTTTGAGAATAAGCAAATAGAGAAACATAATTTTTTTATAGCAAAAAATCACACCTGAAGAGATTCATCCAACGAACATCGTACAACTGTCTCTCATGCAATGCAACTACTCCGACCAACCTTCGGTTTTTCTTCAACGGAAAGTTAATTTTGCTTTCCAGACAATTTTTATTTTTGTTTTCTTTTTCCTTTTTTCTGCTGATGGGAAGTTAGACCAAACCGGACGGTGAGCCACCCACCAAATTGACATCGACTCAAACCAACGAAGCTTTTTAACAAATTTTTGATGTGTACAAAAGCAATGGAAAAAAATAAAAAAAGGAATTTGGAGAGCCCACCGGTGCATTGTTATCATGAGAGTCCCACGGTCACTATAACCCTTATAACCCTATATCATGATTCATCATTGAGCTGGCACAAATTTAAAAAGCGGTGAGAGATTCATTTATAGATAACATTCAAATTTATAACTTATGAAAGATAGTGTGACCCTTTTATCTTTTGAGACAGCATTCTTGATGGTACGTCGATAAAACTCTTGATGTAGTTATTATGTCTTGTTACTAATAGGTTTATTCAATTATTGTCGCTAAACACGTTGAACATGCTCCTAGAGAATCCATGTTTGCAAGTGTTCTTAAAATTAGAGCACTAGTAAAAAATTACAAATGAAAAGATTTGACTTTCGAGTACCGGCATTGATCGAGAATTAATACCGCATCCCACTTTCCCTCACTAACAATTTTTTCGCCAACAAGGTAAAAGGAGAGTGTCCACCTGCAAGTCAATCATTGTGCAATGTCTGCCCTCATGCAGCCCTAGAAATAGCCCTCCAAATGAGTATTTTCCACGTGGGCATTAGGTCGATGCCCACTTGAAAAATTAAAAAAGTATTCACTTTTGACCCAATATACCCTCTCGATAAAAGGCAAAAAAATAATCACTACCCTTTTTCACTTTTCAGCAGGGCAACACATACAATAAAGAAAGGACAAAACTTTTCATTTCCTTTGCCTAATTTTTTCAACAAATAATAAAAAAAAGAAGGAGAGAAAATAAAAAAAATAAAAAAAGGAAAAAGACTGACCGGATCCAACCACCAAACATCACCTCAAAGTCTAATGCGTGCTGGCGAGCACCATTCGGTCATCGGACAAGTCCCCCGAAATCCATGGAGCCGCCGCCGCCTCCTCCTCCCCCCCACCCCCTCCCCACCATGGACCTCCACGCGCCGCCGTTCATCGACGACGGCGCCGCCGCCGCCGCCGACTGCGTCTGGGACTTCGGCGACCTCCTCGATTTCACCGCCGACGACGCCCTGATCAGCCCCTGGGACGACCCCCGCGCTCGACAACCCGGCCTCCGTCCCCTCCGACCCGGATCCCGACCCCGCTCCCGAGGACCCCCGCCGCCGCCGGCGCCGCCCCGCCGGCGGCGACCCGGGTCCGGAAGCGGGACCCCGGCTGGTCTGCTCCAACTTCCTGGCGGGGCGCGTGCCGTGCGCGTGCCCCGAGCTCGACGCGAAGATGGCGGAGGCGGAGGAGGAGGAGGCGGCGGCGGAGGGGCTGCACACGAAGAAGCGGGCCCGGGCGCCGAGGAGGGCCGGCACGGGCACGGGCACGGGCACGGGCCAGGGGATCGCCCGGTGCCAGGTCCCGAGCTGCAAGGCCGACATCCGGGAGCTCAAGGGGTACCACCGGCGGCACCGGGTTTGCCTCCGGTGCGCCAACGCCTCGGCCGTGCTCTTGGACGGGGAGAGGAAGAGATACTGTCAGCAGTGTGGCAAGTAAGCATGCTTTAATTGGCAGTTGGTGCGGGGGTTCGGGTTTTAGATTTTTGAATGATGATTTGAGATTCTAGGGCTGTTAGGTTTCTATAATTGTTTCGTTTTGAATTGGTGATGATTATTGAGTAGTAAGCTGTTTGTGCTCAATTGGAGACTGGTTGAATTCTCGGTAGCTAGTAACTCCACTATTTAAATTCTAATCGAGATCCATTCAAGATGTAAGTGACGTGAATTTAAACAAATGAATGTCATCCATGTTGCGTATTAGCCAATAGGCAATGAGGATGCCATCGCCAGAGTTGGGGTGGCATTGTTGTGGTGCTCTTGGGTTTTGTCATGTGGTGCGATGATATACCTTGCATTGGCTAAAGGGTACTGCTATTCCATATTCTGGGATTGCTAAAATGGTTAAAAGCTGTTGCTTGATGTGCTTCCAAGTTGGTGTTGGCAGATACCGTGGGTTCTTGAAATCATTGATGTGCAGTTTACTTGTGCTATTAAGGATAATTAGTGTGTTACTTTTATGAGAGGATTCTGCGTAAAATTCCATATAAAGGAGATATTGAGGTGGTGAAACTTTGAAATAATATAAAGTTTGAGAAGCTAGGTGGATGCATCCAGTGGCTAAGTGTTCGGTTATAGTAACGGTAGCTGTTTTGAAGTGGACCCCTTGCTCCAGAAAGAATGCTTGATGGTTTTTACTGCATTCGTCTGCTGCACAGGCTTGTTTTCTGATAGGTTTAATGGCATTTGTAATATATCAGGCATCTTTGAATACTGCTTAGATCCTAGTTTCCTGATCGCCGAACCCCATTTCTAGGTTCTTTTGGAGTTAATCTTGTTCGGTCAGTTGCCATATCGCTGAAATTTTGGTAATCTTGTTGCAACAGCTTCTTCTTCCAATCTGCTTTTTGTCTATTTTCTTCTCATCGTCCTAACTTGGTCAGTTGATGACACTTGTTCCTACGGTATTATATGTTATGGATATTAAAGTTAGGTCGAGTTTTCTGTTGCCTTTCATTTACTTAAGCCAATTTCTTATTAGAAGGCATTACTCCTTTCCTTTACATGACTATGTATGCAGTTTAACTTGGCTAAACTCATTGTGGAAGTATCTGATAACTGAATGACTTAAGGAAAATGGCTAGAGTATCACATGGCCAAGTGTTGTCTTATGAGCTCAATCAACATAGCTGAAAGGCACCTTTTTTAACCTCTCTTCGAGGGGGCAGATGATATTATGCAGCAATAAGAAAGTATACAACTAGTGTTTATATTTTCCACAAGCAATTACATCCTTATATGCGAAGAATGAATTGATATACTAGCACTGATATTGTATGCCTTTCTTGTTGACATGATATGCAGTTTTTTTTTTTTATTTTTAATATGAGTTTTGGATTTAAATTGCCACCTTCTGCTGTTCTCTGGTATAAATTACTGAAGATATTAAGCATATAACTTAGAGGAAGTTTTTAGTTTCTAGTTTGGAATTTATTTGACCATTGGACTTTCGTCTGGTTGCATAATTGTCTGAATGAGGAATGGTATATGGTATTATGGGATTATATTATTGTTAATCACCTCATAATGTGGTTTCCTTTTGCAGGTTTCACTTCTTGTCAGACTTTGATGAAGGTAAAAGAAGTTGTCGAAGAAAACTAGAGCGCCACAACAACAGAAGGCGAAGAAAGCCTGCTGATTCTGGCGGTGGACTAGTAAAAGAATCTCAACAAGATATTCATTCTGAAGACGTTGGCTGTGATGATGAAGATGGGAAAGGTACAGACCATAACAGTTCAGAGAATATTTTTCTTGATTATGTTTCCTAACTAGCTAATCCGGTTGCTCATGTAATGTAACAGATACCTTATGTTTGAGTGGCCAGTCTGTTGATAAGGAAGCCTCGTTAGAGCCTGAAGATGGAGGAGCATCTCCACTAGGATCTGCTCCTGAGTGTCGGATAATTCCAACAGATAGCATTGCATCTGCTGTTTCTCGGGAAACCCAAATGGAAAGTAGGAAGGATAATTCGAAATTTGCGCTTTCTCCTTCTTGTGGTGACAATAGGAGTGCATACTCATCTGTGGTGGGTTTAAGCTGGATGGTGTACTTGCTTTGTTTTCCCCCTATTTTTTTTTCTAGTGCTTGTGTGTGGATTCTTGGTTGAGTTATACTAATTCATTTAATTTTTCTTTAGTGCCCAACAGGTCGAATTTCATTCAAGCTTTATGATTGGAATCCAGCAGAGTTTCCTAGACGTCTTCGCCACCAAGTAATTTATACTTGTACTTAATCATCTTAACATCTCCTTAGCACGGGTAGAATTGAATGGCTTATGGTTGGTTCAATGCATATTCAGATATTCCACTGGTTGGCGAGCATGCCGGTGGAGTTGGAAGGTTATATCCGCCCTGGATGTGTTATTTTGACAGTGTTTATCGCCATGCCCAAGTTTATGTGGGGAAAGGTAGTGTATGCAAAATGCAAATTTTTGTATGGTGATTGTTATTTGTATTAACTAATTTAGTTTTGGCTTTACTGTTAAAGCAATTGTTGTTTGTTTAAGCCCTGTAACTAGTGGGTTTGGGATTTCTTTTTATGTGTTCAGGTGTTGATACTCATGTTGATTGTTATTTGTATTAAGTTAGTTTTGGCTTTACTGTTAAAGCAATCGTTGTTTGTTTAAGCCCTATAACTAGTGGGTTTGGGATTTCTTTTTTTGTGTTCAGGTGTTGATACTCATGTTTATTACCTGGCCAAAAATATATGGATTTTCTGTGAAGTTTTAGTGAGCATTACAATTGCCATTTCTGTTGCATTTCTTTCTTGTCAAACCAATATTGTTTGGTCTGGCACTGGAAATGGTGAGCATATCTGGCTCCTTTTTTTTTTTTTTTTTCATTACAAGTTCTTCCATTTTGTTATGTATTAGTTAGATTGCTACAGGTTTTACTGATCTCAGGAAGTTGCTAAAGCTTGAATGCAGTGAGATTGCTACATCAGTTTCTGCTCTTAGTTTCTTCTTTTGCTCATCTTGACTTGTGTTTATGGTTTCTTGACTTAAACATCTTGTGGCTTCAAGCAGTTATATGAAGATCCAATATCATATATAAATGACTTCATACTTCGACCTGGAAGATTGCTGTCCGGAAGAGGCACTATGTATATCTTTCTAAATGACATGGTTTTCCATCTTAAGGAAGGTAAATTGATTCCCTTGAGCCCTCATTGTCAAGCCTGCTTTGTGCACCATCACTATTCTCTCAATACTTTGACTGTTAATCCAATTGTCCAGCCTGGGATGCATGAATTACCGTTCATAGTACTTCCATCTAGTTTTCTGGTCTGAATATTCAGTGGTGGGTGCAGTTTGCAAAAAGAAGTGGGCTGCTTACATAGAAAATGTCATATTCTGTTTTTGCATGATGCTTTACTTGCCTACGAAGCTGAGAATTGATCATCTCTTAGCTGAGTGATAGTTTTTTGTTGTCAGCAAAGATCATATAATTGCACCAACTGGTCTGTGTATATATTGGAAAGAGCTAAAATTCATGTGCAACAGTTTCTTACTAAGCATGAATTTGATGTTGGGGATTCTTATAAATGCCATTGTTACGGAGATATTCTTCAAGAACATTACTGTAATTTGATAGTTTGACCACAGTGTCCTGCATATGGATCTGCTTATTATCCCAGCAAAAAAAAGTTTCTGGGATGTATCTTTTAGATTAGCGAGCATGCTAGTCAAATTCCTTGATCAGTTGGTTCTTTATTAGTGGCTGGTGTCTGTTTCTTGTATTATACGAACTCTCCATATTGAATGGAGCCTCTCAGCTTTACTTTTATCTTGGAAAATTAATATGGTATTCATAGTGGTCCATGATGAAAATGTGTTTTCTTTGTGTTCAAGGGATCCCATGCCTTCTCTTGCAATAGATTATGTATAGATTCATTTCTATCCTCTGTGTGGCTTATTATATGATTTAAAGAATCTCTTGTGGACTCTCTAGAATTGTCTTGGAGTTTTCAATCCTTATGATTTATTCCTGTTTTCTGTAGATGAAACTTCTGTTACGAAGGTTGAGGGGGGGTTTCGGACACCAAGGCTTCATTATGTTCATCCTATGGTTTTTGAGGCTGGCAAGCCCATGGACTTAGTTGCTTGTGGAAGTGATTTGCTGCAACCCCATTTTCGGTATGGCAAAGTATCTTGATATATCTACTTTTCTTTGTTCCATTTTTAAGTACTCTTGTATGAGAGAAGCGAATGAGTACCCTTAATTTTTCTCACCTTCTCATCCTTCTATAGACTACTAGATTCTTGAGTTCCGGAGTCCATTACAAAGTGCGTCAAGAGAATTGAAGAAGGACTGCTAGTTCTTCTCACCTTCTCATTCTTATATTGTCTATGAAATTCTTGAGTCCCAGAATCCACTTACAACGTGTGCCATTAAGTATCTTTTACCAATCAAATTGGAGAGACTCAGCCTGTATGAGTTTTATTAACAGAAGTGCTGTAACAGCATAACTGTAATTATAACTATGAAATATATGTTTATGAGAGAGATTCTTGTGCTGCAGGTTTCTCATATCTTTTGCTGGCAAATATTTGGCATGTGATAATGATGCTGCATCTTCCTATTGTGGAAGTGAAAGGGGCATCAACTATAATTCTGGTCATCAGCTGTATAAGATGCATATTCCTTGTACTGAGCTCAATCAGTTTGGTCCTGCATTTATTGAGGTCTGTACCAGCATTTATTTAGGAATTTGATTTTGTTCAGAACTTTGTCATGTAGGTTCACCTTTTCCCTTTTGGGCGACAAGGAAATGGTATTTGTCTTTCCAATTATTTCAATACCTTAACATACATTGATATCCTTTCCGTGACAAGGAAATGGTATTTTGGTTGGCCTCCACATACATTGATATCCTTTTCATGCTGTTTGCTAGTATGCACAGAGGTAGCTTATGAGAATACTCAATTGATGAACTGGAGAGATGCTTATAACAACTTTCTAGCATGATGATGGTGGCTAACAAATATTAGCTCTGACCACTTTCTGTTATGTCTATATCTTCTGTAGGTTGAGAACCAGTCTGGCCTGTCGAACTTCATTCCTGTTCTCATCGGTAACAAGGAAGTTTGTTCTGAGATGAGGATGTTACAGCAGAGAGTAGATAAATCTCTCTTAAATGAGGGGCCTCAAATTTCGGACATTGGTAATGTCCCAGATTCATGTGGGGCTTTCTCACAGAGACAAGCCACACTTTCTGAGTTCATCCTGGATATCGCATGGCTGCTGAAAGAACCTGCTTCTGAAAATCTTCGCCACAGTTTTTCTGTGTTGGAGATTCAAAGATTTAGCTCTTTGTTGAGCTTTTTGATGCAACATGATTCAAGCACCATTTTGGAAAAAATATTGCAGAGACTGGACTTTCTTATGGAGAATATCGAATTAACCAGTGAAATTAGTAGTGGCAGTAATGTTGCTGATATTAGATCATTTAATACCCAAATAGATCAAGCAAGAGAATTTCTTAGGAAACATCAGTCATCCAAGAGGGCGGTGCTGCATTCAGAACACTCAAGGCGAAAAGAGGAATGTTCCCATCAAGGTTTCTCTCAGAATGACGTGCTTTCAGCTGTGACCAACGCTAATCAGGTGAGGGTTCTTTCACTCTACAAACCAGAGTCTTTTCTTTGAGGATTATGTGTGGTCTCTTGCGGTTTGTCATTGCAAGGGCTTGTAAATTCCTGTCATATAGCAGCTTGTGAGAGTGTGTCATGTGGCATAGTTCTGCTAGTTTGCTGCCCACCATCGAGGTACTTCTAGAGGACCAATAAAAGATTTTTGCCATGGTTTCAATCCTTTTTTTGCCTTTGGACATCAAAGTGAACTTTCACGTGAGAATGCCTATTCAAACACAGTGATTGCCTCGTTTTTTGTGCCAGTTTAATCTTTTGCACTTGTCAATTGCATGTTTTTATATGAGGAGTCTTTCAACCAATCCATACATTCTTGTTGATGCTTGTCTGATTTTGCAGGATATGGAGAAGGGGGAGAGCCACAGGGTAGAATTGATGACAGGTTACAATTACTCACATAAAAATGAGGCAGCTCCACTTTTGGATGTGGAGTTGGTCATGAATGGGAACCTGCTTAAGGAAAAGCCCCGGAGTCGAATCCTCTTCAACTCTGTTTTGAGATCTCGTCCTACTCTATTCGCAGTCGCAACTGTCGCCGTTTGTTTTGGAGTGTGTGCTGTCCTCCTCCATCCTAATAAGGTTGGTGAATTTGCAGTTTCTATTCACAGAAGCCTCTTCGATCGACCATAGGGGAAATTGCTCAAATTCTCGATCTCACTGTATGTACATAGTGTACTCAATGACCCTGACATTCTCTTATCGGATCAAGCTACCAGTCTTTTCTCATTATTGGGAGCTTTGATGGTGGGAGATAGCTCTGCCTCAGTTTTCCATCGGGTGCATTGTCACTCAAACACAACCTTTGGATTATAGATGTGACGAAGGTTATTGCTTGGTGGACATTGTAAATTCGGCAGGGACTCACCCGATTAGCAGATATTGGGAACCGCGTAGTATGCGCTCAGCAGATATTGCTTGGCTGTTTGTTGTGACAACTGAGAGATTTGACCCCATTTAATGACTTCATTGGACGTTCAACCATGCATTGGCAGCAATCAGGTCAGGAACGTGCAGTCCTTGTACCTTATTCCTTTTCCTCCTAATTCAAATGTGAGGCAATCTCTTCCAAAAACACAATGTGGCTATCTGCAAACCTTCCTGACTTCTGAGAAGAATAGAAAAATGTATGTGCTTTGTAATTTCTGAAATGGGAATAGTGTTGGCAGGGGGATTCGCTTTCTCCCTTGTACTGGTATCAGAAAAGGTAGTGAGGCTTTGGGTTAGTGTCATCGTCGATGTTGATAGTCTTTCACTTAAAAAAGGAGGAAAGACGTCAAATTGTGATGTAGCTTCTTACTTTTGTTGTTTATTCTTTTGATGCTTTTTCTGTCCTATAAATAATGTAGCATGAAGGCTCCAAAAGCTTGTTTCGTATTGTTCTCTTGTCATAGAAGGAGTGTTCCACGTCCTGTTCAGTTTCTGTTTGACGAACAGAAAGTACAAGGAGGCCTCAGGAAAGCTGAAGGGAGAGTTTTTGGCTTCGAATTATGGCTCAAATCGGACATTTTATCATGAATTTAGAACTCCTATTGTGCTAGATGGTTGATAAATTGATCAAAATAATGGTTGGTAAATTGATGTAAGAGCCGACAACTTTAGAATACCGGCTAACGTCCACAAATAAATGTCTATAAGCTACATGTAACGGCGTTTCAAGTTATTACAAGAAGTTCGAAATTTGCGAACAATCAAAATACCAGTACTTATTAGAGTTTTTCCACAGTTTACTTTGATTCTTTGTTTTTATTAATTTTGGTAGCGTATGTAGGCGCACATTTTTTTTTTTTCATTTTTATTTTTAAGCACTCGTACTTTCATGATATATAAGTACCGACACATATTTGTTCAGACTTTTAAAATTCGAGTGATTTTTTGGGTTTCAGCCAAAGCTTTTGATGTTCTATGGATCCATACAAATAAACCTTGAGGTTACGTTTGGTAACCCAAATAAAAATTAGGATAGGATGACATTTATACCATCTTGTGTTTGGTTTTTACCTAAAATATGTAAAATCATATATAAATGGGATATAATCTAAATAAAACTATCTTATGGGAAATGTAGAATAAAGATGGATATAATTTTTAATATTTATTTTATAAAAGCTATTTTTAATGACAAATTAAACATTAATATAATTAAATAATATTAGAATTCTAATATTAACAAAAAAAGTTCAAAATACCAATTATTTATTTATTCCAACTTTTGTTTATATATTTGTATTTCTTTCTACTCTATAATATATAGTTTGTATGTGTAGTATCTATATCATTACATTTATTAGGTATAATATAATAGTTTATTATTTGACATAATTTTTATTAACGAGTGATGGAAGGGAATGATAAAATAATAAAAAGATGGGATAATAATATAAAAATAAATAAATAAAAATGAAGTAGAAGAATCTAGATTTTAAATAAACAAATTCAAACTTGAAAAAGATCCTTTTACTTCTTGAAGAATGAGGGGCCTTGAAATTTGTTAAAAAAAAAGGAAAAGGAACACACCCTCTGTATCTCTGGTTTACTTTAAGTTCCATGAATCGTTCGTAATTTTTTTAGTTTCCGCCAATGCACCATGAAAATGGCGAGAGAACTAAAACTTCTTCTCCTTCATAACTCTTTGGTTCATGTAAAAAAATCTAAGAAAAAAATCAAAATTTTTTTCCATATGATTTTTGGAATTTCACAAAAATGGCAGGATGTCAAAGATTATACTTTTCATAATTGCAAAAATGAATGATCATATTTTTTCATTTTTACTAGATTTGATTGTGAATTATGAGAGATTTTTAAATTTCCATTTGTATATTTTCAATTTCATTACTTATATATTGTAAATATCAAATAATGGTGGAAAGGATATAAAAATATTCAACTTTACTATTGTGATTCATCAAATGGTGGATAAAATATAACAAAATCCATGGATTTTATATCTCATTTTGATTAGAAATCCATATGATCAAACACAACATAAGAAATTTGCGACTAAAAAAATTTAGGAGCTTTATTTAATCAACTACCATTGTAAAAGTTCTCTCATAAATTTACCATTGGAGGAACGACACATGAATGAATTTAATTAGATAACAATTTTTTAATACGTGTCGCATCTGTTTAACAAGGAATATGTAAATTTTTTTTTTTAAACTGACAAAGTATCTAATAATAAGTCGTCACGAATAAGCATGAAATTGTACCAGCAAAGCCTCTTATAAAAAACTTCCTTTCTGGACCATATACGGACCGAAGCCCCGAAAGCCAAGAGCCGAAGGAACCGGACCGGACCGGACCGGACCGGACCGAGAGAAAACCCTGATAGGAACAAAGATATCCCGATAACCAAACACCCTCGACTAAAACCCTTCGTCTCCACACCCGGGCGCCACCGCCGAGCAGCAGCAAGAAGAAGAAGAAGAAGCAGAAGCATCAGAAGGAGAAGCAGCAGAAGAAGAAGGAAGAAGAAGAGGAAGAAGGAGAAGGAGAAGAAGATGGCGTATCAAGGAGGAGACCTTAAGTCGACCTCCATCAATGGGGTGAAGATGTACACGGTGTCCTCCCAGCAGCGCTCCCTCGCCACCTGGCTCGCTCCCAAGAAGCTCCGCGCGCTTCGCAAGGACAAGGGTATGATGCCCCACCTCGCCTTCCCTTCCCTCTTGATTTTCTTGGCTTTTCCCTTCTTGGGTTTCGCCCGCTTTGTGTTGGCGCGAGTAACTTCGATCGTGTTTGTGATGGGTCGGCGAGCCACCCAAGTGGGTGATCATAATGAGGCTTGAATTGTTGGAATTTGAGTAGCATGGTATAGGCTGAATGATTGGCCTGGAGGTCAGCTCGGCTGAATTCTTGGTGGTGTGACTTCGCTTCGTTTGTGTGATCAGATTATATGCAGAGGGTGGAGTTGATACAGGACTTGAGGTTTGAAACCGCGACCACGAGGATTAAAGCGACCCCCGACGGGGAGTATCTTATTGCGTCAGGTTATCTCGCTGTTTCTTTCTTTAATTACTTGTGCAAGGGAAGAAATTTGGAAGATTGTAAGAGGTATGAGACTTCTCCGATGTATTACTGCCAAACAGGTATATATCCACCTCAGATGAAAGTATATGAGCTAAGGGAATTGGGTTTGAAGTTTGAAAGACACCTGGATTCAGAGATAATTGATTTCGAGGTGCTTTTCGCCATCTGATCATATGCTAACTTTTATGGGTGACATAGTTCCAGAAATTCAATTTCTGCATGTTGTGCATTCTGAAGTACTATTTTGGAAGTCTGCCATCCTTTATCGGATTGCAACTGTGCAGGTTCATAGTCAATAATCTGTTTGGTCTCTTTCTGTTGATTGTTTCAACTCAACAAAGAGTCAAGGAAATGCTACTGCGTATTCTGTTCTGCGAGCTTGAATTAGCAAAATTTGAACAATATCAATTATCACTTCCCTTTCTCATGTTGAAGCTGTGAATTTATCTTATAGTTTCATTTGTGGTATTTAATTTTCACCTTGAGTTCCCAGAAGAATGATGAAATTATGGATCCAAGAAAACTAATGTATGGTTAAATTCTCTGCTGAAACGTGATTTAGTTCTCTGAGTTGTAAGGGTTTATTGGCTCTATATTTGCATGACTAGAAGGATAAGAAGGATGATAGCATCTTAGCCATCTGCGTGGCAATAGTTTGTAAAGTTGAAATTATTTCCCCTTTGCTCTGTAGAATTTAGTGTTCGAAGTTTTTTGGGATGTTAAGTGGTGGGATGTATTGTCTGAACCAGTTCTCACGTTGTGCAAATATTGTGCTATATTGGCTAGGTTTTGGGTGATGACTACTCTAAGCTTGCCTTCCTATGTGCGGATCGTTCTGTCATTTTACATGCTAAGTATGGAAAGCATTACACCCTTCGGATTCCTAGGTGCTTCTTCAGTTCTTTACTGGTACATATGATTTATAGTTTCTGAGAATTCTTATTGGATGATTATGCTTACATGGTCCGATTGTTATTTTTGTAGCATACATTATGATTCCATGTTTTAAGTCTTATGCCTTTAGTTTTTACAATTAGTGCAAAGAATGTCATTGCAAACTGGATGTTATTTACATTTTGCTAGGCTCCTCCCTTAACTTGGACGGACTTGGATCAAACAGAGACTTTTCCCCCCAGTCTTGTTTCAACATTTTCAATGTTTTCCTTCTCTAATTTTTTAACTTTAGAATGCTGATGTCCCTTTGGTTTGGAAGGGGATATCTAATCTATCTTGCCGCTTTTGATGTCTTGCTGTTTCAATGAGATATGTCATCTTCTGTATGTAGCATTTTTGCAAAGTACTTATTGATGTAATTGATTGGAACTACTTACTTTCTGAAGATATCACACTAGAAAGCTCCCTATTTTTTTTTTTTTTTTAAATTTCATCCTGACTTGAACACTTTGCCTTTATGGAAATTGTTCCTTCCTCCATGTTAAAAACAGATAACATTTGATCTGTGCCACATCTGGAGAATTTCCTATCACAAGTTGTTTCCCTTGTATGTTCCATGCAGGAGAGTTTTTTGAGATGAGTTGCATTTTAAGAGTTTGGAGAATATCTTTACCATTTAGGCTTTACTATTGATGCATTGACGTTCTGTTTTTCATGAACCATTTTGATTAAAGTCATTTTTCTGGGTGTGTTATTTGCAGGATGGGAAGGGATATGACATATGATTGCTGGTCGTGTGACTTGCTATGCGCTGCATCTTCTCCTGATTTGTACAGAATAAATTTAGAACAGGTTCTTGTGTGATTCTTCTTACACTGTGATGAGTTATTCAGTTCTTTTTCTCTGTATTGTTTACAGTTGCCTGTTTTCCAACTGTAGTTTGAGAGGCGGGAAGTTTTTATTCTTCGACTCCAGATCTTGGCCAATTCTACGCTTAAATGAGTTTTGTGCTTTTGTGTGTGGGACCTTTGTGTGGAAGAAAGGGAATTCGATGCATTATTCAGCTTTTCAGAGTTCTATTAAAACTTGGAAAATTGTCTTCTACTCATGAGTCATGATATCTTATTTTATTTGCCATATTCATTGGTGCTCAATGAGAGGGATCCATTTTGTCCTTGCAATGATAAATCTCTAGGGAATATTCTTACTTCTGAGGAGCTCATGCATGATGAACAAAACCAAAACAAAGCACCCCCCCCGGGGCAGAAACAAAAAAAATAAATAAAAAAAAAAGAAAGAGAGAGAGGGAGAAGAATAGGATAATGATTTAACCTTTCCTTTTCCTGGCAACTGTTTTTTCTTGTACTTTAGATGAATACATGGGAAATATTCTTCTAAGGGGTGCAATATTTTCCTGTATAATAATTTTAATGTCTCGTTTTTTCCTTGCAGGGACGATTTCTTTCCTCTCTTAGCACTCAATCGCCAGCACTGAATGTAGTTTCTCGAAGGTTGATATAGTAAAATGTATCTTAAATTCAATATTTCCATGTACTTATTGAATTTATACTTGGTGCAATTTGCTGTGGATTCACAAGGATGTTTTCATTTTCAGCAAGCTTCATGGGCTTGTTGCGTGTGGTGGTGAAGATGGTGCTCTTGAATGTTTTGACTTGAGGATGAGATCTTCTGTTGGCAGGATAAATGCAGTTGCACCTACTGGAGACATTGACTCAGTAAGCCTGCTGTTCAGTTCTTAAATTCTTATCTAGAAATTTTCAACATGGAGCTGAAAATGAAACATGGATGTGTGTGGGGGAGTTCATTCTTAGTGCCAAATTTATGCATAAGCACTTGCATCATTGTGTTTTCATCTCATGGAGAGGGGAAGTTTTCTCATGTACTTGCCTGACTTGTAGGAGGTCACTGCTGTGGAATTTGATGGAGATGGTGGCTATTTGGTGGCTGTTGGAAGTAGCACAGGCAAGGTATGATGCCATTCTTACAATATGTGGTCAAGCAGGCCTTTCCTCAGTTCCCCTTTTCGAAGCACTTGCTACTGTATTTTTGAAGTCATTTGCGGTGCTCAAGCTCATACATATTTTTGTCGAGGAACATCTTTTATTACATTTAGACATTAAGCACGCAAAGAACATGGTTGTATTGCACACTGTACTTTTCGTAAAGTTTGTGTATTTGGTCATTGTCAAGAAACAGGATTGTTCTCGAGTGTAGTTAATGAGATTGAGACAGCTTCGGATGGTTTGAAGGGTGATTGTAGATTTCTTTTCAGAGGCCTTTTATCCTGTAGATAATTGAGTTACTAAATTACACGCGCTTACCAGATACACATTTCAAACAAGTAGAACTGATCTTGCTTACTTGATAGTGGGAAATCTTATAAGAACGGACCAATGATTGTTTGACCTTATGAAAGACTCCAAGGGGTTGGATGAGAGAGTCATAGTGAGGGTTATTTTGCTGGTGTTTACAGCATATAGGCACCAAATATATAATAATGGTGTACTGAGGATCAAAGTAAAAAGGGTCGATCCAGTCTGATTATCAAATCATATTCAGTAAAGGTCTATGATCACACTAATGTTCACTTTCTGCTAGAGAATTTTGGTATGGAGATTTGTTAGTGATGGACATTTTGTGAATTCCTGATCCTGAGTTGGCAACATCCACCTTATTGTGGGCCATACTTCGATTATATTGAGAGGCCAAAACTTTTATCTACTGAAATAGCATTTTAATATCTTACTTGTGATGCAGGTTATGATATATGATTTGCGTTCCTCACTTCCCATACGAGTAAAGGATCACATGTGAGATTTCTCTTGGTTATTCAAATTATCAAGTTGTGTCCCTTTGTTTTGCCTCAGTTTGAAATGATCATGTTTTTCGAATTTTCTCGATAACAAAAACAAAAGGTTATGTTCTTATGCAGGTATGGTAGTGCAATATTGGATATTAAATGGCATCGTACTCTGAATTCTGAAAACCCAAAGCTGATTTCCACTGATAACCATATTGTCAGGATTTGGGACCCAGAGACGGTATGAGTTGTATCAATAAGAAGCTCTGCTTCTTATTTTTTACTTTCCATACTTTCTTTGTATATGGTGCAAATCATTTAGGATAAAAATTGGTGCTATTATTTCAATGCTGTTGCTGTTTTGTATTCAGCCTGGTTAACATAAGCCCTATAGGAGGAAGATGCCTAGATTGACCAATGAGTACATGTTTTCTCTATTTTTGCCTTTCCTAGTCTAGTAAGACTGAAATTTTATAATTAGAGTTTCTTATACAAAATGAATGCTACTTGTTCTTATCCTTTGTCGTCACTATTTCTATGTTCAAGTGGTTTCTTTGGTATCTTTCCAACAGCAATGCAAAATTTAGCATGTTAACTTTTACCTGGTTCTTTAGATCATTTTGTTTAAAATGTCAATTCTTGACTTAAGTCTTGTTGCTGTTAGAGAGAATTTTCAGAATTTGTTATTTGTCAATACTCCCTGTTGCAAGTTCATTTTGATTTTTAACTGGTGTCTGCTGGATTTCAGGGTGATGGCATGACCAGCATTGAACCGACTGCTGGAGCAATAAATGACATTTGTGTGTTCAGGGACAGTGGACTGATGTTACTGGCCTTGGATTGCAGCCAAATACCCTCTTATTTTGTACCTGCTCTTGGACCTGCTCCTAAGTGGTGTGCTTATCTTGAAAGCTTGACGGTCTGGTTCTAAAGTGTTATTTGCTTCTATTTTATTCTATCCTTGGTTAGTACTATGGTTTCATTGAAGATTTTCCTTTTATAGGAGGAGCTTGAGGAGGGAGGCCAAACAACCATATATGACGACTTCAAATTTGTAACAAAAGAGGACCTTGAAAAGTTGAATTTGACAAATTTGATTGGCACAAACCTTCTAAGAGCTTATATGCATGGGTTCTTTATTGATCACCGTCTTCACAAGAGAGTGAGTTCATCTCCTCTTTACATCAATTGAATATCTGATGCATTGTTACTCTGATTGCATGCTTGAAAATGCTTTATTATGCTGCAACTTTTCTTTTGGTCATTTTCCATAGATCTTGCATAAAGGGGGAAATGTTCTCAACATTTGTTTGAGTGAAGTTCTGCTTCCTGTGCCATTTTAGCTTGACACAATCATGCGGCTCTCTGTTTGCACGGGAACGTGCATATATAGGCACTCGTCCACTTATGTGTATGTGTAGTCACTTAAGGTTTATCCAGAAATTTTTGCAAAATTACTCCCTTTCGAGTTTATATATGCACAAAAAATTATTCTGAAGAATTCAGCCTTATTTATAATCAGATGGTTTTATATTTTAGAGGATTTGGTTGGGAAAGGAAATGAAATATTGATTGTGCTGCTTTTAGAATTTTATTCTCGTTAAACAATTGTGTTCTTGTATCTGGTGTAGAGGATGCTCACCTTTTTATTGTTAATGATGTGATGTCAGGATATTTTACTTTATGCATGTAATATTGCAGTCTGTATTGCCTCCAGTTGGCAGTTATGCATTATGTGAGGAAAAAAACTACTTCTTAAGATTCTAAATTTCCTTGCATGTGATTGCGTATATCTAGACTTTTTGAGTAATGAGCAAGTCATTATTGATAGAGATCTTTTAGAGAAATATCAATGCAACTCTTTTCTGAATATATTTTTGAAACTGCAGGCAAAGGCATTGGCAGATCCTTTTGCATATGATACATATATAGAGCAGAGAAAGAAAGAGAAGTTGGAAGCTGAACGTGCCTCTCGGATCACGGTTAGTAAATGCAAGATTTCTTTGCTTCTTTGCATATGATCTCTGTAGCTATATAGCCTCATTTAACTTTGCATAAATGGGGATTACACAGCAGATTTGGCTCCAGGAGTTGTTGGTAGCTTTTGAAGTGTAATTGGTTTGACATGGGCAAATGCTTTCTAGTCGGCCATTACCTTTGAGTAGTAATCATTTAATCTAATTGATTATTGTTTTCTCTTGCAGATTAAAAGAAAATTACCTAAAGTTAACAGGGTTCTTGCTGCTCGTCTCCTTGAGAATGATGAAGCTGAAAACGAGAATAAAGAAAGTGATGACAATGAGCCCAAGAAAAAATCAAAGAAGAAGAAAGGACTCGACAGTGAAGTTCTTAAAGATGAAAGATTTACAGCTATGTTTGAAAATAAGGTAAAGAAAAACCTCACATGCCATAGTGTGCTAAAATGCTTTGCTGGTCCTGAGGTTCTTGCTGTATTTTCCCACTCTGGCACCCAATTTGCTTGGGTAAATTTTGCATGGTCTGATTCTGATGATGAACCAATTACTCTTCAGAGAATAAGTAGTGTACATATGCACTTGTACTTATTTCAACATTTGTGTGGATATACATATATACTTTTGGAAGTTGCCAATGGCTTGGTGTAGTGTTGTCGTCTTAAAGGTGCAAAATCGTAGGATTTTAGGTTTTAAAACTTCTGTGCAAAATCATAGGATTTTAGGTTTTAAAACTTTTGGTTAGGTTTCAAAACTGCTTATTGAAATTGGATATACTTTTGATTGTTGTCCACAGGACTATCAAATTGATGAACAATCACAAGAGTACATTTCCTTACATCCAATGTCTTCTACGAAGCAACCATCATTGGTTGAGGAGCATTTTGAGCCTGTTGATGTGGAGGATGACGATGGTTCAGATTATTCTGATGCCTCTGCTGAGTCTCAGACATCAGAGGAAGAGCCTGATTTTGATAAGGATAGAAGCAAAAAGAAGTCTCATGTTCCAAGGTAAATTTTGTCCATAGCCAATTATAGTTTGATGTGGTGGACGGTGCATATTACGTTGCAGAAAATGGGAGGAATCAATGTTTCCTTTTTACCCCGTGTGGATGTCCTATGGATATTTGTGGCATGCACGTATGTTCTTAAATGGGCAGGCTAAGAAAAAAACACTGGAAGTGAACGGGGTGGACTCATTGGATTGGGTGTTGGGATACATGAGATTTTCTTTTTTTTTATGGCTAATATTTTCCTTTGATGAATTGTAGATTATATGAAGTTAAGGATGAGCGTCATGCAGAGGCGTTCTTCAACCGTGTGTCGCTAGCAAAGGAGGACTCTCTTCCTTTGGGAGAGAGGGCGGCGGCTCTCCAACGCAATCAATGCACTCCTGGTGCTTCAAATGATGTCAAATTGGGACCAGGAGGGTCCAGAGAAATATCCTTCATTTCCAGAAGCTCAGCCAAGTATGTCGAAGACGAGGAAGACAGAGATCCCCGGTGTGAAAAGAGGAGGGGAATTCAATCACTGGGGTTGAAATCGGATCAACGAGGCTTCCCCGGCAGAGGGAGAGGAAACCGCGGGAGAGGAAGCCGTGGGAGAGGAAGAAGAGGTCGCCGGTAACTGATACAGCAGTCTCTCTTTGTAGCCCTTTTTTTCGTTTTTTCTTTTTGTATTATGTAGCATTCCAAATTAGTTGACGAGGCGCACGCGAGGACTGGTAATTGAAATTTTGGTGCCTATTCTTTTGACTCAATGGATAGAGGATTACTCTAGATCTGGGTGGTCCGGGAGTTAAATCTTTTTCCCCAGTTAAGGAGCATTGTAAGGAAATACACTTTTCATGTAAGAGTAGTGGCTGTTTCCAAGAGAACTTAAATTTGTCAAATGCAATTTTTGTTATATGGTAACACTAAAGTGCAATTTCTGTGAAGTCCAGGCATGTAAAAGGTTATTCCATCATGGGTACGGATAATACTTGTCATATTCGTGATGAACATAGTATATATACTAAATCGAATTTGGAATATGGAGGGTAATAAGAAATTACAGGATATGGATTCATTTTGTTCTTACGTTGTCATCGTATTATTTAATGTACAGGTAGTCTTGGAATGTTAAATAAAGTGAGACAAAATCCAATGTCGACTTTAATATAGATATAGGTAGATACTATTCTCATAAAATAATTCCTCCGAGCCTATGCGTGGTATGGCGACTGATGCGCGTGAATTATGGTGATAACCTCGTTCTGGGCTCGTGTTTGCGTGTGCAGGGCGTGCGCACTTGACATGTCAACTGTTTTTCTTTTTCCTTTTCTTTTACCAAAAGAAGAAAAAAAAAGGAAAGCTGAAGATATATGATGCCCAATTACATTTAGGCATTAAACAAAAAGAATTAATTGCACTCAATTTAGACAGAAAATAAGAAAAAAAAATCCATCAAGTCGGAGGGGGGGATTTCGAGAAGTTTACCAAAATAATGGAATGAAAGCCCACTAACAAACTCAACACATGCATATGCCTATTCTAATATGTGGTTCGTGTTATAAAGTCCGTTCTAGAAGCATAAGTTGATAGGTGAAAAAAAGATTACATATATAATAAATGTGTATAAACCTCATAATCAAATAATGTAGTACGTTTTTAAAACCTCCTTTTACGTGCAAGTTAGGTTAGGAATGGCACGTGAAATTTGAATAATGATGGTGTATGCACAAGCGAAAATGACAAAATTTGGCTCTAAAATCATGTGAAAAAAGTCCAACCAAAATGTTAAGGTGGTAAATAGAGGCGTGATGTCATATCTAAATATTCTAACAGTTTATATGGCATACGTTTAACCAAATAAATCAAGAAAAAAGGCATAGAAAAATGTATTGGAGTGCTCGTGCATGGTCAGCAATAGAAGTGAGCACAAGAAGCTTAGCCACACAAAACCCACGAGTCCTGCACACTCTAGAGATACACGCGTGCACGTCAGGTGAAGCTTTAGACAATACATCCATAAATATTATTTTGTCCAAAAGAGATGAACTTGTTGATGTCACGGTGCCTTAATCAACCCTAATATTCCCGGAGAAGATAAAGAAATCAGTCATGCTCCAATATATTATGTGACTAATCTTTAGCTGAGTTCAGTAATGGGAGTTTATATATAAACAAGTCGTGGTCATCCCACCTTCTTGTAGATCTAAAATTTCAAAAACCTTAGAAAGAGTAATACATACCGATGTTGTCTTTTTCTCCTAGTGTTTGGCCCTTAGAGGATTCCACAAGCCATGAACAGTGGAGCCACATACACAGAGATGCCTACACTTGCTATTCACCACCTCTCCTTGGTTTTCCCTTCTCATCACCACCTACACCGTCTCCTCCGGCGGAGCTAGCGCTTGATCCTCTCGATATCCCATTTGGAGGGGCCGAAGGCGAAGAAGCAACGATGGTCAAGAAGCTGAACCACAACGCCAGCGAGCGTGATCGGCGGAAGAAGATGAATGGTTTGTACTCCACGCTCCGTTCGCTGCTTCCAGCCGCTGATCGAATGGTAATTATACTAATGCTATTAGTCCCAAATCTACGAGGGAGTTTTTAAAAGCTTCTGTTTTATTCCTTTCTTTGGATACACTTTACCAAAATTAAAAAGAGTGATGGAGAAGATAGTAAAACATTAGTAGCTAGTGGACATCGTGTAATCATATAAAACCCTAGTTTCTCTCTCTAAATCCATTTTTGTTGTTGTTGTATAAATTCATGTTTTTGATCTTCTTTCGTGACAATTTGGATCTTTTAAGGCTTCGAGCGGATTCTTTGACCTAATACCAGCCTATTTTTCGACATTATTATCTCTTTTATCTAGAAAAGAACACTAGAATTGCTCCAATTTTCATACGACTCTCAAATTTTAGAACTTTTTTGAGTGGTCATTCCAATGCCACTTTGGTAAAACAACGATCACATAAGTGTTCTTACTGATTTGGGATGTCAGAAATTTGATGTGACTATATTCTAACATTTTTTATGACCAACGTGGCTTGCTGGTATAGCAGGTCAGCAGCACATGACTGCCCAGAATTCAAACTTTTCTTCAAACCCTAACCTCACAACCAAGAATTTGGGGCAAAATTAGTAGCTGAAACATGCAATGGTGGTTTGCTACTTCATTTGTGTGATTTTGTTTCACCGGTATTGAAATTTAAACACTAGAATTTTGATGATGGATAGTTAAAAAGGCCAGCGTTGAGAGTAAACCAGGAGCCCCGATGAAGGGTTTGGATTTTGGGAAAAAGAATTACAGTGAAGAACATGTTCAAATTAAGAGGACAAGGGACAACTAAGTGGTGGTGGTGATTACGGTGGTGAGGGACATGACTACGAGGCAAATGATGGGAAAGGAGATAAAGTTGGGGGAGAAGAGGACGGCGACGTTGCCCTTCCGGATGCCCATGGTGGAGAGGTAAGAGGCGAGGGAGTTGACGAAGCGCCAAAGGTTGGTAAAGGGGACGAGGAGGCTAGAGGAGGCGTCAAAATGAAGGCCATAGAGCCGCGGTGGGAACGGGAGGAGATGAAGGTGGTGACGTTGAGGGAGGGGTTTGGGGAGAGTAGAATGGGCTTGCGCTTGCTGTTAGACGGGGAAGTTGGAGCTGGATAAATCGTTTATGAGGTCGATTTGGCGTGGGTGGGCCACCATTGGAAATGAACCGTGACATAAGGAGAGCTTAAGCTTGACACACAATCCCTCCCTCCCCATCCCCTTCTCTCTCTCTCTGAGATTAGTCTACTGTAGGATTAGAGAAAGAAGAGAGAATGAGAGAGAATGAGTTTTAAGTGCCAGATTATTGTCCACTTGGATTTTCCTTTCTATAAGAAAGCCAAGTAAACATTAAATTTCACATTTTGTCGAAATTTATCATAAGATATACTTAAGAGGTTGTTTTTCAATAGATATGGTATTAAAGTGATTGCTCGAAAAGTACAGAAGTAACTACACTTCTAATATCCTTTTTGCATTTTTGTCAATAGCTGATTCAACTTCAAGTCACCGCATACTCAATTTATCTCAACATTTAGGTACTAGAAAAATTAGAGAAAATCGCCCCGAAAATTTGGTTTTAACAGAGTTTGATCTCATTCCTTTTCCTTCAGAAAAAGTTAAGTGTCCCGACAACGGTGTCCCGAGCGCTGAAATACATGCCGGAATTGCAACAGCAAGTGGAGAAACTCACTCAAGAGAAGGAAAAGCTGTTATCAAGAATTAATGCTTCCCGAGATGGAGATTATTACACTAGTCACCAAGAAATTAGCAGAGGGAAAGGTTCACTTCAAATTTTGGTGCCATCCATCTCCACGACTCGTTTGAGTGAGAGTGAGGTTGCAATTCAAATAAGCACCAGAAAGGTCATGACTCATAAGACTGTCGATTTCTCTGAGGTCTTGCTCACCTTGGATTATCTGGGATTTCCTGTAATAAGCTCTTCCGCCTTCGAGTCATGCGGAGGAATGAAAACAACCTTCTACAATCTACACGTTCAGGTGCTTTACCATCATTAATGACCCATTTATTTTCTTTGATTTGATTTAAACTTACAGAATTCTCCATGACATGTTATAGCGTATAGATGTATTAATGACATGCATGGTGATAACTTGAATTTTGAAGGTTGAGAGAAGCAGTGTGGAGTGCGGGGATTTGAAGGACAAGCTGTCAGCATTATTTGATCATCGGAAGAGAAGCCATGTAAACTTCCAAGGCAACTTGGGAACCAGATAATGTAAAAATAGTTTGTCCGTTAGTTTTGAACTTGATGTCAAAAGAAAGCTGCAACAAATTAATATCAATGAAGTCTTTCAACTAGTAAACTAGCTTTATATATATATCATGCCTCTCTACACATCCTGCATGTACTCCGAGAACGTCTTCGAGCATTTTCTTTGTACCTGGTTCGAAGAGCTTTAGATGATATTGAGTGCAAACTCTACTACTTATCTTACCTTAACCATTGTATAAATGAAAAAAACTTACTCTTTCAGTCTGACGCCTCCTCCCTTCTGAGAGTGCTAGTATGAACACCTAGAGGGGGGGTGAATAGGTGTTTAAAATAAATATTTGTAAATATATACGGTATAAAATAAACTTCAAATAAAACAAAGGAGTTAGGGAAGAGAATAATAACACAAGGTTTATAGTGGTTCGGCTTAATCCAAGCCTACGTCCACTCTCCCACACTAACAGCCTTCTTGGCTAGATTCCACTATGTAATCAACAAGAGATTACAACTTTGAGTGCAAACACTTAGTAGTAGATCACATTATCTCACTAAGTCACTCTTTTGGTATTTCTCTCACAATCACAAACGTTTAAGCTCACCAAAGACAAGTGTATGAACAAATATCGTTCAGACTTTGGAATTATAAATTCTACGCTCTGTCTCTTATTTGCTTATCGGTCTTTTATTTCCTTAAATACTCCTCCACTTCCAAACTAACCGTTGGACAGTATCTTGAGGATCGTCTTCCAATATACCCATTAGACAGCTCTGTATCTAGAAGATTTGGTAGCCGTTGAGTGACAAAGATAGAACCCAAATTGATTCCGATCGCCCATACAAGCAGAATCTTGATTTCCATAAGTAAAGTTTTTTCGTATAGAAAGTTTTTGTCTTCAATATCCAATCGTCAATCAATTAGATTGAGTCAATCAAATTAATCTTGATGTGGAATCCAAGCGAGATCACTAGTCATTATATGATTGAGCTTGAGTTACGTTCTGTCGAATTTGGATGTAAAGTCTGAGAGCCATAGATTTTACAATCTGAGTCTGAGTGCAATAGACTTTACAATCTGAGTCTAAACATATTTTGCTTCAGTATAGAGTCTGTCTTCTAGTTTAGTTTCAGCATAAAGTCTGTATTCTGGTTCTTCCAAGTATAGATTTGATAATATATTTTACACGTTCTATCATCTACATAACCTATTACTCAACCATTAAATACATTGGTAGCTTTTGATTTATTTTGTCATCTTCAAAACATCATAAGAGATTTCCCTAACAATCTCCCCCATTTTTGATAATGACAAAACAATCTCTGAATATGCAGATTTGTAAACACGCTTTTAAAAATATTAATTTAAATAAAAGGATATCAAAATATAGCAAATAGATTGAGCATAACAATATATTGAAAAATAATCGCAGCTCAATAATATCAACCAATCAACACATGCATATTCTCTCCCCTTTTTTGTCATAATCAAAAAGCGATAACAAAGAGTAACGTAGAGAATATAAAATGATAAATATATGTTTTGCATGAAACACAATTTCCAAAAATCAGCTTTTATAAAGTAAATCGAATATTAAATATATGCAATATAACTCACTTCGATTATATATATCAGCAAATATCCAATAAAAATCACGGATGCATTATAAAATTCACTTGACTCATTTGGTTATAATAAAATGATAATATCAATAAGATATTTGTTAATGACAAAAGGTAATAAAAGAATGCACTAACCGGATTTTTTAGAACAAATTCTGACACATTTACCTTTCCTTCCATCCATAATAAGATCACGATCAATCCAAAAAGATTATTCCATAATTGATCAATGCCCCCCTCAATTTGTTGCCTTTTTGAGATGATCACGATTCTTTTCCTTTTCTTTTGGATTCAATTTCTCCCCCTGTCATCATGACAACATTTGCAAATAGAAACAATTGTTTGTGCACGTTGAACATAATATTTTTTCAGTATTTCCTTTGTAGCAACAACATTTGCAATGATCACTTGCATTTTGAAATTCGAGGCAAAGTTTTATTTTTTTCAATCAAGCTCGTCTCGAATTCAACCTGCATCAATTTAACAAACTTTTTGCACAAATATGCTGTAATAATATCCACGTAATATATAATGTCCTTTCTTCAAATAAATAAATTGAATAACATATATAAAATTATCAATTATTAAAATTCAGAACTACTCAACCTTTCGTATGATGCATAAGGGATTTCCTCAATAAGCGAAAATTGTGCACAAGGAAGGGAATTTTTAAACCTTCAAAAGATAGTATAGAATCTTCGTAATTTTCAGATCGAGTTTTCCAAAATTCATATGGAAGATTCTATTGTCACCTGCAAGATCTTATATAATATGTTACGTAATATCTTCCTTTGATTTGCATATCAAACTTGCTAGATATAATATATCTTCTAGGAATATAGCAAGAATATCCATGAATATGCAATAATATCTTTCGAGAGATTTCCTCGAGCATAAATTTCAAATATGCATTTTGCAAAAGGAAAATAGATATTTCTGTCACGTGCCAAAATTGCAATACCTCATATTTGTAACAAAAGATATTCGCAATATAATTATTATGATAAATGCACGTAGAAATTTGCAAGCCGGGATGAGAAAAAAAATTATCTTACCCAAGTATATGTTTCAAATATACCATTGATTTAAAAAAAAAAATCATTACCAATCTTTGCCTAAGATTCTTTTCTTATTGCACCAAAACCTGCGTAGATTTGCGATCATTCTTGCCTTATTGAATTTTCTACAATCAACTCATTTCCTTTTTGGTATCCATCAATTCGGATCCTTCCATTTCGTTAGAGTAAAATATGAAATCTCCATAATCAAATATTCTTTCTTAATTTATCATAACAAAGTATTCAAAGAAAGAATATTATAAAATAAATTCTCACTTGGTCATAGTACGATAAAAATAGAGAGAATAAAATCCTTGAGTATCTAAAAATATCTTGCATCATAAATTAATATCACGTAAAATAGATTTTTATTTGGCAAAATATGATAAAATTTGAGAGTATAAAATCAAACCAAATAAATTCATTTGTTTTTAAGCATGATATAAAAAATGATCACACGTATCAAATTAAATCTTGAATCACAAAAACAAATCATGCGATTCTTTCTTCAATAAAACAAATTAAGGAATATGATCATTATAAAATCTCAATCAACCAATGATATATCGAATATCAAGCATAATGAGAAATTTTAAATTATGTACTCAAATCAAATTGAGAATAAAAATATATACATTTCTTACCAAACTCTCTTTCTTCTTTCTTCTTTATATCCTGCAAAAACAACTCATCTTTTCTTTGGTACTCATTTTTTCTTGGGTCCATGAGAGTTAGTGGAGTATGCTATTTTTATCCAATTTTTCTTAATAGGTCTGAAGACTTTAGGACAATATTTTTCAAAGTGCTCCGAATCTCTCACAATTTAAACACTTGATGTCATTTCCATTAATAGGTTTTACAAACACTTTTTGAAAATGATTTTTGTAAAATGCCTTTGGAGGTCTTTGTCTAAGTCTCTCCTTGACTTTAGGAAAATCAATTAGAGAATCTCTTTCGTTATTGAAACCAAGTCCCGACTTATTATAGTAAGGTATCTGTATAGAAAAGATATGCTATAATGTTTTTGAACCATTTAAAAATCTTGTCGAAATATATGAAAATTCTTTCTTTAAAGAATCATTTTCTTTGACAAGTAAATCTCGACTTTCTTTTGTTTGTAAAAAATCTTTTTGCAAAATTTCAAACTTTTCTTTTTGAGAAAGATCTTGTTGCCTAAGCCATGAATTTTCCTTTTTAAGTTTGGAGATCATTTTAATCGAAGATTGGAGATTTGAGCAAAACTCATTTATATACTTAAGAACTTTAGCAGGAATTTTTAAATGATTTACCTTGATTTCCTCATCGGATTCTCGAGTGCGTGTCTAAGTCAGATTCAGATTCTGAATGTGTCATTAACCATATATTTGCTTGCTCATTATCTTCTTTCATTGTTCTTTTCTGGCCATTATGCTTATATTGTCTTCTTTCATTGAATTTGCTTCATTTTCTACTCAGTTTCTTGAATTTCTTGACCATAAAGCAAGTTTATTGTCATCCATGTCTTTTTCTGAGTCTGTTTCATCAAAAAAAGTTTTAGATATTAAAGCAATGGACTTCTTAACTTCAGGATCTTCATCATTGAGTTGTTCCACTTCATAAGATTGAAAAGTGCCGGTCAATTCATCAACGAAGAGTGACATAATCCTCTGAGTCTCCCAGATTGAGGTCTTGACATGGTTCCAATCTTTTGAAAGACCTTGCAAGAGTTTGTTGACCTTCATTTGAGAAGAAATTGGTTAATCTTGATATGCTAAATCATTTACAATTTCTGTAAAACGACTGAACATATCTCCAATCAACTCTCCTTGCTTCATTTTGAAGGATTCATATTTGTCGAGTAGGAAGTTTACTTTTGTCTCTTTTACATGATCAGTCCTTATGTAACATGAAGTTTATCCCAAACTTCTTTTGTTGTTTTACATGAAGAGATTTTGTTATATTCAGTAGGAGACAAAGCGCAATATAAATAATAAATGACTTTTACATCAAGTGCTTCTCTTTTGGACATTTCCGTCCGAGACATAGGAGTGAGGGGTTTGCTTTTTTTTGTCTTTGCCATTCTTATTTAATGTAGACGCAACAATGTGATTAATTCCTTTTTCCATAACATCCCATTGTGAGGGATCTTTGGATCTTAGGAATGCTTTCATTTTATTCTTTCCACGTTGTATTCATTTCCATCAAAATATGGTGGCCTTGTGTTGCTTTATCCCTCCATTAGTCCTGGTGCCAAGATACTAGCCATAAAAGATCTTTAGCTCAAAAGTAAAAAACACTTTTATAAACCGAACACTTGGCTCTGATACCAATTGAGAGTGCTAGTATGAACACCTAGAGGGGTGGATAGGTGTTTAAAATAAATCTTGGCAAATATATGCGGAATAAAATAAACTTCAAACAAAACAAAGGAGTTAGGGAAGAGAATAAGAACACAAGATTTATAGTGGTTCGGCTTAATCTAAGCCTACGTCCACTCTCTCATGCTAACAGCCTTCTTGGCTGGATTCCACTATGCAATCAACAATAGATTACAACTTTGAGTGCAAACACTTAGTAGCATATCATACTATCTTACTAAGTCACTCTTTTGGTATTTCTCTCACGATCACAAACGTTTAAGCTCACTAAAGACAAGTGTATGAACAAAGATTGCTCAGACTTTGGAATTATAAATTTTACGCTCCGTCTCTTACTTGCTCATCGGTCCTTCATCTTCTTAAATACTCCTCCACTTCCAAACTAGCCGTTGGACAGTATCTTGATGATCATTTTCCAATATACCAATTGGACAGTTCTGTATCTAGAAGATTTGATAGACGTTGAGTGACAAAGGTAGAATCCCAAATTGATTCTGATCGCCCATACAAATAGAATCTTGGTTTCCATAAGTAAAACTTCTTCGTATAGAAAGTTCTTGTCTTCAATATCCAATCGTTAATCAATTAGATTGAATTAATCAAATCAATCTTGATGTGGAATCCAAATCTGATCACTAGCCGTTATATGATTGGGTTTGAGTTACGTTTTGTCGAATCTGGATGTAAAGTCTAAGAGCCATAGACTTTACAATCTGAGTCTAAGTGCAATAGACTTTACAAACTGAGTCTGAACATATTCTGCTTCAGCATAGAGTCTGTCTTCTGATTCTTCTAAGTATAGATTTGATAATATCTTTTACACGTTCTGTCATCTGCATAGCCTATTACTCAACCATCAAATACATTAGTAGCATTTTATTTATTTTGTCATCTTCAAAATATCATAAGGGATTTCCCTAACACCTTCTCCACTGGTGAAAGATTCAGGCAAGTGGGGCCGTGTTTAGAGTTTTGGTTTCACGAAAAGGCTGTTTCTAGTTGTGCATGTGAGAATCAGGGTAGATTTTGAAGTTGGGTGCGAGAAATTTGGGAACCAAAGCTCTGTTTGGGAGCTAAAATTTGGGGGACTCGAAGTTCTATTCCTTTGATCTAGACATTGGTTGCTAGATGAGGTACTATCGTATGTTATCTAGAGGATTGTCCTCTCCTCCGGTTTTGTTGTGGTTCGGCCTCACCTATGGTGTGCCATTTGCAAGTTGTCTGTCTCGTTAATGGCTATCATGGGAGTAGAAAGTTTGCAAGAAAGCTGAGAAATATTGTTTTGCTTGGTAGAAGGCCATGAGTGTTGTGAACATTTGCTTTGTATCGAGTTGTAGAATGTTTCTTGTGGGTAAAGACCTACTGTGATTAATTTTAGATGCTATGGAATAGTCTTGAGGTATTGTAAAAGAGATTGGTAGAGAAATTTGGCAGTTTGGTTGAACTAAAAACAGAAGAAAATAGTATAAGATGCTTCCGTTTTAGAGAAATATAGATGGAAAGCCTTTTGTTTTGGTGTCGCCTTAAATTTTGATGATGTAGATAAGGAAAAGAACAAGTTTACTTGAGAGAACATTCATTAGATCAAGTTCGGCATCTAGTTATAGCAATGTTAATGAGAAAATGTGTTGGTAAGAGCATTTACCTTGAACTAGTAAGTTGTACTTTAGAAAACAGCAATACCTTAGGTGATTCCACAAATTTTCTGTAATTTTCTAGAAATAATTGGATGTTAAACTCTAAATGAAAGTTGTAGGACACATCATTGGGAATGACATATCAAAATTTGAGAGCAAATGGTCAAGGTTAAGGTGGTGAAACGATATTTCTTCTGTAGGTATTAAATCTGAGAGTTGCTGCAGAATTTTGAGGAGAAGACATCAAATTACTGCTATTAATACACTGAGATTTAGGCTTAGATTTCTTCAAGGAAAACGTTAATCTATGTCTTCTATAACATACTGAAATTTCATAACATTCAAATAAGGATAGATATACTTTCTGTGTCTGTGATTGAAACTGCTCATTTCAGTCTATAAACTGCTTTGATTCGAGAATGTGTAGCAGTTGCTGTGTCGCTATTAATAAGAGTTCTTATATACTTTGAAGTATTTAATGATGTTTGTTTAGACCCGTTTGTGGTTGTTCACATGTTGAGGTTGTTGGTGTTGCAACAAGGGAATTGTGAATGTGTGAAGTTGGTTAAGAGCCAATGTGAGACCCTGGGTGTCGGGATGCCTAGAGAGGGGTGATGAAGAGTAGTGATATCCTCTCCAGAGGTTTGAGAAGGGCTTAATAGCTTCTCAGGGGACCTCGTGATGCCAGGTTGGGTGCGAGGGGGTTCAGGGTGGAGTGTTGTCTCCCCTTAGGTGATTGTTGCAGCTAGATTTCTGTGAATTCAGCAAATTGATGATTCTGTTTACCTAATTGTCTTGTTATTGGCAAATCCAAGTTAGGACTAACCGCTCACTTGCTGAGTTTTTATTTTAAAAACTCACACTTGTTTATTATATATTTTCTTCAGAGTAGGAGGGGGCAAAGGAGTGCTGGATGTGTGGGAGAACTTTTATTTTTGGTTGTCTGACAACATGTACATACTCAACGAGAGGCGGGATGTTAAATGTTTGTAGTTCATACTGTTTTGTTGTTGTTGTTGTTGTTGTAGAAATCCCCCTCTTAATCTCATCTCCCCACGTGTAAAGAAATCAAGTTTTATGATAAATATAGCCAAGTAGCTTAGTTTCTTATGATTCAGCTTGATTGAAATTTATTTTACAACTCTTGAAATATAAGCAAGTCAAGTGAAATCAATGTATATGAGATCCAAGTTGTTACACTAACCCTCAAGGAGGCCCTGTGATGGCAAGTTCACAGACACAAGTTTCCAATTTGCATGTCACAATGGCTCATTATACATGCATCTAGACTTTAAGAGGTGTAATAATTGGATAGACACTATAATGGATAGTAACTTTGTCATGCGTTGAACCAGTGGAACTCGCAACTATAGGAGTTTCAATTGCTATATTTAATCAAGGTAAGGATATTACCCAATCCCTCTAACCTATATAATAACTTCAATCGTCGCTGGAGAGGAAATTGTTGGAAAAACATGTGTTGACATGGCAGAAGATGAAAACCCTAAGAATTACTCAACTAAAAACATAGAAATAAAAGAGTTGATATGATGATAAAATGTTTGAAAAATTGGAAAGAGTTTCCACCAGCAACTATGAAGTAAAATATTTAGTTCTATCTGAACATGTGTTATCTCTAAAGATATACGGTTTGGACTCATACTGCAAATTTAGCCAATCACTCTCAAGCAGTGATGTTCATACAAATACTCCGCACTGTTGTATAATTAGGGGAACAGTATTGGGCGGAGGTTGTGTCATTGTAGAAGTCTTATCTACTGAACATTGAGGCATCTATTATGTTCAGGACATTATATTTTGTCATGTTTGGCTAACCTCAGTATAACGCACGAATATTATGTATTTGTATGCAAAAATATGTAGAAAAATGAACATAATGATTTGTCCATTCATATACAATCATCTTTCCAATTCTCTAACCTACAAAATGCTATCATTCAAAACTAACGAATCGAACGAAGCATTTCAATTGGAGAAATTAAGAATAATGATGCAAAATACATTTGATATACATCTTATATATATGTATTCATGCAATAAACATGCAATAGTGTCCTCAAGAGATAATCTATATCTCTCAAGATTGCATGGAAATGGTTTTGGTACTATAAGAATTTTAGGATTTTGTGTCTCTAAATTCCCATAAAGTCTTGTCTTGCATTCAAAATGTGGAACATTGGGCAAATAGATGGCTAGTTTGCAAATTTATTTGTTTTGATACTAATGTTTAGGCGGATGGTTTCAAAGTAAGAATAAATTTGAGGACTTAGTCCATCCTACGAAGGTGAGTTTATAAACACAAGTTTCCAATCCGTGCCTTGCAATGGACTTACTATACATTTATCTAGACTTCAAGAGGCGTGATAATTGGATGGACGCTATAATGTATAGTAACTTTGTCATGGCTATGTCCAGTGGAGCTCGCAGTTGTAGGAGTTTTTGTTCCTATATTTAATGAAGCTTTGAAACCTTCTAGCCAGTGTAAGAATTTTATTTGTCGCCAGAGAGGAAATTATTGGAAAAATATGCGTTGACTTTGTAGAAGATGAAAATCCTTAAGATTGCTCAACTAAGAACATAGAAATGAAAGAATTGATGCTCGATGATGAAATATTTAAGAAATTGGAAAGAGGTTCCACCAGCAATTGTAAAGTAAAAGATTTTGTTCTAGCAAAAGGTACGTTATCTTTGAAGATTTATGGCCTGGACTAATATCACAAATTAAACCAATCACTCTCAAGCAGTAATGCTCATATAAATAGGGTAATAGTACTTGAGGCAGGCTGTGTCCTCGTAGAAGATCTCGTCCACTGAACATTGAGGCATCTATTCTCTTTTATATTGATGTTCAAGACACCATGTTTCTTTATGTCTGGCTAACCTCAGTCTAACGCATGAATACTATGTCTTTGCATGTAGAATTATGTAAAAAAAATGAACATGATGATTTGTCCATTCAAATGCGCTCATCTTTCCTATTCCCTAATGTATAAAAAATGCTACTATCCAAAACTAATGAATAGAATGAAGCATTTTAATTGGAGAAATTAAGAATAATGATGCGAAAGAGAGGAATATGAAATATGTGTATATTTCAATACATGTGTTATAGACATGCAATATACATGTATTCTTGCAACATATATGCATTAGTGTCCTCTAGAGATAAATTATATCTCTCAAGATTGCATGGAAATGCTTTTGGTACTGTAAGAATTTTAGGATTTTGTGTCTCTAAATTCCTCTAATGTCTTGCATTCTAAGTGTGGAACATTGGGTAAATAAATGGTTGGTTTGGCAGATTTATTTGTTTTGCTACTAACGTTTATATGGATTGTTTCAAAGTGATGAGGACTAAGCCCATCCTATGATGGCGAGTTCATAAACACAAGTTTCCAACTCATGGCTTATTATGACTCATTATACATGCATCTAGACTTCAAGAGGTGTGATAATTGGATGGACACTTTAACGTATAGTAACCTTTTCACGAATAGGTCTAGTGGAGCTCGCAGTTGCAGGAGTTTTTATTATATTTAATGAAGTTTTGAATATTCTTAGATATCCTCTAGCTTGTGTAACAACTTTATTTGCCGCTAGAGAGGAAACTATTACAAAAATATGTGTTGACTTTGCAGAAGATGAAAACCCTTAGAATTGCTCAACTAAGAACATAGAAATGAAAGAGTTGATGCTTGATGATGAAATGTCTAAGAAATTGGAAAGTGGTCCCACCAGAAACAGTAAAGCAAAAGATTTTGTTCTAGCAGAAGGTACATTATCTCTGAAGATATATAGCTTGGACTCATACCCCAAATTCGACCAATCACGCTCAAGTAGTAATGTTCATATAAATACTCTGCACTATTGTATAACTAGGGTAATAGTACTTGGGGAATGTGTCCTTGTTGAAGATCTCATCCATTGAACATTGAGCTGTCTATTCTCTATTCTATCGATGTTCAGGACATTATGTTTCTTTATGTCCGGCTAGCCTCAGTCTAACCCACGAATACTATGTATTTGCACGCAAAAATATGTAAAAAATGAACATTGATGATTTGTCCATCTTTCCTATTTCTTAACTTATAAAATGCTACTATTCAAAAGTAACGAATAGAATAAAGCATTTCAATTGGAGAAGTTAGGAAAATGATGCGAAAGAAAGGGATATGGAATTCCTGTAAATTTTGATGTACGTTTATTTTTGGAATATACATGCAATAGTGTTCACAAGGGATAATTTGTATCTCTCAAGATTGCATGGGAATGCTTTTGGTACTATAAAAAATTTAGGGTTTTGTGTGTTTGAATCCCCCTAAAGTCTTATCTTGTATTGCTAATGCAGAAATTTGGGTAAATAGATAGTTGGTTTTGTAGATTTGTTTGTTTTGTTATTAACTTTTATGTGGATGGTTTCAAAGTAACAACGAATTTGAGGACTAAGTTCATCCTATTATGGTGAATTCATAAACACAAGTTTCCAATTTGTGCCTTACAATGACTCATTATGCTTGCATATAGACTTCAAGAGGTATGATAATTAGATGGACACTATATATAGTAACTTTGTAATGGACAAGTCGAAGGGAGCTCGCAATTGTAGGAGTTTTTGTTCCTATATTTAATGAAGCTTTGAACATCATAACATATCTTCTGGTCTGTGTAACAACTTTATTTGTCATTGGAGAAGAAACTACTAAAAAAATATGTATTGACTTTACAAAAGATGAAAATTGAAACGACTTGACTCCAAGTTGCGGGGTTATCGCTGCGACGTACAAGGCGCGTTACTGTCCCATTTCTTTTATCTTTTGTTACAAGCATGCGGAAGCATACATATATCAAGCACTTGTACACAACAACAATCAACTAGGAAAAACACTTCACAAACACACTACTTCTTGATGTAGCTAGTATAAACACCTAGAGGGGGTGAATAGGTGTAAAAGCGATTTCTCGAGATACGGAAGCAATACTAGGCAACCAATAGAAAGGAAGTACTCTTTAGCTTAACCAAAATGAATTACGATCAAAGCAAAGTAAGGAGTAAGGAAGAGAAGATTAAACACAAGGTTTATAGTGGTTCGGCTTATCCCAAGCCTACATCCACTTTTCCGCACTGACAGCTTATCGGCTAGATTCCATTATGAACAAAAGAGATGTTACAACACAGCTTTTCCTTGATTCCACAATGTAGATGTTCTACCACACTTCCTCAAGGTTTCTCACAAATATAAACTCTTTTTTGCGTACAAGTTTTCGCTCAAATGAATTGACTAAATAACAAGGAGCTTTAGACTTTGGAATTCTCCTATCGCGCATTTCTCGAACAACTTAGAACGTCTTCCTTATATACTCCTTTACGCCATCATACATGTTGGCACTTACCAAAGGAATTCCTCCAATCTACTTGTTGGACGGAATTAATTAGGAAGATCATTCGAGCTATTAAAGGAATATGACGATAGCGCATCAATCCTGTTCGCCCATACAATTAGGATCTCGGTTTCCATAAGTAGAACCTTCCACTAATATTTCGCCAATCAACGGATCCTTAATCTTTAAATCAATCTTGATCAATAAAAAATGATTTCGTTATGTCATATCCATCCAAGAGATCTTCTCCAGTCGATAAGGTCATATACTTAATAAAACATCCAATTCTGAATAGCATTTCTTCAATGGATTAGTAACTGTCAATGAGGATAGACTTTAAATCTTGAGTCTAGCTGTCCGGAGGTCTTCAGACTTTAAACAGCAGAGTCTGCAAACCTTCAGACTAGATTGATGGAAACGTTTTGTCAACTTCAAAACATTTCAAGAAGATTTCTCCAACAATCTCCCCCATTTTGATGGTGACAAAACTTTCCTGCAGATTTGGATAACTTTGACCTGCAAAACATTTCTCAAACAAATATACATATCTTATAAAGATAAATGGTTAAATGAATAACACTAGAATCTGCAATCACAGAAAATAAGTTAGTCTTGAATATGATAAAGCCATCCATAAGATATCAATAGCAGTCAATAGCAGTCAAATCCAAATTCACATACAGACACAAAATTAAAGTCAAACATCAATCCAAATCAAACAATCCAAACGATTAAAAATTCAAAGTTTGATTCAAATCTTTCTCCCCCTTTTTATCAGCATTAAAAAGGTTGAGAAGAAAATGGAATAAAGTCAAGATTGCTTGTCAACACAAACAAGCTGGAAATCTCCAGTGGATTGAATGATCCCTTCCAACCTTTTCAAGTCTTCCTTCAGTTGTGCAACCTTCTCACCCTTAGCATTAGTTTGAATCTGAACAGAGAGGGCTTGGATCTGATCTTTCAAAGAAACCGAAGAAACTTGACATGCATTCTGCAAGCTTTGAACCTCGCATCCCAGAGCATAAATTTGACCGCGCATCTCCAAGAGAATATCCATAATTCTGCGAAAATCTGCTGAGCTGTCGGTTTGCGTACTGGCTTCAGCACGATCTGCAAATGATGGCATATCAGAATAATCACGCGGATTTGGCGATGAAGCATCGTGTTCTTCTTTAAGAAAATGAGAGGCATGAATGTCTTCTGGGTCGGCTGGAGAGCGGCTGACTCCCTCACTGGTAGCAGCTGATATCCCTATTTTCTCATTATCTCCCCCTGTTTCTGTGCCTTCAGGTGGAGAAGAGTGTTTTTCAAGCTCTCCTTCCTCTTGATTCATTCTCTCTTCTTCTTCTGCTTCTTTTTCGTCAAGTGCTCTTTCTTCTTCTTCTTTTTCATTCCTTGCCTCCTTAGCATCCTTTTCTTCTGCTTCTCTCTCCTCTGCTTCCTTCTCCTCTCTTTCTTTCTATTCTCTTTCTCGAGTCCTCTGTTCTGAGTCTTTCACTGGAATAGAATGGCTCAGATGTTTCAACGCCATTGCAGAGATGGTGATGTCTTCCTCATCATCTTCATTTTCAACGATGAGAGCTCTCCTTTTCTTGGATGGAGCAACCATGGGCTCCTTTCATTTTCTTTTTGATGTAGAAGAGATTTGATGAGACTTTACAGGAGTCTTCTCCTTAAATTTCTCCAACGCCTTGCTTAGCTCCTTCAGACGCATCTTGGTCACCATTTTCAGTCCTACCACCATATGATCACATGATCGAGCACAAAGAATTTGTGGAGGCCGAATGTTCAGATGTCTGAATAACTTCGTCACAAGACTTGGATAAGGAAGTTGACCTCTGTCTTTCACCACTGCTCTATATATATGGACCATAATAGTGTGAGGAAGAGAAAACTTTTTCCCAGTGAGAATGGCATACATCAGCTTTGCCTCTGAACTTGAAATATCAGTTTTGGAAGTTGATTTCGGTCTGAGGCAATTGATCACAATCTTGTGAAGCAGAATGTTGAACGCACTCATCCTTAGGTAGGAAATTTTTTCCTCTGTTCTCCTGTCCTTAACAAGTTCCAATGTAGCACGAGTAATAGAAACTTTGATCGGTTGATATCTTCCTCGCTCAACCCCTAACACATCTGCCAGCATATCCATATCCACTACAAAGTCTTGATGTTTGACACTGAAAGAGAATCTATTTGCATCTAGGAAACTAAGATTTGAATAGAAATAAGCAGTTAATTCAGCGTAAGCTTCCGTGGTGTTAGAACAGAACTGCTCAAGTTGAAGAAAACTAAACTTTTCCCTCAAGTTCACATTTACAGTATCCAAAAAATCAAAATCCACACTCCTGGGGTTTATCACCCCACGCTTCAGCAATTTTGAGTATAGATTCTTCTATTCTTTCGATCTAAACAACTCTCCCCTTTCTCCTCGATTTTTCGCCGCAATACCCATCCTCGGTTGAAATTGGCTGTGCAATTTGTCATAATCATTCACATCTATCGGATTAAATCCCCAATCACGAGGATCAATTGGGATATTTGCAAGGGATTTTTCTGCCACCCCTTTACGAGCAATTCCCAAACTTTCCATTTTTCACAAAAATGTATATTCATTCCCATATCCTTTGCCTTTAAGAAAATCATCGACGTAGTTCAATGGAGTACGAGTCCCTTTTAAAGCACGATAAAGCTTATAAATAAAAGAGGGCTTTTGAACTCTTACAGGATCTGCGTCTTCAATGATTTCTTCCTCTTGTTGATGACCAACATTTTGAGGACTAGATGGTGGAGAATGACGCTGCTGAGAATGTTGTGGGCTCTGCTGCTGATTTTGAGACTTTTCTTCCTCGGTGAGATCAAAGTGAGTAGGCCCCTCACTCATTCGCCATGGTCCCCTGCTTGCGATCCTCGAAGAATTTCTTGAAGACGACATCTTTCTCACTCTTTGAAAGATTCCTTGCTTGACTTTCCCAAGAAAAATGATAACTTTTTCGAAAATTAGGCAAGAGAAGAAAACATGAATGGAAGATCGGTTCTTTTTAGGGTTTTTTGGAGAGTAAAGCGAAGAAGAAGCAACAGTGCATAATCGGTTAAAAAGGGGTATACGAACTGTCACAAAGGAAAATAAAAAGATGCAATTTCAAAGTAACTGCTTTATCTGCGAAAATAGTCATTTCAAAAATAACTTCCTTTTCGAAAACGAAGCGTCGCAATAGTCATGTCAATTAAATATAGCAATAATCAAACACAGTTGACGATCGTACCTTTTCAAGATGAGATTCAAGAGAGAGAATAACTTACAGTCAAGGTCTTGTTTTTCTGAGTCTGAGAGTCTCTAGACTTTGATTTCCTCATACCTCAAAATGTTGAGTCTGGAGCGAATAATTTCAAATTGATTTTTCTCCAAAGACTTTGTGAATACATCGCCAGTTGGTTATTTGAATCAACATACTGAATCGAAACTTCTCCATTTTGAACATAATCTCTAATAAAGTGATGTCGAATCTCTATATGCTTTACTCTTGAGTGAAGAATTGGATTTTTGGTAAGATTGATTGCACTGGTGTTGTCGCAGTTAATCTTCGTACATGAATCTTTAATTCCAAAGTCTCTTAGCTGTTGTTTTATCCACATAATTTGTGAACAACAACTACCGAGAGCTACATACTTTGCTTCTGCTGTAGAGAGAGCTATTGTACTATGCTTCCTTGAAAACCAAGACACACTGTCCTGCCTCCAAGTAGTTGACAGGTACCTGAGATGCTCTTTCTATTAACTCTGCAACCGGCTAGATCTACGTCTGAGTATCCAAGAAGAGTAAAGTCTCCTCTTTTAGGATACCATAGGCCGATGCTTGAAGTTGAAGCAATGTATTTAATAATATGGTTTGCAGCATTTAAATGAGATTCTTTAGGGTCTGCTTGAAATCTGGCACAAATGCAAACACTAAACAAAATGTCAGGTCTAGAAGCAGTAAGATAAAGAAGTGAGCCAATGATACTCCTGTATAGCTTCTGGTTGACTTTCTTTCCTTCTTCATCTTTGTCTATCTTCAAGGAACTTGACATTTGTATTTCAGCCTTCTTGCAATTGTTTAGACCAAACTTTTTGACAAGATCATTAGCATATTTTTCTTGATGAATAAAAGTTCATTCCTTCAGTTGTTTCACTTGAAGCCCGAGAAAGAAGGTTAACTCACCCATCATGCTCATTTCAAATTCATCATGCATAGTCTTAGAGAATTTCTTGCACAGACTTTCATTAGAAGATCCGAATATAATATCATCGACATATATTTTATAGTGACCGATTTGAGTTGATTCAAGAGGAAATTGATTCCAATTTGAGCCAACTCCTTTAAAATCCGTATGCCTCCCTCACCCATGACTTGTGGACCATTTCAATAGGGCTTCTAGTAGGATTTGAGGATTGGAAATGGGTGGTGGAAGACAACACACAAGGTGGGCTGAGTTAAGGGAACAAAAGGGATAAGAAGAGACCATGGTAGGCCCCCTCCAAGCCAATTTGTCCCCCCTCTCTTCTTCTTCCCCTATCTTGTCGTGTAGCCCCTTCCTTCAGCCTCTTCAAGCTTCAAAAATTGCAGAGAGCAGAGGAGATCAGTTAGCAAGCCGCCGAAGTAGCACCACCAAGCCGCTGGACTGCCTCTTGCGCACTGTTGCTTGCCTGTCGCGCCTCGCGAGTCCTCCGCGCGAACTAGCATCCCAGTTGCTTCATCCCTCTCTGTTTGTGCGTCTAGCAGGTCGTCCAAGCCTCACCAAAGCTCGCTCGCCGTGAAGCCCTGCCAAGCTTCGCCGACACTGCTGCAGCCTTCCCTCACCGTTTCTGAGCAAACAACAGCCAACATCCAACCTTTTTAGCCACCGAGTAAAGCCGAAGCTTGTGGGTCTTGTAGTTGCTGTTTTAGCTCGCTTTAGTGCCTTCGGACCTCGGTTGGTAGGCCCGCTTTGGAGTTTGTCGCTCCTCACCGCGACCCCGTCGTTTTGATCTGAGCGAATCCTAAAACAAGTGAGTTTGCTCACTAAATCTTACTTAGTAAGTTAATTATGCTTAAGGGTTGTTTATATTAGCTTAAGTATTGATTAGTGATAAGCTAGAATGATTATATTAGTCTTAGGATGGATTAGTTTTAAGCTAATTAGTGATATTTGCACCGTTGATGATGGATTAGTTGAATCTAGTAGAATTCCTGCAGTTTTGGTTTCTAAACCCTTGCCGTTTGCCATTTTTGTAGATTGAAATAAGTTTCGAATTTGAGGTTGATGTCTTCTTAGAAATGTTTTAGACATCCTCAGCTACAATATATATTTTTCTCAAGATTTTTAGGGATTTAAAAGAAGGATATATTAGCTTCGTCATTTTCAAACATAACCTTAGTTTTCGCTGGAACTAATGACCTTTTAGGATTCTAGGGATTTTTATCAACTCTTAGGGTTAGAATTTCAAAATGATTTCTTCACAAAAGTTGTTTTTCATATTTTCTAGTTTAAAATAATCAAATTTCAAATCAAATGGACATATTTTGGATCTCGAATCAAACTAATTTTAGAAAACAGACTTTTTGGAAAATGAATATAGTTTTTGTACTGGATTGAACGATTTACTGGGCCGAATCTAGAAGGATATGAGATACAGTGTCTTGATGAAAAATGTTCTTTTATGTGTCTATTACAACATATTCAAATTTGAGAATTTTTTGAACTTGTTGATTAGATTTCTGGATTTAAAAGTGGAAAGTGCGAGTGGGTCTATTTTGCTGGTTACGGCCGGTTATGATCTCTAATGGTTCTTAAGGCTTTGATTGCTGGAAATTGCATATTTTTTGATAGATGATTGGTTTGTGATATGCCTAGATTTTATGCTTGATGATCGTGTGAAAGCTAAGAGAATCTGTCCCCAGCGTGTGTTGGTGGACGTTAATAGTTAAGAGATGTGACACCCCGAACCCTTCGCAGGTCGTCACTAGCGCCGGTGTTACACTTTCTTCTCCTATTTGCCTATCTTGTACTTAAAACAAGCGCCGTTAATCACGGGCATTTTTTTTTAAACAAATCGGTCCCAAACGCGACTCATAGCGGAAGCAAATTAAACATTACCATCTATCCCCCTACCAATCCATGATACAAATACACCCCCCTAATCATCAGGATTTAAAAGATAAGCCATGCCACTTTTATTTACATAATATCGTGATGGGTTTTTCACGGGTCGATACAACAAAAGGAGACCAAGATTTTCAACCACACTCGGCCTCATCCCAAAAAGATACTACGACCCCTAAAGAAAATCACATGACATCCCCCATCCAACAGTGGCGGCTACTCCCAAAAAGATGACACCAGCTCTTTATCCTTCACGCAACCATCACACCCATCCAGGTGCATCGGGTGGTGGTGGCGGCAACATCCCCCTAAACACTCCGTCTCGACGGACATGAACAGACAAAAACTCCTGGATGACTGGGCCCTCAGCCAGGCCCACGTCGTACATAACCAGCACACGCACTCGCACAAATGTCAGTCCAGGGATAGTGACGCAGTCGATCTCCGTACAATCTACTTCTACATCTGACGGAATACCATAGAAGGTGCCTCGTGTGACGGTAGGAAGCGGCATCTTTCTAATCTGAAATGTTATCCCCAAAAGGGGTGAGTACAACTACTTAGCAGATAGGGAAATCCAATAACATCCAATTGCATCATGCATATCATCACACGTTGCAAGCATCACTTACCTTGTAATCATGCGTATCATGCATCATCACATCATATATATATCATCATCATCATGGCATATCATATATCATTATTATCATCATGCATTTCATCATGCATATCATACCATGGATGATCATCATGTCACATCACACATCACCCTCATGCATCATCATGCATATACTATCATAGGTGATCATCATATCACATCACATGCCATCATCATCATGCATCATCATGCATATATTATCACAGGTGATCATCATATCACATCACATGCCATCATCATCATGCATCATCATGTCATGAGTTAATTATCATCTTTATCTTTCAATTTTGATCACCACATCACCAATTTCTCAAATCATTAATCTCATCATCAACCCTTCGGGCAGAAACCTCTGATAGGGTTCCATCATCAATCTCATCATCCCTTCGGGCAGAAACCTCCGACAGGGTTCATCAATCTCATCATCCCTTCGGGCAGAAACCTCTGACAAGGTTCCCGGCAAACTCAGCCATCCCATGGTCACCGGGCTTCCGGCCCCCCCACATTCCGGGCATCTCGCATCTCAACTAGCATCACGAGGCATTCCCTTCAGGCAGAAACCTTCGATAGGGCTTCCGGCCTTTACCCTTCTAGCCAAGCATCCTGCACCCAAATCCTGGTGTCGCGAGGAACCTCCGGGCATGTATCCAAGATACAACCGGACTTCCGGCCCCCCACATTCCGAGCATCCTGAAACTCCTAGGGAATCTCTGGAATTACGCCACCAGGCCACCAGACAACATCCTCCATCACAACCTCTTTCTCATCCACATTTATCCTTTTATCTCAATTTAACATGGCAATTGGCATGGCATCAAACAAATCACACTTGCATTTCAATTCACATGTCATACACATGCCAAAGCTTAATCACATATGCATTTCAACTTAATACATGTACAAAGACCTCATCACACAAGTGCCACACAAATGGAATTGAATCCATGGCCAAATAAAAATCCATTTTATTTTATTTTATTATTATTTTATTATTATATTATATTTTATTATTATATTATTATTATTTATTTCCATAAATATTAAATTTAATATCTATGATTTTTCCCAAAATCATGATACTCAAAAATCATTAAAAAAACAAATAGAATCACAATTTCATACAAAATTTGTGGCCAAATTGAATTTCTTATAATTTCACAATTTTCACAAAATAGCACCTTATATTCGGATAATGGCCAGACTTGCACAATTTCCAAATAAATTTGATTAAAATACTCATATGGCCTTCAAAAATTACGAAATTTACAGGGTGATAGCCAACACATTTTCGTACCTTTTTCATTAAGAAATCTAAGCCAAATTATTTTTTGATTTATTTCTACAACCCGACGAAGCTTCTGGAACCACGACCGTAACTTCCAGAACACACTTCTCCGAATTTCTTAGTTTTCACCCATCAATTCTCTTTCGTTTCTTCTGAAATTTGAGTATGTTATGTACCAAGGTGTTCTTTACAAGTTTCATGAAGAGATCTAGGCCAAATAACCAGATTATGGTCACCATTTTAGTCCGTGAAGTCTCGGGTGTCTCGGTACACCTCACCAGAATCAACCATCTCCAAGATCTAGCCGATTTACTAGGCTACACTCATTAATTTCTCTTCAAATTTGAGTATGTTGTAGCTTAATGTGTTTCCTACAACTTTCAAGAAGCCAAAAAAGTGAGATCTCTAACATAAATCAACATGCAAACAAGAAATCGACAAGAGGTCAGTAAAAATTTCGCAGATCTAAGTCTCCGTATAATAGAACTTTTGACCCCTCAAATCTCCATCGTTTTCTACGAATTTTTAGTATGTCATAGTATAAGACGTTACATTCAACTTTCATGAAGACACCGAAGCCAAAATCGAACTCCAAACCCACATGAAAACTCGAACAAGCTACTGACTCCAACAAACCGAACAAGAACAGTCACACGGTTTACAAATAACCAACTCTTACCTCGGTTTTCCGCACAAATCACACCTAAAATCTAACATGCAAACACCACAACAAACATGCAAGAGAAGTTATGGACTCCACTTGCCTTAAAGGTGAACAAACGGCGATGAACGACGGCGTACGGTGGTTGGACAAGGCGGTCGAACGGCGAGCACACGGCGGCACCTCCCTCTCGGCTCCGCCTCCTCTCTCTCCCTCTCGGTCCCTCTCTTCCGCTCGAGCTCTCTCTCTCGCACACCTCTCTCTTTGGATGAAAATGAAGCAAGAAGTCCGGCCACTCTCTCTCTTCACCCCTTTTATATCCCCTTAAATCCCATGATTAGTAATGATTGATTCACCTCATGTCCAACCAATGCACGCTCTCCTTTGTGCCACATGTAATTTTTATTTTTGAATTTGAATGGGCTTGGGCTTAGGCCCATCCGGCCACTCCCTTTGGGCTGGTCGAGCTCCCTTCTTGGGCCCTAATGGGCCGACAAGCTTGGCCCACCAAGCTTTAGGCCAATGGGTCCAAGGCCCATTCCAAAAATAACCCTCTTTTTTTTTTTCCCCTTTTTTTTTTTGAATTCCTTTCTATAAATATTTCTAAATTCAAATTTCATCTTGGCCAAAGTCTTGGGATATTTTTAATTATTGAAATTTAAATCATATGGCCAAACATTAATCTATTAAATTTGAATTTCCACAATCACAAGCATAATTCATTTAAATTAAAAGACTAATTGGCTAAGGCATAAGCCAAAAGAAATTCTATCACCTAATCAAAGATTTTTAACACACCTTAAGGCTCGGCCTTGAATTTCTGGGATGCCATAAGAGAACCCATCCCCAGCGTGTGTTGGTGGACGTTAATAGTTATTATTCTTTCCCGGCATGTGTCGGTGGATATTACTTAACCTCGGCATGTGTCGGTGGATATTATCTTACCTCAGCGTGTGTTGGTGGATATTATTTAACCCCAACGTATGTCGGTGATTATTATCTTTTCCTAGCGTGTGTCGGTAGTTATGATCTTTCCTCGGCACGTGTTGGATAAAGCTGTTCGTGTGGGTAGCAATAATTAATTAATTGGACCACCGCCCGCGGTGGAAGCGTTGGTTAGGGCTTGGTACCCCAAACGCAGGGGGAAGGGTTCGAACCTCTGTGGAAGCGATGCTTCAATGCATAACGCGCGTCTTACCTGCGCTTGGGGGTCAGCGGTGGGGGCCCCCGGCGCTCCAGGGTTTACCCTCCCCGCGAAGCGGCGTTCGGAGGTTCCCTGGGTCACCAAAAAAAAAAAAATAATTAATTAATTGGAACGCATGTTGAGTTGAATTGATGGATTGACGTGTGTCGATAAATCTTGCTTTGATGTGTATTGGTAGTTTTTGCTCGTGTGAGCAGTGATTTAATTATAATTCTTGCTTTGATGTATATTGGTAGTTCTTGCTTGTGTGAGCAGTGATTTAATTATAATTTTTACTTCGATGTGTATCGGTAGTTCTTGCTCGTGTGAGCAGTGATTAAATTGTGATTCTTGCTCGTGTGAGCAGTGATTTAATTATAATTCTTACTTCGATGTGTATCGGTAGTTCTTGCTCGTGTGAGTAGTGATTTAATTGTGATTCTTGCTCGTGTGAGTAATGATTGGTTTGGACGATCCAAATTGGTGTATGAATTTGCTATATACACATGATTGTGATATGAACGGTGTTGACCTGCAGAAAGGAATTGAGGCCAAGGTAAGCCTCTATGATTGTATGATTGTGTGATTAAGACGTCTTAGGCGTATTACCCTTCTAATTGGGGTTTAGTGAGTGAACTCGCTGAGATTTATATCTCACCCCATTGTTGGCTTCATTTTTCAGGACCGTAGGGTGGAAGACCTAAAGCCGAGTTGAGGGAATCTGAAGTGTAGGTCATATAGGACAGTTTCTTTTTAAGAGTCAATCATTTGAAGTCTTGTGGCTGTAGACTTTCGTATTTGACTCGGTGTGTATTAAAAGTATGTTTGAAAATTGGTGGTCCTGCTTTTCTATCCCGTGATGATTATTGTCAGGAGATTTATTATTTTTTTTTGTCAGGTGATTTATTATTCGCTTTTACATGTGTAATAAAAAGAAAGGGTCTGCGACTCGTTCTAGGAAGTCACAAAATTTTTATCGACCAAAGAGGGATATGCGCGCAATCAAGGATCGGGGCATGATACATCATGTCCTCACAAAAGAGATATTGCTGCCAATGCTGTGTGACGACGGTCTTCTTCTTTAATTTAGTGATCACATATCATGTGTCCTACAAGCCGATTTATTATCTTCTATCTTAACCGACACATACAAGGCCCAAAGGTGTGCTCATACAAATACGTGTCATGTATTACGATATCGCAACTACATAATATGCCGAGCACGACTCAAGACACATGGCCTAAACCAACCCGTCTAGACGCCGACCTTCCATCAAGCGAAACTCAGATCAATACGCCTTAATATTAATCCATGGTCAAGCAAGGTTCGGTCCATCATGTCTTAACATTGATCCGAGACCAAGTGACACATGTTCATGTCCCAAGCATGAATCAATCAACACATGAGCAAACCATACAAAATGGACTCGCGACATGTAAACGACTACACATGGATAAGTACATGACTAAACTTGACGATGTAGCATATCACCCCAAGGGTTAGGAATTCTACTTACTACACTTCAAGGATGGTGACGTGAGAGCGAGCAGTGCAGCAAGAAAAACCTCACATGCTATCGTGTGCTAAAATGTTTTGCTAGTCCTGAGGCTCTTGCTCTATTTTCCCACTCTGGCACCCAATTTGCTTTGGTAGATTTTGCATGGTCTGATGCTGATGATGAGCCGATTACTCTTTGGAGAATAAGTAGTGTACATATGCACTTGTACTTATTTCAACATGTGTGTGGATATACATATATACTTTTGGAAGTTGCCAATGGCTTGGTGTAGTGTTGTCGTCTTATAGTTGCATAATCCTAGGATGTTAGGTTTTAAAGCTCCTGGTTAAATTTCAAAACTGCTTATTGAAATTCGATATACTTTTGATTGTTGTTCACAGGACTATCAAATTGATGAACAATCACAACAGTACGTTTCCTTACATCCAATGTCTTCCAAGAAGCAACCATCATCGGTTGAGGAGCATTTTGAGCCCGTTGATGTGGAGGATGATGATGGTTCAGATTATTCTGATGCCTCTGCTGAGTCTCGGACATCAGAGGAAGAGCCTGCTTTTGATAAGGATAGAAGCAAAAAGAAGTCTCATGTTCCAAGGTAAATTTTCTCCATAGCCAATTGTGGTTGATGCCGTGGACGGTGCCGATTGCGTTGCAGAAAATTGGGAGGAATTAATGTTTCCTCTTTACCGGGTGCGGGTATCCTATGGATTTTTGTGGCATGCAAGTATGTTCTTAAATCTGCAGGCTAAAGAAAACACTGGAAGTGAACTGGGTAGACTCGAAAAAAAAAAAAAAAAAAAAACTGGGTAGACTCATTAAATTGACTGTTGGGGATACATGAGTTTTTTTTTTTTAATGGCTAATATTTTCCTTTGATAAATTGTAGATTATATGAAGTTAAGGACGAGCGTCATGCAGAGGCGTTCTTCAACCGTGTGCCGCTAGCAAAGGAGGACTCTCTTCCTTTGGGAGAGAGGGTGGCGGCTCTCCAACGCAATCACCGCGCTCCTGGTGCTCCAAATGATGTCAAATTGGGACCAGGAGGGTCCAGAGAAATATCCTTCATTTCCAGAAGCTCAGCCAAGTATGTCGACGATGACGAGGAAGACAGAGATCCCCGGCGTGAAAAGAGGAGGGGAATTCAATCACTGGGGTTGAAGTCGGATAAACAAGGCTTCCCCGGCAGAGGGAGAGGAAACCGCGGGAGAGGAAGAAGTGGTCGCCGGTAACTGATACAGCAGTCTCTCTTTGTATCCCTTTTTTTGTTTTTTGTTTTTTGTTTTTTGTTTTTGTATTTTGTAGCATTCTAAATTAGTTGACGAGGCGCACGCGAGGACTGGTTATTGAAATTGCGGTGCCTATTCTTTTTGACTCGATGGATAGAGGATTACTCTAGATCTGGATGCTCTGGGAGTTATATCTTCTCCTGTTTGGGGGCGTTGTAAGGCAATACAATTTCATGTGAGAGTGTAGTGGCTGGCTCCAAGAGAACTTAAATTTCTCAAATGCATTCGTTTTTGGTTAACGCTCAAATGCAATTTTTGTTTTATGGTTACACTAAAGTACACTTTCTGTGAAGTCCTGACATGTAAAAGGTTAGTCCATCGTCGGTATGAATAATACTTGTCATGTTCATGATGAACATAGTATATATACTAAATTAAATTTGGACTATTGAGGGTAGTAAGAAATTACAGGATATAGATTCATTATGTTCTTACGTTATCATATTATTTAATGTAAAGATACTATTGGAATCCGAAATAATGGGAGAAAAAAAAAATCCAATGTTGACTTAAATATAGATATAATAGATGATATGCTCATAAAATAATTCCTCGGAGATGCGTGGTGGGGCAAGTGATGCGCGTGACTTATGGTGATAACCTCGTTTCGGGCACATGTTTTGGTGTGCAGGGCGTGTGCACTTTACAAGTCACTGTTTTTTTTTTTTCCTTTTCTTTTACCAAAAGAAGAAAAAAGGAAAGCTGAAATATACAATGCACGATTACATCTAATTAGGCATTATATAAATGACCGTCCCAATAGTTTAGTCCAAGTCAGGTATCTTACTATAAAATAATTGAACCGCGTGCATTGAGGATTATACACACACACACATATACATATATGACCCATTAAACAAAAACGATTAATTGCACTCAATCAAGACAGAAAATAAAACATCCATCAAGTCAGATAGAGAGAGAGTACAAGAAATAATTTACCAAAATAATGGAATGACAGCTCACTAACAAAGTAAAAACATGCATATGCCTATGCTAGTATGTGGTTCATGTTATAAAGTCCAATCTAAAAGTATAAATTGATAAGTGAAAGAAAGATCATATATATAAAAAGAGCATATAAACCTCATTATCAAATAATGTAGGACATTTTTAAAACATCTTCTCATGTGCAAGTTGGGTTAGGAGTGGCATGTGAAATTTGAATAACGAGGGTTTATGCACAATAAAAAATGACAGAACCTAACTCTAAAATAATTTGAAAAAAGTCCAACCCAAATTATTAAGTGTGATTTTATATCTAAATATTCTGACGGTTCATATGACATACGTTTAACCAAATAAATCAAGAAAAAGGGGTTCTTTCATCTCTCAATAATGTACAAATAGTAGAAAATTGTATTGGGCGCTCGTGCATGGTCGGCAACAGAAGTGAGCACAAGAAGCTTAGCCACACAAAACCCACGAGTCCCGCACACGCTAGAGATCCACGTGCACGCCAGGTGAAGCTTTAGACAAGACATCCATAATTAAATTTTATCCAAAAGAGATGAACTTGTTGATGTCACGGGCCTTAATCAACCCTATTATTCTAGAGAAGATAAAGAAATCAGTCATCTTGCTCCGATATATTATGCGATCAATCTTTAACTGAGGTCGTCAGGGGGAGTTTATATATAGTCATGGTCATCTCACCTTCTTATAGAACTAAAGTTTTCAACATCCTTAGAAAGAGCAACAACCTTAGAAAGAGCAATACATACTGATGTTGTCTTTTTCTCCAGGTGGTTGGCCCTTAGAGGGTTCCACAAGCCAAGAACAAGAGAATTACATGCACAGAGATGCCTACACTTGCTATTCACCACCTCTTGTCCATTTTCCCTTCTTATCACCTCCTACACCGTCTCCTCTGGCGGAGCAAGCGTTCGATCCTCTCGGTATCCCATTTGGAGTGGTGAAAGGCGAAGAAGCAACGATGGTCAAGAAGCTGAACCACAGCGCCAGTGAGCGTGATCGGCGGAAGAAGATGAACAGTTTGTACTCCACGCTCCGCTCACTACTTCCGGCTGCTGATCAAATGGTAATTATACTGATGCTATTATCCTATATCTTTGAGGGAGTTTTTAAAAGCTTTTGTTTTATTGCCGTTCTTTGGATACACTTTGCCAAAGTTAAAAAGAGCGATGGAGAGAATAGTAAAACATTAGTAGCTAGTGGACGTTGTGTAATCATATATAAACCTAGTTTCTTTTCTTCAAATCCTTTTTTATGTTTGTATAAATTCATATTATTGATCTTCTTTCCTGACAATTCGGATCTTTTAAGGCTTCAAACGGATTCTTTAACCTAATACCAGCCTATTGTTTGACTTCATTATCTCTTTTATCTAGAAAAGACTACTAGAAGTACCCCAACTTTTATACGACTCTCAAATTTTAGAATTTTTTGAGCGGTCATTCCAATGCCACTTTGGTAAAACAACAATCACATAAGTATTATCGCTGATTTGGGATGCCAGAAATTTGACGTGATAAAATTCTAACATTTTTTATGACCAACGTGGCTCACCGGTACAGTGAGTCAGCAGCACATGACTGCCCTGAATTCGACCTTTTCTTCAAACCCTAACCTCACAACCAAGAATTTGGGGCAAAATTAGTAGCTGAAACATGCAATGGAGGTTTGCTACTTCATATGTGTGATTTTGTTTCATTGGCATTGAAATTTAAACACTAGAATTTTGAGGATGGATAGTAACAAAGGCCAGCGTTGAGAGTAAACCAGGAGGCCCGATGAAGGTTTTGGATTTTGGGAGAAAGAATTACGGTGAAGAACACGTTCAAATTAAGAGAACAAGGGACAACTAATCGGTGGTGGTGATGACAGTGGTGAGGGACATGACTGCGAGGCAAATGATGGGAAAGGAGATAAAGTTGGGGGACAGGAGGACGGCGACGTTGCACTTCCGGATGCCCATGGTGGAGAGGTGGGAGGCGAGGGAGTTGACGAAGCGCCAAAGGTTGGTAAAGGGGACGAGGAGGCTAGAGGAGGCGTCAAAATGAAGGCCATAGAGAGGCGGTGGGAATGGGAGGAGATGAAGGTGGTGACGTTGACAGAGGGGTTGGGGGGGGGGGGGGAGTCGGAGCTGGATAAATCGTTTATGAGGTCGATTCGGGGTGGGTGAGCCACCATTGGAAATGAATCGTGACGTCATGAGAGCTTAAGCTTGACAAACAATCCCTCCCTCCCCCTCCTCTCTCTGAGATTGGTCTACTGTAGGATTAGAGAAAGAAGAGAGAATGAGAGAGAATGAGTTTTAAGTGCCAGATTATTGTCCACTTGGATTTTCCTTTTTATAAGAAAGCCAAGTAAACATTAAAATTTCACATTTTGTCGAAATTGATCACAAGAGATACTAAAGGGATTTTTTTTTTTTTTTTCAATTGGTATGGTATTAAAGTGATTGCTCGAAAAGTACAAAAGTAACTACACTTCTAATATCCTTTTTCCATTTTTGTCAATAGCTGATTCAACTTCAAGTCACCGCATACTCAATTTATCTCAACATTTAGGTACTAGAAAAATTAGAGAAAATCGCCCCAAAAATTTGGTTTTAACAGAGTTTGATCTCATTCCTTTTCCTTTCAGAAAAAGTTAAGTGTCCCGACAACGGTGTCCCGAGCGCTGAAATACATACCGGAAATGCAACAGCAAGTGGAGAAACTCACTCAAGAGAAGGAAAAGCTATTATCAAGAATTAATGCTTCCCGAGATGGAGATTATTACACTAGTCACCAAGAAATTAGCAGAGGGAAAGGTTCACTTCAAAGTTTGGTGCCATCCATCTCCACGACTCGTTTGAGTGAGAGTGAGGTTGCAATTCAAATAAGCACCAGAAAGGTCATGACTCATAAGACTGTCGATTTCTCTGAGGTCTTGCTCGCCTTGGATTATATGGGATTTCCTGTAATAAGCTCTTCCGCCTTCGAGTCATGCGGAGAAATGAAAACAACCTTCTACATGCTACACGTTCAGGTGCTTTACCATCGTTAATGACCCATTTATTTTATTTGATTTGATTTAAACTTACAGAATTCTCCATGACATGGTATAGCGTATAGATGTATTAAATGACATGCATGGTGATAACTTGAATTTTGAAGGTTGAGAGAAGCAGGGGGGTGGAGTGCGGGGATTTAAAGGAGAAGCTGTCAGCATTATTTGATCATCGGAAGAGAAGCCATGTAAACTTCCTAGGCAACTTGGGAACCAGATAATGTAAAAATAGTTTCTCCATTAGTTTTGAACTTGATGTCAAAAGAAAGCTGCAACAAATTAATATCAATGAAGTCTTTCAACTAATTTTTTTAATTAATTAATTAATTATTTATAATATCATGCCCCTCTACAAATCCTGCATGTACTCCGAGAATGTCTTCCAGCATTTTCTTTTTGCCCGGTTCGAAGAACTTTAGATGATATTGAGTTCATGCTGTACTACTTATCTTACTTTAACCGGTGTATAAATGAAAAGAACTTACTCTTTCAGTCCTAGCAACATATGTCAAAGCTAATTGAGCGCATTTAAAACATGGTGATGGTGAGATTTACCATCCCCCCCCCCCCCCCCAAAAAAAAAAAAAAAAAAAGACAAACGAGGGCCTAATTGCATAATATGTAATTACATTTCATAAATATCTAGTAATGCTTAGTGTTTAGGATGATGAAGGTAACTACAAACGGGTGTTTGAAAGAAGCAAAGATATACTCTCCAGGCATCTAGATTTCCTTTGCCCTATGAAGTTATAAATCCAAATATTTATTGTTAACTTGTGCGCAAATTTACGAGAAGATGTTGGACATTCGTAGAGTTTCTTCTTTTTTAATGGTACTTCAGACACATAGAGACCCTTTATTGTAGTAAATGATAAAAAAAAGATCCAGACAAACAATGATATCCATAGGGGGAGGATGACTTCTTGAGTAATATATAATATTTATCTATAAATTCAAGAAAACTAATGTATGGTTAAATTCTCTGCTGAAACGTGATTTAGTTCTCTGAGCTGTAAGGGTTTATTGGTTCTATATTTGCATGACTAGAAGGATAAGAAGGATGATAACATCTTAGCCATCTGCGCGGCAATAGTTTGTAAAGTTGAAATTATTTCTACTTTGCTATGTGGAATTTCATGTTCAAATTTTTTTGGGATGTTAAGTGGTGGGATGTATTGTCTAAACCAGTTTCATGTTGTGCAAATATTGTGCTATATTGGCTAGGTTTTGAGTGATGACTACTCTAAGCTTGCCTTCCTATGTGCGGATCGTTCTGTCATTTTACATGCTAAGTATGGAAAGCATTACACCCTGCGGATTCCTAGGTACTTCTTTAGTTCTTTATTGGTACATATGGTTTATAGTTTCTGAGAATTCTTATTGGATGATTTTGCTTACATTAAGGGTGAGCATGATCCTGGTTGGGTCGGTCCACCCCCTTACCCTAGGACCAACCCGCATAATATTGATCCTCAATTTTTGGGACCGAGGACCGACCTTATTGAGCTTGGGACTGAGGACCGGACTGACCTAGTAGGTTCGGTCCGGTTCCAGGGTCAACCCGGAACCAATCGATAATTTATTTATTTAATTTTTTGTACTATCTGAAAATGCAATTGAGGACCAAACCAATGCAATACGTTTGGTCCGGTTTAAAGGTTAACTGGGGACCAACCGATAATTTGTTATTTAATTTTTTGTACTACTTGAAAAGGCAATCGAGAACCGGACCTATCACCCCCCGATCCTCGAGTGCGCACCCATCCCTCAATGGTCAATACAAATGCGACATTCACAGGTCTCGTCGCCGACCCAATTCGTTTTAATGCACATGCAGAAGCGAAACATTAAACCCTTGACAACAAACAACATGGATAGGAAAGCAGGGCACATTTCACAAAAACACACTTTTATAAATAATGAGGTTTAGGTACAAATGAGTCTAGTCAAAAGCCTACAAAAGATCGATTCTCAAAGAAGCTATCCTGCAACATACTGGTAGGTCACATATGCCGATCCCTTAGACTCCACCTTCCTAGACTCTGGGGCTTCAGTCTTCCACGACCACCATTTAAGGACTTGGAAAATGGTTATATAATAACCAGTGAGATAATGTCTCAGCAAGTCCACCCCTTAGACCCTTATTAGGAATGAAATACTTTTCAAGGCGCTCTAGCCACACAACCACACAATGAGAACATATGACTTATCTCGTCTTAGTTCTTTCTTGCACGTCAGCACAGTTGTATTACAAATGCATATAATTAATGTACTCATCAATTGGAACATCTCACTATTAAACCAATCAAATACAGAAGTTCCGATTATAAGGCCAAATCGTTATGATACGTCCCATTTCGTGTTATATAATTTCGTCCTATAATCAGGCACGGGTAAATCATATTGGTGGTTCAATCCACCCCCGATATTCACTCTTAATGATCCAATTTCCAATTCCACTCAACATCCCCGCTCAATAAACAAACTCAAGGCTCTAGAGGTAGTTCCCATGCGACTCAAGTCGCCATGTAACACTTAATCCTTGATTACAATAAGCGATAATCTAAGGCTCTAGAGGTGACCCACACGAACTCTCGCCATCGTGTAGTACTTAGTCTTTGACCATATATAGCAATAGTGTAAGGCTTTAGAGGTGACTTACACGAGTTCCAATATCGATAGTACTTAGCTCTTGACCACAAATAGCAATAGTACAATGCTCTAGAGGTGATTCACACGAGTTCCAATATCGTGTAGTACTTAGCCATTCACTATGCATGACAATACTACAAGGCTTTAGAGGTAGTTCCCATGTGACTCAAGTCGTCATATAACACTTAAGCAATAGTATAAGGCACTAGAGATAACTCACACGTAGTCTCGCTATCGTGTAACACTTAGCTTTTTACCTGCTTACAGCCTATCGGGTTCCCTCTACACAACACAAATCACCTCAATTCATGCGGATGCCCATGCATTTGTACACTCAAAACACCTCATAATATCAAAACACATGAAATTAGAAAACTTTTCATTCTTGGTGAACAATGCACGTGAACAGTGCGTATAAACAGTGTTTCGTGAACAGTGTTCGTATGAACAATAATTTTTTAGAATTAAATAACTAATAAATTAAATTCACAAGTCATTAAAAACATTAATTAAAGCAAGCAAAGCATCAAGAACCATCACCCAACTAAAATCGTTCATAAGAGTGGATAAAAACCCCTAGAATATCGAAATATTACTAGTTCCAACAAAAACTAAGGTTTTGTTTGCAAATGATAGAGTTGGTATATCCTTATTTTATATCCCTAAAAATCTTGAGAAAAATATATGTTGTAGTTGAGGATGTCTAAAAAATTTCTCAAGAAAGAATTGACCTCAAATTCGTAACTCATTTCGATCTACAAAAATGGCAAATGGCGAGGGTCTAGGAATCAATTATGAGAAAAAAACCATTGAATTCGACTAAACAATACTCAAAAATGTTAATCTCACTAATTAAATTAACACTAAACAATTTTAAGGCTAATCTAACCATTCTAGATTATCACTAATCCATACTTAAACTAATCTAAAAAACCATTAAGCATAATTAACCCCATAAGTAAGATTTAGTGAGTAAACTCACTGGTTTAGGGTTCTGGTGAGTCCACGGCGATGGCGACGGCGACGTCAAGGTGGGCGACAATCCTCCTAGCGGCGACACCAACCAAGGCCGAAAAGGACTCAGAAATGGGCCACGAAGACCTCACGGCTTGTTGGAACTTTAGCTTCTATTCTTGGATTGCAGAGATTGAATCGGTGGCTGAAACAGCGAAGGAAGGGGCTAATCGGAGCTCCAGCGAGCGGGTAGTCGGCAATTGGTGGCACCTAGGGGTCAAGGGGATTTGTTGGTGGTTGGTATGGGTGGAGGTAGTTGGAATGGAAGAAAAATGGTTGAAACAGGCGAAAAAGGCGAAGCAGTGCAGGACGTACAAGACGGTTGGCAGCTCCATTCGATGCGAGGTCAGGCTCCTTTAAACGGTTTGGATGTGCTGAGCACAACAGTGGGTGGCACGAAGGCTAATTCATCTGGGAATACCACTTTTAATTTAGATCTTTAGCAAAAAGTCAGTTGGAGCAGAAACTGGAACGAGGAGAAAACAGAGGAGGAAAGAGGTCCGATGGCTTGGGTGAGTGTGTGACTGGCAAGGGGTTTGCTGCTCTGTGTTCTTTGGTTTCTCAAGCTTGTCTCAAGCACCAACAATGGAGAAATGTGGGCAAAGGAAGGAGAATAAGGGAGGGCAGCAGTTGGTCAAGGGGACAAGGGCCTTCAAAGCTCTCCAAATGGTCAAGAACACTTGAGTGGCTGCCCCACCAGCCTTCAGCCCTATCCTCTGCCCTTTATCCACTCCAAAACTTCTCCAAGAAGCCTCCTAAGGTGGCTGAAATGTTGCATCCCTCCAAGGCTATGAATTTTGGACATTTCCCCTTCACTTTCATTCAATTCTTACTCAAATTAATCCAATTGAAGTCCAAACAAATTAGCCAAGGTGTCCACAATTGATCCATGATTTTTCCTCATGAATCGAACCAACTTGAATCCCAAAAATCCACCCAAAAACGATCCCTCGAATTTCCTGGTCCCAAACGGCCTAACTTTGATTTTTCACCAAAAATCTCGGTTTGCCGAAAAATCTTTGGAAGATGTGTCTGTGGCATCCTAGAATTTCATGACAACCTTTAGATGTGCTATGAGCCATGGATAGGTGATGGAAATACCATCAAATTATGTTGTAGCCATTTGATCCATAATTTGCAATAAGTTTAAGGCCAAGCTTTTAATGGATAATTATTTGATGGAAAAAAAAAATTCCATTCTTGGCTATGCGTTTTATAAGTTGGAATTTATTAATTTATGTTGCAAGTCTTATGGTTTTATGAATTTCAATTAGGTATTTATATAAGTAGGAAATTAAAGTGGATTATTAGGAATAATGGTGGGCTGGATATTTAAGGACCAAACCAGCCCATAGCCCCACCATTCGACTGGCCCAACAATCCCAAAGGAAGGGGCTGCCGTCGACCAAGGGAAGAGAGGGATGGATGGAGAGGCCTGGCCCAAGGAAGGCCCATCAGCCTATATGTAAATCCCCAAGTGGCAAGAGAAGCTTGTCAAGTGTTGCCCCTTTGTAGCCAAGTGTAAGAAGCCATGCAAAATCAAATCATTGTTAATGATGAAGGGAAGAAAAGAGAGGGAGAGTGGGCGGATTGAGAGACAGGGTTACCGAGAGAGAGAGAGAGAGCGAAATCAAGAGAGGGAGAGCGAGCGTGCAAGAGAAGAGGAGGAAGAAGGAGGCCCGTTGCTGTAGATCGTCCGCCTAGTTGTTGCCGTCGAGTCCGCCTTGCCCCGCCGTTTGCTTGCTGTGTTTTGCTTGGATTAGAGGCAAGTAGAGTCCATTGATCTATCATTTGCTTGCTGTGATTGTGTGTGATGAATGGTAAATTTTGGATGTGGTTGAAGTGAGAAATTTTGAAGTTATAGGAATTGTGTTCTAGCATAGTATTCTGTTTCTAGAAAAACAGTCCGACCTTTGATGATTTCGTGAGTTGCATGCAATGTTCTAGTTGAAATCTGACTTTGACTTCTTGATGAAAGTTATAAATAACTTCTTGGAGAATAACATATCAAAACTTGAAAGGAAATTGACAAGTATAGGTTGATGAAACCATTTTTCTTTGATGACGCTAGATTTGGAAACTGTTATGATGATCTATTGTGATTCTGTGAATTTTGTGCAAGTATCCATTCTAAATTTGATCTCATGTTCTTGATGAGAGTTGTAGAAGATATCTTGAGGAGAAACATACTAAAATTTGAGGATAAATGGACAAGAAATGATTGGGGATAAATTTTTTTCTTTGAAAAGAATGAATCTGGACAGTGAACCGAGAGATAAGAAGAGTTATAAAAATTATAGCTTTTAATCTAGAAGGAATTAAATTTTGATTTTTTCATGAAACTTTGACTCTATGTCTCAAATATAAAATGTTAAAATCTCAGATTTTTCGGAGTTCATTTAAGGGCTTAATCGAAATTATTTTCGAAACTGTGCAAAAGTGGTACTGGAATTTATTTTGCTGTGATGTATGGATTTATGTGATTGATGTGAAAATTTTTTGACATAGTATTCTTCATGAAATATCTTCATCTAGATCTTGTTTACATTGTGTTAAATTTCAGAATTTATTGAGATCGTTTACTAATTTTTCCAGAATTTTTATTAAAGAAGTGCATTTTGCTTTATCCGAAATTTGTAGTATTTTCAAGAATAAATGGACTGCCCTACAAAATATGATGTCCTGAGTGGTTATATATGTTGCATATATGGTGATGTTTGGCATATCATGTGACATCAAAAGATGGTTTAGACCTTTGATATTGTTGCATCAAATGCCATGATGAAAATGAGACATATATGAGATTATATATTGTGATAATAATGAGACCGTCGGTTCGTGCTGGAGGTCCTCGGGAGTTTCAAGATACCCGGAGGTTTGTGCCGGATGCCTGGAGGTTCGTGTTGGAGGTCCTTGGGAGTTTCGGGATGCCCGGAGGTTTGTGCCGGAAGCTCTGGAGGTTTGTGTCGGGGGGATTTCTTGTGATGCTAATTGGGATGCGAGATGCTCGGAGGTTTGTGCCAGATGCCCGAAGGTTTGTGCCAGAGGCTCCTCGCGACGCCAGGTTGGGTGCGAGCGATAAATTGTGGGATGCAAACATTGGTCCCTGGAAGAAAAATGATGAGATCCTTGTGAAAGATAAGAATTGAAATTGAATCATGTGCATGGGTATATGCATATGGCATGATGCATGAATTATTTATGAAAGTAAATTGATACTATTTGATATTGAAAATGCGATCATGAAGGCATGAATGGATCTCATGGTGATGTATGCTCGATAGCATGGATGATATGAATCATGAGTATGTATGTGCATATAGCATGGAATGAACCTCATGGAAATACAAATATGATTACATGGTGGTATATGCATGATGAGATGATAAGATATGCATGACTGCATGGTGATATATGCACGACTGCATGGTGATGTATGCTTGATAACATGGATAATATGTGATTTACTCGTGATATCTTGATTGTTTTGCTTGATGCATTGTGTAGTTTGATGGATCTTTACAATTGAGTGGTTGTACTTACCCCTTTGGGGATCAACATTTTAGATTAAGCTATGCCTCTAGCACCTGTCACGCATGGTATGTTTTATGGATTATCGTATGATGTCGAGGTCGAGTGCACGGAGCACCCCTGTTTCGGTGTTCATGGTTTGGTGTTTATTCGCCTCCGTGTTTTGGTCATGTATAACATGGGCTTGCCTGATGGCCCTGTAGTATAAGAGTTTTTGTCTGTCCATATTCGCCGAGATGGGAGGATGATGGGGATGCTGCCGCCACCACCAGCTGATGCACCAGGATAGGTGTGATAAGAGCGTGTGACTGGTGGAGGTTGCCACTTTTTTTGGGATGGCCGACACTAGCTAATGGATAGATGTACATGTTTGATGTATAGTCGGGTTCTTTTTGAGTTTAGTTGAGCTTAGTTATAGTCTTGGCCCTTTTGTCATACCGACTTGTGAAATCCATCTTAGTATGTAAATAAAAGTGATCCAGCCCTAAGATGCATATATATATATGAAAGTTTGTAGTTGGTGTGTATTGCATTGTATTGTTTGGTTGTGTATGGGTTAGGGAGATGATAAGTATGCTTCCGTTATATGATCTACGCTGGGACCGATTGAGATGATACGAACCCCCAGGATTTATGGACCCGCTGCAATGGAAATGGTATTAGAGTGGAATGTTAATAGGACAAGTGAAAATGTAAGTAGGTAAGCGGACTGTGGCAACCCAAGTGGTTCGGGGGCCGTGTCGAGGGATGCCACAGAGTCGACGGTCCTAAAATGACTCGTGACATGATAGAACGAAATCGGGTTCAAATTCGCGGTTAATTTCAATCTAGCGCAATTTTAGCGTGTCTTAATTTATCAATTAGCTTTTAGGAATTTTTGGTGCATTTGACCTGTGGTTGATTATTTTCAAAGCCACAATGTACATCTTCGACACATTAGCGACCCTCGATTGTCGTGAAAATCTCGAGATTTCAAATGCGAGCATAGGGTACAGCAAATACAGAATAATCAGTCCAGTGTCGTTCGACGAGAATTTTGCAATTAGGAGGAATCGCCCATTCCTTGGTCACATATCTTAATGGAATTGACCCATCTCTGATCTCTAATCGATTTTGATAGTGCTGACCTTTGCAGATTAGCATGGTCGAGTAGTTGGTTCCTGGTCGAATTCTCGAGTCTGTAGTGTTAAAATTCCTTAATGGCTTTACTTGATAGATTAGTTAACTCGTGAGTGGCCAACTTAGAGAAAAAGACTATAGGCGCGTTGATGAAAAACCCAATTCATCCAATCGAAATCAAAACTTGAAATTTAGGATGTCATAGGACTAACCCAATAGGTTTAGTGATGAGCAAGGTCCGCTTAGAGAGGCGAGCTACGAGCGTTGAGCGGGGTGAGCGTCAAGCGTCAAGTAAGGAGCAATAAGCCAGGCGAGTATCGAGTGACGAGCGACACAAGTGATCCAAAGCGAGTGAGGTGAGTGTCAAGTGGCAAACAGAGAAGTTGTTTATTTCGATTTTGGCAAATTGAAGACTAAGAGGACAAATAAGATAGAAGTGAACGAGTACTAGAGGAGGATGTCATGAGGGGTTATTTATACCTTTTTGAACGTCGTGAGAACTCCTCATAAAAACATTTTCTTCTTTTGTAAATTATGGTCGTTGACGCCGTAAAAGACATTAAAATATTTAAGTTATTTAAAAAATAGTGTAAAATTACTTGAACTCATCATCAAAAAGTTATTTAATGTTGTTAATGCCATTTATTTTAGGGTTTTTTCTATATAAAAAAATTATAAATAATATATTAGATATATAATATACATAGAATTAGGGTTGGTCCGGGTTGAACCAATTCTAAACTTTCAGGACCGAAGACCAACTAGCACAGTGCTGGTCTAAGAGGACCAAGGATCGACCCGGTCTCCTAGGGAACCGGACCAGGACCGGCAGGGTTGGGCCAGTGCAAGGTTGGTCTAGGGTTGACCCTAGACCGTTGCTCACCCCTAGCTTACATGGTCCAATTGTTATTTTTGTAGGATACATTATGATTCCATGTTTTAAGTCTTATGCCTTTAGTTTTTACAATTAGTGCAAAGAATGTCATTGCAAACTGGACGTTATTTACATTTTGCTAGGCTCCTCCCTTAACTTGGACAGACTTGGATCAAACACAGACTTTTCCCCCGAGTCTTGTTTCAACATTTTCAATGTTTTCCTTCTCTAATTTTTTAACTTTAGAATGCTGATGTCCCTTTGGTTTGGAAGGGGACATCATAATCTATCTTGCCGCTTTTGATGTCTTGCCGTTTCCACGAGATATGTCATCTTCTGTATGTAGCATTTTTGCAAAGTAATTATTGATGCAATTGATTGGAACTACTTACTTTCTGAAGATATCACACCAGAAAGCCCCCTATTTTTATTTTATTTTATTTTCATCCTGACTCGAACACTTTGCCTTTATGGAAATTGTACCTTGCTCCATGTAAAAAACAGATAACGTTTGATCTGTGCCACATCTGGAGAATTTCCTATCACAAGTTGTTTCCCTTGTATGTTCCAGGTAGGAGAGTTTTTTGAGATGAGTTGCATTTTTGGAGTTTGGAGAATATCTATACCATTTAGGCTTTACTATTGATGCACTGACGTTCTGTTCTTCGTGAACCATTTTGATTAAAGTCATTTTTCTGCGTGTGTTATTTGCAGGATGGGAAGGGATATGGCAAATGATTGTGGGTCGTGTGACTTGCTATGCGCTGCATCTTCTCCTGATTTGTACAGAATAAATTTAGAACAGGTTCTTGTGTATTTCTTCTTACACTGTGATGAGTTATTGAGTTCTTTTTCTCTGTATTGTTTCCAGTTGCTTGTTGTCCAACTGTAGTTTGAGAGGCGGGAAGTTTATTCTTCAACTCCAGATCTTGGCCAGTTTTACGCTTTAATGATGTGACTTTGAGCGTGCATGAGTTTCGTGCTTTTGTGTGTGGGACCTTCGTGTGGAAGAAAGGGAATTCGATGCATTTTTCAGCTTTTCAGAGTTCTATTAAAACTTGGAAAATTGTCTTCTACTCACAAGTCATGATATCTTATTTTATTTGCCATGTTCATTGGTGCTCAGAGAGAGGGATCCATTTTGTCCTTGCAATGATAAATCTTTAGGGACTATTCTTACTTCTGAGGAGCTCATGCACGATGAACAAAACCAAAAACAAAGCAGCCCAGCACCCCCCCCTCCGGGGGGCCGAAAACACAAAAAAAAAAAAAAAAAAAGAAAGAGAGAGGGAGAAGAATAGGATAATTGATTTAATCTTTCCTTTTCCCGGCAACTGTTTATGGGAAATATTCTTCTCGCGGGGGGCAATATTTTTCCTGTATAATAATTTTAACTTCTCGTTTTTTCCTTGCAGGGACGATTTCTCTCCTCTCTTAGCACTCAATCGCCAGCACTGAATGTAGTTTCTCGAAGGTTGATATAGTAAAATGTATCTTAAATTCAATATTTCCATGTAAATATTGAATTTACACATGGTGCAATTTGCTGTGAAATTCACGAGGATGTTTTCATTTTCAGCAAGCTTCATGGGCTCGTTGCGTGCGGTGGTGAAGATGGCGCCCTCGAATGTTTTGACTTGAGGATGAGATCTTCTGTTGGTAGGATAAATGCAGTTGCACCTACTGGAGACATTGACTCAGTAAGCCTGCTGCTCAGTTCTTAAATTCTTATCTAGAACTTTTCAACATGGACCTGAAAATGAAACATAGATGTGTGTGGGGGAGTTCTTTCTTAGTGCCAAATGTATGCATAAGCACTTTCATCATTGTGTTTTCTTCTCATGGAGAGGGGAAGTTTTCTCATGTACTTGCCTGACTTGTAGGAGGTCACTGCTGTGGAATTTGATGGAGATGGCGGCTATTTGATGGCTGTTGGAAGTAGCGCAGGCAAGGTATGATGCCATTCTTACAATATGTGGCAAGCAGGCCTTTCCTCAATTCCCCTTTTCGAAGCACTTGCTACCGTATTTTTGAAGTCATTTGCGGTGCTCAAGCTCATACATATTTTTCTCGAGGAACTTCTGTTATTACATTTAGACATTAGGCACCGCAAAGAACATGCTTGTATTGCACACTGTACTTTTCATAAAGTTTGTGTATTTGGTCATTGTCAAGAAGCAGGATTGTTCTCGAGTGTAGTTAATGAGATTGAGACAGCTTCGGATGGTTTGAAGGGTGATTGTAGATTTCTTTTCAGAGGCCTATTATCCTGTAGATGGTTGAGTTACTAAATTACACGGGCTTACCAGATACACATTTCAAACAAGTAGAGCTGATCTTGCTTACTTGATAGTGGAAAATCTTATAAGAACGGACCAATGATTGTTTGACCTGATGAAAGACTCCAAGGGGTTGGATGAGAGTCATAGTGAGGGTTATGGTGCTGGTGTTTACAGCATATGGGCACCAAATATATATAACGGTGTACTGAAAAAAAGTAAAAAGGGTCGATCCAGTTTGATTATCAGATCATGTTCAGTAAAGGTCTATGATCACACTAATGTTCACTTTCTGCTAGAGAATTTTGGTATGGAGATTTGTTAGTGATGCACATTTTGTGAATTCCTGAGTTGGCAACATCCACCTTATTGTGGGCCATACTTCGATTATATTGAGAGGCCAAAACTTTTATCTACTGAAATAGCAATCTAATATCTTACTTGTGATGCAGGTTATGATATATGATTTGCGCTCCTCACTTCCCATACGAGTAAAGGATCACATGTGAGATTTCTCTTGGTTATTCAAATTATCAAGTTGTGTCCCTTTTGAGATAGCTAGTATAAGCACCTAGAGGGGGGTGAATAGGTGCACAAACAATTTATCGAAATACGGAAGCAATTCTTGGCAAACGATAGAAATGAAGTTCACTATTGATTAACAAAAATGAAGTACGATCAAGGTAAAGAGAGTAAGGAAGAGAAAATTGAACACAGAGTTTATAATGGTTCAGCTTATTCCAAGCCTACGTCCACTCTTCCGCAGTGATAGCCCACCGGCTGGATTTCACTATAATCAAAAGAGTAGTTACAGTACAGCTTTTCCTTGATTTCACAGTGTAGATGTTTTACCACACCTCCTCAAGGTTTCTCACAAATATAGACTCTCTTTTGAATACAATGTTTTTCGCTCAAAGGAATTGTCTAAACAACAAGGAGCTTCAGACTTTGGAATTCTTCTATCGTGCACACCTCAAACAACTAAAAACGTCTTCCTTATATACTCCTTTATGCCATTATATCCGTTGGCACTTACCAAAGGAATTCCTCCAATCTACCTGTTGGACGGAATCAATTAGGAAGATTATTCGAGCTATTAAAGGAACGTGTCGATAGCCCATCAATTCTGTTCGCCCATACAATTAGGATCTCGGTTTCCATAAGTAGAACCTTCCAAGAATATTTTGACAATTTTTTGAATCTTCAATCATCGAGTCAATCTTGATCAATCAAAGGATTCCGTTATGTCTTTTCCAGCCACGAGATCTTCTCCAGTTGATAAGGTCGAATCCTTAACGAAACATCCAGTTCTGGATAACCTTTCTTCAACGGATTAGAGACTGTCAATGAGGATAGACTTTGAGTCTTGAGTCTGGCTATCCGGAGGTCTTCAAACTTTAAATAACAGAGTCTGCAAACTTTTAAACTAGACTGATGGAAACGTTTTGTCAGCTTCAAAACACTTCAAGAAGATTTCTCCAACAATCTCCCCATTTTTGATGGTGACAAAACTTTCCTGCAGATTTGGACAACTTTGACTTGCAAAACATTTCTCAAACACATATGCATATCTTATAGAGATAAATGGCTAAATGAATAACACCAGAATCTGCAACCACAGAAAATAGGTTAGTCTAATAAGTGATAAAGCCATCCATAAGATACCAATGATAGTTAATAAAAGCAGTCAAGTCCAAGTCTAGTTCAGTTCTCATCCAGACACAAAAACAAAGTCAAACAGATCAAAACAATCCAACAAAATCCTACAAACTGTAACCACACAGTCCAACAAACCACACGATTTAAAAGTCAAATTGTTCAAATTCTACATCTCTCCCCCTTTTTGTCAGCATTAAAAAGGTTGAGATGAAAATGGAATAAAGTCAAGATGGCTTGGGAACGCGGACAAGTTGAAAATCTCTCATAGACTGAACGATGCTTCCAGCCTTTTCAAGTCTTCCTTCAGTTGTGCAATCTCCTCACCCTTGGCATTGGCCTGAATCTGAACAGAGAGTGCTTGGATTTTATCACTCAATGAACATGAAGAAACTTGACCCATAGTTTGCAAGTTCTGAACCTCGCATCCCAAGGCATAAATTTGACCTCGCATCTCCAATAGAATATCCATGATTCTGCGAAAATCGGCTGAGTTATCGGTCTGCGTACTAACTTCAGCACGTTCTGCAGATGATGGCATATCAGAATAATCTCGCAGGTTTGGCGATGAAACTTCATGACCTTCTTCTGGAAATTGAGAGGCATAAACATCCTCTGGGTCTACAGGTGAGCGACTATTCCTTCACTTGCATCAGGATATGAGGATTTCCCTCCTTTCTCTTGATCTCCCCCTGTTTCCATGCCTACAGGTGGAGAAGAGTGTTCCTCAGGTGCTCCTTCTTTTCTTCTTCAGGTCTTTCCTCCTCTGCTTCTTTTTCACCAACTGCTCTTTCTGCTTCTTTCTCTTGTTTTTCTCTTTCTTCTTCTTATTTCTCTTTTTTTTTGACCTTCTCTTTCCTCTTGGCCTTCTCTTTCCTTTCCTTCTGTCTCACGTTGTTCCATTGACTCTGGAACAGTATGACTTAGCTTCTTCAAAGCTATGGCTGAAATGGCAAGGTCATCATCTTCTTCATCTTCCACTATAAGAGCTCTCCTTTTTGGTTTTGAAGCAACCAATGGCTCATTTCCTTTCCTTTTTGAAGAAGAGATTTGATGAGCTTTGACTGAAGTCTTCTCCTTGAATTTCTCCAACTCCTTGTTCAGTTCCTTCAGACGCATTTTGGTTACCATTTTCAGTCCTACCACCATATGATCGCACGATCGAACACAAAAGTTTTGCGGAGGCTGAATATTCAGATGTTTGAATAACTTTGTAATAAGGCTTGGGTAAGGGAGTTGACCTCTGTCCTTCATCATCGCTCTATACATGTGGAACATGATAGTGTGAGGGAGAGAAAACATTTTCCCAGTGAGAATGACATACATCAGCTTTGCCTCTGAACTTGAAACATCAGTCTTGGAAGTTGATTTTGGTCGAAGGCAATTGATCACAATCTTGTGAAGCATGATGTTGAATGCACTCATCCTTAAGTAGGTGATCTTCTCCTCTGTTCTCCTGTCCTTCACCAGTTCCAGTGTGGCCCGAGCAATGGAAACTTTGATCGGTTGATATCTTCCTCTTTCAACTCCTAACACATCTGCCAGCATATCCATATCCACAACATAGTCTTGATCTTTGACACTGAAAGAGAATCTATTCGCATCTAAAAAGCTAAGATTTGAATAGAAATATGCGGTTAATTCAGCATAGACCTCTGTAGTGTCGGAGCAGAACTTTTCAAGTTGAAGATAACCGAACTTTTCCCTCAAGTTCACATTCACAGCATCCAGAAAGTCAAAATCCACACTTCTAGGGTTTATCACCCCACGTTTTAGCAATTTCGAGTACAAATCCTTTTGTTCCTTCGATTTGAACAAATCTCCCATTTTTCCTTGACTTTCAATTGCAACACCCATTCTCGGTTGAAATTGACTGTACAATTTGTCATCATCATTCCCATCTACAGGATTCGGTCCCCAATCACGAGGATCACTTGGGATATTCGCAAAGGTTTCCTCAGCCACCCCTTTACGAGCAATTCCCAAACTTTCCATTTTTCGCAGAAAGATATATTCGTTCCCATATCCTTTGTCTTTAAGAAAATCATCGATATAGTTCAAGGGAGTACGAGTTCCTTTTAAGGCACGATATAGCTTATAAATATAAGTGGGCTTTTGAACTCTTACCGGATTTGCATCCTCAATGATTTCTTCTTGTTGTTGATGATCAACGCCTTGAGGACTAGATGGAGGAGAATGACGCTGCTGAGAATATTGTGGGCTCGGTTGCTATTCTAGAGACACTTCTTCGTCAGTGAGATCGAAGTGTGTAGGCCCCTCACTCATTCGCCGTGGTCCCCTGCTTGCGATTCTCGAAGACTTTCTTAAAGATGACATCTTTCTTAGTTTTTGGAAGATTCCTTGCTTGACTTTCCCAAGAAAGATGACAACTTTTTGAAGATTAAACAAGGGAAGAAAACGGGAATGGAGGATCGATGCTTTCTAGGGTTTTTGAGAGTAAAGTGAAGAGGAATCAACAGTGCACGATCGGTTAAAAAGAGAGATAAACGAACCGTCACAAAGGAAATAAAAAGATGCCTTTTTTTTTTTTTTAAATAACTGTCCTTTTTCCGCGAAAATAGTCATTTCAAAAAATAACTTCTCTTTCGAAAAGGAAACGATGCAATAATTAAGCCGATTAAAGATAGCAATAAAACACGGTTCACAATCGTACCTTTTCAAGATAAGATTCGAGAGAAAGAAAGACTAACTTACAGTCTGACGGTCGTACCAAGACTAACTTACAGTTGAAGTTTTGTATATCTGAGTCTGAAAGTCTTTAGACTTTGATCTCCTCATACCTTAAAATGTTGAGTCTGGAACGGATGGTTTCAAATTGATTTTTCTCCAAAGGCTTTGTAACTATATCCGCCAGTTGGTTCTTTGAATCAACAAATTGAATTGAAACATCTCCATTTTGAACATGGTCTCTAATAAAGTGATGTCGAATCTCTATATGCTTTGCTCTTGAGTGGAGAATTGGATTTTTGGTGAGGTTTATAGCGCTGGTGTTGTCGCAATTAATCTCTGTGCATGAGTCTTCAATTTCAAAGTCTCTTAGTTGCTGTTTTATCCACAGAATTTGCGAACAACAACTTCCGAGAGCTATATACTCTACTTCTGCTGTAGAGAGAGCTACTGTACTTTGCTTTCTTGAAAACCAAGACACTGTCCTGCCTCCAAGTAGTTGACAAGTAGCCGAGGTGCTTTTTCTATCGACTCTGCATCCAACAAGGTCTGCGTTTGAATATTCAAGAAGAGTAAAGTCTCCCCTTTTTGGATACCAGAGACCAAAGCTTGAAGTTGATGAAATATATTTGATAATACGCTTCGCAGCATTCAAATGAGATTCTTTTGGGTCTGATTGAAATCTGGCACAAATGCAAACACTAAACAGAATGTCAGGTCTAGAAGCAATAAGATAAAGAAATGATCCGATGATACTCCTGTACAGCTTTTGATCGACTTTCTTTCCTTCTTCATCTTTGTCTATCTTCAAGAAACTTGACATTGGTATGTCAGCCTTTTTGCAATTGTCCAGTCCAAACTTTTTGACAAGATCATTTGCATACTTTTCTTGATGAATGAAAGTTCCTTCCTCCAGTTGTTTTATTTGAAGTCCAAGAAAGAAGGTTAATTCACCCATCATGCTCATTTCAAATTCATCCTGCATAGTCTTAGAAAATTTATTGCACAGACTTTCATTAGAGGATCCAAAGATAATATCATCGACATATATTTGAACAAGTAGAAAACTTTTGCTTTCTCTTTTAATAAAAAGAGTAGTGTCTACTTTACCTTTAACAAATCCATTTCGAATTAAAAACTTACTTAATCTGTCGTACCAAGCTCGAGGTGCTTGCTTTAAGCCATACAAGGCCTTTTTGAGTCTGAATACTGAGTCTGGTTTCTTTGGGTCTTCAAACCTTGGCGGTTGTTCCACATAGACTTCCTCATAGATGAATCCATTTAGGAAAGCACTTTTGACGTCTATTTGAAATAACCTGAAATTTTTATGACAAGCAAATGCAAGTAATAAACGAATTGCTTCTAACCTTGCTATCGGTGCATAAGTCTCGTCATAGTCGATCCATTCTTCTTGTGTGTATCCCTTGGCCACGAGTTTAGTCTTGTTTCTTATGACTTTTCCTTTCTCATCCATCTTGTTCCTGAAAACCCATTTAGCTCCAATAATTTATTTACCTTTTGGTTTAGGAGTCAGCTCCCAGACATCATTAATTCTGAATTGTTTGAGTTCTTCTTGCATAGCTTCAATCCAGCTCTCATTGGATAAAGCTTCTTCTATGCTCTTGAGTTCTATTTCAGAAATAAGAGCCACAACATTAGACTCTTCTCGCCTTTTGGATCTTGTGCGGATTCCTTCATTGATGTCGCCAATAATAAGATCTTTGGGATGACTCGACTTATGTTTCCGGTTGCTTGTTAATTTGTCAGATTGATGGTCACTTCCTTCACTTGAATCTTCAACAATCACTTGTTGCTGGTCCTTCAAAGTCTGAGTTGCTTCTTGAGATTTAGACTTTGTAGAGACTGGAGCAGATTTCGTCTCTTCAAGATGAGTCGAATAGGTTTATTTTGAATAGAGTCTTCGAATTTGACATTCATTGATTCTTCCACGGTTTGAGTCTTCTTGTTGTAGACTCTGTATGCTTTGCTAGAGGTTGAATATCCGAGGAAAATGCCTTCATCTGACTTTTCTTCAAACTTACCAACTCAATCATTTGCATTTTTCAATATGAAACATTTACATCCGAATACATGAAAATATGAAACAATGGGCTTCTTTTCTTTAATTAGTTCATAGGGGTTTTTTTTTTTTTCTAGAATAGGCCTTAGAAAAACTCTATTGATGATATAACATGATGTTGAAACTGCTTCAGCCCAAAACCGTAAAGAGATATTGCTTTCAATCAAGAGATTTCTAGCTATTTCTTGAAGCGATCTATTCTTTCTTTCCACAACTCTATTTTGCTCTAGAGTATATGGAGAGGAGAACAAATGCTGAAAACCAGATTCATCACAAAATTTTGCAAAATCTTGATTTTCAAATTCACCTCCATGGTCTGTTTTTATACTTGAAATAACATACCCTTTTTCATTTTGAACCTTCTTAGCAAATTTTTCAAAGTAAGAGAAGGTTTCAGACTTACTTGCCAAGAAGTATACCCAAGTAAATCGTGAGTAGTCATCCACAATTACTAGGCAATATTTCTTACCTCCAATGCTTTGCGTTCTTGTTGGTCCGAAGAGATCCATATGCAAGAGCTGCAGTACACGGTTAGTGGAAACTTGATTTATTGGCTTAAAGGAATTTCTTACCTGTTTTCCCAATATACATGGTGTACATAGATGAGACTTTTGATATGATAAATTGGGTAGACCATGAACAAGCTTCTTTGCTGAGATTTTGGCTATCTGCTTCATGTTGATATGCCCAACCTTTTTGTGCCATAAGCTTGCTTCGTCTTGGATTGAGATTAGACATTGCGATTCATCTGGTTTCACGTCCAAGAGGTAGATATTTCCATGTCTTCGACCCATGAATGACTGAGTAGAGTCTTTACTGGTTCCTGAGCAAATACCCTCTTGAAAGTTGATTTTAAAACCGGCATCACACAGCTGACTAATACTGAGTAGATTGTAATTGAGCCTTTCAACTAAAGAAACATTGCTTATTGTGAGGTTCCCAATCTTTACAGTTCCAAATCCCACTATTTTTCCTTTGCTGTTTCCTCCAAATGAGACTTTTCCACCATTCACTTGAACAATCTTTATGAAGCAATTTGAGCCTCCTGTCATGTGTCTCGAGCATCCACTATCTAGATACCATTTCACTTTTTTCTTGATAGTGACTTGCATTTAAAAAGAAACTCAAGCTTTCTTTGGTACCCATATTTTCTTGGGTCCTTTTGAGTTAGTCTGATATACGGTTTTTGCCCAGACTTTATTGACAGGTCTCTAAACCATAGGACATTCTTTCTCAAAATGATCTGCACTATTGCATTTTGAACATCTAAGAGCATTGCGACCTACTAGTTTTACAAAGTTTCTTTCAAAATGATTTTTGTAAGCATTTCTTGTGGTCTTTGTTTAATTCTTTCTTTTACTTTAGGAAAATCGATTAAAGGAATAGTTTCAACGAAATCATTCCTAAACCAAATTTATTGAAATAAGGTCTTTGAACAGAAAGTATTTTCTCCAGTTTTTCAGATCCTAGAGAAAATCTTTTGGAAATGTTTGAAATATCATTTTTCAAAAATGCATTTTCTTTTAAAAGATTATCTTTACTTTCTCTCGAGAGAAGAAACATTCGGTCTAAGCATTTCACTTTTTCTTCCAAAACATTCTCTTGTTGTTTTAAAGCAGAATTTTCCTTTTTGAGTTCGGAAATTCTTTTAAGAGAAGTCTTAAGACTAAAAAATAATTCATCAATGTATTTTGAAACTTTAATAGGGATTTTGAAATTACTTACCTCGAATTCACTTTCCGAATCTGAATCAATCTCGGAGTTTGATTCTGAGTCTGATTGTGCCATTAGACATATGTTGGCATAATCATCATCACTTTCTTCGCACTCCTTATCACTCCAGGTTTCAGCTTTGAGAGCTTTTCGATACTTTTCAGTTTTTCCTTTCTTCTTCCTTAGAAGAGGATAGTTGGGCCTGATGTGTCCCTTTTTCTTGCATTCAAAGTAGACTACATCTTTGTTTGATTCATCATCTTCAGCAGACTTGGTCTGTTGCTTTTGAAAACTTTGTTTCCTTGAATTGAATATTCTTCCTTTTCTATTCAGCTTTCTAAATCTTTTTATCATGAGAGCAAGTTTTTCATCATCCATGTCGTCTTCAGAATCTGTTACATCAGAATCATCATTAGATTTTAATGCAATAGATTTCTTACCTTTAGGATCTTTGTCTTCATTGATTCGTTCTACTTCATAAGACTGAAGGGTTCCAACCAACTCATCGACAAACAGTGGCATGATTCTTTGGGTCTTTCTGATTGAGGTCTTTATATGATTCCAATCCTTGGAGAGTCCACGCAGTAGCTTGTTTACTTTCATGGGATCAGAAATTGGTTGACCTTGATTTTCAAGACCATTCACGATTTCTGTAAAACGACTAAACATGTCAGTTATAGATTATCCTGGTTTCATTCTGAAGGCTTCGTATTGACTGAGAAGAATGTTAATTCTAGTCTCCTTCATTCGATCGGTTCCTTCATACGTAATGTGTAATCTATCCCAGACTTCTTTGGCTGTATCACAAGAAGATATTCTATTATATTCAGTTGGTGATAAAGCACAATATAAAGAATAAATTGCTTTTGTATCAAGAGCTTGTCTCTTGATTATCTCTTCCTGACTCATTTCGCTGGACTCAACAGTGTCCTTTCCTCTTTCTGAGATAGATGCAGCTTTAGGAATGATTCCTTTTTCTACAACGTCCCATTCCAGAGGATCCTTTGATCTTAAGAACGCCTTCATCTTGTTCTTCCATATGTTGTAGTCCTTTCCATCAAAGTAAGGCGGTCTGGTGTTGCTTTGCCCTTTTACCAGCCCTGGAGCCAACATACTAGCCATGAATCTTTTACTCTGAAGTAAAACACTTCAAACAAGGTGAGTACACGAGCTTTGATACCAATTGAGATAGCTAGTATAAGCACCTAGAGGGGGTGAATAGGTGCACAAACAATTTATCGAAATACGGAAGCAATTCTTGGCAAACGATAGAAAGGAAGTTCACTATTGATTAACAAAAAATGAAGTACGATCAAGGTAAAGAGAGTAAGGAAGAGAAAATTGAACACAGGGTTTATAGTGGTTCGCCTTATTCCAAGCCTACGTCCACTCTTCCGCACTGACAGCCCACCGGTTGGATTTCACTATGATCAAAAGAGTAGTTACAGCACAACTTTTCCTTGATTCCACAGTGTAGATGTTCTACCACACCTCCTCAAGGTTTCTCATAAATATAAACTCTCTTTTGAATACAATGTTTTTCGCTCAAAGGAATTGTCTAAACAACAAGGAGCTTCAGACTTTGGAATTCTTCTATTGCGCACACCTCGAACAACTAAGAACGTCTTCCTTATATACTCCTTTATTCCATTATACCCGTTAGCACTTACCAAAGGAATTCCTCCAATCTACCCGTTGGACGGAATCAATTAAGAAGATTATTCGAGCTATTAAAGGAACGTGTCGATAGCCCATCAATCCTATTCGCCCATACAATTAGGATCTCGGTTTCCATAAGTAGAACATTCCAAGAATATTTAGGCAATTTTTCGAATTTTCAATCATCGAGTCAATCTCAATCAATCAAAGGAATCCGTTATGTCTTTTCCAGCCACGAGATCTTCTCCAGTAGATAAGGTCGAATCCTTAACGAAACATCCAGTTCTGGATAACCTTTCTTCAACGGATTAGAGACTGTCAATGAGGATAGACTTTGAGTCTTGAGTCGGCTATCCGGAGGTCTTTAGACTTTAAATAGCGAGTCTGCAAACCTTCAGACTAGACTGATGGAAACGTTTTGTCAGCTTCAAAACACTTCAAGAAGATTTCTTCAGCATCTTTTTTGGTTTTGCCTCGGTTTGAAGTGATCATGTTTTTTTGAATTTTCTCGATAAGAAAAACAAAAGGTTATGTTCTTATGCAGGTATGGTAGTGCAATATTGGGTATTAAATGGCATCGTACTCTGAATTCTGAAAACCCAAAGTTGATTTCCATTGATAACCATATTGTCAGGATTTGGGACCCAGAGACGGTATGAGTTGTATCAATGAGAAGCTATGCTCCTTATTTTTTCCTTTCCATACTTTCTTTGTATATGGTGCAAATCATTTAGGGTAAAAATTGGTGCTATTATTTCAATGCTGTTGCTGTTTTGTATTCAGTCTGGTTAACTTAAGCCCTATAGGAGGAAGATGCCTAGATTGACCAATGAGTGCATGTTTTCTCTATTTTTGCCTTTCCTAGTCTAGTAAGACTGAAATTTTATAATTAGAGTTTCTTATACAAAATGAATGCTACATGTTCTTATCCTTTGTCGTCACTATTTCTGTGTTCAAGTGGTATTTTTGGTATCTTTCCAACAGCAATCCGAAATTTAGCATGTTAACTTTTACCTGGTTCTTTAGATCATTTTGTTTAAAATGTCAATTCTTGAGTCTTGTCGCTTTCTATAGAAAGAATTTTCAGAATTTGTTATTTGTCAATACTCCCTGTTGCAAGTTCATTTAGATTTTTAACTGGTTTCTGCTGGATTTCAGGGTGATGGCATGACCAGCATTGAACCGACTGCGGGAGCAATAAATGACATTTGTGTGTTTAGGGACAGTGGACTGATGTTACTGGCCTTGGATTGCAGCCAAATACCCTCTTATTTCGTACCTGCTCTTGGACCTGCTCCTAAGTGGTGTGCTTATCTTGAAAGTTTGACGGTCTGGTTCTAAAGTGTTATTTGCTTCTATTATATTCTATCCTTGGTGAGTACTATGGTTTCATTGAAGATTTTCCTTTTATAGGAGGAGCTTGAGGAGGGAGGCCAAACAACCATATATGACGACTTCAAATTTGTAACAAAAGAGGACCTTGAAAAGTTGAATTTGACAAATTTGATTGGCACAAACCTTCTAAGAGCTTATATGCATGGGTTCTTTATTGATCACCGTCTTCACAAGAGAGTGAGTTCATCTCCTCTTTACATCAATTGAATAGATCTGATGCATTGTTACTCTGATTTCATGCTTGAAAATGCTTTATTATGCTGCAACTTTTCTTTTGGTCATTTTCCATAGATCTTGCATAAAGGGGGAAATGTTCTCAACATTTGTTTGAGTGAAGTTCTGCTTCCCGTGGCATTTTAGCTTGACACAATCATGTGGCTCTCTGTTTGCACGGGAACGTGCATATATAGGCACTCGTCCACTTATGTGTATGCGTAGTCATTTAAGGTTTACCCAGAAATTTTTGCAAAATTACTCCCTTTCGAGTTTATATATGCACAAAAAATTATTCTGAAGAATTCGGCCTTATTATAATCAGATGGTTTTATAATTTAGAGAATTTGGTTGGGAAAGGAAATGAAATATTGATTATGTTGCTTTTAGAATTTTATTCTCGTTAAACAATTGTGTTCTTGTATCTGGTGTAGAGGATGCTTGCCTTTTTATTGGTAATGATGTGATGTCAGGATGTTTTACTTTATGCATGTAATATTGCAGTCTGTATTGCCTCCAGTTACGCATTATGGGGGGAAAAAAACCCTACTTCTTAAGATTTTAAATTTCCTTGCATGTGATTTGAGTATATCTAGACTTTTTGAGTAATAAGCAAGTCATTATTGATAGAGATCTCTTAGAGAAATATCAATGCAACTCTTTTCTCAATATATTTTCAAAACTGCAGGCAAAGGCATTTGCGGATCCTTTTGCATATCATACATACATAGAGCAGAGAAAAAAGAGAAGTTGGAAGCTGAACGTGCCTCTCGGATCACGGTTAGTAAATGCAAGATTTCCTTGCTTGTTTGCATATGATTTTTGTAGCTATATAGCCTCATCTTAGCTTTGCATAAATGGGGATTACACAGCAGATTTGGCTCCAGGAGTTGTTGGTAGCTTTTGAAGTGTAAATGGTTTGACATGGGCAAATGCTTCCTAGTCGGCCATTACCTTTGAGTAGTAATCATTTAATCTAATTGATTATTGTTTTCTCTTGCAGATTAAAAGAAAATTACCTAAAGTTAACAGGGTTCTTGCTGCTCGTCTCCTTGAGAATGATGAAGCTGAAAACGAGAATAAATAAAGTGATGACAATGAGCCCAAGAAAAAATCAAAGAAGAAGAAAGGACTCGACAGTGAAGTTCTTAAAGATGAAAGATTTACAGCTATGTTTGAAAATAAGGTAAAGAAAAACCTCACATGCCATAGTGTGCTAAAATGTTTTGCTGGTCCTAAGGTTCTTGCTGTATTTTCCCACTCCGGCACCCAATTTGCTTGGGTAAATTTTGCATGGTCTGATGCTGATGATGAACCAATTACTCTTCAGAGAATAAGTAGTGTACATATGCACTTGTACTTACTTCAACATGTGTGTGGATATGGGACAAGGACCCTTGGAGTGCCAAAAGTTGGCACAAAGGGACATTTAGTGCCAAAATGGATCATTTGAGTGCTAATTCAGCCAAAATCCGGCCAAAATGTCGACGTGACATTTTTCCGGGGAACCGAGCCTAAAACGATGCCATTTTGCATGCTAACATGGCCAAATAATGCAAAAACGGCGTCGTTTTGGGCTCATGTAATAAAAAATAATATAAAAATTAAATAAATTAAATTAAAATTAGATTTAGTTAAAATATTGAAAAAACAATAAATTTAAAATTAAATTTAGTTAAAATATTAAAAAACAATAATTTTAAAATTAAATTTAGTTAAAATATTAAAAAAATAATAATTTTAAAATTTTAAAATTTAAAAAAATTAATAAATTAATAAATTAATAAAAAAGGGGGGGGCGGTGGCTAAGGGCAGCCTTAGCCACCGGCCCCCTTTTTTTAAATTATTATTTTTAATATTTTAACTAAATTTAATTTTAAAATTATTATTTTTTAATATTTTAACTAAATCTAATTTTAAATTTAATTTATTTAATTTGTATATTATTTTTTTACCACGTCAACCCAAAGTAACGTTGTTTTTGCATTATTTGCCACGTCAGCATGCAAAACGGCGTCGTTTTGGGTTCACTTCGCCGGAAATTCGTCGGAAAAATGCTAAGTGATTCGTTTTTCTTCGAATGTGACACTTAAGTATACCTTTCGTAACTTTTGGCACTTAAATGTTCCTTTGTGCCAACTTTTGGCACTTGAAGCGTTCTTATCCCATGTGGATATACATATATAGTTTTGGAAGTTGCCAATGGCTTGGTGTAGTGTTGTCGTCTTAAAGGTGCAAAATCGTAGGATTTTAGGTTTTAAAACTTTCTGGTTAGGTTTCAAAACTGATTATTGAAATTCGATGTACTTTTGATTGTTGTCCACAGGACTATCAAATTGATGAACAATCACAAGAGTACATTTCCTTACATCCAATGTCTTCTACGAAGCAATCATCATTGGTTGAGGAGCATTTTGAGCCTGTCGATGTGGAGGATGATGATGGTTCAGATTATTCCGATGCCTCTGCTGAGTCTCAGACATCAGAGGAAGAGCCTGATTTTGATAAGGATAGAAGCAAAAGGAAGTCTCATGCTCCAAGGTAAATTTCGTCCATAGCCAATTATAGTTTGATGTGGTGGACGGTGCATATTACGTTGCAGAAAATGGGAGGAATCAATGTTTCCTTTTTACCCGGTGTGGATGTCCTATGGATATTTGTGGCATGCATGTATGTTCTTGAATCGGCAGGCTAAAAAAAAAAAAAAACACTGGAAGTGAACGGGGTGGACTCATTGAATTGGGTGTTGGGATACATGAGATTTTCTTTCTTTTTTTTTTTTGTTTTTCTTTTTATGGCTAATATTTTCCTTTGATGAACTGTAGATTGTATGAAGTTAAGGATGAGCGTCATGCAGAGGCGTTCTTCAACCGCGTGTCGCTAGCAAAGGAGGACTCTCTTCCTTTGGGAGAGAGGGTGGCGGCTCTCCAACGCAATCAGCGCACTCCCGGTGCTCCAAATGATGTCAAATTGGGACCAGGAGGGTCCAGAGAAATATCCTTCATTTCCAGAAGCTCAGCCAAGTATGTCGAAGACGAGGAAGACAGAGATCCCCGGCGTGAAAAGATGAGGGGAATTCAATCACTGGGGTTGAAGTCGGATCAACGAGGCTTCCCCGGCAGAGGGAGAGGAAACCGCGGGAGAGGAAGAAGAGGTCGCCGGTAACTGATATACAGCAGTCTCTCTTTGTATCCCTTTTTTGGTTTTTTCTTTTCGTATTGTGTAGCATTCTAAATTAGTTGACGAGGCGCACGCGAGGATTGGTAATTGAAATTTCGGTGCCTATTCTTTTTGACTAAATGGATAGAGGATTACTCTAGATCTGGGTGGTCCGGGAGTTAAATCTTCTTCCCCAGTTTAGGAGCATTGTAAGGAAATACAATTTTCATGTGGGAGTAGTGGCTGTTTCCAAGAGAACTTAAATTTGTCAAATGCAATTTTTGTTATATGGTAACACTAAAGTGCAATTTCTGTGAAGTCCAGGCATGTAAAAGGTTATTCCATCAGGGGTATGGATAATACTTGTCATATTCGTGATGAACATAGTATATATACTAAATCGAATTTGGAATATGGAGGGTAGTAAGAAATTACAGGATATGGATTCATTTTGTTCTTACGTTGTCATCGTATTATTTAATGTACAGGTAGTCTTGGAATGTTAAATAAAGTGAGACAAAATCCAATGTCGACTTTAATATAGATGTAGGTAGATACTATTCTCATAAAATAATTCCTCCGAGCCTATGCGTGGTATGGCAACCGATGCGCGTGAATTATGGTGACAACCACGTTCTGGGCTCGTGTTTGCGTGTGCGGGGCGTGCGCACTTGACATGTCAACTGTTTTTCTTTTTCCTCTTCTTTTACCAAAAGAAGAAAAAAAAAGGAAAGCTGAAGATATATGATGCCCAATTACATTTAGGCATTAAACAAAAAGAATTAATTGCACTCAATTTAGACAGAAAATAAGAAAAAATCCATCAAGTCGGAGGGGGGGGGATTTCGAGAAGTTTACCAAAATAATGGAATGAAAGCCCACTAACAAACTCAACACATGCATATGCCTATTCTAATATGTGGTTCGTGTTATAAAGTCCGGTCTAGAAGCATAAGTTGATAGGTGAAAAAAAGATTACATATATAATAAATGTGTATAAACCTCATAATCAAATAATGTAGTACGTTTTTAAAACCTCCTCTTACGTGCAAGTTAGGTTAGGAGTGGCACGTGAAATTTGAATAATGATGGTGCATGCGCAAGCGAAAATGACAAAATTTGGCTCTAAAATCATGTGAAAAAAGTCCAACCAAAATGTTAAGGTGGTAAATAGAGGCGTGATGTCATATCTAAATATTCTAACAGTTTATATGGCATACGTTTAACCAAATAAATCAAGAAAAAAGGCATAGAAAAATGTATTGGAGTGCTCGTGCATGGTCAGCAATAGAAGTGAGCACAAGAAGCTTAGCCACACAAAACCCACGAGTCCTGCACACTCTAGAGATACACGCGTGCACGTCAGGTGAAGCTTAAGACAATACATCCATAAATATTATTTTGTCCAAAAGAGATGAACTTGTTGATGTCACGGTGCCTTAATCAACCCTAATATTCCCGGAGAAGATAAAGAAATCAGTCATGCTCCAATATATTATGTGACTAATCTTTAGCTGAGTTCAGTAATGGGAGTTTATATATAAACAAGTCGTGGTCATCCCACCTTCTTGTAGATCTAAATTTTCAAAAACCTTAGAAAGAGTAATACATACCGATGTTGTCTTTTTCTCCTAGCGGTTGGCCCTTAGAGGATTCCACAAGCCATGAACAGTGGAGCCACATACACAGAGATGCCTACACTTGCTATTCACCACCTCTCCTTCGTTTTCCCTTCTCTTCACCACCTACACCGTCTCCTCCGGCGGAGCTAGCGCTTGATCCTCTCGATATCCCATTTGGAGGGGCCGAAGGCGAAGAAGCAACGATGGTCAAGAAGCTGAACCACAACGCCAGCGAGCGTGATCGGCGGAAGAAGATGAATGGTTTGTACTCCACGCTCCGTTCGCTGCTTCCAGCCGCTGATCGAATGGTAATTATACTAATGCTATTAGTCCCAAATCTACGAGGGAGTTTTTAAAAGCTTCTGTTTTATTCCTTTCTTTGGATACACTTTGCCAAAGTTAAAAAGAGCGATGGAGAGAATAGTAAAACATTCGTAGCTAGTGGACGTTGTGTAATCATATATAACCCTAGTTTCTTTTCTCTAAATCCATTTTTTTGTTATTGTATATATTCATGTTTTTGATCTTCTTTCCTGACAATTCGGATCTTTCAAGGCTTCAAGCGGATTCTTTGACCTAATATCAGCCTAATTTTCGACTTTATTATCTCTTTTATATAGAAAAGAACACTAGAATTGCCCCAATTTTCATACAACTCTCAAATTTTAGAACTTTTTTGAGTGGTCATTCCAATGCCACTTTGGTAAAACAACGATCACATAAGTGTTCTTGCTGATTTGTGATGTCAGAAATTTGACATGACAATATTCTAACATTTTTTACAACCAATGTGGCTTGCCGGTATAGTGGGTCAGCAGCACATGACCGCCCTGAATTCAACCTTTTCTTTCAACCCTAACCTCACAACCAAGAATTAGGGGCAAAATTAGTAGCTGAAACATGCAATGGTGGTTTGCTACTTCATTTGTGTGATTTTGTTTCACCGGTATTGAAATTTAAACACTAGAATTTTGATGATGGATAGTTAAAAAGGCCAGTTGAGAGTAAACCAGGAGCCCCGATGAAGGGTTTGGATTTTGGGAAAAAGAATTACAGTGAAGAACATGTTCAAATTAAGAGGACAAGGGACAACTAAGTGGTGGTGGTGATGACAGTGGTGAGGGACATGACCGCGAGGCAAATGATGGGAAAGGAGATGAAGTTGGGGGAGAAGAGGACGGGGACGTTGCCCTTCCGGATGCCCATGGTGGAGAGGTGGCAGGCGAGGGAGTTGACGAAGCGCCAAATGTTGGTAAAGGGGACGAGGAGGCCAGAGGAGGCGTCAAAATGAAGGCCATAGAGCCGCGGTGGGAGTGGGAGGAGATGAAGGTGGTGACGTTGAGGGAGGGGTTTGGGGGGGAGAAGCATGGGCTTGCGCTTGCTGTTAGAAGGGGAAGTTGGAGCTGGATAAATCGTTTATGAGGTCGATTTGGGGTGGGTGGGCCACCATTGGAAATGAATCGTGACGTCATGAGAGCTTAAGCTTGACAAACAATCCCTCCCTCCCCCTCCTCTCTCTGAGATTGGTCTACTGTAGGATTAGAGAAAGAAGAGAGAATGAGAGAGAATGAGTTTTAAGTGCCAGATTATTGTCCACTTGGATTTTCCTTTTTATAAGAAAGCCAAGTAAACATTAAAATTTCACATTTTGTCGAAATTGATCACAAGAGATACTTAAGGGATTTTTTTTTCAATTGGTATGGTATTAAAGTGATTGCTCGAAAAGTACAAAAGTAACTACACTTCTAATATCCTTTTTCCATTTTTGTCAATAGCTGATTCAACTTCAAGTCACCGCATACTCAATTTATCTCAACATTTAGGTACTAGAAAAATTAGAGAAAATCGCCCCAAAAATTTGGTTTTAACAGAGTTTGATCTCATTCCTTTTCCTTTCAGAAAAAATTAAGTGTCCCGACAACGGTGTCCCGAGCGCTGAAATACATACCGGAAATGCAACAGCAAGTGGAGAAACTCACTCAAGAGAAGGAAAAGCTATTATCAAGAATTAATGCTTCCCGAGATGGAGATTATTACACTAGTCACCAAGAAATTAGCAGAGGGAAAGGTTCACTTCAAAGTTTGGTGCCATCCATCTCCACGACTCGTTTGAGTGAGAGTGAGGTTGCAATTCAAATAAGCACCAGAAAGGTCATGACTCACAAGACTGTCGATTTCTCTGAGGTCTTGCTCGCCTTGGATTATCTGGGATTTCCTGTAATAAGCTCTTCCGCCTTCGAGTCATGCGGAGGAATGAAAACAACCTTCTACAATCTACACGTTCAGGTGCTTTACCATCGTTAATGACCCATTTATTTTCTTTGATTTGATTTAAACTTACAGAATTCTCCATGACATGGTATAGCGTATAGATGTATTAATGACATGCATGGTGATAACTTGAATTTTGAAGGCTGAGAGAAGCAGGGGTGTGGAGTGCGGGGATTTGAAGGAGAAGCTGTCAGCATTATTTGATCATCGGAAGAGAAGCCATGTAAACTTCCTAGGCAACTTGGGAACCAGATAATGTAAAAATAGTTTCTCCATTAGTTTTGAACTTGATGTCAAAAGCTGCAACAAATTAATATCAATGAAGTCTTTCAACTAGTTTTTAATTAATTAATTAATTAATTAATTATAATATCATGCCCCTCTATACATCCTGAATGTACTCCGAGAATGTCTTCGAGCATTTTCTTTTTGCCCGGTTCGAAGAACTTTAGATGATATTGAGTTCATGCTGTACTACTTATCTTACTTTAACTAGTGTATAAATGAAAAGAACTTACTCTTTCAATCCTAGCAACATATGTCAAAGCTAATTGAGCGCATTTAAAAATGGTGATGGTGAGATTTACCATCCCCCCCCCCCCCCCAAAAAAAAAAAAAAAAAAAAAAAGACAAACGAGGGCCTAATTGCATAATATGTAATTACATTTCATAAATATCTAGTAATGCTTAGTGTTTAGATGATGAAGGTAACTACAAACAGGTGTTTGAAAGAAGCAAAGATATACTCTCCAGGCATCTAGATTTCCTTTACCCTATGAAGGAATAAATCCAAATATTTATTGTTAAATTGTGTTTCTATATTCGTAGAACTATTGCGCAAATTTACAAGAAGATGTTGGACATTCGTAGAGTATCTTCTTTTTTAATGGTACTTCAGACACATAGCGACCCTTTATTGCAGTAAATGAAAAAAAAAAGATCCAGACAAACAATGATATCCATACGGGCAGGATGACTTCTTGAGTAATATATAATATTTATCTATAAATTCAAGAAAACTAATGTACGGTTAAATTCTCTGCTGAAACGTGATTTAGTTCTCTGAGTTGTAAGGCTGCGTTTCGTCGACCGGATAAAAACCAGGATAGGATATGTTTTATCCTATCCCGTGTTTGGTAGCTGTTTAGGATAGGATAAGGTCGGATATAGAAGAGATATAGACCGGATAAAAAAATCCGAGGGGGGGTGGGATAAGGTCGGATAGGATTTCTTTTATCCGAAACATAAAACCCTACGCTTTTTTTTCTTTCTCCATCGTTCACCCACATACGACTCTCTGTTTCCAAAGCATCGACGTTGAAGCCTTCTCCTCAATAGCTCTCCGATTCTCATCGAAATTTTATGAAAGCCTTCTTCCTCCAAGGTAAGACCCCCGTTCGCCGGCGATCGCTAGCCGGTCGCCCTCCCGATCGATTCCCCCCACTGCGATGTTTTCCCAGCTTCGATTGCGCCCCGGTCGCCGAGGTGGCCGGCGCCCCGATCGTCCCCATCGCACTGCTAGGTCCGGGCGGTCGCGGCCCGTTTCGGCGCTGTGGGGATGCGGGGGAAATACTTGAATTCTTCTGTTGTTGTGTTTTTGACTTTTTTTTTTCGTGGAATTGGGAGTGTAGTGTCCGTATTTTTTGTTTTTTTGCTTTTTTTTTTCTGCTTGCAATTATGGGGGGTGGGATTGATTGAGGTGAATGTGGCTAATTGCTTGGGAAAATTGAAGCTTTTCGGTTTTCGTTTGAGCTCCGGAGGATGATTTTGGCTGGGTCTAGCGGTTTGGATCGTTGCGGTTTCCACATTGATAGCTATAAAACATTTGGGCATTTGTTTCTTCCCAAAAGGCCATAGTCTCAGATGGTGAAGGGCCACTATGATAGCCCTGTGCTGAAGAAGATTTTAAAGGGAAGCGTTGTTACTCAAAAGGAGGATGCTGGGAACTTGCAGTAGGAAGCAGCTTTGGTAAGAAAGGTGCTAATGGAAGTGTTTTGTAGATTGACACTAAAACTGCTGCAGAATAATGAAATGAGTAGAAACACAACAGCACCAGAAATGCTCATTACAGTTGCTCTATTTATTAAAGAAAACCATAGGAGTGTGCCTTATTTCAGTAAATACAGGGTACTAGGTTGAGTAGATACTTGATAATTTGATTTCCTTTCTAGTTACAATTAGGCAAAGGCTAGTTGCTGCTGCCTATCCAATGTGATGTTAGTTGATCTCATGTAACGCTGTTGGATAAGGACTGGAAATTTCTTTTAAATATATGATCCATAAATTTTATCAATTCTAAAAAGTTTGCGCTGCTATTCATTGTTTCTTTTTAATGGTGTAACTTGACTGTTCTTCGATCATATCATCTTGATTGTTATAATAGGCCATAAGACCACAGCTGTCAATTTATCCTTTTTTTCCACAGTATGGGTAATTCTTTGGATGTCGCCATTGCATTCACGCTCAATTTTACATCTGGTCGTTGGTTTTCTACACGATTGACAACCTGTTGCCATAAACCAACTGTTGTCCCTCCCTCACATACTTGGTGTTGCGTATACAATTATACGTGAGTCTACCTTGTGAACCGTTTAGGCCTGCTTCAACCTGGGTGCATGCTCGTGTCATTTTGCTTATGATGAGGACACGCGATGACATGGATGTCAAGTCGTCATCTGATAATGTCTGATAGGGCTGTGTTTTCTTTGATCCTGTTAGATGCTTCGTAGAGCAAATGAAAGATGTTCTGTTTTATGCTGGACCTTTTCCTCAGTTCTTTGATGACTCGTGATCTTCAGTAAGATGATGCAATCTCATGCCATTCAAACGCGTGTGAGATGGCTCCAGGAAAATTGCTTTTCAATGCTTTTATAACTCGTACTGTAATCTACGATGCATAATCATGAAATTTGATGAGAATCTGTTAATTTGAAAAAGATATATTGTTTGGGATGATTTTGTAAATATTAAACCTGCAAATTTGTACTTGTCTAATGTTATTGTTTTTAAAATATCCGAACTTAAATCCGTAGTTCACCAAACGATAGATTGGATAAGATATGAGGATATCCGACTTTAAATCCGTAGTTCACCAAACAATTGATGGGATATGAAGAAATCCATGGATTTCTTATCCTATCCTATCCAGTCCTATCCCATTTAGAAATCCGGACGACCAAACACAGCCTAAGGGTTTATTGGTTCTATATTTGCATGACTAGAAGGATAAGAAGGATGATAGCATCTTAGCCATCTGCGCGGCAATAGTTTGTAAAGTTGAAATTATTTCCACTTTGCTCTGTGGAATCTAATGTTCGAAGTTTTTTGGGATGTTAAGTGGTGGGATGTATTGTTTGAACCAGTTCTCATGTTGTGCAAATATTGTGCTATATTGGCTACGTTTTGGGTGATGACTACTCTAAGCTTGCCCTCCTATGTGCGGATCGTTCTGTCATTTTACATGCTAAGTATGGAAAGCATTACACCCTGTGGATTCCTAGGTACTTCTTCAATTCTTTACTGGTACATATGGTTTATAGTTTCTGAGAATTCTTATTGGATGATTTTGCTTACATTAGGGGTGAGCATGTTACGGGTTGGGTCGGTCCACCCCCTTACCCTAGGACCAACCCGCATAGTACTGATCCTCAATTTTTGGGACCGAGGACTAACCCTATTGAGCTTGGGACCGAGGACTGGATTGATTCAGTAGGTTCGGTCTGGTTCCAGGATCAACTCGGAATCAATCGATAATTTATTTATTTCATTTTTTGTACTATATGAAAAGGCAATTGAGGACCAAACCAATCCAATGTGTTTGGTCCAATTCCAAGATTCACGCAGGACCAACCAATAATTTTTTAATTTAATTTTTTGTATTCCTTGAAAAGGCAATCGAGGACTAGACCTATCACGCCTTGATCCTCGAGCGCGCACCCATGCCTCAATGGTCGATACAAAAGCAACGTTCCCAAGTCTCGTCGCCGACCCAATTTGTTTTAATGCACATGTGGAAGTGAAACATTAAACCCTTGACAACAAACAACATGGATAGGAAAGCAGGGCACATTTCACAAAAACAAACTTTTATAAATAACGAGGTTTAGGTACAAATGAGTCTAGTCAAAAGCCTACAAAAGATTGATTCTCAAAGAAGCTGTCCTACAACATACTGGTAGGTCATATATGTTGATCCCTTAAACTCCACCTTCCCAGACTTCGAGGCTTCGGTCTTCCACAACCGCCATCTAAGGACCTTATACAATAACCAGTAAGATAATGTCTCAGCAAGTCCACCCCCTAAACCCTTATTAGGAAGGAAATACGCCTCGAGACGCTCTAGCCACATAACCACATAATGAGAACAGGGGACTTATCTCATCTCAGTTCATTCCCGCACGTCAGCACAGTTTGTATCACAAATGCATATAATTAATGCACTCATCAATTAGAACATCTCACTATCAAATCAATCAAACATAGAAGTCCTGATTATAAGGTCAAATCGTTATGATACATCTTATTTTGTGTCATACAATTTCATCCCATAATCAAACGTGGTAAATCATATCGGTGGTTCAATCCACCCCCAATATTCACTTTCAATGATCCAATTTCTAATTTCACTCAACATCCCCACTCAATAAACAAACTCAAGGCTCTAGAGGTAGTTCTCATGCGACTCAAGTCGCCATGTAACACTTAACCCTTGGTTACAATAAGCGATAATCTAAGACTCTAGAAGTGACCCACACGAAATCTCGCCATCGTGTAGTACTTAGTCCTTGACCACATATAGCAATAGTGTAAGGCTCTAGAGGTGATTCACACAATTTCCAATATCTATAGTACTTAGCCCTTGACCACAAATAGCAATAGTACAAGATTCTAGAGGTAACTCACACGAGTTCTAATATCGTGTAGTATTTAGCCCTTCACTATGCATGACAATAATCTTTAGAGGTAATTTCCATATGACTCAAGTTGTCATATAACACTTAGCCCTTGGTTACAACTGGTTACGATAAGCAATATTATAAGGCATTAGAGGTAACTTATACGTAGTCTCGCTATCGTATAACACTTAACCTTTTACCTGCTCACAACCTATCAGGTTCCCTTTACACAACACAGATCACCTCAATTCATGCAGATGCTCATGCATTTATATACTCAAATCACATCATAAGATCAAAATACATGAAATTAGACAACTTTTCCTTCTCGGGTGAATAGTGCACGTGAATAGTGTTTGTATGAATAGTAATTTTTCAGAATTAAATAACTAATAAATTAAATTCACAAGTCATTAAAAACACTAATTAAAGCAAGCAAAGCATTAAGAACCATCACCCAACTAAAATCGGTCATAATTGGCAGAAACCAGGTCACTTGTGCATCTCCAAGTTTAAATCCAGAAACCTAATTAAATGAACTCGGAAAATTCTCAAATTTGAATATGTTATAAATGACACATAAAAAAAATATTTTTCATAGGGACACCTTAACCCAGATCCTTCCAAATTCAGTCTAGTAAATCGCTCAATTCAGTACCAAAACTGGGTCTGTTTTCTAAAAAGTTTGTTTTTCGAAATAAGCTTGGTTTGAGGTCCAAAACATGTCCGTTTGATCCAAAATTTGAGTATGTTAAACTAGAAGATGTGAAAAACAACTTTTGTGAAGATACAATTTTGAAATTCAAACCCTAAGAGTAGATAAAAACTCATAGATTTCCAAAAGATCACTAGTTCCAGCAAAAACTGAGGTTTCGTTTGCAAATGATGGACCTGATATCTCCTTCTTTTATATCCCTAAAAATCTTGAGAAAAATATATGTTGTATCTGAGCATGTCTAAAAAATTTCTCAAGAAGGAATTGACCTCAAATTCACAACCCATTTTGATCTACAAAAATGGAAAATAGCGAGAGTTCAAGAATCAGTTCTGAGGAAAAAACCACTGAATTCGACTAAACCATACTCAAAGGTGCTAATTTCACTAATTAGATTAACATCAATTAATTGTAAGGCTAATTTAACCATTCTATATTATCACTAATCCATACTTAAACTAATATAAATAATCCTTAAGCATAATTAACCTCCTAAGCAAGGTTTAGTGAGTAAACTCACCGGTTTAGCGTTCCAGTGAATCCACGGTGATGGTGACGTCTCTATATTAAAAAACTATAAATAATATATTAGATATATAATATATATAGAATCAGGGTTAGCTCGGGTTGGATCGACCCTAAACTCCCAGGACCGAAAACCAACCTGCATAGTGTTGGTCCAGGAATCCCAAGACCAAGGACTGACCCGGTCTCCCTGGGAACCGGACTAGGACCGGCAAGATTGGGCCGGTCCAAGATTGGTCCAGGGTTGACCTTAGACCGATGCTCACCCCTAGCTTACATGGTCCAATTGTCATTTTTATAGCATACATTATGATTCCATGTTTTAAGTCTTATATGCCTTTAGTTTTTACAATTAGTGCAAAGAATGTCATTGCAAACTGGATGTTATTTACATTTTGCTAGGCTCCTCCCTTAACTTGGACGGACTTGGATCAAACACAGACTTTTCCCCCAAGTCTTGTTTCAACATTTTCAATGTTTTCCTTCTCTAATTTTTTAACTTTAGAATGCTGATGTCCCTTTGGTTTGGAAGGGGACATCATAATCTATCTTGCTGCTTTTGATGTCTTGCCATTTCCACGAGATATGTCATCTTCTGTATGTAGCATTTTTGCAAAGTACTTATTGATGTAATTGATTGGAACTACTTACTTTCTGAAGATATCACACCAGAAAGCCCCCTATTTTTATCTTTTAATTTCTTCCTGACTCGAACACTTTGCCTTTATGGAAATTGTACCTTCCTCCATGTAAAAAACAGATAACGTTTGATCTGTGCCACATCTGGAGAATTTCCTATCACAAGTTGTTTCCCTTGTATGTTCCATGTAGGAGAGTTTTTTGGGATGAGTTGCATTTTTGGAGTTTGGAGAATATCTATACCATTTAGGCTTTGCGATTGATGCACCGACGTTCTGTTCTTCATGAACCATTTTGATTAAAGTCATTTTTCTGCGTGTGTTATTTGCAGGATGGGAAGGGATATGGCATATGATTGCTGGTCGTGTGACTTGCTATGCGCTGCATCTTCTCCTGATTTGTACAGAATAAATTTAGAACAGGTTCTTGTGTATTTCTTCTTACACTGTGATGAGTTATTGAGTTCTTTTTCTCTGTATTGTTTACAGTTGCTTGTTGTCCAACTGTAGTTGGAGAGGCGGGAAGTTTTTATTCTTCAACTCCAGATCTTGGCCAATTCTACGCTTTAGTGATGTAACTTTGAGCGTGCATGAGTTTCGTGCTTTTGTGTGTGGGACCTTCGTGTGGAAGAAAGGGAATTCGATGCATTTTTCAGCTTTTCAGAGTTCTATTAAAACTTGGAAAATTGTCTTCTAGTCACAAGTCATGATATCTTATTTTATTTGCCATATTCATTGGTGCTCAGTGAGAGGGATCCATTTTATCCTTGCAATGATAAATCTTTAGGGACTATTCTTACTTCTGAGGAGCTCATGCACGATGAACAAAACCAAAAACAAAGCGGAAAACACAAAAAAAAGGAAAAAAAAAAGAGAGAGGGAGAAGAATAGGATAATTGATTTAACCTTTCCTTTTCCTGGCAACTGTTTTTTCTTGTACTTTAGATGAATACATGGGAAATATTCTTCTCGTGGGGGGCAATATTTTTCCTGTATAATAATTTTAACTTCTCGTTTTTTCCTTGCAGGGACGATTTCTCTCCTCTCTTAGCACTCAATCGCCAGCACTGAATGTAGTTTCTCGAAGGTTGATATAGTAAAATGTATCTTAAATTCAATATTTCCATGTAAATATTGAATTTACACATGGTGCAATTTGCTGTGAAATTCACGAGGATGTTTTCATTTTCAGCAAGCTTCATGGGCTCGTTGCGTGTGGTGGTGAAGATGGTGCCCTCGAATGTTTTGACTTGAGGATGAGATCTTCTGTTGGTAGGATAAATGCAGTCGCACCTACTGGAGACATTGACTCAGTAAGCCTGCTGTTCAGTTCTTAAATTCTTATCTAGAACTTTTCAACATGGAGCTGAAAATGAAACATGGACGTGTGTGGGGGAGTTCTTTCTTAGTGCCAAATGTATGCATAAGCACTTTCATCATTGGGTTTTCTTCTCATGGAGAGGGGTAGTTTTCTCATGTACTTGCCTGACTTGTAGGAGGTCACTGCTGTGGAATTTGATGGAGATGGCGGCTATTTGATGGCTGTTGGAAGTAGCGCAGGCAAGGTATGATGCCATTCTTACAATATGTGGCAAGCAGGCCTTTCCTCAGTTCCCCTTTTCGAAGCACTTGCTACCGTATTTTTGAAGTCATTTTCAGTGCTCAAGCTCATACATATTTTTCTCGAGGAACTTCTGTTATTACATTTAGACATTAAGCACGCAAAGAACATGCTTGTATTGCACACTGTACTTTTCATAAAGTTTGTGTATTTGGTCATTGTCAAGAAACAGGATTGTTCTCGAGTGTAGTTAATGAGATTGAGACAGCTTCGGATGGTTTGAAGGGTGATTGTAGATTTCTTTTCAGAGGCCTTTTATCCTGTAGATGGTTGAGTTACTAAATTACACGCGCTTACCAGATACACATTTCAAACAAGTAGAGCTGATCTTGCTTACTTGATAGTGGAAAATCTTATAAGAACGGACCAATGATTGTTTGACCTTGTGAAAGACTCCAAGGGGTTGGATGAGAGAGTCATAGTGAGGGTTATTTTGCTGGTGTTTACAGCATATAGGCATCAAATATATATATAATGGGGTACTGAGGATCAAAGTAAAAAGGGTCGATCCAGTCTGATTATCAAATCATGTTCAGTAAAGGTCTATGATCACACTAATGTTCACTTTCTGCTAGAGAATTTTGGTGTGGAGATTTGTTAGTGATGGACATTTTGTGAATTCCTGAGTTGGCAACATCCACCTTATTGTGGGCCATACTTCGATTATATTGAGAGGCCAAAACTTTTATCTACTGAAATAGCAATCTAATATCTTACTTGTGATGCAGGTTATGATATATGATTTGCGTTCCTCACTTCCCATACGAGTAAAGGATCACATGTGAGATTTCTCTTGGTTATTCAAATTATCAAGTTGTGTCCCTTTTTTGGTTTTGCCTCAGTCTGAAATGATCATGTTTTTTGAATTTTCTCGATAACAAAAACAAAAGGTTATGTTCTTATGCAGGTATGGTAGTGCAATATTGGATATTAAATGGCATCGTACTCTGAATTCTGAAAACCCAAAGCTGATTTCTACTGATAACCATATTGTCAGGATTTGGGACCCCGAGATGGTATGAGTTATATCAATGAGAAGCTATGCTTCTTATTTTTTCCTTTCCATACTTTCTTTGTATATGGTGCAAATCATTTTGGGCAAAAATTGGTGCTATTATTTCAATGCTGTTGCTGTTTTGTATTCAGCTTGGTTAACTTAAGCCCTATAGGAGGAAGATGCCTAGATTGACCAATGAGTACACGTTTTCTCTATTTTTGCCTTTCCTAGTCTAGTAAGACTGATTTTATAATTAGAGTTTCTTATACAAAATGAATGCTACATGTTCTTATCCTTTGCGGTCACTATTTCTATGTTCAAGTGGTATTTTTGGTATCTTTCCAACAGCAATCCAAAATTTAGCATGTTAACTTTTAACTGGTTCTTTAGATCATTTTGTTTAAAATGTCAATTCTCGAATCATGTCGCTGTTGTAGAAAGAATTTTCAGAATTTGTTATTTGTCAATACTCCCTGTTGCAAGTTCATTTAGATTTTTAACTGGTTTCTGCTGGATTTCAGGGTGATGGCATGACCAGCATTGAACCGACTGCGGGAGCAATAAATGACATTTGTATGTTTAGGGACAGTGGACTGATGTTACTGGCCTTGGATTGCAGCCAAATACCCTCTCATTTCGTTCCTGCTCTTGGACCTGTTCCTAATTGGTGTGCTTATCTTGAAAGCTTGACGGTCTGGTTCTAAAGTGTTATTTGCTTCTATTTTATTCTATCCTTGGTGAGTACTATGGTCTCATTGAAGATTTTCCTTTTATAGGAGGAGCTTGAGGAGGGAGGCCAAACAACCATATATGACGACTTCAAATTTGTAACAAAAGAGGACCTTGGAAAGTTGAATTTGACAAATTTGATTGGCACAAACCTTCTAAGAGCTTATATGCATGGGTTCTTTATTGATCACCGTCTTTACAAGAGAGTGAGTTCATCTCCTCTTTACATCAATTGAATAGATCTGATGCATTGTTACTCTGATTTCATGCTTGAAAATGCTTTATTATGCTGCAGCTTTTCCTTTGGTCATTTTCCATAGATCTTGCATAAAGGGGGAAATGTTCTCAACATTTGCTTGAGTGAAGTTCTGCTTCCAGTGCCATTTTAGCGGGTCACAATCATGTGGCTCTCTGTTTGCACGGGAACGTGCATATATAGGCACTCGTCCACTTATGTGTATGCGTAGTCGTTTAAGGTTTACCCAGAAATATTTGCAAAATTTCTCCCTTTCGAGTTTATATATGCACAAAAAATTATTCTGAAGAATTCGGCCTTATTTATAATCAGATGGTTTTATAATTTTGAGAATTTGGTTGGGAAAGGAAATGAAATGTTGATTATGCTGCTTTTAGAATTTTATTCTCGTTAAACAATTGTGTTCTTGTATCTGGTGGAGAGGATGCTCGCCTTTTTATTGTTAATGATGTGATGTTGGGATGTTTACCTTTAGGGACAAGTGTTGCGGAAGTCCTAAAACTTGTCACAAAAATGCATTTAAGTTCTAAAACTTGCAAAAAGTTCAAATAAGTCCTAAAACTAGTCAAAATGTTTCATTTGAGTCCTAAAATCGACGCCGTTAGCCTTTTCCATTAAAAATGCTGACGTGGCATTTAAACTTATTTTTTTTGGGATAATACCCTAAAAAACCCTAAACTGATACACTTGTGACAAATTTACCCCAAACTATTTTTTTGACCACCAAAAACCCCAAACTAGTATACTTTTGACAAATTTATCCCAAACTGGTACACTTGTGACAAATTTACCCTATGTTAGTTTTCGTTAAATTTTATTCTCAAATTATTAAATTAAATGACACGTGGCGCTTAACCAAGATACCAATTTAGGATTTTACGTTCCGTTTGTCACAGTTTATAATTTTTATGATTTTTTTGTGGTATTAATCCAATTTAGCATAGGGTATATTTATCACAAATTTACCAGTTTAGGGTTTTTTGTAGTCGAATAAATTAGTTTAGGGTAAATTTGTCATAAATGTACCAGTTTAGGGTTTTTTATAATCAGTCAGGGTAAATTTGTCAAATCTTACCAGTTTGGGGTTTTTCATGGTCAAAAAAATAGTTTGGGGTAAATTTGTCACAAGTATACAAGTTTGGAGTTTTTCAAGGTATTAACCTTATTTTTTATTTTCCACATGGCTTTTTTTAAATAATTTTTTTATTCATTTTAAAAAATAGATTTAAAAACTAAAAAATTAGATTTATTCATTTTATCTTATTTAAAAAAAGGAAAAATAAAATTCATTTAAAATAAATAAATCTAACTTTTTAGTTTTTAAATCTATTTTTTTAAATGAACAAAAAATCATTAAAAAAAGTCACGTGGAAAATAAAAATTATTTTTAAATTTCACGTTAGCATTTTTAACGGAAAATGCTAACGACGTCGATTTTAGGACTCAAATGAAATATTTTGACAAGTTTTAAGACTTATTTGCACTTTTTGTAAGTTTTAGGACTCAAATACATTTTCATGACAAGTTTTAGGATTTTCACAGCATTTATCCCTGAACTTTTATGCATGTAATATTGCAGTCTGTATTGCCTCCAGTTACACATTATGGGAGGCAAAAAACCCTTCTTCTTAAGATTTTAAATTTCCTTGCATGTGATTGAGTATATCTAGACTTTTTGAGTAATGAGCAAGTCGTTATTGATAGAGATCTTTTAGAGAACTATCAATGCAACTCTTTTCTCAACATATTTCGAAACTGCAGGCGAAGGCATTACCGGATCCTTTTGCATATGATACATATATAGAGCAGAGAAAGAAAGAGAAGTTGGAAGCTGAACGTGCCTCTCGGATCACGGTTAGTAAATGCAAGATTTCCTTGCTTCTTTGCATATGATCTCTGTAGCTATATACCCTCATCTTAGCTTTGCATAAATGGGGATTACAAGCAGATTTGGCTCCAGGAGTTGTTGGTAGCTTTTGAAGTGTAATTGGTTTGACATGGGCAGATGCTTCCTAGTCGGCCATTACCTTTGAGTAGTAATCATTTAATCTAATTGATTATTGTTTTCTCCTGCAGATTAAAAGAAAATTACCTAAAGTTAACAGGGTTCTTGCTGCTCGTCTCCTTGAGAATGATGAAGCTGAAAACGAGAATAAAGAAAGTGATGACAATGAGCCCAAGAAAAAATCAAAGAAGATGAAAGGACTCGACAGTGAAGTTCTTAAAGATGAAAGATTTGCAGCTATGTTTGAAAATAAGGTAAAGAAAAACCTCACATGCCATAGTGTGCTAAAATGTTTTGCTGGTCCTGAGGTTCTTGCTGTATTTTCCCACTCCGGCACCCAATTTGCTTGGGTAGATTTTGCATGGTCTAATGCTGATGATGAACCAATTACTCTTCAGAGAATAAGTAGTGTACATATGCACTTGTACTTATTTCAACATGTGTGTGGATATACATATATACTTTTGGAAGTTGCCAATGGCTTGGTGTAGTGTTGTCGTCTCAAAGGTGCAAAATCGTAGGATTTTAGGTTTTAAAACTTCTGGTTAGGTTTCAAAACTGCTTATTGAAATTCAATATACTTTTGATTGTTGTCCACAGGACTATCAAATTGATGAACAATCACAAGTATACATTTCCTTACATCCAATGTCTTCTAAGACGCAACCATCATTGGTTGAGGAGCATTTTGAGCCTGTCGATGTGGAGGATGACGATGGTTCAAATTATTCTGATGCCTCTGCTGAGTCGCAGACATCAGAGGAAGAGCCTGATTTTGATAAGGATAGAAGCAAAAAGAAGTCTCATGTTCCAAGGTAAATTTTGTCCATAGCCAATTATAGTTTGATGTGGTGGACGGTGCATATTACGTTGCAGAAAATGGGAGGAATCAATATTTCCTTTTTACCAGTGTGGATGTCCTATGGATATTTGTGGCATGTGTCACGGCCCGAAAGATAGCATGTCCAAGAGGTTTCCATGAGTCGGGCGTGACACCTGCTGACCCTCAGCTTACATCCCCGATACTTAGAATATTCTCCTGGGGACGGGCGATACTGTATTTGTATGCATACGTTATAAATGTGAATAGCTGGTAGTTGGTAATTAATGCGGGTAGTTTGGAGGAGCAATCTCCACCATTAGATCTAAGGGAAATCTAAAGATATGGTTTGCTTTATACTTGTATATAAAAGGGTCTCATCCCTCGTTGTAATTCATTCACAAGCAATACAAAAACTAGAGCTTCTCTCTCTAAGAGTTTCTCTCTCTACATACGAGTCTTGTGAGTCGAGTGTTGAAAGGCTGCTTAGGGGTAAAACCTTAAAGCCGCACGGGTCAGCCTACGTGTGATTGAGAGTTAATTGATCGGTTCGTGACAAGTGGTATTAGAGCTGATTTGTGATCCAAGCGCAAGTGCAATGGCTGATCCACAATTTGATGAGGCGCTCGCCATGAGTGGTGATGATGCTGATTGTGGGCGGAATGTCGAGAAGGGCGATGCCAATGGGAAGAAGACCCGTGGTGGTTTGATGGATCCAACGGGGGGATCTTGCACAACGGATGGCGAAGCTAGAGTTGTTCGTCTTCGATGTCCAAGGATCGGTCAATGACCTGACCTAGACCGTGGACGAAGTTGACGCTGGAAGGAAAGGAGCTGGTTGCGGAAGTGCAAAAGCTCAAGACCGGCATGGGAGAACTCCGTCACGAGTTGCTGGGGACCCTACAAAAGGAGCTCACACAACAGTGTGAACCCTTGGAGGCCATGATGGCGGCCATGTGCGTGGAGATAGCGGAGCTTATGGGTAAGCTCGCTGAAGCACAAGTTGCACTCGTGAATGGGGTGATCATGGTGCAAGGTCCACGAGTGGATACGTCGAAGCCGAAAGAGTTCTGGGGTTCGCAGGTGGCCAAGGATGTGGACAACTTTCTATGGTACATGAAGCAGTACTTCCAGGCCATGTGAATTAATGACGACCAAACACGGGTAAGCAGTGCATCTATGTACTTAGCGGATAGTGTTTTGTTGTGGTGGCATCGTCGGTCGGATGATAGGTGTGGGAATCCTATCGCGACCTGGGGTGGCTTTGTCAAGTTTCGATGGAACTATTTCCCCGCTTACGCGGAGGAGGAAGCTCGTGACGAGCTGAAGCATCTCGAGTAGAAGGGTGGTGTACGCGACTATATCAAGCGGTTTTCGGAGTTGCTGCTCCAAATCCCCTCAATGAATGAAGTTGAAGTGTTTTACCAGTTCATGGGCGGTCTCAAGCCATGGACGAAGTAAGAGTTGAAGCGGTACAACGTGGGAGATCTCACTATGGCTATGATCGTAGCCAAGTTGCTCGTGGAGTATAAGGCGTCGCCTTTCACATCCCGACCGGATGCTCGTCCAAGGGACAAAGGCACTAGTGGGGGAGATTGAGAGAGATATAACTGCCCGACTGGAGGTAGACCACCGCCGAATGGTCCTCATTGTCATCGGGCTCATGCGGGGCCAAATGGAGGAGGGTAAAGGAAGGTATGCTCGTATAGCTGTTTCTTTTACGATGGTCCACACATGGCGTGGGATTGCCCGAACAAGGCCAAGCTGGCCGCTCTTTGCAAAGAGGATGAGCCTAGGGAGGAGAAGGGAGCCGGTTGGCTCAAAACGGTGAACTCCAAGGAAGTCCTTGCGATCGGCATCGCAAAGGACGTGGAGCTGGAGCTTGGGCAATGGAAGGGCAAAGAGACTCTAGAGGTAATTCCCCTTGATGACTATGATATTATCATTGGGATAAAATTCCTAGATAGGATCCATGCTGTAGTTGTACCATTTGCCGAGTGTATATGCGTGTTGGATATGAATTGTCAATGTGTGATTCCGGTCCATCGAGAGTCGGACTGCGATCGGAGGATGATCTCGGCTGTGCGACTCACCAAAGGAACAAGGAAGGGTGGATTGACTTTCCTAACGCCTTGAAGATCAAGGATGACAAGAGTAAAGGGAAAGAAGTCCCGACAGAAGCAATCCAAGTCCTCGACTCGTTCAAGGATGTCATGCCTTCGGAGTTGCCGAAGAAGTTGCCACCCAAGAGAGAGGTGGATCACCAAATCAAGCTAGTGCCTGACACTCGATTGCTTGCCATGGCGCCTTACCGTAGGGCACCGCCTAAATTGGAAGAGTTGAGGAGGCAACTCAAGGAGCTGCTCAATGCGGGCTACATACGGCCGTCAAAAGCCCCGTTTGGTGTGTCGTTCCTATTTCAAAGGAAACACGATGGGTCACTCCGGATGTGCATCGACTATAGGGCGTTGAACAAGTTGACTGTGAAGAACAAGTACCCGATCTCGCTCATTGCGGATCTCTTTGATCAACTTGGTGGAGCTTAGTGGTTTACCAAGCTAGATCTCCGATCGGGCTACTATCAAGTTCGGATCGTTGAAGGGACGAGCCGAAGACAACTTGCGTGACGCAGTATAAATCCTACGAGTTCCTCGTGATGCCGTTCGGTTTGACCAACGCTCCGGCCACTTTCTGCACAATAATGAACAAGGTACTCCACCCTTTCCTAGATAGGTTTGTAGCGGTTTACCTAGATGATATTGTGCTCTATAGTCGGACATTGGAGGAGCATGTCAAACATCTCAGGCAAGTCTTCCAAGTCTTGCACGAGAACGAGCTGTATGTTAAGCGTGAGAAGTGTGCCTTCACCCAAGAGGAAGTCCCGTTCCTAAGGCATATCGTCGGGGGTAGAGTGCGAATGGACAAAGCCAAGATTCAATCGATCATCGAATGGAAGCCGCTGACGAAAGTGACGGGGTTGAGGTCATTCCTGGGCCTCACCAATTACTACCGACGGTTCATTCGGAGTTACTCGAGCATCACCGTGCCGCTCACGGACCTACTAAAGAAGGAGAAAGCGTGGGAGTGGACGGATCGATGTCAAAGAGCCTTTGATCGATTGAAGACAACCATGACCGAGGAGCCGGTGTTGGCGTTGCCTGATCACACCAAACCCAGGAGGTAGAGACGGATGCATCGAATTATGCTATCGGTGGCGTTCTTATGCAGGATGGACATCCGGTGGCGTTCGAGTCTCGAAAGCTAAACGACATCGAGTGTCAATACACTGTCAAGGAGAATGAGATGATCATGGTGGTGCATTGCCTTCGGACATGGAGACACTACATCCTAGGATTGAAGTTCGTCGTGAGGACAGACAATGTGGCCACGAGCTACTTTTAGACCCAAAAGTAGTTGAGTCCGAAGCAAGCTCGATGGCAAGACTTCCTAGTGGAGTTCGACTACATGTTGGAGTACAAGCTGGGGAAGGCCAACTCCGTGGCGGACCCGCTGAGTAGGAAGATGGAGTTGATGAGTAGCTCAATGAGTCAACCGAGCTGTTCTTGGGTCAATTGCATAAGGGAGGGCTAAAGCATGATCCAAGAGCTCAAGCCCTCATTAGGTATGCCAAGGAAGGTAAGACCCGACAGTTTTGGTGTGAGGACAAGCTCCTCTATACTAAGGGAAGGCGGCTGTATGTGCCCTTCTATGGGAAGCTAAGGAGGGAGATCTTGTGCGAGTGCCACGACTCGATCGGTACTACTGGCCTCAAATGCGGGACGACATGGAGGCTTATGTGAAGACTTGTCTGGTATGTCAACAAGACAAGTTGGAGCAATGGTCGTTGCCAGGTTTGCTGGAGCCACTTCCCGTTCCAACTCGTCCATGGGAAAGCATTTCCATGGACTTCATCGTCAACTTGCCAAAATCCGAAGGGTGTAGGACTCTAATGGTGGTGGTTGACAGGTTTTCAAAGTACGCAACCTTTATGCCTGCGACAAAGGATTGCCCAACCGAGGAGGTAGCCAAACTGTTCATGAAGTATGTGGTGAAGTATTGGGGAGTGCCACAAACGATCGCGAGTAATTGGGATCCCCGCTTCACGGGACGTTTCTGGTCCGAGTTGTTCAAGCTGCTAGGGTTGGAGCTGAATATGTTAACGAGTTTGCATCCCTAAACCGTCGGTCAAACGGAGCGGGTCAATGTTCTCTTGAAGATCTACCTCCGACACTATGTGAGCACGACGCAAGCGAATTGGGTGAAGTTGATCGATGTAGCCCAATCTCCTACAACTTGCAACGGAGCGAGTCGACCGGCCAGAGTCTGTTCAAGGTTGCAACTGGGCAGCAACTGAACACCCCAAGCACAATTGCTTTGGGTTACCAGGGGAGTAGTCCGCCCACGTACAAGTTTGCCAAGAATATGCAAGAAGAGGCAGACTTGGCACGGGCATGTCTACACAAAGCCTCCAAGCGTATGAAGAAATGGGTGGATAAGAAGCGATGGCACATGGAGTTCCAAGTTGGGGACCAAGTGTTGGCCAAGCTGCACGTGGTTCTTCAGTACAAGGACGTGCACAAGGGGTTGATCCATCGTTACGAAGGGCCATTTTGGGGTGCTATAATGGGTTGAAAAGGTCGCATACAAGCTGGAGCTACCACCAAAGTTAAAGGTGCATCTGGTTTTCCATGTAAGGATGCTTAAACCCTTCCAAGTTGATGAGGAAGACTCAGATTGAGGGGAGTCACAACGAGTGCCGCTCGAGGCAAAGATCTTGTATGATCAAGAAGTTGAAAGCATTTTGGCGAATCGAGTCATATAGAAGAGGTATTACGCGGCCAAGCGTGAATATTTGATCCGATGGAAAGGTTTTCGGAGAGTGAAGCTAGTTGGGAGCTCGAGAAGAGTCTTTGGCAGTTCAAAAGAGATCGAAGCCTTTCACGCCGAAGATGCAACAAGGTTTTGCCTGATTAGGTGGGTGAAAATGTCACCGCCCCAAAGATAATATGTCCAAGAGGTTTCCATGAGTCGGGCATGACACCTACTGACCCTCGGCTTACATCCCCGACACCTAGAGTATTCCCCTAGGGACGGGCGATACTATATTTGTACACATACGTTATAAATGTGAGTAGCTGGTAATTGGTAATTAATGCGGGTATTTGGGAGGAGCAATCTCCACCGTTAGATCTAAGAGAGATCTACGGATATGGTTTGCCTTATACTTGTATATAAAGGGGTCTCTTCTCTCATTGTAATTCATTCATAAGCAATACAAAAATCAGAGCTTCTCTCTCTAAGAGTTTCTCTCTCTTCATACGAGTCTTGTGAGTCGAGTGTTGAAAGGTTGCTTAGGGGTAAAACCTTAAGGCTGCACAAGTCAGCCTGCGTGTGATCGAGAGTTGATCGATCGACCCATGACACATGCATGTATGTTCTTAAATCTGCAGGCTAAAGAAAAACACACTTGAAGTGAGCGGGGTGGACTCATTGGATTGGGTGTTGGGATACATGAGATTTTCTTTCCTTTTTTTGTTTTGTTTTTCTTTTTATGGCTAATATTTTCCTCTGATGAACTGTAGATTATATGAAGTTAAGGATGAGCGTCATGCAGAGGCGTTCTTCAACCGCGTGTCGCTAGCAAAGGAGGACTCTCTTCCTTTGGGAGAGGGTGGCGGCTCTCCACCGCAATCAGCGCACTCCTGGTGCTCCAAATGATGTCAAATTGGGACCAGGAGGGTCCAGAGAAATATCCTTCATTTCCAGAAGCTCAGCCAAGTATGTCGAAGACGAGGAAGACAGAGATCCCCGGCGTGTAAAGAGGAGGGGAATTCAATCACTGGGGTTGAAGTCGGATCAACGAGGCTTCCCTGGCAGAGGGAGAGGAAGAAGAGGTCGCCGGTAGCTGATGCAGTGGTCTCTCTTTGTATCCCTTTTTTGTTTTTTCTTTTTGTATTATGTAGCATTCGAAATTAGTCGATGAGGCATACACGATGACTGGTTATTGAAATGGCAGTGCCTATTCTTTTTGACTCATTGGATAGGGGATTACTCTAGATCTGGATGCTCTGGGAGTTATATCTTCTCCTGTTTGGGGGCGTTGTAAGGCAATACAATTTCATGTGAGAGTGTAGTGGTTGGCTCCAAGAGAACTTAAATTTCTCAAATGAATTCGTTTTTGGTTACGCTCAAATGCAATTTTTGTTTTATGGTTACCCTAGAGTGCACTTTCTGTGAAGTCCTGACATGTAAAAGGTTAGTCCATCGTGGGTATGAATAATACTTGTCATTCATGATGAACATAGTAGTATATATACTAAATTAAATTTGGACTATTGAGGGTAGTGAGAAATTATAGGATATAGATTCATTATGTTCTTACGTTGTGATCATATTATTTAATGTAAAGATACTCTTGGAATACTAAATAAAGGGAGAAAAAAAATCCAATGTTGACTTAAATATAGATATAGTAGATGCTATGCTCATAAAATGATTCCTCGGAGATGCGTGGTGGGGCAAGTGATGCGCGTGACTTATGGTGATAACCTCGTTTTGGGCACGTGTTTTGGTGTGCAGGGCGTGTGCACTTTACAAGTCACTGTTTTTTTTTTCCTTTTCTTTTACCAAAAGAAGAAAAAAGGAAAGCTGAAACATACAATCCACGATTACATCTAATTAGGCATTATATAAATGACCGTCCCAATAGTTTAGTCCAAGTCAGGTATCTTATTATAAAATAATTGAACCGCGTGCATTGATGTTTATACACATACATACATACATACATACATACATACAAAAACGATTAATTGCACTCAATCAAGACAGAAAATAAAACATCCATCAAGTCAGAGAGAGAGAGAGAGAGAGAGAGAGAGAGAGAGAGAGAGAGAGAGAGAGAGAGAGAGAGAGAGAGAGAGAGAGAGAGAGAGTACAAGAAATAATTTACCAAAATATGCCTATGCTAGTATGTGGTTCATGTTATAAAGTCCAATCTAGAAGCATAAATTGATAAGTGAAAAAAAAGATCATATATATAACAGGAGCATATAAACCTCATTAGCAAATAATGTAGGACATTTTTAAAACCTTTTATCATGTGCAAGTTGGGTTAGGAGTGACATGTGAAAATTGAATAACGAGGGTTTATGCACAATAAAAAATGATAGAACCTAACTCTAAAATAATTTGAAAAAAGTCCAACCCAAATTATTAAGGTGATAAATGGAGGTGTGATTTTATATCTAAATATTCTGACAGTTCATATGACATACGTTTAACCAAATACATCAAGAAATAAATCAAGAAAAAAGGGGTTCTTTCTTCTCTCAATAATGTACGAATAGTAGAAAAATGTATTGGGCGCTCGTGCATGGTCGGCAACAGAAGTGAGCACAAGAAGCTTAGCCACACAAAACCCACGAGTCCTGCACACGCTAGAGATACACGTGCACGCCAGGTGGAGCTTTAGACAAGACATCCATAATCAAATTTTATCCAAAAGAGATGAACTTGTTGATGTCACGGGCCTTAATCAACCCTACTATTCTAGAGAAGATAAAGAAATCAGTCATCTTGCCCCGATATATTATGCCATCAATCTTTAGCTGAGGTCGTCAGGAGGAGTTTATATATAGTCATGGTCATCTCACCTTTTTATAGAACTAAAGTTTTTAACAACCTTAGAAAGAGCAATACATACTGATGTTGTCTTTTCCTCCAAGTGGTTGGCCCTTAGAGGGTTCCACAAGCCAAGAACAAGAGAGTTACATGCACAGAGATGCCTACACTTGCTATTCACCACCTCTTGTCCATTTTCCCTTCTTATCACCTCCTACACCGTCTCCTCTGGCGGAGCAAGCGTTCGATCCTCTCGGTATCCCATTGGGAGTGGTGAAAGGCGAAGAAGCAACGATGGTCAAGAAGCTGAACCACAACGCCAGTGAGCGTGATCGGCGGAAGAAGATGAACAGTTTGTACTCCACGCTCCGCTCACTACTTCCGGCTGCTGATCAAATGGTAATTATACTAATGCTATTATCCTATATCTTTGAGGGAGTTTTTAAAAGCTTTTGTTTTATTGCCGTTCTTTGGATACACTTTGCCAAAGTTAAAAAGAGCGATGGAGAGAATAGTAAAACATTAGTAGCTAGTGGACGTTGTGTAATCATATATAAACCTAGTTTCTTTTCTTCAAATCCTTCTTTATGTTTGTATAAATTCATGTTGTTGATCTACTTTCCTGACAATTCGGATCTTTTAAGGCTTCAAACAGATTCTTTGACCTAATACCAGCCTATTGTTTGACTTCAGTATCTCTTTTATCTAGAAAAGAATACTAGAAGTACCCCAACTTTCATATGACTTTCAAATTTTAGAATTTTTTGAGCGGTCATTCCAATGCCACTTTGATAAAACAACAATCACATAATTGTTATCGCTGATTTGGGATACCAGAAATTTAACGTGACAATATTCTAACATATTTTATGACCAACGTCGCTCGCCGGAATAGTGAGTCTGCAGCACATGACTGCCCTGAATTCAACCTGTTCTTCAAATCCTAACCTCACAACCAAGAATTTGGGGCAAAATTAGTAGCTGAAACATGCAATGGAGGTTTGCTACTTCATATGTGTGATTTTGTTTCATTGGTATTGAAATTTAAACACTAGAATTTTGAGGATGGATAGTAACAACGGCCAGTGTTGAGAGTAAACCAGGAGCCCCGATGAAGGTTTTGGATTTTGGGAAAAAGAATTACAGTGAAGAACACGTTCAAATTAAGAGAACAGGGGACAGCACATCGGTGGTGGTGATGACAGTGGAGAGGGACATGACCGCGAGGCAAATGATGGGAAAGGAGATAAAGTTGGGGGACAGGAGGACGGCGACGTTGCCCTTCCGGATGCCCATGGTGGAAAGGTGGGAGGCGAGGGAGTTGACGAAGCGCCAAAGGTTGGTAAAGGGGGCGAGGAGGCTAGAGGAGGCGTCAAAATGAAGGCCATCGAGAGGCAGTGGGAATGGGAGGAGATGAAGGTGGTGACGTTGAGGGAGGGGTTTGGGTTGGGGGGGGGGGGGGGGGTGGGGGTTAGTGGAATGGGCTTGCGCTTGCTGTTAGAAGGGGGAGTCGGAGCTGGATAAATCGTTTATGAGGTCGATTCGGGGTGGGTGAGCCACCATTAGAAATGAATCGTGGCATCATGAGAGCTTAAGCTTGACAAACAATCCCTCCCTCCCGCTTCTCTCTCTGAGATTGGTCTACTGTAGGATTAGAGAAAGAAGAGAGAATGAGAGAATGAGTTTTAAGTGCCAGATTATTGTCCACTTGGATTTTCTTTTCTATAAGAAAGCCAAGTAAACATTAAAATTTATATATAAAAAAAGCCACATCAAACAAATTGTCGAAATTTGTCACTAGAGACACTTAAGTGATTGTTTTTCCACTGATGTGGAACTAAAGTAATTGTTTTGATATAATAAACATCGTACGAAAGTAATTACACTTCTAATATTCTTTTTCCATTTTTGTCGATAGCTCATTCAACTTCAAGTCACCACATACTCAATTTATCTCAACATTTTTTTTTGGTAAAGAATTTATCTCAACATTTAGGTACTAGAAAAATTAGAGAAAATCGCCCCGTAAATTTGGTTTTAACAGAGTTTGATATCATTTCTTTTCCTTCAGAAAAAGTTAAGTGTCCCGACAACGGTGTCCCGAGCGCTGAAATACATACCGGAACTGCAACAGCAAGTGGAGAAACTCACTCGAGAGAAGGAAAAGCAGTTATCAAGAATTAATGCTTCCCGAGAAGGAGATTCTTACACTAGTCACCAAGAAATTAGCATAGGGAAAGGTTCACTTCAAATTTTGGTGCCATCCATCTCCACGACTCGTTTGAGTGAGAGTGAGGTTGCAATTCAAATAAGCACCAGAAAGGTCATGACTCATAAGACTGTCGATTTCTCTGAGGTCTTGCTCGCCTTGGATTATCTGGGATTTCCTGTCATAAGCTCTTCCACCTTCGAGTCATGCGGAGAAATGAAAACAACCTTCTACAATCTACACGTTCAGGTGCTTTACCATCGTTAATGACCCATTTATTTATTTTATTTTATTTAAACTTACAGAATTCTCCATGACATGGTATAGCGTATGGATGTATTAATGACATGCACGGTGATAACTTGAATTTTGAAGGTTGAGAGAAGCAGGGGTGTGGAGTGCGAGGATTTGAAGGAGAAGCTGTCAGCATTATTTGATCATCGGAAGAGAAGCCATGTAAACTTCCCGAGGCAATTTGGGAACCAGATAATGTAAATATAGTTTCTCCATTAGTTTTGAACTTAATGTCAAAAGAAAGCTGCAACAAATTAATATCAAGGAAGTTTTTCAACTAGTTGTTTATATATATATATATGCCCTGCATGTACTCCGAGAATGTCTTCGAGCGTTTTTTTTTTTTTTTTTTTTGCCTGGTTCGAAGAGCTTTAGATGATATTGAGTGTAGACTCTACTACTTATCTTACTTTAACCAGTGTATAAATGAAAAGAACTTACTCTTTCAGTCCTAGCAACATATTGTTGGAGAAAACTCCATTATTGTTTTGAAATTGACAAAACTTTTTCATAGTCTAGTCTGAAAACTTCAAGACTTTAAGGTCAAAGTCTGAAGACTAACAGACTTTAGGATTAAAGTCTACTCACGTTGACAGATTCCAAACTGAATGACACTGAAGAATGAAGACTTATTCAGATGCGAGATTATCTTTGTTCCTTCAATAATTCGATTTGTATGGCTTATGGATGACTTTATGGTATATAGCACTTATGTGATTGATTATCTTTATAAGAATTAATTCCAATAATCAAATCTTTTGGAAGGCAAATACACTTAGAAGGTTTTACTTATGAAAACCAAAATCCTAATTGTATGGGCGAACACGATTGACGGGCTTTATCATATTCTTAAAATGACTCGAGATCTCCTTAATTGATTCTGTTTAACGGATAGATTGGAAGAACTCCATTGGAAAGTGCCAACGGTTGTGAAGGCATGGAGGAGTATTTAAGGCGAATCCTCTAGTTGTTCGAAAAAATGTGAAAAAGAAAAATTTCAAAATCTGGAACTTTCTAGTTCTTTGCTATTTCATTTGTTGACGTTCAAATTGTACTCAAGAGAGAGAGATCAAATATTTGTAAGACTTTGAAAGAGTATAGTAGAGTTTCTACACTGTGAAGTCAAAATTACGTGACTGTAAAATCTTCTTTGATTCATAGTGGAATTCAGCTAGTAGGTTGTTAGTGCTGAAGAATACATGTAGGCTTGATCTAAGCCGAACTACTATAAACCTTATGTTTTTATTCTCTTTTCTAAACTCCTTTACTTATTCGTAATTTTGTTCAATTGTTAGAGATTCAAAGAATCATCCAAGTTTGTTGACTTTCAAACTTTATTCTAAAAGTAAAGTTTTTTATAAACATTCTTGCAATTTTTTTTAACACCTATTCACCCCCTCTAGGTGTCCGTAATAGCCCTTTCAATTGGTATCAAAGTATGTGTGCTTATTTTATTGAAGTGTTTTTACTTCTAAGCTAAAGATCTATGGCTAGTATTTTGGCTCCAAGTTTGGTTGAAGGCCAAAGCAACACCAAACCTCCTTACTTTGATGGAAAATAATACAATGTGTGGAAAAACAATATGAATGCATTCTTAAGATTGAAAAATCCCATGGAATGGGACATGGTAGAAAAATGGATCAATCCCAAAGCTACATCAATCTTAGAAAGAGGAAAAGAAGTTGCAAACGCTGACAAAATGACACAAGAAAAATTAATCAAGAGATAAGCTCTTGATGTTAAAGCTAACTACTTTTTATACTGTTCTTTATCTCCTATTGAGTATAATTGAATTTCTTCCTATGAAACAGCGAAAGACATTTGGGACAGATTGCATGTTACCTATGAAGGAACTGATTGAGTAAAGAAAACAAAAATCAATATTTTACTAGGACAATATGAAGCATTCAAGATGAAGCCTAGAGAATTTATCATTGATATGTTTAGTCGTTTCACTAAAATTATAAATGGATTAGCATATCAAGGACAACCAATATCAGGACTAATGAAAGTTAATAAACTGATGCGTGGACTCTCTAAAGACTAGAATCATGTGAAAACATCAATAAGAGAAACCTAGAGAATCATGCCTCTTTTACTAGACAAACTAGTAGGCACACTTCAATCATATGAAGTGGAGCAAATCAATGAGGAAGAAGATCCCAAAGGTAAGAAGTCAATTGCTTTAAAATCTAAAAATGATTTTGATGATACAGATTTATAAGAAGACATGGACGATGAAAAACTAGCACTCATGATTAGGAAATTCAGGAAGTTGAATAGAAAGAGAAGAAGATTCAACTAGAAAAAACAAGGAATTTAAAATTTCTAAAACAAATCAACTGAGGATGATGAAGTTAACAAAGACATGATTTGCTTTGAATGCAAGAAAAATGGGCACATTAGACTAAATTGTCTTATATTGAAGAAAAAGAAAGGAAGAGCTGAAAAATACAAAAATGCTCTCAAAGCAGAAACATTGAGCGATACTAAATGCGAGGAAAGTGGTGAAGAATATGCCGATATATGTTTAATGGCCAAATCTAAGTCAGACTCAAATCTTGAAACAAACTCGATTCAGACTCATACAAAGAAATTGAGATTAGTAATTTAAAAATTCCTGTTAAAGTTTTGTATGTAGACGAACTCTATCTTAGTCTTAAAACATCTCTTAAAAATATTTCCGAACTAAAGAGTGAGAATTCCAAACTAAGGCAATAGGAATCTTCTTGGAAAGAGAAATTTGAAAGTTTGAACAAAAAATTTGTTGATTTGAAAGAAAATTATGATTCTCTTTCTAAAGAAAATATCTTCTTGAAGGAAGATATTTCAAATATCACAAAAAGATTTTTAAAAGGATATGAGAAATTAGAAAAAATTCTTTTTGTACAAAAACCTTATTTTAACAAATCTGGTTTGGGAATGACTTTAGAAATGATTCCTTTAATTAATTTTCCCAAAGTTAAAGAAAGAATCAAATAAAGACCTACAAGAGTATTTTACAAGAATCATTTTCAAAAGGTTTTTGTAAAACTTGTTGGTCGAAGTGCTCTCAAATGTTCAAAGTGTAACAGCTTAGAACATTTTAAGAGGGAATGTCCCAAGGTCTGGAGACCTGTTAAAGGGATTGGACAAAGACAATGTTTTATACTAACTCTCTTGAACCCAATAAAATATGGGTACCAAAGAAAGCTTGAGTTCTTTTCTTGATCATAAGTCACTATCAAAAGAAAATCAAATGGTATTTGAATAGTGGCTATTAGAGGCACATGATAGGAGACTCTAGCTCCTTCATAAAGCTTGTTCAAAAAATGGTGGAAAAGTTTATTTTGGTGGAAATAGTAAGGGAAGAATCATTGATTGTGGAACCGTGAAGATTGGAAGCCTAATATCAACAATGTTTCCTTGGTGGAAGGACTAAATTACAATCTACTTAGCATTAGTCAGCTTTGTGACACTTGATTCAAAATTAACTTCCAAGAAGGCATCTATTCGAGAACAAGTAAAGATTTCTCTTAATCTTTTATTAGACGGAGGATATAAAACTAGAAAGCTCAAATTGAGGCATGAGAACATTTACCTCCTGGATATAAAACTAGAAAGCTCTCAGTGTCTTATACCCATTCAAGATGAAGTAAATCTTTGGCATTGAAAGCTTGGTCATGTTAATATGAAGTAGATTGCCAAGATTTCATCCAAGAAGCTTGTTCGAGATCTTCCCAACCTGACTTATCAAAAGTCTGAATTATGCACTCCTTGTGTTTTGGGAAAACATGTTAGAAGTTTCTTTAAACCTATAAATCAAATTTCTACTAATCGAGCTTTGTAGCTTCTACATATGGACCTCTTTAGACTAATTATGACTCAAAGTATTGGTGGAAAGAGATATCGCCTAGTAATCATGAATGATTACACTCGTTTTACTTGGATTTATTTTCTAGCAAATAAGTCTAAAGCTTTCTCTCACTTATCAAAGTTTGCTAAGAAAGTTCAAAATGAAAAATAATATGTTATTTCAAGTATATGTACATACCATGGAGGTGAGTTCGAAAATCAAGACTTTGCAAAATTATGTGATGATTCTGGTTTTCAGCATGTTTTCTCTTTTCCATACACTCCAAAATAAAATATAGTTGTGGAAAGAAAGAATAAATCTTTGCAGGAAATGGTAAGAACCCTCTAATTGAGAATAAAATTTTCTCTCGATTTTGGGCTGAAGTAGTTTCAACAACTTTGTTATATTATCAACAGAGTGTTCTTGAGGCATATATTAGAGAAAACTCCTTATGAAGTGTATAAAGGGAAAAAGCCAAATGTTTCTTACTTTTTATGTATTTGGTTGTAAGTGTTTTGTTTTGAAAAGTGCAAATGATCAAACTGGGAAGTTTGAAGAACATTTAGATGAATGAATTTTCCTTGGCTACTTTACCTCAAGCAAATCGTATAGAGTTTTCAATAATGAGACTTAATCCGTGGAAGAATCTATAAACATCAAGTTTCAAGACTCTATGCAAAATCAACTAGATCAGATTCAACTTGAAGAATTTGAACCTACTCCAGACTTTACAAAGTCTACTTCCCTTGACACGGTTCAGACTTATGAAGATCAGTTTCGAGCAGAACTAGAAGATTCAACTGAAGCAGATGATCAGCAAACTTTCAAACCAACTAGTAACTTGAAGTATAAATCTAATCATTTCAAGGAACTCATCATTGGCAACATTGATGAAGGAATTTGCACAAGATCCAAAATGCAAGAAGATTTTAGCGCACTAGCACTTAATTCTGAGATAGAACTCAAAAGTGTAGAAGAAGCCCTGTCTGATAAAAGCTGGATAGAAGCTATGCAAGAAGAGCTCAAATAGTTCAGCATCAACGAGATTTGGGAGCTAATTCCTAAACCAAAATGTAAATCTATTATTGAAACTAAATGAGTTTTTAGGAACAAAGTGGACGTGAAAGGAAAATTGGTAAGAAACAAAGCAAGACTTGTGGCCAAAGGATATACGCAAGAAGAAGAGATAGACTATGATGAGACCTATGCAATAGTATCAATGTTATAAGCAATTAGATTATTACTTGCTTTTACTTATTATAAAAATTTCATGTTATTCCAAATGGACATCAAAAGTACATTCCTAAATGAATTTATCCAAGAAGAAGTCTATGTGGAATAACCATTTGGTTTTGAAGATCCAAGAAAGCCAAACTCAGTCTATAAATTGAAGAAGGTCTTATATGGACTGAAGCAAGCACCTCGAGCTTGGTATGAAAGGTTAAGTAAATTTCTAATCCAAAATGGTTTTGGAAAGGGAAAGGTAGATACTACTTTATTCATAAAGAAAGAAGGAAAATACTTTTTATTAGTTCAAATTTATGTCGATGATATTATTTTTGGATCTTCTAATGAAAAATTTATGCAAGAAGTTTTTAAGTATATGCGGGATAATTTGAGATGAGCATGATGGGTGAATTAACTTTCTTTCTCAGATTACAAGTCAAACAATTGAAGAAATGAATTTTCATTTATCAAGAAAAATATGCAAAAGATCTTATCAAGAAATTTAGTTTAGAGAATTGCAAAAAGATTGAGATACCAATGTCAAGTTCTTCGAAATTGGACAAAGATGAAGGATGAAAGAAAATTGACTAGAAGCTCTACAAGAGTATTATTGATTTGCTTCTTTACCTTACTGCTTCTAGACTTGGCATTTTGTTTAGTGTTTGCATTTGTGCTAGATTTCAAATAGGTCCCAAAGAATCTTACTTAAGTGCTGCAAAACGCATCATCAAATATGTTGCAACTACTCTAAAGCTAGGTCAGTGGTATCCCAAAGAAGGAGACTTTACTCTCCTTGGATATTCAGACACAGATTTAGCAGATTGTAGAGTTGATAGAAATAGTATTTCCGGCACTTGTCAACTTCTGGGCAACAAGCTGGTGTCTTGGTTCTCAAAAAAGCATAATATTGTAACTCTTTCAATAGCAAAAGTAGAGTATGTGGCACTTGGAAGCTATTGTTCTTAAATTTTGTGGATAAAGCAACAACTAAGAGACTTTGGAATTGAAAAATCGTGCATAGAGATCAAATGCGACAATACCAGTGCCATTAATCTCACAAAGAATCTAATTCTTCATTCAAAGGGCAAAACATATAGAGATTTGACATCATTTTATAAGAGATCATGTTTAGAATAGAGAAATTATGATTCGGTTCATTGACTCGAATAATTAGTTGGCGGATATATTTACAAAGCCATTAGAGAAAAATTTATTTGAGTCTATTCGCACCAAACTAAATATTATCTAATCTACGGTCAAACTCAAAATATCCAAAATTTACATCTGTAAGTTATTACTTCTTAAATAGAGGCAATTTAATTTTAGCTATCGAAAAGGTACGTTGATATTTAATCGTTGCTTGCCTATTTTATTTTTGGAAGTTATATTTTTCAAAATTTTGAATATTTGACAATTTTCATTTTCAAAAAGGAAATTTTCGTGTGATAGTATGTTTCCGTACGACGGTTCGGATGATCGATTTCATTTGTTTTTTATACCGTCGAGTTTTTCTTCTCCATTTACACTTTCACAGACCCTATAATACAAAATTTCTACTTTCTCACTTTTACTCTCAAGATTGTTCTCCAAGTTTTCATCTTCCTTAAATGAATAAGTTAGAGAAATCCTCATCGACTACAACAATGTCGTTTCAAAGAAAGTCTTCCAAGATTGCAAGCAGGGGACCACAAAGAATGCTTGAGGGTCCTACTCACTTTGACTTGAGTGATGAAGAAGATTCTCCTCAGCAATCCGCAACAGCACTCTCAACAGCATCCTACTCAACATTCTCCGTGCTAACCAACAAAAGAAGAGATTGTGGAAAACGTTGAACCCGTAAGAATGCTAAAACCCGAGTTCCTCTTTAAACTTTACAATCAGTTAAAGCAGGGTGGCATTGCTATGACTTTCATTGATAAGTTTTTGAAAGAGAGGTTATAGGAATGAGACTCAGTTTTTGAGATCAATGGAAATGTTAGATATTGTGCGTTGAAGGCTTGGTAGATAAGACTTTTGCCAACTTTCCAAGTGATCCTTGGTTTGGTTCTTTTAATTAGCCTAAGTTTAAGGATGATGATGAGAGGTTGTATGTAAACTTTTAGCCTAGGATGAGCATTGCTGCAGAAATACATGGTGAGGGAACGAATTTATTTCGATCCAAAGATTATCAAAGAACTTACTCCAAATTGCTAAAAGAGGGGTGATGAACCCTCAAATTGTGGATTTCGATTTTTTAGACTTTGTGAAGGTGAACTTGAGGGAGAGATTTACTCTTCTTTAACTTGAAAGATTTTGTTTGGAGACCGTTGTCGCTTACACCGAATTAATTGCTTATTTCTATTCGAATTTGTCATTTCTAGATGCAAATAGATTTTGTTTTACTATAAGGGATAAAATAAATGTGATTGTTGGTCATGCTACAAGTTTCCTTGTGAAGGACAGACTTTCTAAGGGTGGCATTATTTATCAAAGAATGACTGCCTCCAACATCTTGCTGCACAAGGTTGTGATAAACTGCATTCAACCCAAATCAATCTCCAAGACTAATGCTTCTTGTTCAGAAACTAAATTGATGTTTGCCATCAGTAATGGATGAAGTTCTTGTTGCCACACACAATCCTGATGCACATGTACAAGACTGTTGTGAAAGATAAGGGACAACTTCCTTTCTCTGCATTGGTCACCAAATTGTTTTGACATTTTCAAATTCAGCTTCCTGCATCTCTTTGTGCTCGAAACCAATGCTCCTATGGTGATATGATTGAAGATGGTGTCGAAAATGAGACTAAAGGAATTGAACAAGGCCCTAGAGCACTTTAAGGAGAAGTCCCCGAGCAAAACAAAGCAAGACTCTGCTGCGAGGAAAAGAAAAGGCAAGGAGCCTGTAATTGAATCAACAAAGAAGAGAAGAGCCCTTATTCTTCAGGATGAAGAGGATGAGGACAAGCTTACTCTTTCTACTTTCAAATTGAAAAATCTTTGGAGTTTTGTTAGTTTTGCGCAGCCAGAAGAGGCAGAGCAGAGAAGTGAAGGGAGAGAGGAGAGAAGAGAAGGAAGTGAAGAGAGAAGAGCAGAGGAAAGAGAAAGAGAAGGAGAAAAAGAAAGAAGAGAAGAAGAAGAAGAAGGAAGAAAATCAGGAGAAGAAGAGGGTCTAGATGACTCTTTTGAGCCAACTTTAGCAGTATCCTTGTCAGAAGATTCTGAGAAGACTACGAGTGGAACTGTAGGAGATGGAAAAGAGAAAGAACATCACTTGGGTGTTGATGTTGAGAAAGAGCAAGAAGAAGAATTCTTTTCTCCACTTGTAGGCATGGAAATAGGAGGAGTTGCTGAAAAAAGAGGTAATTCTTCACCTGTTTTTACTAGTGATGATTTTAATCGTTCTCATGCCAATCCAAAGGATGTACATGCTTCTCAATTTCTTGAAGCTAGTGTCGAGGCATCATCTTCAAGTCTTGGTGATCGAATTGTTGATATTTCTTCACATCTCAATACTTTTGGAATTGATTTGGCTGGATTTAGTGCACCAATAGTACCAACAGCAGACTTTCAAAGGTTGCTAGAAATCCTTCTAGATTTGAAGGCTCAGCAATATGGGATGGAGTTTGAGATCAAGAATCTCAAAATAGCTTTGGCATCTACTTTAGATTCTCCACACGAGCAAGTACAAGCCCTTAAGCTTCAAGTTCAAGTAAATGCAAAGGGTGAGGATATTGAGCAGCTGAAGGAGATTGTTAAGTCTATGGGGATTTTCGACTCATTCACATCCCCAAACAACCCTGATTTCATTTTACTTTCATTTTGAGGTTCTCTACTTTTTGATGTTGACAAAAAGGGGGAGAATGATGCAGATTTAATTTTTTAAATGGCTTTTTAACTTTGGTTTGGATTTTTGTTTGATTGTTTGAAGTTTGACTTTGGATTTGTTTGGTTGACTATTAAACTGATTGACATAATGTTTTTTGTGATAATGATTGTCGTTGGATAGTTATTTTCTTTATCTTTTCAAGATTAACATGTTTTCTGTGGTTGCAAAATCAATGTTATCTAGGTCGTAATCAACTTATTTTTATAAGGTATCACATATTGCTTGAAAGTTGTTTTGCAGGTCAAAGATTCATAAATTTGCAGGAAAGTTTTGTCACTATAAAAAATGGGGAGATTGTTGGAGAAAACTCTCTTATTGTTTTGAAGTTGACAAAACCTTTCCACATTTAGTCTGAAGACTCCAAGACTTTAAGGTCAAAGTATGAAGATTGACAAATTTTAGGATCAAAGTCTACTCATGCTGACAAATTCCAGATTGAACGACATTGAAGAATGAAAACTTATCCAAATACAAGATTATTTTTTTTCCTTCAATAATTCAATTCATATGACTTATGGATGACCATATTGTTGGATATAACACTTATGTGATTGATTATCCTTATTGGAATCAATTTCGATAATCAAATCTTTTGGAAGGCAAACAAACTTGGAAGATTCTATTTATGGAAATTATTATCTTGATTGGATGGGCGAACAAGATTGACAAACTTTTATCACATTCTTAAAACGACTCGAGATATTCTTGATTGATTCTGTCCAATGGATAAATTGGAAGAACTCATTTGAAAAGTGCCAACGGTCATGAAGGCATAGAGGAGTATTTAAGGCTGACTCTCTAGTTGTTTGAAAGAGTGTGAAAAAAAAAATTTCAAAATTTGAAACTTTCTAGTTCTTTGCTATTTCATTTGCTGAAGTTCAAATTGTACTTAAGAGAGAGAGAACAAATATTTGTGAGACTTCTGAAGAGTATAGTAGAGTCTTTGCATTGTGAAGTCGAAATTGCGTAAATCTCCTTTGATTCATAATGGAATTAAGCCAGTAGCTTGTTAACGTTGAAGAGTGGACATGGGCTTGATCTAAGCTAAATCACTATAAACCCTGTGTTTTTATTCTCTTCCATAAACTCCTTTACTTATTCATAATTTGCTCAATTGTTAGAGATTCTAAGAATCATCTAAGTTTGTTGACTTTCAAACTCCGTTCTAAAATTAAAGTATTTTACAAATGTTTTTGCAATTTTTTTTAACACCTATTTACCCCATTTTAGGTGTTTGTACTAGCCCCTTCACATATGTCAAAGCTAATCAAGCACATTTAAAACATGGTGATAGTGAGATTTACTCCCCCCCCCCCCACCCCAAAAAAAGAAAAGAAAAGAAAGATGAATGATGGCCTAATTGCATAATATGTAATTGCTTTTTTATAAATATCTAGTAATGCTTAGTGTTTAGGATGATGAAGGTAACTACAAACAGGTGTTTGAAAGAAGCAAAGATATACTCTCCAGGCATCTAGATTTCCTTTACCCTATGAAGGAATAAATCCAAATTTTTATTGTTAACTTGTTTTTATATATTCGTAGAACTATTGTGCAAATTTACAAGAAGATGTTGGACATTCGTAGAGTATCTTCTTTTTTTAATGCTACTTCAGACACATAGCGACCCTTTATTGCAGTAAATGAAAAAAATATACGGGCAGGATGACTTCTTGAGTATTATATAATATTTATCTATAAATTCAAGTGAAAGTGACATTTGTCTCACTTTTTAACCTCCATAATTACTCTTGCGAGAATAACATCCAGCTATCGAATAACCAGCCCGACTCTAGAGTGATCACGGATTGAGATGGTTAACTAATACGACAAGGGATATGCTCACCACGTAAGAAAATTACCCTAGGATAAATGGCATTTAACTCCCCACTTAGTGGATTCCACCAAGAAGTACATAGTGTAGAGATACTCTAATCCAAGCGATTAAATTCATCAATAATACATTCTAACCCTCAAGGAGGCCCTATGATGGCAAGTTCACAGACACAAGTTTCCAATCTGCATGTCACAATGGCTCATTATACATGCATCTAGACTTTAAGAGCTGTAATAATTGGATAGACACTATAATGTATAGTAACTTTGTCATGCGTTCATCCAATGGAACTTGCAACTATAGGAGTTATCTATTGCTATATTTAATAAAGCTATGGACATTACCCAATCCCTCTAACCTATATAATAACTTCAATTGTCGCTAGAGAGGAAATTGTTGGAAAAACATGTGTTGACATGGCAGAAGATGAAAACCCTAAGAATTGCTCAACTAAAAACATACAAATAAAAGAGTTGATTTGATAATGAAATGTTTGAAAAATTGTAAAGAGGTTCCACAGCAACTATGAAGTAAAAGATTTAGTTCTATTTGAACGTGTGTTATCACTAAAGATACAGTCTGGACTCATACTGCAAATTAAGCCAATCACTCTCAAGTAGTGATGTTCACACAAATACTCCGCACTGTTGTATAACTAGGGGAATAGAATTGGGTGGAGGCTGTGTCCTTGTAGAAGATCTTATCTACTGAACATTGAGGCGTCTATTATGTTTAAGGCATTATATTTTGTCATGTTTGGCTAACCTCATACTTCTCCAATTGAAATACTATGTTCTATTTGTTAGTTTTGAATAGTAGCATTTTACACGTTAGGAAATAGGAAAGATGAGTGCATTTGAATGGACAAATCACCATGTTCATTTTTTACATATATCTGCATGCAATAGAAAGTTTTTGTGCATTAGACTGAGGTTAGCCAAACATAAAGATACATGATGTCTTGAACATCGATATTAAAGAGAATGGACGACTCAATGTTCGATGGGCGAGATCTTCCACAAGGACACACTGCCCCCAAGTATAATTACCCTAGTTATACTGCAGTGCGAAGTATTTGTATAAACATTACTACTTGAAAGTGATTGACTTAATGTGTGGTATGAATTCAGACTGTATATCTTTAGAGACGATGTACTTTTTGGTAGAACAAAATCTTTTACTTTACAGATGTTAGTGGAACCTCTTTCTAATTTCTTAAACAATTCATCATCAAGTATCAATTCTTTCATTTCTATGTTCTTAATTGAGCAATTTTAAGGGTTTTCATCTTTTGCAAAGTCAACACATATTTTTCCAATAGTTTCCTCTCAGCAACAAATAAAGTTGTTACATTGGTTAGAGGGTATGTGATAATATTCAAAGCTTCATCAAATATAAGAATAGAAACCCCTACAACTATGAGCTCCATTAAACCTACCCATGACAAAGTTACCATACACTATAGTGTCCATCCAATTATCACACTTCTTGAAGTTTAGAGGCAAGTATAATTGTTGACACCCGAGCTTTTGTCAAATATTCAGGCCTCCATCCTTTTTTCAAAAAAAAAAAAAATACTGAAAATGACAAAAAATATATAGTAAAAAAAATAAAAGCAAAATTGGGTGGACCTACCCATGTTTCTTTTAGCCAAATTCTTGGCTCATTACATGCCCAGCCCATTTTTTTTAAATTTTTTTATCTAGCCTATTAGTTCCTTTTGAGGCCCAAATTTTTGCTAATTCCTCAGCCCATTTCCTTCATTATTTTTTCTTTCTTCATAGCCAACTTGAATTAAAAAAAAGCCCAACTCTTGGTTCTGTTTCCCTTCTTCGCGCACACTCACGTCTAAGAGGGAGAGAAGGTCAAGCGGTGACTGAAGGAGTGCAGTGAGATTGCCCGTGAGAAACAAGGGATGACGGGACCAAATCCAAGCTTCTAGAATGGCAGAGCTGGCTGAGCGGTTGAAGGAACTAGCTGGCGTGTGCTCGCGCCTGGGGGATGGGAGGATAATAGAAAAAAAAAAAAATCTGGTTTGCTGGAGGGGAGAGTTGTTTCTTACAAGTGAGGTGAGGAACGGAAAAAAGGGATTTCTCAAAAAAAAAAAAAAAATCGATCGAGATCTCATCGGAAAATCTCGAGGATGAAAATGTGTTCTGAGGAAGAAATACTTCGCCATCCACCGCTGTTTTTGTCCTCTCTGTCGACGTCGACGTTCGGCCGTGTACGTCTCATCCGCGACACTTTATTTTCCCCCGTTTTTGTAGAAGTTAAGTGTGCAGTGCTTAAATGAGGAGATCGTAGCCTTTCTGTTACAAATCAAAGCTGATTTTTCATGGATGTTGCCGATCTAGAGTCGTAAGCACCGTGTCCAGATCAAGCGTTTGCGTTAAAGTCAATATCAGAACATGTTTTCTTTATTGCACGCAAACTTTTTAATAGAGTCCATGAATGAAGGATCAATTTGAACTTGGTGAATTGAGTCTTCGAAATCTCGTTTTTATGTTTGATTTGTGCCGATATAGTTGAATCATGACTGATTCCATGTCATTCTCATGTTTCTATGCCATTTGCATCCTGAGTTGGCCATGGACAAACACCCACGTCTGAATGTCGCCTTCTCACTGACGATGCCCAAGGCGAAAGGCCATCACCGTTAACTCTCTACATCCTTTTATCGGTTGTGTATGTACATTTATTATATTGCTTGAAAAACTCTAGTCGTTGATGATACTTTGGCTGGGATGCGGCGGCCGCTCTAGAATGAGTTTGTCTTGATTGCCGATAATAGACCAACGGCAACTGATGTAATAGTCCAGTGTCAGTTGGAGTGGATGATCGGAGGAGAGTGATGGTTTGGCAGTGGCCAGAGCCTTGGTTGAAGCTCAATTTTTATATAAATACGCGGCACTATTGTATAACTAGGGTAATAGTACTTGGGAGAGGCTGTCTTTATAGAAATTCTCGTCCACCGAATATGGAGGTGCCTATCGTCTTTTATATCAATGTTCCAGACATTATGTTTCTTTATGTCTAGCTAACCTCAGCCCAACCCACGAACACTATGTATTTGTATGTAAAAATATGTTAAAAAAATAAACATGACGATTTGTGCTTTCAAGTACACTTATCTTTCTTATTTCCTAACATATAAAATGCTACTATTCAAAACTTACAAATAGAACAAAGCATTTCAATTAGAGAAGTTAAGAATAATGATGTGAAAGAGAGGAATATGGAATTCATGTATATTTTGATATATGTGTATTCTTGGAATATAGATACAATAGTGTTCACAAGAGATAATATGCATCTCTCAAGACTGCATGCAAATGCTTTTGGTACTATGAGAATTCTAGGGTTTTTTGTCATTGAATTCTCCAAAAGTCTTGTCTTGCATTTCTAATGTGGAACATTGGGTAAATAGATGGTGGGTTTTGCAGATTTCTTTGTTTTAGTATAAACTTTTATATGGATGTTCAAAGTAATAATGAATTTGAGGACTAAGCTCATCCTATGATGGCGATCTCATAAACACAAGTTTCCAATCCATGCCTTATAATAACTCATTATTGTTGCAACATACCCCTTGAGAGGGATGGAAATAAGTTTGGAGGTATCACCAAATTCGGGCCAACAGCCTTCAGTCGACTTAGTTTTTTCAAACCCATATCTTGGATGACATTGGACATTCGATTTTCATTCAATTAATCATTCGTGAATTTCTACATAAGGAGTCACCACTAGAGACTCATTGAGATATGAAAGAATATCTCTTTGTGGGTGGGGACTTGATTACATAAGTCCTAAGACTAACACGCTTTCAACATCTAAACTTGATTACATACTAACTAAATGCTATGGCAACTTATCAAAGACATTTCAGGATCATCCTAACTATTATTGAAATAAAAATAACTCACGATTTTAAAGTGTGCAATCAAGTGCATTTGAAGTAGATATACATGCAATGTAATATCGTCTCTAAAAAAATGCGCAAAAAAAGGCATCCAAAACTCCCTATTGTAAAGCACTAAAGCCTTATTCAATTTCAGGTTGACTTTTTAAAGGATTTTTCACTTTTCAAGAGAAAAATACTTGAAAAGCTAATTTTTTTTAAGCTTTTTCCTAAGATTTCTAATTTTTATGAATTTTCTAATTTTTATTTTCTTTTTTTTAAAAATTATTATTCTATTAATTTTTTTATTATCAAAAAAGGAAATTCGGAACGGTTAAGAGGCTCGGCCCAACTAAGCTGACCCCGACCCTATCGGTCCAGGGTGGGTCAAAATCCAGACCAGTCCTAAGGCCCATTTTGAATTAACCAAATTGACACATGAAGTTCTTTAGCCCACTCAAAATTCAGCCTATTTCCTTTTTTCTCGGCCCAGCCTATCTTTATTGCACGCCCAACCTGTCTAATGAACTTCAGCCCAATCCTTCATCTCTCAACCCGGCTTGTGTTATTTTAATCCATCTTCCATAAAAAAATCAACCAGCCCTGATTCACAAAGCCCCTAGCCCATATTATAATGAACATGATGATCTGTCCATTAGAATACACTCATTCGTCTTATTTTCTAGCCTACAAACACTATTCAAAACTAAGGAATAGAACGAAGCGTTTCAATTGGATAAGTAGAAAAAAAAAATTATGGGAAAGAGATGAATATGGCATTTATGTATATTTAGATATATGTGCAATATACGTGCAATCGTGCAATGCAAGTGTAATCGTGTCCTCAAGAGATAATTTGTATCTCTCAAGATTGCATGCAAATGCCTTCAGTACTAGAAGAACTTTGCCTTCCTAATGTGATGGTTTTGTCCATTTATTTGTTTTGGTACCAACTTTTATATGGATGGTTTCAAAGTAACAATGAATTAAGGAATAAACCCATCCTATGATGGGGAGTTCATAAATGCAAGTTTCTAATCTATGCCTTATAATGACTCACACTATACATGCATGTAGACTTCAAGAGATGTGATATTAAATGGACATAACATATGATAACTTTGATTTCATTTGTCGCTAGAAAGGAAACCATTGGAAAAACAAGTACTAACTTTGTAGAAGATGAAAACCCTAAGAATTACTCAACTAAGAATATACAAATCAAAGAGTTGATGGCCGATGATAAGATTCTAAACAAATTGAAAAGTGGTTCCACCTACAACTGTGAAGTAAAAGATTTAGCTATGGTAGAAGATATATCTCTTAAAAATGGCATAGAATCATTTTACGAATTAAGTCAATCACCCTCAAGCAGTATTATTCATATAAATAATCTGCATTGTTTTATAACTAGGGAAATCTCAAGGGAGTCTATGTCCCAGTAGAAGATCTGTTTCCCTAACATTGAGACATCTTTTCTCTGTTATATCGATGTTCAAGACATTATATTTTATTATGTCTAACAAACCTTAATCTAACACACAAACACTATGTATTTGTATGTACATATATGTCAAACAATAAGCAGGATAATCTATCCGCCCATATACACTCATCTGTAGTATATCCTAGCCTACGAAATGCTACAATTCAAACCAATGAATAGAGCGAAGCATTTCAATTAAAGAAGTTAAGAATAATGATGCGAAAGAGAGGAATTTAAAATTTCTATATATTTCGATATACCTTTAATATAAGTGCAATCTTGCAATTTTAACTTGCAATAGCCCCTCAAGAGATAATCTGCATCTCGTAAGATTGCATGCAAACGCTTTTTTAACTATAAGAATTTAGGGTTTTGTATCTCTGAATTCCCCTAGAGTCTTCTCTTGCCTTTGTAATGGGGAACATTTGGTGAATAAATGGTTAGTTTTGTAGATTTATTAGTTTTGCTACTGACTTTTATGTGGATGGTTTCAGTGTCACAAAATTTGAGGACTTAGCTCATCTGAGTTTCTGTGCGCCTTACAATGACTCATTATACATGCATCTAGATTTCAAGAGGTGTGATAATTGAATGGACACTATTGCTCACAGTTGTAGGAGTTTCTATTGCTACATTTAATCAATTTTGGATATTACCACATACCTCCTGGCCTATCTAACTTCATTTGTCACCAGAGAGAAAATTGTAGGAAAAACATGCACTGACTTTGCTGAAGATGAAAACCCTAAGAATTGCTCAACTAAAAGCATATAAATGAAAAAGTCAATGCAATATGATGAAATGCTTAAGAATTGGAAAGGGGCTTCACTGGCAATTGTGAAGAAAAAGATTTAATTCTAGCAATACATTATATCTGATGATATATGACATAGACTCATTTTACAAATTAAGCCAATTACTCTCAAGTAGCAATGTTCTATTTGGGTAAAAGTCAAGTAGCAATGTTCATGTAAGTACTTGGCACTATTGTACAACGGGGGAGGCTACGTTCTCGTAGAAAATCTCGTCCCCAAACGTCGAGGCATCTATTCTCTACTATATCAATGTTTGGGACATTATATTTTGTTATGTCTGGCAACCTCATTCGAACATACAAACATTGTGTATTTGTATGCATATGTATGTCAAACAATTGACGGAATGCTATGTCCATTCGTATAGCTTCACCTATTTTGCCTATGGAATGTTACTATTCATAATCAATAAATAGAACGAAACATTTCAATTGGAAAAGTTAAAAATAATGATGTGGAAGAGAGAAATTTGGAATTTGTGCATATTTCCATATACATGCAATATATGTGCAATCTTACAATCTTAACTAGCAATATACGTTGAATTACATCCTTAAGAGATAATTTGCATCTCTTAAGATTACATGCAAATGCTTTTGGTACTATAAGAATTTTAAGGTTTTGTGCCATTGAATTCTGTTAAGAGTCTTGTCTTACATTCCTAATGTGGAACATTTGGTGAATAAATGGCTAGTTTTGTAGATTTATCTATTTTGGTACCGACTTTAATGTGGATGGTTTCAAAGCAACAATGAAATGGGTAATTAGCTCATCCTATGATAGTGAGTCCACATACATATGTTTTCAATCCATGCCTTACAATGACTCATTATATGTACATCTAGACTTCAAGAGGTGTGATAATTAGATAACGTATAGTAACTTTGTCATAGGGAGATTTAGTGGAACTTGTAGCTGTAAGAGTTTTGAACATTACCACATACCCTCTAACTTGTATAACAACTTCATTATTGCCAGAAAGAAAACTGTTAGAAAAACATATCCAAACTTTGCTGAAGAGGAAAACCTTGAGAAATGCTCAACGAAGAACAAAGAAATGAAATAGCGTATGCCTAATGATGAAATGCTTAGAAATTGGAAAGTGATTCTACCCAATAACTATAAACTAATAGATCTAGTTCCAGCAAAAAGTGTGTTATCTCTTGAGATATATAACTTAGATTTATTTCACAAATTATACAGATACTTCGCACCGTTGCATAACCATGTGAAAAGTACTCGGGGAAAGCTGTGTCCTTATAGAAGATCTTCTCTTCTGAACATTAAAGTATCTACTCTCTATTATTTCAATATTTAAAACATTATATTTTGTAATGTCTAGCCAATCTCAGTCTAACACACAAATACTATGTATTCATATGCATATTTGTGTCAAATAACGAACAAATCGATCTGTGCATCCGTATACATTCGTCTATCCAATTTCTTAGCCTATAAAATGCTGCTATTCAAATTGACAAATTGAACGAAGCATTTCAATTAGAGAAGTTAAAAATAATGATGTGGAAGAGAGGAATATGAAATTTGTGTATACTTTGATGTATGTGCAATATATGTAAAATCTCACAATATTAACTTGCGATATGCATACAATCTCACAATCTTAACCTACAATATATGTGCAATAGCGCCCTCAAGAGAGATTTGTATCACTAAGATTGCATGCAAATGCTTTTGGTAACATAACAGTTTTAAGATTTCGTATCTTAAATTCCCTAGCGTCATGTCTTGCGTTCCTAATGCTGAATATTTGGTGAATTGATGACTGATTTTGCAATTTTTCTTTTACTAACTTTTATGTGAATGTTTTCTAAATAACAATGAATTTGAAGACTTAGCTTATTCTATGATAACGAGTTCATGAACACAAGTGTCACGACCTCGCCCCATTTCTAGAGTCGCAAGTGATAAGAGTTGCTTTCGTGATGTTAGGATCGTCGCCATCCCGATTCATTTTATCTTGTTATAATGTACATGCGAACATAAACAATTAACTCCTCGAACAAACAACAATTGGAAGATTGGGACCTACATCAAGTAGAATACTCTAATTTATATTATAACATTACAAGCCATCTCTACGGGCCATCTTTTCTTTTTACATCATAGTACAAGTTTTCCACATAGGCAAAGGGAAATCCTATTTCCTTTAGCGTGACTACAACTCCCAAAACTGACATGAGACTTCCATGCCTACAAGACTGAAAGATAAGGGAGTAAGTTTTGGGAAATTTAGTAAGTAAAATTACTAGTTCACTACTAGGAAAGCTTCTCATCATTAAAGCTTAGCAAGTACAACCCTCGCACGATAGTAAATCAATTGCAAATTCATTGCCACCTCTCAATTATCTATATGTGATCCACTTTCAACTTACTTATAAATTATTTCACCAAACAAGCTTATCAATATCACATAGTAACATGTTCGATAAGTTCATTAACCATATACACAATTCTTCCCATACTTTCAGGGGCTTCCCGACTCAACCAAGGCATCCGGCCTCAAGTTAGGCATCCCATATTTTTAGGAGCTTCCTGGCTCAACTAGGACATCCAACCATCAAGCTAGGCTTTCCATACTTTCATGAGCTTCTTGGCTCACCCAAGGCATCTCGTTCAATAAATGAGGCATTGCCGCCAACACTACGTGATGATGGGTGCCTTTTTGTCTTTAAGTGAACACACACAAGTGCATCACATAAGTCGATTCTTATATTTTCCCTTAGTTGACACATGCATGGCCTGAAGGTGTGCTCATTCGGTTGTGTGTGCCATAAGTTCCTGTACTACTCTAATAAACATGCCAGGAATGATCCTTGGTCCGTAACTTGAACCGATCACTTAGCATCAATCCCCGCACCAGACAAGGCTTGAAAACGGCACGCCTCAATGCCGATCCGTGACCTTGAGGCTTGGGTGCATCTTGCTTAGGTGAAGATCCTAAGCTTGAGGGACCTTGGTTTGACCCTATGTGAACATACCACGTACCGTGAATGATCCTAGGCTCTTGGTTTGATTCAACATCAAGCACAAGGTCTCCGCACCAAACCGAACCCTAAAATCGGCACCCTTTTGTGCCTTGCCAAGATCTCATGGATTTGGGCGATTCCCGTACCGATCAAGGTTTAGAATTGGCACACCTCAATGTTGATCTAGGACCTTGCAGCCTTGGGCAATCCCCGCACCAAGTGAGATTTCGAATTGGTACACTATTTGTTAAATTATGTCTCGAATTTGAGTGTTTACAAAACATGATTCGCTGGACTTTTGAAGTTGCACAAAAGAGGAAATATGAAAATATAAAACAAAAATAGGGAGCAAAGTTTTCCTTTTTGCTATAGAATTTGAAATGCGTGTAGATGAAGTCCACGCGCGTGAAGAAGGCAAAATCGTGATTGACCCAGGTCAAAGTTTGACCTAGGCACACACATGTATAAAACAGTTTTTTTTTTCTTTCTCCTTAGATGCCGCTGAAATCCTACAAGGGAAGGAGAGAGACGCACGTCCGCTGAAAGAGGAAGCCTGCACGTGGATAGTGGGCCCAAGTCAACAATTTGACTTTTTGGGGCACACAAATATAAAAGAAAGAAGCCTTACGTAGAAGACGTCATTGCAACTTTACGTAGAAGGGAGTCACGATAATTATGAAGCCATCGTGTGAAGCTTTGATTAAGAACGTGAAGCCATACGTAGAGCGTTTTGTTTCGAGCTTGAATGCGTGGTAATTTTGTACCGTGAGTTTATACCCAAGTGAGTTGTTTATTTATAAACATTTTTTGTTTAGGGTTAAATCTAAGTGTGGAAAACACTTGAGTGTTTGAGTGATTGTAAACTCTGATTCTCCGATTATAGTAGATTATTTGCTATTGTTTCTCCCCGTGGACATAGGTACTGATATTCGAACCGAACCACGTAAATTTATGGTCCTTATTTTTCTCGTTTATTTTCTAGCGATTTCGTGTTGACATAAATTGCAAGATCCTGTCATTTTCTCATATTATATCCCAACACTATTTATGCCAATTTAAGGCCTTATGGTTTGAATGACCTTGCCTTGTGATGAACTCAATCTGAACAAACCTCGGCTTCATTTCTGGATGTACATGACATAAGCACATGACCAAACACAATTGCAAGTAAAACCAAATAAAAGACATCACACACCATTCACGGCTTGACGGGTGAGCACTTAGCTAGCCTCAACAACGAAATCTATCTTCCAAGAGGAGAAAGAGGAACCTTACTTACCTTAGCGAACTTGAGAACCAACCTAGATAGCTTCGTGGGTTGAGGATGCGAGGCAGAGAGAAAGGAGAAAGGAAGGAGGGTAGGCATGAATGGCAAGGGGTTCCAATGATGGAAATGAATGGGGGCTCCTCCTATTTATAGGCACTAACTTCATCATTACTCATCCAAATGGCCCAATGTGGCACGGCTATGGCATCAAGGTGGCAAGCCTATTTTGCAAGGTCGCATGTCTAGGGTCCTAAGAGAACATTTGTCATTTTTTATTAGACCACCTATTGGCTTGCTCTTCAAGGCTTAATTTAGGCTCATGATGTGCCTATGGTCCTAAGGGACACAAAAGCCCATTTGATGCCTAATGTCCTCTCTTGATTGGTTAGCCTTTGCCTTGTTTACCAAAGCTGTCCTTTAGACTCATCATAACCTAAGATTCTAGAGGACACCTAAGCTTACAAGTCATCGACATCTTCTCTAAGGCAAATCTCAAGCCATCATTCCTTATCCAAACGGCCCAATCACATTTCTTGACGTGGCAAGGCTATTTGTCCAATAATTGCACCTAAAGAATGAGTCAGCACGACTAAAATATCTTGGTTGGCAATCTAGTTTATAGGCGTCATCGATGATGTCCACTTTTTCCCTTTCATTGGACCACTTGTATGCCTCATTTAATGAGTATTTAATGAAGTTTGAGGATAAGGCTATCAAGATTGCCAACTCGGTGCCTAAGTTCTTAGGTCATTAATGGGAGGCTTGGGTTACGCTCTCCGATTGGTCCATGTGTACGCCATCCCTTTCTTGCCTATCAAGGATATCTACAACTTCATCATTACTTTTAAAAATTCAAAGGACACATCACCCTCTTCATTAATGAGAGTTTTTAGAGTTTTATTCTATTTTGTCATTTTCCTCATCAAGAAGGTGGTCTAGAGAATTATGTAATCTAAGTTGGTTCTAGAGGCTGGGAAAGGGATCATTAGGTGCACCTTGAAAAATCGAATCACGTACAACCGAGGTTCAGCCATCATGCCTATGCTCGCTCGAACCGTTCCTTTGGAAGGTCGGTCGACCTAAAGGGTCGGTTGTCCTTCAGCCAGTTCAAAACCAATCCTAAAGCTATCCATAGCCTAGCACTAAGTCAAGGCACTCATGAATCTTAGAATTAGTGACGGAATAGCTGGGTCTATCTCTGAGCTCATTTCAATCAATACCCAATCCATCCGTATGGTTCATGGCCAGTGCATTACCAATCCACAATTGGATGTCATCAATTCAAAATTCATTTCTGATCACTAAAAATTAAATAGAGAATGATGCATTTTTAGTCATAAAACTATTGCATTTGATCAAGTCGAATCGTTCGTGTATCGGTGCATAGGTGGGTGGAATCACCCATAACTAGGCACTATGACCGATCGGATTGATCCATGACCATTCGCTGATCCAAAATCGTCCCATGACTAATCCTTGTGATCAAAAAGTCATCGTATGAGCTAGTGATCCTATCCCATTGGTATGGTCGGTAGACAATTCACGGCTGACACCTCAGCTAGTTCGTGGCCGATCGGTTGGTCGACCATGACCAATCCTTGATTCCTTACCGATCAAACCAATCAATCCATGGCCAATGACCCATGGTTGATCCATTTATGACCTTATGGCCGATCCTTTCGAGATCGGAATCGAGAATATTACAACAAGTATCAATCCACACCTTACAATGACTCATTATAAATGCATTTAAACTTCAAGAGATGTGTAATTGGATGGACAATATATGTATAGTAATTTACAATTCATGGCCGACACCTAGCACAATGGGCTTTTTGATCAATATAATTTACTAGAATGAATTAAATGAAGAAAAAACAAGTAAATCTCTACATATAAGCTTCAAAATTTCAGATCGAAGCCTCCCATGGCCGAAAATTCAGTTTTCTTAAATTTAAGCACTAAAAACTTACCTTAATGCGACAAAATGATGTTAAACCATATGTATAACAATACCCATACAACGATTTACAACAAATATCAATCAATTGCAAGTGATTTGAAACTTCTACAACTTTTTCCATATATAAACCCTAGAATTTTAAATTTAAAATTCTCACTCAATTCTCAACGAAATTATACAAATTATATATGGTTAGAAAGATCTCGACATGTAAAACAAAAGCCCTATGGTTTCAAGATCAATCGAGCAAAAAATCCACATGAAAAAATAACGTCCATATTCGGCTAAAAAAATTGAATTTTGTTCATAATTTTTTTTTTTTTTTTAAAAATGTGGCAAAAATTGTTGTTTGATAAATGCAATATGATCTTGGGAAGCACATGTTGTAAAAAATTTCATATTGTTTGATAACTTTTGGGCATAAATTTTTGGAGTTCACTATTGATAAAAATTAGTATATACAATTACTCGCCCAAAGGCGGTTATTATGTATATAACTTTCACCAAATGCATGAAGAATAATTTCCAAATTTAAAATGGGGATGTATAATTGAAAAATATTTATCTGCCCAAATGGGATAAATGTTTTGAAAATTATATGTAATTCCCTTTATATTGATATTATAGAGATGTATGATTTAAAGAATTTGTCTGCCTAAAGGGGATGGATCCTCCATGGTTATTCTCCTTATTGTTACTTTATAAACTTCATGCTATAGAAAATAATGATGCATTATACACTTTATCGAAATGGGAGTTTATAATGTACTCATTATTTTTGTTGAATTGCTTATTGCCCAAAATTGATTTTATTACATTATATGTGACAAACAGTTACATTTGCTGTAAATAACAATAATGTTGTAGTTGAAATGTTAACTAAATCAAACTTCAAGAGATTGAAGCAAGATATAGAGTTTGCTCTATGCATTGTTGATATGGACTTGGCTCCATGTGAGGATAAACATTCTAGGCCCAATGATCAAATACTACAGATCAAAATGCCCATTATACTAGATGGGAAAAATCTAACCGACTAAGCCTCACTGCTATGAAGAGGTCCATTGCTAAGCATCTTATTAATGGTTTGCTAGAAAATACGAATGCGAGATAGTTCCTTGAAGTGGTGAGAGAAAGATATAAAGTCTCAGATAAAGCTAAAGTTGGGAACTTGCTGAGTGAGTTAATGAACATGAGGTATGATGCTGTTGTGGGTGTTAAAGAATTTATACTGAAGATGGTCCATATTTAGTCCAAACTTAAAGCCCATGAAATTGTCCTTTCTGAAAATTTATTGTGCATCACACCTTAAATGGTCTACCGGCTGAATTTAGCCAAATTAAGACCACTTGCTCAGAATGAGATATGGAGTGTCAATGCCTTGATTACCAAATGTGTGACTAAGGAAGAAAAGTTAAAGAATGAGAAGTATGAGTCCACCCACTTAACTACCAATGCTAAGTTCAATTCATCTAGAGGCAAATTGAAGCTTAAAGGGTCAAATGCTCATGGTCCAAAGAAAGGGTAAGACTTCAAGAAAAATGGGAATTATGGGAGAAATGGAAATAAGAATTTCAAATGTTTTCATTGCAAGAAATAGGGTCACAAGAAAGCCAATAGTTATAAGTTTCAAGCTTGGCTAAAAGTAATAAAAGAAAGTCACTAAGGTGAGTTGTTAGTTTGTTTTGAATCAAATCTAGTTGATGTTCCTTTGAATTCTTGGTGGCTTGATTCTAGTGCTATTGTTCATGTGACTACTACCTTATAGGGTCTCACAAGTCTAAAGAATCCAAGTTTAAGAGAGTCAAAGCTTAAAGTTGAAAACGATATTGGAGTTGATGTGGAGCGCTTTGAATTTAGATTCTGGTTTTCAGCTTATTTTGAATAATGTCTTTTATGTTCCTAGTTTTAGGAGAAACTTAGTATCTCTTTCTTCACTCAACAAAGCTGGATGGTCTTTACTTTGCAAATTAAAGAGTGGATTTGAGTTATGATTCCAAAATTATTGGGAATTGTGTTTTGTCTGATGGATTATATCGATTATTCTTATCTCCCGATAGACCATACTGCTTTTTTCATTGTCAAGAATAATGTTGCTAAGAGATCTTTAATCAAAGAAAGATCTTCATTGCTATGGCATAAGTGATTAGGGCATATCTTCAAAGAAAGTGTAAAGCAACTTATCAAGGTTGATATTCTTCCTCCTCTTAACTCAGATGATACTAAGACTTGTGTTGATCGTATGAGGGGAAAATTAACTAAAACCAAGAAGAAATGTGCTACTTGCAGTCAAAATTTATTGGAGATAATTCATATTGATATTGGTGGGCCATACTCAACCATCTTGTGTGGAAATAAGTACTTCATCACATTCATTGATGACTTCTTCCATTATTTTATGTTTATCTAATTAAGGAGAGGATTGATACTCTTGAAATGTTCAAAGTGTTTTGTACTGAAGTTGAGAAACAATTGAGAAAAATTATCAAAATTGTCAAATTTTTATTAAGGTGGTGAATATTATGGGTGATATATTTATATTGGACAACAAATGGGACCATTTGCAAAATATATGCGGGATTGTGGTATTGTTGCTCAACATACAATACTTGGTAGTCCTGAACAGAATGGTGTAGCTAAATGGCACAATCACACACTCATACAGATGAAACGAAGTAAGATGGATAGTTCTAATTTGCCTAAATACTTATGGGGTGATGCAATTAAAACATCAACTTATATATTAAATCGTGTACCTAGTAAATAGATGTCGAAAACACTTTTTGAGTTGTGCAAGGGGAGAAAACCAAGCTTAAATCACTTTCGAGTTTGGGGTTGTCCTGTAGAAGTGAAAATTTATGATCATTTTTAGAAGAAGACCAAACCCAGGACTATTAGATGTTACTTTATTGGATACCTTGATCATTCCAAAATGGTATAGGTTCTATTGTCCTCCTCATGGCACTAGAGTCGTTGAATCCCAAACTACAAAATTCTTAGAATTAGATGTTGTTGAAAAGAGTTATCAATCTTTCGAAAGGAAAGAACCAAACAAAATGGTCTCTATTTCATTGCCTATCCTGCATGATGATTCTATGCAAGAGCCTTGCAAAGTGGAAATTCAGCAAGAAACAGATACTGAAGATATGACGATAGATCCTCCTACCACAAATGAAATTCCCAAATGAATGATGCGGCACCAAAAATGCTTGTGCAAAGATCACGCGACAAAGAAAACCAATGCCTCTAAATGATTATCATGTCTATCTTGGAGAAGTAGATTTTGACATTGGAAATATAATTGATCGGACAACTTTCAAAGAAACACTTAATAGTGATCAGGCATATAAATGGTTAGAAGCGATGAAGGATGAAATGATTTCCATGTCAACTAATCAAGTATGGAAACTTGTTGATTTACCTGATGAGCATAAATTGATTAGTTGCAAATGGGTATTCAAAACCAAGAAAGACAATAAAGGCAAAATAGAGAGATTCAAGGCAAAGTTAGTCACAAAGAGAGAATGCATTGATTATACTGAAGTTTTTAGTCACAAAGAGAGAATGCATTGATTATACTGAAGTTTTTTCTCTAGTGTCTACTAAAGACTCTTTTCAAATAATCATGGCATTGGTGGCTCATTTTGACTTAGAGCTTCACCAAATGGATGTCAAGACAGCCTTTTTAAATGAAGATCTAGATGAAAAAGTATATATGCAGCAAGCTAAAGGGTTTAAAGAAGCCAAAAATGAGCATATGGTGTGCAAACTTCAAAGGTCCATCTATGGTCTCAAACAAGCATCACATCAGTGGTACTTGAATTTCACAAAGTTGTGAGATCGTTTGGCTTTGAAAAAAACAAGTTTGGTCAATGTATCTACATGAAAGTAAGTGGGAGTAAATATATATTTTTTAGTACTTTATGTAGATGACATTTTACTTGCTTGTACTGATGTTGATCTATTGAATGACACAAAAAGTTTTCTATCTACAAAGTTTGATATGAAAGATCTTGAGGAAGCCTCTTTTGTTCTAGGCATTGAAATTCATCGTGATAGATCTAAGAAGGTGAAGCTCCTATTGTGAAAAGAGATAAACTAAGCATAGAACAATTGTTTGGGAAATCTCTTATGATGTTTTGAAGATGACAAAATAAATCAAAAGCTATTAACATGTTTAATGGTTGAGTAACATACTACGCAGATGTTAGAATATGTAAAGGATATTCTCCAAAGTATATTCTGAAGATTTCCAGACTTCTATCTACAAAGTTTAATATCTAACGTTGATTTCGATGATACAGACTCAGACAATGACATGGACGATGAAAACTTGCTTTTATGATCAAGAAATTCAAAAAGCTGAGTAGAAAAGGAAGGAAATTCGATGGAAGAAGATAATACAAGCAGAATGGACAAAAAAGAACAATGAAATAAGATAATGAGCAAGGAAAATATGCTTAATGGCACATTCAGACTCAAACTCGAATTCGGAATCGGAGTCTGACTCAGACACAGACATAGAATCAAAGTTTGATTCAGACACAAACCAGAATTCGATGAGAAAATTGAGGTAAGCCATTCAAAAATTCTTATCAAAGTTCTTAAGTATATAAATGAGCTCTGCTTAAATCTCAAATTTTCTCTTAAAAGGATCTCTGAACTAAAAAATGAGAATTCACATCTTAGGCAACATGATCTTTCTTGAAAAGAAAAGTTTGAAATTTTTCGAAAAAAAAATTCTAAAAACAAAAGAAAGTTGAGATTTACTTGTCAAAGGAAATGATTCTTTAAAAAAGGAATTTTCAAATATTTCAACAAAATTTTCAAATGGTTTAAAAACATTAGAGCATATTCTTTCCATACAAGTACCTTACTATAATAAGTCGGGACTTGGTTTCAATAAGGAAAGTGATTCTCTAATTGATTTTCCTAAAATTAAGGAGAGACTTAGACAAAGACCTCCTAGACTTGAGTACAAAAAAACATTTTCAAAAGATCTTTACAAAACCTGTTGGTTGAAATGCTCTCAAATGTTCAAATTGTGGAGACTTAGAGCATTTTGATAAAGAATGTCCTAAATTATGGAGACCTATTAAGAAAGATTTGGTAAAAACAACATATTCTACTAACTCTCATGTATAAAAAAAAAATGGGTACCAAAGAAAAGATGAGTTATTTTTGCAGGAAATAAAAGAAAAGAAGAAAGAGAATTTGGTAAGGAATTTTTTTATTCTCAATTTGATTTGGGCAATAAATCTCATTATACTTATATTCTCTTTGTGCATTGATTGATTCGGACTTTATTATGACCATATTTTATGATTGGTTTTATTGAAGGAAGAATCGTGTGATTTATTTTTGAGTTGAGATTTGATATAATACGTGTGATTATTTTGCTTAGAGACAAATGAAATTATTTGGTTTGATTTTATGCTCTCAGATTTTATCATATTTTGCCAAGTAAAAATCTGTAATATTAATTTATTATGCAAGATATTTTTAGATACTCAAGGATTTTATTCTCTCTGTTTTTTATCGTACTATGACTAATTGAGAATTTATTTTTCAAAATATCATTGTGCATAATACTCTTTCTTTGAATACTTTGTTATAATGAATTAAGAAAGAATATTTGTTTATCTTGGAGATTTTCTATTTTACTCTAACGAAATGGAAGGATCCAAATTGATGGATACCAAAAAGGAATTTAGTTCATTGCAAGAAATTCTTTAAGGGAAGAAAGATTGCAAATTTACGCAGATTTTGGTACAATCAAAAATGCGAAGATTGGTAATGATTTTTTATCAATGGTATATTTCAAACATATACCGGGTAAGAGAATATTTTTTTGTTATCATCCCGCCTTTCAAATTTCTATGTGCATTTATCATAATTTTGGATGACTGTTTATTATATTGCAAATTTCTTTTGTTATAAATATAAAGCATTGCAAGTTTTTACTTGATTTGACACGTGATAGAAATATCATTTTTCTTTTTGCGAAATGCATCAATAATATATTTGAGATTTATGCTCAAGGAAATCCATTTTGATCTCGAAAGATATTATTGCATATTCATGGATATTCTTACTATATTATCCAAAGATATCTTATATCTAGCAAGTTTTGATCTGCAAATCGGAGGAAGGTATTACGTGATTTTTTTTTTTTTTTGCAAGGATTGTTATCTATTATACAAGATTTTGCAGGTGGCAATAGAATCTTCCATATGAATTTTGAAAAGCTCGATTAGAAAATTGTGGAAATTCTATACTATTTTTTAGAGGTTCAAAAATTCCCTTCCTTGTGCAAAGTTTTTGCAAATTGTTGAGGAAATCTCTTATGTGTTGTACGGAAGGTTGAGTAGCTCTGAATTTTAATAATTGATAATTTTATATATGACATTCAATATATTTATTCAAAGAAAGGACATTATATATTATGTGAATATTATTACAACTTATTTGTGCAAAAAGTTTGTTTAGTTTATGCAGGTTAAATTCGAAAAGAGCTTGGTTGAAGAAAATAAATTTTTGTCTCGAATTTCAAAATACAAATGATCGTTGTGGATATTATTGCTACGAAGGATATAATGGAAAAATATTATGCTCAACATGCACAAGCCACAATTAGTACTATTCACAAATAGTCATGATGACAGGGAAAGAAAGCGAATCCAAAAGAAAAGGAAAATAATCGTGATCACCTCAAAAATGCAACAAATTAAGGGGGGGCTTTGATCAATTATGGAAAAATATTTTTGAATTGATTGCGATCTTGATTATTTTGGAAGGAAATAAAAGGTAAATGTGACAAAACTTGTCAAGTTTTACGAAATCCAGTTAGTGTATCTTTTATTACCTTTTGTCATTAACAAATCTCTTATTGATATTATCATTTTATTATAGCAAAATGGGTCAAGCGAATTTTATAATGCATCCGTGATTTTTATTAGATCTTTGCTGATATATATGATCGAAGTGAGCTATATTGCCTATTTTTAATATTCAACTTACTTTGTAAATGCTGATTTTTTTTTTAAATTGAGCAAGATATTTGTTATCATTTTATATTCTCTACATGATACTTTTTTTATTGCTTTTTGATTATCACAAAAAGGAGGAGATAATATAAATATGCATATGTATTAATTGGTTGATATTATTTATTGCATAATATTGAGCTGCGATTATTTTTCTATATATTGTTATACTCAATTTATTTGTTGTCTTTTGATTCAAATCACATTTTTTGAAAATCTAAAATTTGATGATTGATTTATCAATATTTTAAAAAGTGTGATTACACATTTGCATATTCAGAGATTGTTTTGTCATCATCAAAAAGTGGGAGATTGTTAGAGAAATCTCTTATGATGTTTTGAAGATGACAAAATAAATCAAAAGCTACTAACATGTTTAATGGTTGAGTAATAGACTATGTATATGATAGAATATGTAAAAGATATTGTCCAAAGTATATTCTGAAGATTTCCAGACTTCTGTGTCAAAGTCTAAAAACTGCCAGACTTTAATATCAAAGTCTATTCTACATTAGAAGTTTGCCAACTCGACAAATTCTAGACTGAACATGAATGACGAACCAGAAAGACAGATTCTATATTGAAACTGAACTTAATCGAGACTGTGTTCGGACTTTAAAGCTAAATCTGTTTAGAAGCGAGAATATGTTCGGACCCGTTGTAAAGTCTATTCCACTTAGACTTTACATCCAGTTCGACGAACGTATCATAAGCCCCAATCATATAATGGTTAGTGATATGATTTGGATTCTATATCAAGATTGATTTGATTAACTAAATTTAATTGATCGACAATTGAATCTTGAAGACAAGAATTTTCTATACGAAAAAGCTTTACTTATGGAAACCAAAATTTTGTTTGTATTAGCGATCGAATCAATTTAGGATTCTACTTACGTCACTCAACGGTTACAAAATCTTCAAGATACAAATCTATCCAATGGGTAGATTGATCCTTGAGATACTGTCCAATGGCTAGTTTGGAAGTGGAGGAGTATTTAAGGAGATGAATGACTAATGAGCAAGTAAGAAACGGAGCGTAAAATTTATAATTCTAAAATCTGAGCGACCTTCGATCATACACTTGTCTTGGGTGAGTTTAAACATTTGTGATTGTGAGAGAAATACCAAAAGAGTGACTTAGTAAGATAGTGTAATCTATCACTAAGTGGTTGTACTCAAAGTTGTAATATCTTGTTGATTGCATAGTGGAATCTAGCTAGAAAACTGTTAACATGGAAAAGTGGACGTAGGCTTGATCTAAGCCAAATCACTATAAATTTCGTGTGCAACATTCTCTTTCATAAACTTTTTATTTTGTTAAAGTCTGAACTCACTCAAAATATGTTGTTCTTCAGACTCAGTTTCAAAAGTTTGTTGATCATTAGACTTAGATTCAAAAGCAAAATATTTTACTACGTTTCGTGAAAAAAAAAAAAATTTCACACCTATTCATCCCATCTAGGTGTTCATACTAGCACTTTAAATAATAACCCAAGAATGATGTGAAAAAATAAGTCATGAAGAATGTTCCATATGCTAGTGCAGTTGGTAGTCTTATGTATGCACAAGTATGTATCATGTCTGATATTGCTTTTGCTGTAAATACTCTTTGAAGATATCTATCGAATCCAAGTCATGAACATTGGGTTGTAGCTAAAAAGGTGATGAGATATCTACAATGAACAAAAGACTTCATGCTCGTGTATAACAAAGTTGAGGACTTAAAGGTGATTGAACATTTAGATGTTGATTTTGCTAGTTGTTTAAATGATAGAAATCAACTTCTAGATATATTTTTATGATGGCTGGAGGTGCTATTTCTTTGAAGAGTACAAAGCAAACCTTGATTACGAACTCTACAATGTATGCTGAGTTTGTAGCATGCTACGGTGTGTCAATTCAAGTAATTTGGCTCAGAAATTTGATCTCATAATTACGAGTTGTGGACTCTATTACTAGACCTATAGTGATCTACTATGACAACATTGCAGTTGTGTTTTATTCCAAGAATAATAAGATCAACAATGCATCCAAACACATGGAGATCAAATATTATACTATAAATGACTTGGTAAAAAGGGAGACATTTTGATCGAGAATATCATAACTGAGTCAATGTTGGCTGATTCTCTAACAAAAAGCTTACGACCCATTTTGTTTAAAGAATATGGGTATTTTAGATTCTTTTGATTTCTTTTATTAGTAAGAGCTATAAAATTTGTATTTCTGGATATTACAATTATATACAAACTGATAATGCTTTTATGATGTTTATTAAAGCATTTTAAATGATTGTTATTATTGATTTTATTGTTATCATTTATCCTATTGATTGAAAAATAGAAGTATAAAACAGTATCTTTAAACAAATTTTAGTTTAAAGTTGATTGGATGTTACTATAATGAGATTTCATGTTGGATTATCACATAGTCGTATAATTTCATGTTATTTAGAAATTGCGCTAATACATTTTTATGTCGTTGAGAAATACCATTGAAGACTAATAAGAAATAGTGCATATTTTGATCACGTGTTGGCATTATTTCTTATTACACTGCTAGGCCCATGATCCATGAAAATATAATACTTATTATATGTGATTATGGAATGTCATGTGTTGTGGTATTTTCTTAACACATTGATCTTCATAATCCTATACCGTGGTAATATAGGATTGGATAGGTTTTGAGATGCTATTATTGGAATATTATTTTTTTAAGTTGTGGCCACATAAAACAAAACTTTTAGTTATTCCCGATAGTGTCGTTTTCAATATTTTTTTTTCAAAATAATAATAAGTTGATTAATATAGCCCAAGTGGGAGAATGTTGGAAAGTTCCTGTAAAATGGGCTTACATTAATTAATTGATTTTATATTTTAAATAATCGGATTAATGGATATTCCAATATTTATTAAACCCTAAAGTGATCTTATTGAATTGGGTATTGACATCTATTAATAATGGGCCTAGTTGAGCAGTAAGATGTGGGCAATAATGTTTAACTGAAGCCCATAATGGGAAAGGCCCAGTTGATATGCTATTGATTATAGTTTGCTAGGTTCCTTCTCTAACCTATAAAATGGTAGGTAATACCTATCAGTTGTTTAATCCCATTGAAAGCTGCTATACCAAAATAAGTCATAAATAAGAAAATATGGCATTTCGATAAATCTCTGATTATCAAAGTGATTTATTTTTCTTCAAGTGAAGCAATAGCTCAAACAGGTATGTTTTATTCCGCTGTGCTTATTGATTTTGGTGTTTTACAATCATATATGGATCAAATTCTTCTTAATTAATTAGTTATCTATGTGAATAATTTTCTACATATGGTATCGGAGTAACATATATGATTATAGAACCCAAGATTATTATTTTTTATGAACAAAATTCGAAATTTTTTAGCCAAATATGGGCATTATTTTTCACGTGGATTTTTTGCTCGATTCATCCTAAATCCATAGGACTTTTGCTCTACATGTCGAGATATTTCCAACCATATATAATTTATATAATTTCATTAAAAATTGAGAGAGAATTTTAAATTTCAAATTCTAGGGTTTATACATGAAAAAGTTCTAGAATTTTCAAATTACTTGCAATTGATTTATTTTCGTTGTAAATCATCGTATGGTTATTGTTATACATACATATATGTTTTGGCATCCTTTTTATTGCATTAAGGTAAGTTTTTAGTGCTTAAACTTAAGAAAATTGAATTTTCAGCCATGGGAGGCTTGGATCCAAAATTTTGAAGCTTACATGTGGAAGATTTACTCATTTTTTTCTTCATTTAATTCATTCTAGTAAATTATATTGATATTAGAAGCAAGATCCATGGAGAAAATTCATCAAAAATCAAATATTATGTGTTTTTGGAGCTTTGGGTCAAAACCGAGTCGTGTGACTCGGTTTGCAGTAAATTCGGGACTCGGCTAGAGGTTGAAGAAGACCTCCAACTAGGCCAAGCCAAAGCCCATCCTTTCCTTTTTATTTTACATTTCAAGTTCTGGGATATGCCCAAAACCCTTACTTATGGATGGGCTTATGCCCATCCTTTCTTTTTTTCCTATTTCAGGTTGTGGGCTACACCCAGAATCCTTATATTGTTTTTTAATGGATGTGAGCCCAATCTAATTTCCTTTGGGCCTATAGCTCAATTCGTGGGCCAATTTTAATTTAAGGAAGTGATGGGCCAACCCCAAGCAGCCCGCTTGGGCTCCTACGGGTCTACGAACTAGGCGAAGGTTAGGGCCCACGTGTAGGGTCCGAAATATTAAAATAAAAAAATTGTTATTTGATAAATGCAATATGATCTTGCGGAGCACATGTTGTTAAGTGTTTCATATTATTTGATGAATTTTGGCATAAATTTTTGGAGTTCACTATTGATAAAATTAATATATACAATTACTCGCCCAAAGGAGGTTATTGTGTATATTAATTTGACAAAAAGCATGAAGATTAATTCCCAAATTTAAAAGATGGGAATGTATAATCGAAAAGTATATTTCCCAAGGGGGATAAATGTTTTGAAAATTATATGTAATTCCCATCTATATTTATATTATGGAGGTGTATGATTTAAAGTATAAAATAGTATCTTTAAACAAATTTTAGTTTAAAAATGACTGGATGTCACCGATTATGAAATCTCATGTTGGATTGTAACATAGTCGTGTAATTGCATGTTGTGTAGAAATTGCGTTAATATAATTTCATGTCGTTAAGAAATTGTATTGAAGACTGATAAGGAATAATGTATATTTTGATCACATGTTAGCACTATTTCTTACTACAGTACTTGGCCCATGATCCATGAAAATATAATGCTTATTATATGTGATTATGGAAGGTAATGTGTTGTGGTACTTTCTTAACACATTGATTTCTATAGTTATGTACTGAGATTATATAAGATTTGATTGGTTTTTAGATGCCGTTATTGGAATATTATTATTTTTTTTAAGTTCTAGCAATATAAAACAAAAATTTTAGTTATTAACTCGATAGTGTCGTTTTCAATATAATTTTTTTTAAATAAAAATAAGTTCATTAATGTGGCCAAAGTGGGAGAATGTTAGAAATTTCCTATAATATAGGTTTACATTGATTAATTAATTTTCTATTTTAAATAATCGAGTTAATGGATATTATAATATTCGTTAAACCCTAGAGTGATCTTATTGAATTGGGTATTGGTATATATTAATAACAAGCCCAGTTGAGCAATAAGGTGTAGGCAATTGTGTTTAATTGAAGCCCATAATGGGAAGGGCCTAGTTGACATGTTATTGATTAGGATTTGCTAGGTCCCCTCTCTAGCCTATAAAATGGTAGATTATATCTATCAGTTGTTTAATCCCATTGAAAGCTGCTATACCAAAATATGGCATTTCGATAAATCTCTGATTATCAAAGTTATTTATTTTTCTTCAAGTCAAGCAACAGCTCAAACAGGTACTTTTTATTCCGCCGTGCTTATCGATTTTGGTGTTTTACAATCATATGTGGATCCATATATGTAGATCAAAAGGCCCATTATGCTAGATGGGACACCTAACTTAATGGACCTCGTGATAAAAAAAAGTACGAAGATTTCAGTATTTTAGAGTCATATATCGATTTTAGTGTTTTACAATTCATAGCCAACACCTTGGCCAATTCGTGGCTGATCGATCGGTCGGACCATGACCAATCCTTGATTCCTTACTGATCGAACCAATCAATCCATGGCCAATGACCCATAGTCAATCCATTTAGGACCTTATGGTTGATCCTTTTGGGAGTGGAATTGAGCATATTACAACAAGTATCCAATCCATACCTTACAATGACTCATTATAAATGCATTTAGACAATATATGTATAGTGATTTTGTCATAGGCAGATCCAATGGAGCTTGCAGCTACATTAATTTCTATTGATATAGGAAATCAAGTTTTAAACACTATCAAATACCTTCTGGCCTATATAATAGTTTCATTTGTCGTCAGAGAGAAAAATGTTAAAAAATCTCGTGCTGACCTGATAGAAGGTGAAAACCTTAAGAATGGCTTAGCTTAGAACATAAAAATGAAAGAGCCAACACTTGATGATGAAATGCTTAAAAAATTTGAAAGAGTTTCCACCAGAACTATAAAGTAAAAGATTTAGTTCCAACAGAAAATACGTTATCTTTGAAAATATATGGCCTGGACTCATTTCACAAACTAAGGCAATCATCATAAATCAGGAATGCTCATAAATAAATAAATAAATAACTCAAGTAGAAAAAGAATGAGAAACAAAATGAACTTTGTACATTAACTTTAGAGTAAGATTGGCTCCATATATACTCCATCAAGAGTCAAATGAGTCTATCAATCATCTTTTGACCTTTTCTCTTTTAAATTTCAAAAGTAGAAGTTAACACCCTTCCCCCCTTCTCCTTACAAGTAGATGCTCGAAAACAAATACATATCTTCATAATTTTGGGTCACGTGCTTCGTTCTAATATCATGTTGTTAATGTTACTAATTAACAATAAGACTTGGCGTGATATTAGGTCTCTAATGACTGTACTTTTGGTTAACCAAATTGTACAGCAACTATATGCAATTCTCCTTCAATAATCAATAACAAAGAAAATAAAGCGAAATTGAGCGAGGAAAGACAACATACCCCTTCTGCATCTGCTGCACTCATAGTTGGCAAGATCGTTGGTTTATTGCAAACATTGCCTCTAATATTTGGTGCTGAAACCCTCTTGACTTTTATGGGCGTAAAATCTGTAAGTGGCTTGATTATGTCATTTGTTGAACTTTTTAAACTATTAAAAATCTCTTGGCTTTTATTGGTGTAAAGTTCTATTTGTTTGATGTAACATATGAAAGACAAAACATGCATAATACCTTCCGCAAATTTCTAGCCCTTAGGGTCTCTTCCTGAAGGGACATGATAGAGTTAGAATTATATCCAACTTCTATAAACCCCTTTGGCCTTAGCTATATGCAACAAAGCACCAAGCTACATCCCTGAAGTTTGCATGTTTAAAATGCTACTAAAAAAAGGAAAAGATTAACTGGCTTAAGCCACTTTAGGAAGAGACCCTAAGAATTTGAAACCTATGGAAGATATTATGCATGTTTTGTCTTTCATATGTTATATCGAACAAATAAAACTTTACACCAATAAAAGCCAACAAATTTTTAACAGTTTAGAAAGTTTAGCAAATGATATAATCAAGTCACTTACAGATTTTACACCCATAAAAACCAGAGAGTGTCAGCACCAAATATTAGAGGCAATGTTTGCAACAAACCAACGATCTCGCTTACTATGAGTGCAATAGATCTGGTAGGGCTATGTTGCATTTCCTTGCTCAATTTGGATTTATTTGCTTTGTTATTGATTATTGGAGGAAAATTGCGTGTAGTTGCTGTAAAATCTAGTTAACTAAAAATACAATCATTAGAGACATAACATCACGCCAAGTCTTATTGTTAATTAGTGAAATTAACAACATGAGATTAGAACGAAGCGCATGGCTTAAAATTATCAAGATTTGTATTTGTTTTTGAGTATCCATTTGCGGGGGAAGGCGAAAGGGTGTAACTTTATTCTGAAATTTAAAAGAGAAAATGTCGAAAGATGATGGATAAACTTATTCAACTTTTGATGATGGATAGAGTTAATATACGGAGCTCATTTTGTTTCTTCTCTTTTTCTACTTGAGGTTTTTTTATGAGCCCTAATTTGTGGTGATTGCCTTAGTTTGTGAAATGAGTCCGGGTCGTATATCTTCAAAGATTACGTATTTTCTATTGTAACTAAATCTTTTATTTCCTAGTTGCCGGTAAAAACTTTTTCAAATTTTTTAAACATTTCATCGTCAAGCATCAACTCTTTCATTTTTATGTTCTAAGTTAAGTCATTCTTAAGGTTTTCATCTTCTCTCAAGTTGGCATAGGACTTTCTAACATTTTCCTCTTCGATGACAAATGAAGTTGTTATACAGGCCAGAAAGTGTGTGATAGTGTTCAAAACTTGATTTCCTATATCAATAAAAACCCATATAGCTATGAGCTCCACTAGATCTGCCTATGACAAAATTACTATACGTATATTATCCATCCAATTATCACACCTCTTGAAGTTTAAATGAAATATAATGAGTCATTGTAAGGTGCAAATTGGATACTTGTATTTGTGCACTCGTCATCATAGAATAAACCAAGTCCTTAAATTCCTTATTATTTAGAAACCATCCACGTAAAAGCTAGTAAAAAAAATTGCAAAATCAGTCATCTATTCACCAAATGTTCCGCATTAGGAACGCAAGACATGATACTAGGGGAATTTAAGACAAAAAATCCTAAAACTATTCTAATTAATTTGCAATTGTTGCTTGTTTAAATAGGGCTCTTCCATACTAACCCCTCAAGAATATACTTGAAATTAAGATCTGTAAGGACTCATGCTACTCTTCTTTCTTTTGCAATGCAATGTGTTTTTGGAGGTTCCAAAGATACCAAAACTCTTCTTTATGCCACTGTTATGAGACTCTTCTTTTTCAAAAGTTACTTTTGCAATTATCGTGTCAAATCTACATTTAAGTAATTAGCATTTACTTTAAACAATTTTATTTTTCTTAAGAACTTAAAAATATGGAGAAATGGGTTTGCAATGTATATATAACATATTTCTTAAAGTTAGGATGCACTTGTGATTTGTGTTGCAAAAATCCCACGTCGGAGTATTGTTGTGATGTAAAATAGTTAATATTATCTTATCTGGCCAATAGCTCATTAACTAAAGTAAAATTGTGAACCCAATTCAGTATATTTAAGTTCACTCTAAACTAGTAATGAAATGCATCGCCGTGACACTATTTTAATTGATTGCAATTGTTGCTTGTTTGGATAGGATTCTTCTCTACTATAGATAAGGTTCTTTCATACGAACTCCTACAAGAACATACTTGAAATTAAGATCGTAGGAGCTCCCGCTATTCTTCTTTCTTTTATAATGCAATGTGCATTTCAAGGTTTTAAGGATACCGAAACTCTTCTTTATGCCAATGTTATGAGAGACAATATTCTTGTTCTTTCTCAAAAGTTAGTCCAATTGTTGTGTTAAATCAACATTGGAGTGATTATCATTTACTTAGACAACATTATTTTTCTTAAGAACTTAGATGTATGGAGAAATTGGTTTACAATGTATACATAACACATTTCTTAATGTTAGGACACACGTGTGATTTGTGTTAAAAAAATCTCACATCAAAGAATTATTGTAGTGTAGAGTAATTAATATATCCTACTTTGCCCATAACTCATTGGCTTAAAAAAACATTGTGAACCCAATTTGGTATATTTAAGGTTACTTTAAGTTAGTAATGATCTACATTGTCTTGACACTATTTTAACTAATTGCAATTATTACTTATTTGGATAAGGTTTTTTCATACTATGGACAAGGTTCTTTTATACTAACCCCTACAAGAACGTACTTGAAATTAAGATCGGGCTCTGTTATTCTTCTCTTTTTACAATGCAATGCGTGTTTTGAGGTTTCAAGGTTACCAAAACTCTTCTTTATGCCACTTTTATGAGAGATAATATTCTTACTCTTTCTTAAAAGTTATGTTTCCAATTATTGTGTTAAATCTACATTTGAGTAATTATCCTATACTTTAGACAGCATTATTTTTCTTAAGAACTTAAAAAGCATGGAAAAATGGATTCATAATGTATGCATAACATATTTTTTTTTTTAATGTTAGGACACACGTGTGATTTGTGTTAGAAAAAATCCCACATCGAAAAATCATTGTGGTGTAGAATAGTTAATATATCCTACTTGACCCATAATTCATTGGCTTAAAGTAACATTGTGAACCCAATCTGGTTTTTTTAAGGTTACCCTAACCTAGTAATGATCTGCATTGCCTTGACACTATTTAACTTATTACAATTGTTGTTTGTTTGGATGGGGTTTTTACCGTACTAACCCCTACAAGAATGTACTTGAAATTAAGATCCGTAGGGCTCTTGCTATTCTTCTTTCTTTTGCAATACAATGCATGTTTCGAGGTAATTTTTCTTTATGAGATGATATTCTTACTCTCTCTCAAAAGTTATGTTTCCAATTATTGTGTCAAATCTACATTTGAGTAATTATCATTTACTTCAAACAAAATTCTTTTTCTTAAGAACTTAAAAATATGGAAAAATGGGTTCACAATGTATATATAGCATATTTCTTAATGTGAGGATGTATGCTTGATTTGTGTTAGAAAAATTCCACATCAAAGAGTTGTTATGATGTAGTGTAGTTAATATATCCTACTCGACCCATAACTTATTGACTTAAAGTAACATTGTAAACCCAATTTGGTATATGTAAGGTCACTCTAAACTAGTAATGTTATGCATTATCTTGACACTATTTTAATATATTGCAATTGTTGCTTGTTTCGATAGGGTTATTTCATACTATGGATAAGGTTCTTCCCTACTAACACCTACAAAAACGTACATGAAATTAAGATCTGTATGGGCTCCTACAATTTTTCTTTCCTTTGTAATGCAATGCATATTTCGAGGTTTCAATCAAAGCTCTTTTTCATCCACTATTATGAGAGATAATATTCTTACTCTTTTTCAAAATTTATGTTTCCAATTGTTGTGTCAAATTTACATTTGAGTGATTATCATTTACTTTAGACAACATTTTTTTGTCTTAAGAACTTAAAAAGTATGGAAAAACGGGTTCACAACGTATATATAATATATTTCTTCACTTTAGGATTCACATGTAATTTGTGTTAGAAAAATCTCACATCAAAGAATTGTAGTGATGTAGAGTAATTAGTATATCCTACTTGGTTTATAACCATTGACGTGTCTATAGCAACAAAAAGGTTTCATCGCTAGCTCATCTATGTGGACAAATAATATTTGTTGCCTTGCATTATAGGGGCACTACTTGTTTTTTTTAGAGACCATAAAGACCACAAATTGAAAGATTGGACATCACTGAGTATCAAAGGGCATGTAACATATTGAATATATCTTTTATGTCACTCACTTATTTCCATGAAAGAAAGAGTTAACAAACAAAAAGGCCGTATGATGACTGACAATAATTGCCACTAAAAGTCCCAAGAACTATTGAAGTAGGCATATGTCGTGACCTCCCCAAACAATGCATTACTTAAGGGTTGGCTAATGGATTATTAAGCCTAAACTCAACTTGAGCTCTCCCAAGTCCTTACCAATTTGTGAATTAATCTTCAAATTATTACATGCAACATCATTTTTAGTGGATCAGTTAGAATCCCAAGTTAAGTATCAAGAGAATTACTGATTCCTACAAACCAAAGAATATAGATTTGGGGACTTGATTACCCTAGATTATTCTAACGATGTTTTGGTACATTTTCTTTCTTACTCAAAAATATTTGACAAGCAGTTTGCATTGATTATAAACTATACACTAACATGAGGTGATCATGTGGGTATGAATGTAACAGCCAATAATCAAAGCAGTAAATAAATTGCAAGGAAAAACAGAATTAGCATCTGCAATGTTAACTGGAAAAACACACATTCAACCTAAATATGGTTTCTAATTAGCACGCGATTCCACTCAAATATATTTTAGGGTTTTCTTTTATTTAAATGAAAGCTAATGCTAACATGTAATGCAATTACTTAAATGCAATAATGTTTAAAGTATGTCTATCATAATACGACATGCAATTTCTAATTAAAGTGCTCTACGTGACATGCAATTGAATTAAATGAACCTAGCATGCGATTCTTAAATGACTGAACCTAATTCTATGTGACATGCACATGGCATTTTTTGTATTTTTCATTAAAATTTGCAACTAAAAATTAATGAAAATGAATTAGCTAGATTAAGATATTATTCAATTCAATTTAAGTATATACTTAAATTGGAATATTATCGTAACTAGATAAAGTTTATCCTAAGGAGAAGGACACTGCCAAAATTTGTGTACGGTTATTTTAAAGCCCAAAGTTTTTTTTGACTCACTTAAGTGCCACTTAAAAAAAAACAATTACTTAAGTATCAACTCTAATTTGGGTTAATAGAAACTCGGTGTGTGCATATTTTATTAATTTATTAATCGTACATGGCTTGCTAGTGTGCTTGATCAACATATAACCCCTAAACGACGTCACGTAATATGTTAAAAAATGATCACTTCAGTACTAGTTATTATTAAAAAATGATTACTTCAGTACCAATTATTATTAAAAAATGATCACTTCAATGCTAATTGTTATTAAAAGTGTCAATTATTGTTAAAAAAAAATGATCATTTTAGTGCTAGTCATTATTAAAAGAATAGTCACTTCAATGTCGATCTTAATGAAAAAATAATCACTTCAATGCAATAAAAAAAATTGCCATCGCAAATAAAATTTTAAATTAAAAAAATCATGTAATTTCTTTGATCAGAATTTCTCGTCAAGACACTTTTTTCTTACACAACTTTAAACACTTTTAGTGTCATCCTCCCCCTATCGTAACATACAATCTTATCAATAATGCAATGTTATCTATAAAGATCTACCCCTTAATCTTATCCATTATCTAATCTAAGCACGCAAGTCTATTTAAAAGATTTTCTAGAATCTACGTTAATCCAATCTGATAATTTTTTTATATCTTCTTTAGATAAAAACAAAATCAAATCGAATTAAACATGGCAAAGATAGAATCAAATGAAATAAAGATAGTATTCACATCAAATCCATTAAAATTTAAAAAATTTATAAAATTGATGAATCGTATTTATTGCAAGAGATTGGATTGGCCGTGGTCAAAAATCATTTCTCAGATTGTCGACCATGGGCATTAATGATTAGAAAATTATTCCTAATTCGAATGATACCCCAAATCTTAGAGATATGCATGTCAAATAACATAATTCAAAATAGGTAATAAAATTAAATACTCAAATGTTGGCTCGGACAATTACCTATTCGAATTTTGAGGTCCCAAACTTGGACCGCGGACGATGGCCGGTGGTGAACTTAGTGTGGCTGACGGTAGTTGGTTGCTCGCAACGAGGGACTCCTCGATGTCCACCTCGGCAAGGTTGCTTGCGGTAATTGATGTTGACCAAGAACAAGCCGACGGTGTGGACTTGTAGCGCTCGCAAGGAGGCAACCGCCGCGTGCGGTTGCTCTCCGAGATCGACGGGGTCACGGAGCTAAGCAGCCACAGCAGTTGTTGCACATCACCGAAGACCTGCAAAGAATGGATCGAGCTCGGCAAGGAGATGATTCACGGCGGGCCCGTGCTGTGGACAGCCGGGCGTCGGGATGTCCAGAACCGAACGAGAATTCGAGCTGCGTTTGACGTTCAGTAAACCTGCAGCACAAAAAAAAAGGGAACAATTTGCTACGAGTTGCCAAGGATTCCCAAGCTGCTGACGATGGTGTGAAGAAGAGATACCACGGTGCAAGAGCGGCAATGAAATCACGACAGTGTGAATCTTTTTTACGAGCAAAAACCCCTTTCAGTCTTCTCGCGAATAGAGAATCTCACAGCTTTCTCGCAAGGCCCTGGTTCGACGTGGAATCCCCGACGCGACAGCAGCGTGGGAGCGTCCGCCGTCCTCTAAGCCGCCGGCGCACGTTTGAAGTCGAGAAAAGGAAAACCAAAGAGAGCAGAGAGTCAAGCAACGTCGATACGATACGCGGGGGCGAACCGAACGCTGATAAAACCGACAGAAAGGACGAAAAACGAAAGCCGGAGACGGCGTGAATGCGTACCGAGGGAGCTCGATCGGAGTACCTGAGGATGAGATCGGAGATGAGAGAGAATGGTGTCGGTTTTGTCGAGCAAGAACGCCATGGAAGATGCGCTCCGAAATGCGGAAACCGAAAGAGGAGAAGAAACGTGGCTACGGAAAACGCGGGTGGAGCAGGGATCCGCCACGCGTGGTGGGGCAGTTTGTACGAGGAAAAACCGTCGCTTGGTTCAGCCCCGAAGCAGGAGATTTTATTCCCTAGCTTGAAACAGGAAGATATGCGTTATCTTTAACGGGAAATCTTTTAATATCTCTTCAAAACCGCAATCTTATCGAGTAAAATTGCTCTTCAGGTTTGCTCCCAAAATAAATCAATTTTCCAGCGTGGCATCATATATGAATTTTGGTTTATCCAAAGGAATAATGGGCTTGGCCACGTTGTTAGCTCGTGAACTCATTCCAATTTATTAAATTCAAAGTCATTAAATTAAGTCCATCCGCGGCCAATCCAATATATGAAAATGTTCCTCATGATCTATATGTGATTTAATTAATATTTTTTACATGGGGGGATTGGAGTCAATCTCCAATTTTTTTATCCAATAAATGACTACTTAATTTGTCAAAATTTAGATGTCACCAGTGTATAGTCTTTGCCAAACACATAATCTTTACCATGCGCATAGAGCAATGGTGACAGATCCTAATAGGTCCGTAGAACCCTGCTAGATTAATCCAACATGTTTTGTCGGTCGTTTGTTATCTTGTGGGTAGACTTCGTGATTGGATATAACGACGTATGTCCGTAGGCAAAAAGAGACCTATCCCCATAAATTGTTATGTCAGGATAACTTGCCCTGCCTAAGAAACAACGTCGTGCCCATTTGGTTTCTATAGTATTTCGTTTGTTTTTTGGTTTTCTCTTTTGCTCCTGTATCCAAATTTCTCATTGTTTCATTAGCTTTGCAACGTTTACGCCCCTATATAAAATTATCCATGTCAATCAAACAATTGATCTTTGTAAGAAACGTAGTGAAAGTGCATAAAATGCATCCAACAAGACAAGCAAATTTGCGCTTTCCTATTTGTTTTTGGCCTTATAAATAAAAGGATAGTAATGGGCGACTAACGTTAGCAACATTCTCTAAGCGTTACTATAGAGATTCCATTAAGGGTGATAGATTCCTGGATTGATAGGTTTCAGAGCTGAAATCTTTTGAACCAAATATGGGCGTTATTTTTCATGTGGATTTTTTGCTCAATTCATCTTGAAACCATAGGAATTATGTTCTACATGTCGAGATCTTTCCATCCATAAATAATTTGTATAATTTCATTGAGAAATGAGAGAGAATTTTAAATGTGAAATTCTAGAGTTTATACATGAAAAAGTTCTAGAATTTTCAAATTACTTGCAAGCGATTGATGTTCGTTGTTAATCGTTGTATGGGTATTGTTATATATATGTTTTGGCATCCTTTTGTTGCATTAAGGTAAAATTTTAGTGCTTAATTTAAGAAAATCGAATTTTCGGCCATGGAGGCTTGGATTAGAAATTTTGAAGCTTACATGTGGAAGATTTACTCGTTTTTTTTTCATTTAATTCATTCTAGTCAATTATATTGATGTTAGAAGCAAGATCCATGGAGAAATTTCATCAAAAATCAAATATTATATGTGTTTTTGGAGCTTCGAGTCGAAACTGGGTTGTGCGACCCGGTTTGCAGGAAATTCAAGACTCGGTTGGAGGTTGAAGAAGGCCTATAGTTGGGCCGGGCCAATTGATGGGCATAAGCCCATCCTTTCTTTTTTTTCCTGTTTCAGGTTCTACCCACAACCCTTATATTGTTTTTTGATGGCCGTGAGCCCAATCCAATTTCCTTTGGGCCTATAGCCCAATTCATGAGCCAATTTTAATTCAAGGAAGTGATGGGCTCGTTTCAAGAGGCTCGCATGGGCTCCTGCAGGTCTATGGGCTAGGCGAAGGTCAAGGCCCGCTGGTAGGGTTCGAAATATTAAAATTAAAAAAATAAATAAAATAAAAACTGTGGCAAAATTTGTTATTTGATAAATGCAATATGATCTTGGGAAGCACATGATCTTGGAGTTCACTATTGATAAAAATTAGTATATACAATTACTCGCCCAAATGAGGTTATTGTGTACATTAATTTGGCAAAAATCATGAAGATTAATTCCCAAATTTAAAATATGGGAATGTATAATTGAAAAATATTTATCTGCCCAAAAAGGATAAATATTTTGAAAATTATATGTAATTCTCATCTATATTGATATTATGGAGATGTATGATTTAAATGATTTGTTTACCCAAAGGGGATGAATCTAAGGATGTGCATGGTCGGGGCGGGTGGTTCCCGACCTAGAACCGGGAATTGCCCGCTAAGGACCGGTTCCAAAAAATTAGAACCAAGATTCACCCGTTTGTTGCATGGATCCACCCAGGAACTGGACCGTCCAGTTCCTGGGTGGATTCATGGAACCGATCTCATTAACCACGAGATGCAAATCTTAAGCTAAGGAAAACCCAACATCAAAAGAGAAGACATAATTGATCTCAATTCTCAACTGTGCAACAACCATCATCAAAGCAAGCCAAAAAGCTAAAAAAAAAAAACGACCATCCCATCTTTTCTGTTGTCTGTACAGATCAGCAACGACCCTATCTTTCCTTAACCTAAGTTTTTTCGCAAGGCTATAGAGATTAAACCTTTTGGGAGGTGCCCCAGAAGCTCTCATGTGACGCTAATCATGCTGTCCCCCTTGCTGAAGCTCGAGGTCATCTAGAAAGTCAAGGGTCTTCTCGATGGCTCGCTTTGGTCCGAAGGCGATGCCAAAGATAAGTTGAGATCATGGATAGCTGGAGCATGAGGAGCTAGAAGAATGGGGACCGGGCGCACTGGCTTCGCTGGAGAGTTGTCAAATTGGCCCCTGGTCCAAAGCTCTGATTTTCCACAGGATTCTTTGCAGGAATTGGTAGCACAACGGGCACTATCGATGGCATCATTGAGAAAGTTGAGATGTTGTTGGATTCCGAAGGCACTGTTGGTGTTGGTGGTGCAGGATATGACTTAGTTGCAACATCCACTGGAGGAGCTTGCTCTTCCATCATTGTTCTAGCAATGATCTTATAAAAAAAAAAAAACACACACACACACACACACACAACCAGTCATTAATTTCATTTGCATTGAAGGTAGAAGCTAGCTTATATGCCTTTAAAAGCTTCAAAAAGCCCAAGATCTCCAAATGATGTTCTCGTGATGGCAAAAGTTTCAGCTTCCCTTTCCATTCAATAGCCAATTTCATTGCAGCTTCCCTCTCCTGAGGCTTAATCTCTCGTTGAAGACTGTATTAAATTCTCCAACAAGAAGATACAACTCCTTCTAATCACCCCAATGTCTAGTAACCCATCTCTATTACCATGAGATCACTTTCTAAATCTCACCATGAGAACTCTTCATATCGAGCAATATACTAGAAGCTACAACAACTAGAAATTAAAATATAAAGCAAAAACAACAACTAATTTGAGAAACAACATTAATTAGGTTACACTCAAACATTCAAAAGAGAATCCTAAACTGTTTTAGCTTCTCAGTCATTTTCCTTCATAAAAGCTACAGCAACATAAGGATAAAAAGAGAATCCTAAATTGTTGCGAAAGCCTCAAGATTTGGAATCAACGTTCACTGCATCTTCTTCATTCCTCCATGGTTTTTGCCTCTTCAATCTCCTTGTTAACATGATCCATATCTAACAAAAAGAATATATTAAATAAAGTATTTAGTTATTAGATAATAGATATACAAAAGAATTACATGATGAAATGATATGGACTTACCCAATTCAAACTTTTTCGCATTTTCGATACATTCTTCAACATTAATCAACTCAAGAACCGTTCTCAACCAATCTTGAGTGCAAATCAAAGTTTCCAAAACTCTAGGAGTCAAAGCATTCTAAAAACCATCAAGCACACAACCAGAAGTACTGATAGTTGATTATGAAGCAACAGTAGTAACGAGAAGAGACAAAATATCCCGAGCCATCAAAGATAAGATTTTAAACTTTTGGCAAGCAACACTCCACCAATTCAAAATGTCAAGATCATAACCATCTTCAAGTTCAGCTTTAAGATATCAATCGAGCTCAGATAAGTAGCCATCGGACTTTTTCTTCTCCCCATTAAGAAAGTCATCATACGAAGGCTCTTGCACATAGAAATTTACGCTACAATCATCCTCTTCATTTCCCTCATTAAAATAAGAATCACAGCTACTACCGATATTAGTAGAACTTACCAACTCACCATCCAAATTTTTGTCTCTAGAAGTGTGACAAGATTTCTCATAAAATTTAAACACGTGTTCTAGGGCAAACTTTACCTTATCAAACTTCTCATCAACTTTTGCAGCATTATCATAAATGAGTTTACAACAATATCTCACATAATTCAGCTTTTTTTAGTATCCAATATTATAACAATCAATACCATCATATTTACTTTTTTGAAACTCTCATAATATTTGTCAAATTTATCTTTCATTTTCAAGCCCAAAACTCTCACCCTATGATCTAAAGCCTTCGTCGCTTTTCGCAAATAATTATACAAAGAAGCTATTCCCACAAAATAATCATTTGAAGTAATATATAAAGTTCCGGACATCTTCTTGGTGGTATCATAAACGTCTTCAAAAAATTAGAAAAAACAATAGCATTTTCCCAATCAACACTACTTGGAGTATCAGAATTAAGCTCAGTTAAGAAAAAAATCTTCTTCTTCCATCCTTTAAAAGCTTTTCTTAGCTTTATGACACTCTCTAACATTAGGTAAGTGGAATTCCACCTAGTTAAGATATCAAGATAAACTGAACCCTTATAAGTAATCATTGTACTTTCAATGCAATTTTGAAATGTCTTAGCTCTCATAGTAGAACTCCTCACATACCTAATCACGTTTCGAATACGTGCAATGGAATTACGTATCTCGACCAAGCCATTCTTTACAATCAAGTTTAATATATGAGCCGTGCACCTCATGTGTAAAGATTCACCATCTAAGATTAATAGCCTCTCTCTTGAAAATTTTTCTTTCAAATAACCAATGGCCACATCATTTGAACTAGCATTATCCACTATAATTATTGACACTTTTTTCTCTATTCTCCACTCATATATGCATTTCTCAACTACTCTTCCAATATCCCTGCCCTTGTGACTAGCTATCCTTACAAAATTAATGATCCTTTTATGCAATTTCTAATGTTCATCAATAAAATATGCAGTAAGATATAGACAGTTCAAATTATGAATGGAACTCAATGTATTAGTCGTGAGTGAGATCCTAGAATTAAGCTTACGAAAATAAGCCTTCAAATTTCTTTTTTTCATAAAAATACAATTTCATGCAATCCCTAGCTACCGTAAATCGCGACATATGCTTGAATAGAAGTTGTAATTGATTCACATAATCACGAAATCCAACACGTTCAGCAATCGAAAATGATTGTTCATCAATTATAATCATCTGAATAAGCATTTGTCTACATTTCTCCTGATCAAACTTCTATGTTGTTAAAATTCCACCACTCCCAGTACTACTACTAGTATCTCCTCCTATCATTTGAGTTTCATCTACTCTTTGTGATGCAAACAATTTTTGCCTTTATTCACATTGCGAGAATACTTATTGCACTTTCTCAAGTGCTTCAACAGATTTGAAGTACCATTATCAATATGGTACGAATACTTGGATCCGTAGTACTTGCAAAATACATCAACTTTTCCATTTGTGTGAGTTGTTCTTTTTTGAAAATGAAGCCAAGCTATTGATTTTCGCTTACTAGAAGAACATGGACAAGACCGGATACCTTAATTGTTTTGGATGCTTCTTCAAAGTTTTCACCTCCTTCACATTCTTGTGATGTTGATTCCACTATTGGTGTTATTACATCATAGAATTCCTCTACTTCCATTGACATTTTAATTAATCTCCTGCTCGAATCAAGCAACGCACCGTCAACATATAAACACTTCTCATGGAGCTAAATCATATTTTACTTACAACAGAAAATAGATATAAAATCATATTTTCTTTTCATATTTTGGACCAGACAACTTTTTGACAAATGACATTCATGCTGTCAAAAGAAATAGAGCCTTAGGAGTAAGGATATAGTCTTCTAGCACTAGAAAGATTGACAAGGAAATCTAAGATAGACAAACTACAAGTATTTTCAGGCTACTCAACATTTGAATGTAAACCGAATGAACACATTTTTTTACTGGGATCTTGTGTTTGGGTTGAAACAAAACTCTTAGTGCATAACCTGGAAACTTCAGGGACAAAAGGTAAAAGAATTGATCAATAATTAACAAAAGCATTAGAATGGGACAGTCCCACCAGATGCAACTATGCCAAAACCTCCAGAAAAGAACACTTTATATGGGAGACGAGATCATCTTTTAGTAGTTCGACCAAGGCAAGTGGAAAACACAAACATTTACATACTTGCACGCCGAGTTAAGAGAAAGTAGGATCAAAGTCATCCGTGCATTGAAGCAATAAAAGGATCGAAGATGCTGCAACAAACCAGAGTATATAAATGTTCATTTGTTAGATTTTCTAGATAACTTGGGTTGATGGGGAAAAAAACAGTGTTCCACTGCATCCTCAAAGGTCAACTGCAAGGTACACTTAAGGTTTATCATAATAATGCAACTTAAGGTTTATCATGATAATGCAAGCTGTAAGTTTTCAATCGAGAGGTATAAAAGGTATAAAATTTGGAAGGAATAAATGGTGTTTGTTCAAACTTTTCCGCTAGCCAATTTCCAATCGCCTATAAAACTTTATTCGAGCAACCTTCCCTGCTTCCAGAAAAACATATGTAATATGTATGAAAATGAGTTCAACCACTCAACAACCAAAAGCACATTCAAGACAACTTTGTTTCGCCATCATCAACAAGCCAGGCAATAGAGGCAAAATTAGAGCTCGCTCAGTTAATTAAACCAAATGATAAACAGGAACACTTCAAACTCTTGCTAAGACGTTAGTTCAAATTCGATTCAACGGACCAAAAACCGGATCAAAATTGTAGATTCTCCCCATAGCATTCTCCACAAGCAAACCAACCAGCAACCTGACGAAACTTAGACGGGACACGAATCGCAATCGACACGAACAACATCTCCTTACCTCCGTTTGCTAATGAAAGGATTGAAAAAGGCCAAAAGAATTGCCATTCGAAAAGCACTTACGGACGAAGGAAACAATCGATCACCGTAAAACAAGCTCGAGCTATCCGAAACGGATGTAATGTCGGAATAGTGAGGGATCAAAATGCAAGGGAAGAAGATGGGAGGGGAAAGTGGAATCGAGAGCGCTAACCTGAAGTGGTGCTGACGCAAGGCAGAGGGATCCAGAGGTTTTGGGGGAGACTTTGAGGGGGGATCCGATCGGAGAATTTCCTCGTGCGCGAGGGGGGAGCTGGAGTAGCCGAAGAGAGATTCCAAACAGGAATGGAATGGCGTGCGGTGTGGGGGACACTTACAGATCGGAGGCTGGAGCACACTGGTGCGAATTGCCTAACGAGTAGTGAGATCCGCCGGGAAGAGATCCAGATAGACGATATTCACTAAAAAAACACTTCAACCAGTAAACCATGCATTGGAAGTGAACACATGTGAAGAGTAGGAAAAGACAGGAGGAGACCCACCTGAAGCTTAATCGAAAGTGAACACATGCGTGGTTTACTAGCTAGAGTGCAATCAGGGATTAGATCACTGCAGCTCCGTCGACGGAATCGGAATGGCGAGAGAGAGAGACACGGCTGCTATCTAGGGTTTGTTTTAGTAATTTTTTTTTATATTAAAAATTAATCAGTCCGGTCTGAGTGGGCGAGTGGGCGGATCCACCCATGGAACCGGGAATCGAACCGATTCCCTCAAGAACCATCGGTTCCAAGCGGTTCTAGTCCGATTCCGAGGAGATCCTGCGGATCCCGGTTCTTTTGCACACCCCTATATGCAATTCTCCTTGTTGTTACTTTATAAACTTCATGCTGTGAAAAATAATTGTGTATTATACACTCCGCTCAAATGAGAGTTTGTAATGTACTAATTATTTTTGTTGAATTGCTTATTGCCCATAATTAATCTTATTGCATTATGTGTGACAAACAAATACATTTGCTGTAGTTAACAACAATGCCACAGTTGAAATGTTAACTGAATCAAATATTATACTGTTAAAGATTTGATCAAAAAAGGAGACATTGTGATCGAGAATATCAAAACGAGTCAATGTTGGCTATTTCTCTAACAAAAGGCTTATGACCCATTTTGTTTAAAGAATATGTAAAGAATATTGGTGTTTTAGATTCTTTTATTAGTGGGAGTTATATCATTTATATTTCTGGATATTATAGTTATATGCAAATTGATAATGCTTTTATGATGTCTATTAAGCATTTTTTTTTAATGATCAATATTGTTGATTCTAACCACCGGCGGTGGCGGCGTAGTTGGTTGGGCGAGGGTGCCTCTCACGAAAGGTCCCGAGTTCGACTCCCTGCGTTGTCTGGTGGAGGTGCCCAGCTTTGACTGGGAGGAGCCCGGCCGCGACTTACCCGGGGGGTGTGGGTGGTGGTTTCCCACATGTCCCCCCAGGGTTTACCTCGCCGCGAAGCGACGCACGGGGGTTCCCTGGGTCACCAAAAAAAAAAATATTGTTGATTCTATTGTTATCTTTTCTCCTATTAATAGAGAAATGGATGTATAATATCTTTTAATAAATTTTAGTTTAAATATGACTAGATGTCACTGATTATGAGATCTAATGTTAGATTGTGACATAGTCGTGTAATTTCATGTTGTTTAGAAATTGTGTTAATACAGTTTCATGTCGTAGAGAAATTGCATTGAGTATTGATAAGAAATAATGTACATTTTTTTATCACATGTTTGCACTATTTCTTTCTTTTTCTTTTCTTTTTTTTTGGTACCTAGGAACCTCCATGCGCCGCTTCGTGGTGGAGTAAACCTTGGAGGAGCAGGAGAGTCACCACCACCCTTTCTGTCTTGGGCAAGTCGTGGGTTCCTTTCCAACAAGGTAGGTGACGTAGGGATTCGAACTCCAAACCTCTCCCGAAAGGAACTGAAGCTCAACTACTACGCCACCACATGTTTGCACTATTTCTTACTACACTACCAAGCCCATGATCCATGAAAATACTTTCTTAACACATTGATCTCCATAATCCTATATTGAGATTATATAGGATTGGATTTGTTTTGAGATGTCGTTATTGGAATTTTTTTTTTAATTTGTGGCTGCATAAAACATTTTTTTTATTTATTAACTCAATAATGTTGTTTTCAATATAATTTTGTTTTTCAAAATAAAAATAAGTTGATTAATGTAGCCCAAGTAGGAGAATGTTGAAAATTTCCTATAATATGAGCTTACATTAATTAATTGATTTTCTATTTTAACTAATCGAGTTAGTGGATATTTATTTTAATATTTGTTAAACCCTAGAGTGATCTTATTGAATTGGATATTGACATATATTAATAATGGGCCTACTTGAGTAGCAAGGTGTGGGCAGTTGTGTTTAACTAAAGCTCGTAATAAGAAAGGCCTAGTTGACATAGATTATAGTTTGCTAGGTCCTCTCTTTAACTTATAAAATGGTAGGTTATACCTATTAGTTACATAATCCCATTAAAAGCTACTAATATCAAAATAGGTCATAGAGAAGAAAATCTGGCATATTCCGATAAATCTCTAATTATCATAATGATCTATTTTTTCTTCAATTGAAGCAACGGCTCAAACAGGTACATTTTATTCCGCTATGCTTATCGATTTTGGTGTTTTACAGTCATATATGGGTCCATATATGTAGATCAAAAGGCCCATTATACTAGATGGGACACCTAGCATAATGGGCCTCGTGATAAAAAAAATGAAGATTTTGGTGTTTTACAGTCATATATCGATTTCAATGTTTTACAATTCACAGTCGACACCTCAGCCAGTTCGTGGCCTGTCAATCAGTTAGATCATGACCGATCCTTGATTCCTTACTAATCGAACCAATCAATCCATGGCCAATGACCTATGTCGATCCATTTAGCACCTTATGACCGATCCTTTCGGGATCAGAATCGAGAATACTACAACAAGTATCCAATACACACCTTACAATGACTCATTATAAATGCATTTAGACTTCAAGAGATGTGATAATTGGATGGACAATATATGTATAGTGATTCTATCATAGGCACATGCAATGGAGCTCGCAACTACATGAGTTTCCATTGATATATGAAATCAAGTTTTAAACACTAGCAAATACCTTCTGGCCTATATAATAGCTTCATTTGTCGTCGGAGAAAAAAATGTTAAAAAATCACGTGCTAACCTGAGAGAAGGTGAAAACCTTAAGAATGGCTTAGCTTAGAACATAAAAATGAAAGAGCCAACACTTGACGATGAAATGCTTAAAAAACTTGAAAGAGTTTCCACCAAAACTATAAAGTAAAAGATTTAGTTCCAACAGAAAATACATTATCTTTGAAAATATATGGCCCAAACTCATTTCACAAACTAAGGCAATCATCATAAATCAGGAATGCTCATAAATAAATAACTCAAGTAGAAAAAGAATGAGAAACAAAATGAACTTCGTACATTAACTTTAAAGTAAGATTGGCTCCATATACTCTATCAAGAGTCAAATGAGTCTATCCATCATCTTTTGACCTTTTCTCTTTTAAATTTCAAAAGTAGAAGTTAACAACACCCTTCCCCCTTCTCCTTACAAGTAGATACTCGAAAACAAATAAGTATCTTCATAATTTTAAGCCATGTGCTCCTTTCTTATACCATGTTGTTAATTTTACTAATAAATAATAAGACTTGGCATGATATTAGGTCTCTAATTACTACACTTTTAGTTAACCAAATTATATAGCAACTACACGCAATTTCCCTCCAATAATCAATAAGAGAGCAAATAAAACGAAATTGAGCAAGGAAAGACAACATAGCCCTTCTACATCTACTGCACTCATAGTTGGCGAGATCGTTGGTCTATTGCAAACATTGCCTCTAATATTTGGTGTTGAAACCATCTTGACTTTTATGGACGTAAAATCTGTAAGTGACTTGATTACGTCATTTGTTGAACATTTTCAACTATTAAAAATCTTTTGGCTTTTATTGGTGTAAAGTTCTATTTGTTCGAGATAACATATGAAAGACAAAACATGCATAATACCTTCCGTAGATTTCAAACTCTTAGGGTATTTTCCTGAGAGAGTTTCGGCACCACATGTTAAAGGCGATGTTTGCAACGGACCAACGATCTTGCCAAATGTGGGTGCATTAAATGTGGAAGGGCTATGTTGCATTTCCTTGCTCAGTTTGACTTTATTTGTTTTGTTATTGATTATTAGAGGAGAATTGCGTGTAGTTGCTGTAAATCTAGTTAACTAAAAGTATAGTCATTAGAGACATAACATCACACCAAGTCTCTTTTTTTTTTATACCCAGGGAACCCCGTATAGCCGGCAGCCGACGGGTAAGCCCTGGAGCGACACTAACGGAGGACCCACCACCCCGACGTCGCGCTTAAGATCCCGTGCATCCTGCGAAATTTGAACCCCTCCATCCTGGGTAGATGTCATGGGGGCTCTTATCCAACTAGGCCACCACAGGTGGTGGTACCAAGTCTTATTGTTAATTAATGAAACTAACAACATGAGATTAGAATGAAGCACGTGGCTTAAAATTATCAAGATTTGTATTTGTTTTTGAGTATCTCTTTGCAAGGGGAAGGGGAAAGGGTGTAACTTCTACTTTATTTTGAAATTAAAGGAAAAGGTCAAAAGATGATGGATAGACTCATTCAACTTTTGATAATGGATAAAGTTAATGTACAAAGCTCATTTTGTTTCTTCTTTTTTTCTACCTAAGGTTTTTTTATGAGCTCCGATTCATGGTGATTGCCTTAGTTTGTGAAATGATTCCAAGTCATATATATCTTCAAACATAACGTATTTTCTGTTGTAACTAAATCTTTTACTTCCTAGTTGCTGGTGGAAACTTTTTCAAATTTCTTAAGCATTTCATCATCAAACATCAACACTTTCATTTTTATGTTCTAAGCTAAGTCATTCTTAAGGTTTTCATCTTCTCTCAAGTCAGCATATGATTTTGTAACATTTTCCTCTCCAACGACAAATGAACTTATACAAGCCATAAAGTGTGTGATAGTGTTCAAAACTTGATTTCCTATATTAATAAAAACTCATATAGCTGTGAGCTCCACTGGATCTGCCCAGGACAAAATTACTATACGTATATAATCCATCCAATTATCACACCTCTTGAAATCTAAATGCATGTAAAATGAGTCATTGTAAGGTGTAGATTGGATACTTGTGTTCATGAACTCATCATCATAGAATAAGCGAAGTCTTTAAATTCCTTGTTATTTAGAAACCATCAACGTAAAAGTTAGTTTAAAAAAAAATTACAAAATCAGTCATCTATTCACCACATATTCCACATTAGGAAAGCAAGACATGATACTAGGGGGATTTAAGACAAAAAAATCCTAAAACTGTTCTAATTAATTTGCAATTGTTGCTTGTTTAGATAAGGCTCTTCCATACTAACCCCTCAAGAATATACTTGAAATTAAGATCTGTAAGGACTCATGCTACTCTTCTTTTCTTTGCAATGCAATGTGTTTTTGGAGGTTCTAAGGATACCAAAACTCTTCTTTATGTCACTGTTATGAGAGATAATATTCTTACTCTTTTTCAAAAGTTACGTTTGCAATTGTTGTGTCAAATCTACATTTAAGCGATTATCATTTACTTTAAACAATGATATTTTTCTTAAAAACTTTAAAATATGGAGAAATGAGTTCACAATGTATATATAACATATTTCTTAAATTTAGGATGCATGTGTGATTTGTGTTACAAAAATCCCACATCGGAGTATTGTTGTAATGTAAAATAGTTAATATATCTTATTTGGCCCATAGCTCATTAACTTAAAGTAAAATTGCGAACCCAATTTGGTATATTTAAGTTCACTCTAAACTAGTAATGATCTGCATTGCCTTGACTCTATTTTAATTGATTGCAATTTGCTTGTTTGGATAGGGTTCTTCTATACTATAGATAGGGTTCTTTCATATAAACTCCTACAAGAACATACTTGAAATTAAGATCATAGGAGCTCCAACTATTCTTCTTTCTTTTATAATGCAATGTAGTTTTAAGGATACTGAAACTCTTCTTTATGCCACTGTTATGAGAGACAATATTCTTATTCTTTCTCAAAAGTTAGTCCAATTGTTGTGTTAAATCAACATTGGAGTGATTATCATTTACTTTAGACAATATTATTTTTCTCGAGAACTTAGAAGTATGGAGAAATTGGTTCACAATGTATACATAACACATTTCTTAATGTTAGGAAGCATGTGTGATTTGTGTTAGAAAAATCTCACATCGAAGAATTATTGTAGTGTAAAGTAATTAATATATCATACTTTGCCCATAACTCATTGGCTTAAAAAACATTGTGAACCCAATCTAGTATACTTAAGGTTACCTTAAGTTAGTAATGATCTGCGTTGTTGTGACACTATTTTAACTAATTGCAATTACTGCTTATTTGGATAAGGTTTTTCCATACAATAGATAAGGTTCTTCCATACTAACCCCTACAAGATCGTACTTGAAATTAAGATCCATAGGGGTTTATCTTATTCTTCTCTTTTTACAATGCAATGCATGTTTTGAGGTTTCAAGGTTACCGGAACTCTTCTTTATGCCACTTTTATGAAAGATAATATTCTTACTCTTTCTTAAAAGTTGTGTTTCCAATTATTGGATTAAATCTACATTTGAGTAATTATCCTTTACTTTAGACAACATTATTTTTCTTAAGAACTTAAAAAGTATGGAGAAATGGATTCACAATGTATAGATAACATTTATAAAAAAAAAAAAAAAAAGGATACACGGGTGATTTGTGTTAGAAAAAATCTCTTATTGGAAAATTGTTGTGTTGTAGAAATATATCCTGCTTGACCCATAATTCATTGGCTTAAAGTAACATTGTGAACTCAATCTGGTATATTTAATATTACCCTAAGCTACTAATGATCTACATTGCCTTGACATTATTTTAACTTATCGCATTTGTTGTCTATTTGGATAGGGTTCTTCTATACTAACCCCTACAAAAACGTACTTGAAATTAAGATCCATAGGGGGCTCCTGCTATTCTTCTTTTTTTTGCAATGCAATGCATGTTTTGAGGTTTCACGGTTACTAGAACTCTTCTTTATGAGATAATATTCTTATTCTTTCTCAAAAGTTATGTTTCCAATTATTGCGTCAAATCTACATTTGAGTAATTATCATTTACTTTAAACAAAATTATTTTTCTTAAGAACTTAAAAATATGGAAAAATGGGTGCACAATGTATACATAGCATATTTCTTAATGTTAGGATGTATGCTTGATTTGTGTTAGAAAAATCTCACATCAAGAGTTGTTATGATGTAGTGTAGTTAATATATCCTACTCGACCCATAACTTATTAACATTGTGAACCCAATTTGGTATATTTAAGGTCACTCTAAGCTAGTAATGATATGCATTATCTTGACACCATTTTAATATATTACAATTGTTGCTTGTTTCAATAGGGCTCTTCCATACTATGGATAAGGTTCTTCCCTACTAACCCTACAAAAATGTACTTGAAATTAAGATATGTATGGGCTTCTGCAATTCTTCTTTCCTTTGTAATGCAATGTGTGTTTTGAGGTTTCAATTAGAACTCATTTTCATACCACTATTATGAAAGATAATATTCTTACTCTTTTTCAAAATTTATGTTTCCAATTGTTGTGTCAAATTTACCTTTGAGTGATTATCATTTACTTTAGACAACATTTTTTTTCTTATGAACTTAAAATGTATGGAAAAATGGGTTCACAACGTATACATAATACATCTCACATCAGAGAATTGTTGTGATGTAGAGTAGTTAGTATATCCTAATTGGTCCATAACTCATGACTTAAAATAACATTGTAGAGTCGATATTGGGCTTATGTTGTGTACTCCCAACAACAAATGAGTGCTACAACAGGTACTAGCCAAATTTTGTTCCACTGACATGTCTATAGCAACAAAAAGGTTTCATCACTAGCTCATCTATGTGTACAAATTATATTTGTTGCCTTGCATTATAGGGACACTACTTGTTTTTTTAGAGACCATAAAGACTAGAAATTGAAAAAGTGGACATCACTGAGTATCAAAGGGCATGTAACATATTGAATATAGTTTTTGTGTTGCTCACTTATTTCCATGAAAGAAAGAGTTAACAAACAAAAAGGCCATATGATGACTGACAATAATCACTACTAAAAGTCCAAAGATCTATTGAAGTAGGCATATGTTGCGACCTCCCCAAACAGTGCCTTACTTAAGGATTGGCTAAATGATTATTAAGCCTAGACTCAACTTAAGCTTTCCCAAGTCCTTACCAATTCGCGACTTAAACTTCAAATTATTAACATGCAACATCATTTTTAGTGGGTTGGTGAGAATCCCAAGTTAAGTATCAAGAGAATCACTTATTCCTACGAAGCAAAAAATATAGATTTGGGGACTTGATTACCCTAGAGTATTCCAACTCTGTTTTGGTACATTTTATTTCTTATTCAAAAATATTTGACAGGCAGCTTGGATTGATTTTAAATTATACACTAACATGAGGTAATCATGTGGGTGCGAATGTAACAGCCAATAATCAAAGTAGTAAATAAATTGCAAGGAAAAGCATAATCACCTACCTCAAAGCAACAAAAGCATATGCAACATTAACTGGAAAAGCACACATTCAGCCTAAATATGGTTTCTAATTAGCACGCAATTTCACTCAAATCTGTTTTAGGGTTTTATTGTATTTAAATGAAAGCTAATGCTAACATGTAATGCAATTACTTTAAATGCAATGATGTTTAAAGTATGTCTATCATAATACGACGTGCAATTTCTAATTAAAGTGCTCTACGTGACAAGCAATTGGATTAAATGAACCTAGCTTGCAATTCTTAAATGATGTGCAGTTTATGAACCTAATACTATGTGACATGCACATGACATTTTTTTGTATTTTTCATTAAAATTTGTAAACTAAAAGATAATGAAAATGAATTACCTAGATTAAGATATTATTAAACTCAATTTAAGAATTAACTATGCCAAATCCTAATTTAAATTGGAATATTATCGTAACTAGATATAGTTTATCCTAAGGAGAAGGACACTGCAGTGCTGCAATGAAGGAAAAGAACAATTAGTGAACAATACAATATCAGCAGGAGATTCTCATCAACCAGTGTCAGCTTTGTGAAACGGGCCCATTTAGCAACTAGTATAGACATTTGTTACTTGAGAACCAACATGAACAGAGGGAGAATTCACAGAGATTTTGCCATAAAGAAGAGGGCTCCTTTAGTGCATTACCTATATGCAGGGGAGAAGTAACGGTGTATCAGAGTATACAACACTGAGTGACCTTTATATGTAGCCACCGACCGATCGTGGGGATGCTTCAAATTTCTTTCTTCCTCTGGGTAGTCCGTCAACCTGTAATCCCAATAAAAGTCTCTTTGCCTGGGGCTGGGGCTGGGGCTGCCATATCATAAGAGAAAACTATACTTGAGAATTAACTATCCAAGGAACGAATTCAATTTCTAGTGTGACAAATATGTGAATAATCACTTGCAAAAAATTCTAAGCAAGAAGAGACCCAATGTCTTAAAAAACCACCGGCGAGACCGGCCAATAATGTGTGCATGCATGTGAGAGAGAGAGAGAGAGACAGACAGAGACAGAGACAGAGAGAGAGAGAGAGAGAGAGAGAGGGAGGGAGGGAGGGAGGGAGGGACCATCAAGAATGAAAAGACATAATAAAACCTACAATGCTGGACTACTTGAAGTCATCTTTCGTATATCCCATAGTTTGGTAGACTGATCCTTTCCATTTGAAATGAGCTAGCGTCCATCTCCACGACTATCAATAAATGTAATGCCTTCTAGATGTCCTGTCAAAACTCCAGTTGCTTGTCCTGTTGTAAAAAGACAATGACGGTCCCAGACCTAGAGAGAATTCATTCACTTAGAAAGCAGAATGCAAACACCAAGAGTTCCCTTTTGCTAACATATAAATTACAATGAATCTGACTTATTTGCATACGATTTCCATTGACAACTTTAACAGCGAATGTTACGCCAAACAAAACTGTTGATTATGATAATCAGAAGTGCATACCTGCAATACGACAGGGTGAAATAGTATGTTTTTCACAAAGTTTTACATTTCGTTCACAGAGAATAGCTTTCTCCTAATTATTTATGCATGTTAAATAGTCCAGTCAACCAATAAAGAGCAAAGGTTTGTCTCATCTTCAAGGGAGAGATACTGTAAAGCTGCACAACTCAATTTTTATCTTGACTTTAGCGCTTATCCTAGTGAGCTACCATAATAAGCATAATCAACTGGCCTTTGATGAAAGAAAATTTCTCAATTGCCCAGATCTATAAGCAACTGGGTAAAGTGGAAGTTAAACTGAAAAACTGGGGAACACTTGGAACATGAATTTACTTTAAAGGAGACTTTGATATAGAAAGGACTATGAAATAAGGATCAGAAACAGATCATTTTAGGAAGATAGCCAAAGCTTGAAATTTCATGCTGCCCAAAATTCAAGCTATGTAAGTGTGAATAAGACGAATAGCCAAAGTCGAGAATAAAGGAACAAAAATTACCATGCTAATTAAGCAAAACTAGTCATGGAGAAAAACAGAAAAAAGAGTACCTCTACTCTTCGACATGATAAATATTAAATCTAATTAAACAAGAATTCCGCATGTGAAAGAAGGGGTCTAGTGAGAGCCAGACCCAAACCAAAAAAAAAAAGGGGGAAAAAATGCACGTGAGCATTTCGATTCATTCAGTTTAAATATTTAACATTTAGCATATCAAACTCATGCCCAATTGTTCTGATTAAATGAAAGCACTACATCCATTGAAAGGTTGGCATACCTCATGAGCAAGAATTTGAAGGCCAACCTTGTTTGCTGCAAGATCATATACATATATTGCCCCATCACCACTTGCAGCAACAAGCTCTCGCCCATCAGTTGAGAACTTCACGGAGAAGATAGAAAAATCTTCATCGTCATCATTGTCATCAGGAGAAAAATCCAAGTCATCATGTATTTCCTGCATAGAGAGGACTTGCAGCATGAAAAGAGTAGTTTTATCTATCAGATATGGATAGCTCGCTATGTAATGAGAAAGCAACAAAGCAACCAATGAGGTTGAAAAGTACTTCACCTTCCAAGTCCCAACCTAAGAATAAAGTTAAACTGAATTCTTTAGATGAAGTTCCCATGCTTCCATATGATGTATTATGTCACGCACTGATTGAACTGCAGTAAATCAATGTGAGACTGTCTTATATCTTAAGTCATCTAATTTGCATTTAAAATTATGAGATATGATCTAACTGAATGATCCCATTTCAAAGAGAAATTCCCGTCCTATTTACTCTAGAGGTAATCTAACAGAAGGTTCCAATTCAAAAGCAAAATTCCTACCTGATTTAGTCCTAAAAAAATCTTGACACGCGACAGGAACATCATCGAGCACAATATTATTTCGACAGTTTAAGGATTCCCAATTATCATCTTGCATAATAGTTCCATCCGAACTAAATTGTTTGTATGGATGTATAATAACAGAATTCCATTAAACATTTTGCAAAACAGTCCACAAAATTCTGCAATGCACAACATACTCCTTTGTAGTTTGAAATTTGGGAAAAAGATTTCAAGATTTCCAGATCACATAGTCACAGACATACCGTGACATTCGCAAGTGACTCTGTTGCAGCAGATTCAATATTAACAATGTGGACAAGAGGTGACATACTAGAATAGACCTGCAAAACAGAGACCTGGCTGAGCTGCTTCACAAAGAAACCATCAACTTATTTCATGAAAGTCTAAACAGAAGTTCCATCAAAAGAAGAAACTAAAAAGAGATATATATGACTCAATGAAACTTAAAAAATGTACTTCCTTCATAGAAAGATAATCCTACATTGAAAAGAAAAGTGCACGATATATGAATGTTTAAAGGTTAGGAGGGACATCAGTTGTCCAAAAAAAAATTCAAATGACATGGAGATCAAATCAAAGAAACCTCATCTAATGTGATAATGTGCTTCCTTGTCGGAAGACCTTTACAAACTTACGAGGTAACGTTGATCAGGAGAAAGAGAAGTGTCGGTAATCGTCCACCTCAAACTTTTTGCTAGTATGTCCTTCTGAACTTTCCAGCCCTTATCCACATTGTATATCCTAATATGGCTCCCCTGTAATGGTAACAAGCTATGGATTAACAGTGAAACAGCATCACATAGAAACAAGTGTGCTTATAAACTTAATTTGACAAGACCACAAAGTGAACTCATAATGTGGCATTTAATTTGCCAAATGCCATCAGGAAGCTAATGATTACCTGAAAGCCTGCCACAAACAGTGAACCATCAACAAAAAACTGAGAAACATATGCACGGGATTGCATCTTATCCACCTTTAGAGGGCCATAAATAGGCAAACATCTACTCGACACATGACAGCTATCAGACAAAGAGAACCTCCCTCTCCCTGAATAATTGCTCTCTCGAGCAGCCAACATTCTCAGGGTAGAGACAGGCATTTTCAATCCGCCCACCGTTGCCTTTCTCAAATGTTCATTGGGCTCAGATCTGAGCTTCGTCAACTGAGCAATCTCATGGTCTAAGTCACCTGAGTTTCCGCCATATCCTTGAACTCCAAGGGAATGGGTACCAGAAGTCTCCTCATTGCAAACTCGTTTACCCTTGGCAAGCTGAGACATTGCAAACCTAAACTGCAACCCAGCTGCTGTGCATTAGTTTGCCTGTAACTGCATTTAAGAATCTGTTGACAAAAATATCCTCCACGGTGGAGAATGTACAACAGTGAGACTTGACCCAATATTCAACGAGGCAAATCCTGCAGATGACAAACCAAAGACTTAATTGCCAGTTCTGCACCTCATCAGAATCAAGATGCCAAACTCCCACAACTACCCCATTAATAGAGCTCAGGAGAGATCACTAAACTTCATGAGCACTAAGTTACTCATGAAAATGTCAACTGACGCCATCAGTGCAATCCTCATAAGCTCTCTCAAGCTGGCCATCAAAAGAACAACCCATCATGAACACATCATGAAAACCATTATCGCCTCGGAACAAGGTTGGGGACCGGGAGTACAATCTGTCCAACATCCCATCTCCTTTCAATCACAATCAACCAAGAAAATGTCAAAAATTCCGCAATTTGTCAAGTTTCAAGCCCCATAACTCAATGCCACCAATCAAACAATCCTAAAAGGTTCGGTCTTTAACTCCCTGAAGAAACGGGAGAGGAATTTCGGTACGACCCTCCAAATGTTTCAACGTTAGGACCTCAGCAACATCGAAACCAGGGAGGTTTAGGTCGACCAAGAACAACCCATGATTCAGCGCACGAAGAAAACAAAGCGACCGGGACAGAATCAGAGCAGAACATCATCACTCACCCGGTAAAAGCCGAGAGAGAACCTCCTGCAGGAGTGTTGGAGAATGAAACCGAACAAGGGTATGATTGGAGTCTCCCGGAGGTTTTAGACAAAGGGTTCTATTATATCTCCGCAGAGGAGTGCGTATGCGAAGACGTAAGAACTATGGAAGAAGTGCGTCACGCTCAGTCTCCTTCTCCTTCTTGCACTGTTGGTCTCGATTTCGGCAAAAAGGAGCTCCGACAGCCGGATCCCGTCGCGGCACATGCGACACGTGTCTGTAGTCCGAGCCGGAGCTGCTGACGGAAACGGGGGCAGACAGTATCGATCCATGGTCACAGCGTGCGCTACTCGACCGTCCAAATTAGGAATGATCGGATGGGTAGGGTCTAGACCTTAACTATATATCCAATCATGTTATAATCGGTTTTCTTTTTTTGGACCTATACTTAATCCTGTTTGCATTGAATCCTTCCCAACCCATCCTCTTTATTTTGGTCCGGAAACATAGTTAACTATGTTTATATTTGAACCTATTTTGCATAAAAATTGATGTATCTTTATATTAACCTTAGAGAAGCAAATCTGAATGAGTTGTCTACTGAAACAAAAAGGCCAAACCAAGCACATCCTTCGACTGTTCAAACCAAACTCATTGGGAATTTGTATAAAATTTAAACCCCCTTGAAAAAACAACCAAGTATATAATTCAACTATCTCACATCCCCAAATCCCATAAAAAAAGAACCGGTTATAACATGGCCAACCGATTCAATTCCTAGTTGTGAATACTAAAACTACTTTAACAGGATGGATTTCCAATTTCTAGTCTAAAACTATCTACCTTTAGACCAATCATCATAATGAACAATATTTTTGTGCATCCCCAACACGAGCCAAAGAACAACCACATTAGCAACACAAGCACTGTAATACAAACATCAACTTCATCCTTCATCTTCAAGAATCCGAAAACAGGTAACACATGATCTTCAGCAACTCCTGTAAACATGGCCTATGTCATTCGTATAATCATGAGGACCCGATGTCTGAAATCGCATTGACTATTTCTTTCTCCGAATGCCCAACCAATATCTGCACATGATTTATTCTACAAGCATGCAGCCCTTTGTTGTGTGCCCCTCGAATCCCGCTCAAAAGAAAGTGGATTTGAAAAAGGAGAACGAGAAGTAAATGAAAGGTACCTCACCTACGATAAATTACATCAGTGTAAATGAAAAAGAATTGCCAGCATTGTGAGCCATTCCAAAATGATGATACAACTAGAATTTTTTTTTTTTTCCTTTTTCCCTTGTGGCTCCGCTTCCCATTACTCAACTTTGGTAACTCTAGCTGTCGAACCATGAAAATCCCATCTTCAAGAGGACAAAAGAATAACTATCTACCAAAAAAAGGATTGACTCTGACTAGCGGATTGGATGGTACTAAACCGATATCCTCTTGGGAGGCAACTTCCGTAAGATAAAGAGGACTAAAGCTGAAGGTAGGATCTCAACCAGCTGTATTTGAGCAACAGACATTTGAAGGATATAAACAATCAGTTATGGAGCAAATTAACGAACCCAAGAATGAAGTGGGATAAGAAAGTATCAGGTAATATATCAAATTTAGAATTGGGTGATTCAAAACGTCGAGGGATGCATCTAAATCGAATGCAGATAAAAGGACTTGCATAGTGGAAGCAAATTCAAGGCTTGAAACAAACTGCAACCCGAACTAGATCGATATAATGGTGATGAATGTACAGATCTTATTTCTCCTCCCCTTAAAAGCATTTCCAATTGCAGCTCAACACGCGCACAATGAGTTTTGCTCAAACCGCAAGACCACAGCTCTTCAGCAAGAGGTATTAGCTAGAAGACACTAAATGCCTACCTACTACTGAAAAAATGAAATCCTTGATACAAGCAAAGAACTCTCACTTGGTTTTCCAAGGACAATAACAAATCATGTCAAAGTAAAGGAAGTCAATGGTCACCGAATTTGCATTTAGAAGCTAGCATCCTTAAGCAAGGGGCTTGAGAGAAAACGATTCCATAACAAAGGCCAATCATTGAAGTAGGAACTTCACTAACCACCTCTAGATATTGGGTATCTCTTCGCTCTCAACAACATTTGCAGACTACTCTATCTTGATTCTTCAAATTTTGTTTGAACAAGAGTGTCTTAGTTTTATTTTACCAATGAAGTCTAGAAAACAACTTTCGCCTTCCTACTCCTCTTCATAGTCCTTTACTGATATTTCTTTTAAGCAAAGGCAGGGAGTAATTTAGGTGAGGAACTGCTATCATAGACAAGCTACGTATGCCATAGACATAAATGGACAATGATTCACCAATACATTGTACCTGGTTAAGTCCCATGATGTAGAAGAACAATGAGAACTAGGTCCCAGAAAGAAGACAAGGACTCAAGCTTGAGGATTAAATGCTTTAAACAAATTTCCCATGGCAACATATCTATAATAGGTGTTTCGAATAACAGCCTGAAGTTGATATAGTAAAAGCACGAAAAAATGAGGCTATCCTTTCTGGAAAGTTGTAGACTCAAGTACAAACTTTGCATATCTGGAAGAGACTAAGAGGGAAAAGAGGGAAGTAGGTGCTTACCACGAAACTTCTGATAAGGAAGCAGGTGAAGCATATAGCCGTGACAGATCCAACCTGCTAAAAAGGTGCACACCCCATTTCAGGTAGTCAGGAAAATCAATCCAAAAGCTACATTTGGTTTGGCTTTTCGCATACACATCCAATACAATAGCATTTGGCAGGATGGATGATCCTTGAAAACTTTCATAAGTCATATCATAAACACCCAATATAAGAGTACCAAGACCTGCTTGAAAGTTGGATAAATTGGATATGTATATAGTCAAACGAAGAAACTTTCACCAAAACCAAGAAAAAGGGAAAAAGGAAAAAAGGGAAGATGTCCCAGTGCTTGTGAGAATTGATAGAACAGAGAACTTCACTTACAAACAACTACAGCCTGATCCCAAAAATATCCAATTTCTAACAAAGATATTAGTGACAGCACCAAGCACCACCACCAGCAATATAGTTCATATTTTCACTTTAATTTCAAAGTAATCACTACAGATGTGCACAATAATTTAAATATGTCTCTTAAACAAAGGCAAGAAGCAGAAAGAAGTGACAGGACTATGTTCTGATTTAAAATGAAAGGAAAAGCACCTCATGGAGCTTCTTCCTTCTTCCTTTAGATTCAATAGGAAAGCGCCTCAGCATGAAAAACAACTTGGAATTATTTGACAACCACACTAATCACAAGGAGAAAATCAAACCACACAAAGTAAGCAGAATATAAGAGTTCCAGATGCTCTAAGTAGTAAACCAGCACATTAACTTCTAATAATTACCTTCCTCCATAAAGCAAGAAGCCCAATGCAACTAATATTGACAACTGTGAGAAACAAGATTCCACCATAAGTACCAAGCAGATATCATGATTAGGACCAAAAGAAAGCTTAAATTACAAAAAGAAAAATTACACTACATCCCCTACAGCTTGGCTGACTAATTTAACTCATGAAGAAGAAGTTTATTTTTCTTTTTTCCGCCCTACCCCGAAAGAGGTGTTAATCACTATACTTTTTGCACTTCTGTGAGCAAGCTCGATCATGATGTCTAATTGATACAAGTTAGTTACATCAGATGTATCTGTTTTCCAGAAAAGCTTTCTCGATAGGTTCTGTTTTGTGAGAAGGAACGGAGTATTTAACAGAAAGTAGATAGAGACACGATGCTAAGCAACTAGTTTTGAGAGCAGAACAAGTGGTAGAGGTACTTGTTACTTCCAAGCTCAAACTTTGTCATAAGTTTGACACTAAAGTCTGACCATAACCATGCAGGTCACTCTCAACTAATGTGCTACACCACAACATATTCTTCCCGAACACACTATGGTATGTAAGCACAGGTTCCCCATTTTCACTGAAAACCATATATTCAAATTCTCTCGCCATTTCTCGTGCCCCCAAAATCAAAGGAAATTCTCCTCCATGCCACTGGGGGTAAAGAGATGTCAACTGACCTACAAAAAACACCTCCCCAACAAATTCCACAACGCTGTTGTCATTGATCCACAGGTAAATCCAGATGCAAATCTGAATTCAATGCTTATTACAAATTGTTTTGGCAATTTTTCCTCTCTTAAAATTCCAATTTGATAGGTCCTTACTACAAATTGTTTTGGCAATTTTTCCAGTGAAAAGAATTAGTTAGCAATAAGTCTTTCTTTACTTTCAACATTCTTGCAATAACCAAAACTGAGCAAAGCTGCAACCAGATGTGATTGAAGGAAATGACTAACAAGCAGCTCCCTAAAGACCAGTCAGGCACTCTACACAACTTGCAGCGTTCGCATGAAACCTCTACACAGCTAGTAAATCCAAGGTTGATATCTGAACCTGGCCTAACAGAACTAGATGCAAGTGAATTAGATACATATAAGCAGAGAAACATTGAACAATTATCCCATTTGGGACTCCTCCCAATACGCTTTAAGTAACGTGCATAACGAGAGATAATAATAATAACTATAATGAAACTGTTGGTGGTGATGATGATGATAAGAACCAAAGGTCACTATATAAACATTCTTAAGGGAAAACATAAGAGAGTTCATCTTTCAACATGAAAATTTTTTGGGCACGTAGAGGACCATTCTTGACCAATATTACAAATCCAAGAGCAACTTGGCACTTTAAAAACATCAAGCCTGATCAGTCTTAAGCATGTAGCAGTTAAAACGTCGTTTATTTTCTATTGAACAAAACAGCCTTGCATCAGTCAAGCAATTTAGCCAATTAACTAGTTGTAGGACAATTTTTGACTAATCACATATCAACTTTGTCCTTGATGCGCTCGATCTTCTTCTCCTTCTTCGGCCTTGCGTTCCACGTGGTACAAAATCTCTGACAAAAACCTAAAATTCATTTATAAAGAAAAATCAACAAGAAACCATACTCTAGAAACATGCAAAAGTTATGATTTAATAAAGTCTATATACTTAACACAAAATCGAAGTTTCCGCAAAATGAAGTTTATTTTCCAATGATAATGTCCTTGGTAAGACAATCCAAATCAATAATATAAAAAAAAAAAAAAAAAGATTAAATAAGGCATTCACTTAATAGATAGTTATGCAAATGAATTACAAGATAGAAAGAAATATATATAACTTACCCGCCTCAAACTTTTCTGCATTGTCGATGCACTCTTCACATTAATTGGCACACGAACAGCTCTAAAATAATCTTGAGTACAAATTAAACCTTCCACCACTCTAGGAGTCAAAGAACTTCGAAAGCCATCAAGTACACGTCCCAATGTACTAAAAGCCGACTCTGAAGCAACGGTAGTCACGGAAATAGAAAAAATATCTCGAGCCATCAAAAATAAGATTTTATACTTTGACCCAGTACTCTTCCACCACATCAAAATATCAATATTAAAGATATCTTCATTTTCAGCTTCAAGATACCGATTAAGTTCAAATTTATTTTCATCCAACACTCTTTTCTTCGCGGGGAGAAAGTTTTTATGCCAAGCATGGATTTCACAATCATTGTCATTAATATCAATATCGGAAGCACTACTACTATTTATTTATTTTTTTGGTAAAGAGCACTACTACTATTACTCACATTTGAATCACCAAATTTTTCTTTACTAGAAGAGCTAACAAAAGATCGCTCATAAGATTTATACAAATTCTCCAAAGCGACTTTCACTTTATCATGCATCTCATCAATTTTTGCTTTATCATCATAGATTTGTTCAAAATAAAATTTTATATAATTCAACTTCTTTGTAGGATCCAATGCAATTGCAATCAATGCCATTATATTAACTTTATCCAAACTCCCATAATACTTGTCAAACTTCTCTTTCATTTTTAAACCCATAGATTGACGCTTTGGGTCTAAAGAATTCGCTACATTATTCATATACTTATACAACATAGCTATCCTCTCAAATTAATCATTTGAAGTAACATATGAACTACCCGACATTATTTTGGTTGTATCATAAAACCATCTCAGAAATTTACAAAGAATTATGACATTTTCTCAATCTTCATCTCCAAAAGGATCATTGTCAATTTCCCTTAAGAAAAATAAATCTTCATCTTCCATTCTTTTAAAAGCTTTCTTGAACTTTATGGCAATGTCTAACATCATGTAAGTGGAGTTCCATCTAGTGGCAACATCAAGACAGATCGAACATTTGTATGTAATCCTCTTACTCTCAAGGCAAGTTTTGAATGTCTTAGCTCTCACCGGAGAACTCCTCACCTACCTAACTATGTTTCGGATGCGTGCAATAGAATCACGCACCTCATTCAATCTATCTCTTACTATCAAATTAAGTAGATGAGCAATGCATGCTTTCTCCATTCAAAATCAAAAACCTTTCTTCTAAAAATTTTTCTTTCAAATAACTAACAGCCACATCATTTGAACTTGCATTATCTATTGTTATTGTGGATACATTCTTTTTTATTCTACAATCATAAATGCATTTCAATACCATTTTACCAATCTCCTTACGCTCGTGACTATGCATCATCACAAAATTGATTTTTTTTTTTTTTTTTGCAATTGCCAATTTTCATCAATATAATATGCAATAAGAAACAAATAGTTCAAGTTTTGAATTAAACTCCACATATCCATTGTAAGTGCAATCCTAGATTTAAGCTTACCAAAGTAAGCTTTCAAACAAGTCATTTCACTTAGATATAACTTCATACAATCTCTTACCATTGTAAATTATGAAAGATGATGGAAAAGAGGTTGCAATTCAGTAACAAAATTGTGAAAACCAACACGCTCAACCATGGAAAATGGTTGTTCATCAATAATAATCATTCGAGCAAACATATGCCTACAACATTCTTGATCAAACTTCCATGTCATTAAGACAATACCACCACTAGTAGTATTTTCCCCTATCTCGCCAACCACATCTTTGTCATGTGACGCAAACAACATTTGCTTTTTATCTGTACGAGGATACTTTTTGCACTTTCTCAAGTGCTTCCACATAGTAGAGGTACCATGATCAATATTATACACATAATCAATCCCGCAATGAATGCACTTCACCTTAATTTTTTTCTGTGTTTTTTCATCTATAATTCTTAAAATATGATCCCAACAATTTGATTGATTAGCTCGCTTTTTACCCAAAAGATGATGAGAGTTAGGTAACCTCACCTTGTTTGCTGCGCCCATGGTCATAGATTCCACTTCATCAGCTCCATGGAATGGTAATTCCATGAGTGGACTCATTTCATTATGTCCCTCCACTTCCATTGATATTTCTTTGTCTTGATCCATTGACTGAAAACTTAAAAAAAAAAATTATATAACATTAGGATTCTACAAAAACATATTAGTTTTCATAGTAAATCAAATCTCTTAACATAACTTTGGAGACCAAAAGTAATTCATTCATCCCTAGAGGCCACTCGCTGAAACTGTACGTTTAATTTAAAAAGATTGCTTGCTCTAACTGGCACAAGTTCTACCTATAGAGCATTAAAAAAGCTCCAAATGAACAGCTATAGAAGCTATATTATTTTTCATGTGAAGGCATCATTACTATTTGACTTGGACCTATTCTCAACATGTCCACATGTACAAGCTAAATTGATGTGTCACAATGGGGCACACTTTAACCCACTCTATTTAAGAAGTACAAGAAAAACAAGAATACAATCTACAAAATGTAACCAAAATCTTGATCTTCAAGCTTAAAATATATTTTGGGTGGTCCATTGAAGATTAAAGCCTTTGCCTTCAACAAGCAAACGCAAGAGTGCAATGGAAAAGTTTGGTCTTACTTTGTCTAAAAGGTAACATGTCAAAGCAGGATGTCTATTATGAGTTGCACCAAATAGCACCAATTAAAGAAAAATTCCGGAAATCAAATGCAAGCTCTTGATGAATAAATGATGTTTGTTAGGAATGTTTTTTCGTTTGACATAGATGAGGATGACATGCCACGCCTTTCAATACAATGTCCGTTTCAATATCACTGTTCTGGTATACAACTCCAGGGCAATCAATCAAGAAAATCAATTTTGTGAGTGTTATATATTGCCAAAATTTTGTCTCCCTCGGGATTGGAGCAACCTTGCAAGCCTATAAATGGAAGAGACAAACAAATAAGTGACAAACTAGCTCGTAAATCCAGAAGTTACTTGGTGTAAGCACTGCAAACAACAGACTAAATTAGAATGGACAAAGTGGAGTAGAATTTGACAAGCATTATTCTGCATACTGGCAAAATGAACTTTAATATAGAATTCTCTTACAATCAATATACTCTTTGCTATTCATCTAAAGACATGAGTAATAACATGTGATAAGCTAGCAAAATAACGAAGAACTTACCTTCTTTGTCCTCAATGTGCTGATCACTGACGATTTTCCCACATTTGGATAGCCAACAAATCCCATGGATATTGCCTGCTTGTCACTTTTTAGGCGAGCGAATTGTCTCAATATCGAGAGGAGCGAACCCTGAAAGGCAACGATTGTCATTACTCAGCATGAAAACAAAGAGTTTACAAGAAATACATTACTAACCACAACTTAAAAACGAGAGAGTAACAGTTTCAAAAGCCCGAAAAAGAAAAGGCAAAGGCTAATCAATGAAGCTAATAATTTCTAATTACCAAACATCAATCCCATCCCCCCTCAAACACAAAAAGAAAAAAGAAAAAGAGTTTTTGCCATATACCTTGCCAAATGAATGCAGATGAGGAAGCAACGCGACGGGGAGCTGGATCTAGTGGCGAAGCTCGGGAGGGGAGCTCAGAGCAAGGCTTGAGAATAGCTAGGAACCGGGTTGACAGGGCGGCGTCGCGATTTCGGGGGGCACAGAGTAGGGAGAGGCGGAGTGGCGACATCAGGATCTCACGGGATGCAGGTGTCACAAGAGGAAGACGGTGGGCAAGCGGAAGTAGGTCAGCACTCGAATGGAACCAGGGAGAGGCGGAGTGGCGACGTCGGGATCTCACGGGCTATGGGTGTCGCGGGAGGAAGGCGACGGTGGGCGAGCGGAAGCATGTCAGTGCTCAGATGGAACTAAGGAGAGGCGGAGTGGTGATGTCAAGATCTCACAGGCTGCAGGTGTCGCGGGAGAAAGGTAACAGTGGGCGAGCAAAAGCAAGTCAACGTTTGAATGGAACCAGGGAGAGGCAGAGGTCATGAGATCGAGGAAGTTTACAGGTGTGAGAGCCTGAGAGTAAAGATAGAAACAAATTACGGTTTTAGGCTACCTTAAAAATCGGTTCTCAAACCGGTTCCTGAACCGGTTTGGTCGATCCATTTCCTAGGTGGGTAATCCCTCGGAACCGGTTCTCGGACCAGTTCAAATAGGGTTTGAATTTTTGGAATCGGTTCCTGGACAGGTTTCAACCAGAACCAATTCCCGACCCAGTTTTCCGGGTGGGCCAATCTGGGAATCGGGTTGACCCGATCCGGTTGCACACCCCTAGTCCAAATTTGGTATAAAGACGGCGTTCACTGTAGAATCCGTCTCTCAAGCCACACATTAAAAACCCCATCTTTAAGATTTGTCTCAAGATCCACCTCCTGTACGAAATAAAACCTAAATTTTTTTTTGTTTAATTATGTCTATCGTAACACATTTACTCCAAATTAAATTTAGACAAAATACATCGCAAGTGCCAAAATTTTACACAGAAACATTTATGGTACGCTTTGTAATCATTCTGTTTTCGGAAATAATATTTTATCGAAATGATTTTTTCTGATTCTAGTTATCATGAACAATTTCAAGAAAAAAAACATATTTGATATACAAATTTCTATTTTCTGAATAGAAATGTGTTTTGGTAGAATTCTTAAATTTTTTTTATTTATGTTAATTTTTTTAAAAATTTATTATATATATTATTTTTTTCTCTTTTTCTCTTTTTTTCTTTTTGTCTTCTTCTTCCTCCTTCTTTGTAGCCTGGCCGGCTGTCGTGGCCAGTGAAGGTCCAGCGAACTCTCCAGAGGCTTGTCAAGCTAGGGCAAGGCCTCGCCTAGCCATGGCATGCCTCAACAAGCTCGCCCTAATCAGTCAGCCATCGGCCATCGCGATGGCAACGACAATTAGTGACTAGCTGGGACTAAAAGGAAGAAGAAGAGAGAGAGAAGGAGAAAAGAAAGCAAAAAAGAGTTGGGCTTAATTCTTAAAATTATCTCAAGAACAAGAAGCAACATTTTCTACTTCTTAATTCTATTACAAATTTATTTCCGGGAATAAAAAATATATTATTGTTCCTGGGAACAAGAATTTTACCAAATAGATTTTTATTCTTTTTTTTGTTATGGAGAACAAAATAATAGAATCGGTTGTTTCGAGGATAGTTACTAAACATGGCCTCAACTACCAAAAGTTTCAAAAGTTATACTTAAGTGCCAAAATCAGAGAAGAATGTAATATTTAAGTGCCAACAAGGAGAATTCCAATTAAAGTGCTAACTGGGCATTTTTTAGTGACTTTTTTTACTGACATGGCAATTTAAAAAAAAAAACTGTCCACGTGGTGCTATAAGCCCCCAAAATTAATTTTTAATATAAATATTAATTTAAATAAGTTAAAAAACTAAATTAAAGAAAAAAAGGGAGCCATAGTTTTGGTGAAGGCCTCCATAGAAAATATTTCATGTCTTAACATAACCCCACAAGATGGATGTTCAATTGGAAATGCTATCTTGTCTTGTAATTTATTGTCCGCGGCCCTAACAATAGTTTTGTGAGAATGTCAGCAAGTTGATCATGGGTGAAAATATGGGATACTTGCATCTTGCCAACTTTAAGAAATTCCCTCATTGTCCACCAACTTTAGAACCAACGGGAATTACACAAGTTAGTGCAATTCTCAATGGCGTGGAGCAATGTCATCTGAGATCGATGGCCTTATTCATAACGGACTTGGAAACTAATACCTTTCGATCCATCTTTGAATGTTGTAGGTTGTAAATGGCTTTATTAGATAAAAAGACATGTGGACAGTAGTATTAAGAAGTACAAGGCACGTCTTGTGACCAAAGGTTTTCACCAACGATCAGGCCTTAATTACACAAGTTAGTACAATTCGGGCCATCTTATCATTAGCTCTATTGCCTGAACGGACATTGAAACAGGATGTCAATAATGCCTTCCTCCAACGAACTCTCTAAGATGAGGTCTACATGTCGCAATCGCCCAATTTTAAAAACCCAGAAAAACCAACGCCCGTTTGCGAATTCCGCAAACCATATATGGGTTAAAGCAAGCTCTACAGGCTTGGTACAATGAGCTAGGTTCATTCCTTCTTGTAAATTCATTTGTTAATTCAAAGAATGTCAATTCATTGTTCATTTACTCGTATGGTTTCACACTTTCCTTTTTTTTTTTTTTTTTTTTTGCCTTATAAGTAAAAGGATAGTAATGGGCGACTAACGTTAGCGACATTCTCTAAGCATTACTATAAAGATTTGATGTGAACATCGAGCCATATCGAGGAAGTGGTGCTAGGGACCCATTATCTATTCATACTGATTCAATTACTCGAACGCGGGCCAAACAATTTAGGCAAGCCATTGGCGTCATAGTTCGTGATCTTCAGCGTAAAGATAACCTTGGATCAAATCTTGAAGAATCTTGGAAATCTTGGTGCAATTTGATTATCTGGTCACCAAATATTTGACCAAGTCAAATATATATCTTCTTGTTTAGGTATATTCTAAAACATGACACATTAGATTTTTATAGTTGGTTTTAGGGTTTGTGTGGCGGCTAAAAAGCCTATATTAAAGACTAACTGAATTTCTTTGGGAGATAATTTTTTTTGAGAAAAAAAAGTTGAGAGATTCTCTTCTACTATTCTTTTGAGGACTTAACCTTATCAAGAGTCCCTTGTGACAGTCGATTCGACTTATCGAGTGAGATAGCAAATTCTTTTACTCGTGGCGTCTATAATGTTAGTTGGTTGACACGCGTTCGTTAACAAGTCACGTTCATACCAAGATCACCAATCACAGGTTTGATTGGAGGTCGAGGTTCACAATTCGCACCATCCGGGCCTTCGTAGAACGATCTTTTCACAACGATTCACATCATTTGGTATTAGAGCTTGCTTCTACAAGGTCTATTTATCTTTAATTTTTTGTTTATGTTCAACAATTTGAGATTTATTAAGCTAGGGTTTTGATTCTAGCCAATTTAGGGATCTGATTGCTTTTGTGCTTCCATACGTAGTTATTTGTTGTTGGTTTTTTTTTCCTAACATCTTAAATTGTATCTGAGTTCATCAAAAAAAAAAAGAGAAAGTTCATCAAAAAAAAAAGAAGAGAAAGAAAACGCACACAAAAAAAAAAAAAACACAAGAGAAAAAAAAAAATAGCCGAACAAAAAAATCAAGAAGGCGACTCATTTGTTAGTAGATCAAATTGAAACAAAATCAGTAGTAATTTGCATTTCAATTGGAATTTCAAAAGTTGTACTTGTTGGTTGAAATTGTTATTTGCTGAAACAAAATCAGTAGTGATTTAATCTCGTTTGATTAGTTTGATTGATTGTCATGAGGGGGTTGAGAGACGGGTTTTGAGTCCAATAAAGATCTTGTGAAAAGAGAATACAAGAGGCAAAAGGCAAGAGTGTGTAAGCTTAATTGGAGGTGGAAAAAGCCTAGATTTGAGTTAAACAAGAGAGGAGTGACAAACACTTTGAGAAAAACATGTGAGGGAGCGATTGGTGAGGATTTTTATTACTAACGTTTACTTGTAGGTCTAAAATATGTTGCGCAAAGAAAACGTAAATCAAAGGGAAGTTGACTCCATACGAAGGGATGAAGCGCTCGTAGAAAGTATCCAGCAATTGAGGGCCGTAATAGAGGAGCTTAGTGGCCGAATGATGGGAAATGGTGACCGAGAGCTACCCCAAGGAAGGCTGCAACATCAGCAAGATCCTCCTAGAATATGACATAAAAGACAGCGGCATTATGATGATGATGAGACCGACATGGAAGATGATCGAGATGCTCGATTCGAAAGGTGGAATGGAGCCCGAGGGTTTAGATACCGAAAAGATAATGAACTTGGCAATATCAAAATCAAGATTCCTTTTTTTCCAAGGGAAGAATGATCTCGATGCATATCTAGAATGGGAGAAACGCATGGAGATGGTATTTGATTGCCAACGATATTCCGAGCTCAAAAAAATAAAAATTGCAGCTGTTGAATTTACCAATTATGCTATAATTTGGTGAGATCAACTTGTGACTAGTAGGAGGCGTAATGGTGAAAGACCGATAGAGACGTGGGATGAGATGAAAGCGGTGATGAGAAGGCGTTTTGTTCCAAGTCATTACCATCAAGATTTGCTTCAAAAGTTACAAAATCTCACACAAGGCAATAAGAGCGTGGAAGAGTATCACAAGGAAATGGAGATTGCCATTGAAGATTGTGAGACTACAATGTCAAGATTTTTAAGTGGTTTGAGCTGAGACATAGTAAGGATAGTGGAGCTGCAACACTATGTTAAATTGGAGGAATTGGTGGACAAAGCCATCAGAGTTGAGCGGCAATTGAAGTTGGACCGAAATCACAAGAGTGGAGGAGATTCAAATAAAAATTGGAGATCCAATTAGAAGAGAGATGAGAAGCCAAATTGGAGAAGAAACAACACCAAAATCAAAACCTCAAAAGAGAAGGAGAAGGACGGTAAAGTTGGAATGAATCCGGCTCCAAGTAAAACTAAAAACCCTAACACTAGAACTCGTGAGATTAAATGTTTTAAGTATTTGGGCATGGGTCATATGGCGAATCAATGCCCTAATAGGAGGGTGATGATCATCATTGGACATGATGTTATTAAGTCCAAAAGTGAAAGGAAAGAAGAGGATGATGGGATGCCACCGTTGGAGAATTGTAGTGATGGAGAAATAGCTATAAAATGAGACTTATTGGCAGTTAGGCGTTCTCTTAGTGTACAAGAAAGGTAATGAGAATGTGGTAGCTGATGCACTTTCTCGAAGGTATGCGATTCTAACTACTTTAGAAGCAAAGTGTCTAGGTTTTGAGTATATTAAGAGCTTATATACTGATGATGATGACTTTAGGAGAGTGTTTGAAGCATGTGAATATGCTGCATTTGATAAATTCTATAGACGTGAAGGTTATCTTTTCTATGAAAACAAACTATGTTTGCCTAAGTGTTCTTTGCGTAAATTGTTAGTGCGAGAAGCGCATAGTGGTGGTTTAATGGGGCATTTTGGCATTAATAAGACTTTTGAAATGTTGTATGAACATTTTTATTGGCCACATATGAAAAGATATGCCACACATGTCTATGAGAGATGCATTACTTATAAGCAATCGAAGTCGACAACTAAATCGCATGGCTTGTATACACCATTACCTATTCCAATGCATCCTTTGACTAATATTTCTATGGATTTTGTGTTAGGATTGCCTAGGTCTAAGTATGGTAGAAATTCTATTTATGTGGTTGTTGATCGGTTTTCAAAGATGACTCATTTTATATCTTATCATAAAACTAATGATGCATCACATGTTGCTGATTTGTTCTTTAGGGAGGTTATACGTTTGCATGGCATGCCTAGATCGATTGTTTCAGATCGAGATTCTAAATTTCTTAGCTACTTTTGGAAAACATTGTGGAAAAAGCTAGGAACACGGTTGTTATTTTCTACTACTTGTCATCCACAGACCGATGGTCAAACCGAGGTAGTTAATAGAACTTTAGGGGTATTGTTGCATGCTATTATTAAAAAGAATATAAAATCTTGGGGAAATTGTCTACCACATGTTGAGTTTGCATATAATAGGAGCATGCATTCTGCTACTAAATTTACACAATTTGAGGTTGTCTATGGTTTTAATCCGTTAGCTCCATTAGATTTAACCCATTTACCTATTGATGAGCATGTGGATTTAGATGGAACAAAAAAAGCCAAATTTGTCAAGGTGTTGCATGAGAAGACACACGCAAATATTGAGCGCGAGACTAAGCAATATGCAAGGCAAGCCAACAAAGGGCAACAGGAAGTGATGTTTGAATCCAGCGATTGGGTTTAGGTTCATATGCATAAGGAGCGATTTCATAAGCAGCGACATTCTAAGTTATTATCGCAAGAGGATGGACCATTCATGGTATTGGAAAGAGTTAACAATAATGCCTATAAGCTTGATTGAATTTCTTTAGGAGATAATTTTTTTTGAGGAAAAAAAGTTGAGAGATTCTCTTCTACTATTCTTTTGAGGACTTGACCTTATCAAGATTCCCTTGTAACGGTCGATTCGACTTATCAAGCGAGATAGCGAATTCTTTCGCTCGTGGCGTCTATAACATTGGTTGATTGACACGAGTTCATCAACAGGTCACGTTCATACCGAGATTACCAATCACAGGTTTAATTGGAAGTCGAGGTTCGCAATTCACACCATATGGGCCTACGTAAAACGATCTTTCCATAACAATTCACATCAAGATTCCATTGAGGATGATAGATTCCCGATTGGATAGCTTCCAAAGCTGAAATATGGTGTTAAGATATGAAATCTTCTTGATATCTTTTTTAATTTCAAATTAGCTTATTTAAAGGGATTACCAACTATAGATAAGTTGGCATTCGTTGATCTTTGCTTTGCCAAATATTGTATATTTTCATCTCTTTATAAACATGTACAATCTGAAAATGAAAAGTAATGAAAATTGTGACATCCTGATTTTCTAATTCAAATTGAATAAGTCGGGCATTTCATCTTCATGCTTATAGCTCTCTTCTCTGAGTTGGTCACTCACGAAATAACTAGTCTATCAGGTGAAATCGTTAAGGAATCTAAACGCAATAGACTTAAAAATTCGACTAGAAAATGACTGCTTGACCGTACTAATCTGCAATGGTCATTACGGCACAAACCGATTAGAGACCGAAGATAGGTCAACTCGACAAAGGCATGTAATTTAGTGTAGGTAATTCCACCTAATTGCACAATTCTTGTCGATCGGCACTAGATTGATTTCTCTGTCATTTTGGTACCTTGTATCTGTATTTGAAACCTCAAGATTTTTACGACAGCCAAAAGTTATCAATGTATCGAATATGCACTTTGTGGCTTGAAAATAATCAACCACAGGTCAATTGCACAAAAAATTCTTAAAAGCTACCCGGTAGGTTAGGACGCACCAAAGTCATGCCAAATTGAATTTAACTGTGAAATTGAACTCGATTTCAGAAATTGGAAGTTTTTTTATGTCACAAATCATTTTAGGAACGTTAACTAATCCTTAGAAGATTTTTTCTGCAAACCGGGATTTTTGGCGAAAAAGCAAAGTAAGGCCGTTTTTGTTTAGAAAAGTCAGAGGGCCGGTTTTGATCCATCTTTGGGATGCAAGTTGGATCATATGACAGGGAAAAATCCTAAGAGGGACAAGGACACCTTGGCAGATTTATTTGGGCTTCAATTGGATTGGTTTACTTGAGAATTGAATGGAATTGAATGAGATTGAAGAGGTAAAGTCCAAAATTTGTAGACCATGGGGTACACAACATTTTAGACCCATTGGCAAGCTTGTTGGGGAAGATTGGTGGCTGCAAAGGGCAAAGGGTGAGCGCCATGGATGGAGGGGGCAAGCCAAGGGAGAGAGCAACAAGTGTTGAAGGCTAATGAGGCACTTTGGGGACCCCTCTTCAGCAGCCTTCTTCCTCCTTGAAGCGTGGCTTTCTCCATTGTCGTGGTCCTTGGAGAGCTCAAGAGAACCAGAGAAACCAAGCACACTAGGCCCTCCACCGTCTCACGCCCGCAAGGCCACCATCAACTGTTTTCCTCCCCTATTTTCCCTCATTCCAGTTTCTGCTCCAGTCAACCTTTCGCCAAAAATCCAAGTAAAAAGTTAACTTCCTGGATGAATCAGTGAATGAGCCATCCATTGCCGCGAAGGGACATCTAGACCATTCCAAAGAGCCCAATTTCGCCCTGAACGGAGCCACCGGCAGTCTTGTACATCGGCGAGAAGAAACCGGCCACCAGTCCGTCGATCCGCTTGGCAATTCGCCCGATTTCGCCATTTCAGCGTTTTCTTCGATTTTTCTTCCATTTCAACCCTACCTCCACCTATACCAACCACCAACAAGTCCCCCTCGACCCTCGGAGTGCCGCTGGTTGCCGGCCAACCTCTCGCCGAAGCTCCAGCCAAGCCCGTTCAACTCTATTTCTCCTCCGACAACCAATTTTTGAAAGTTGCAGAAGGAGTACAAATTTGTGGCTGCTGTTCCAGCCCTAAAACCGCCTTGAATCACTATTGTTAAGGTTCCCGAGCCTCCTTGCCACCATCCATCATCCGTACACCGCCCCTAAGCTGCCTGACTTTCGCCACTCGCCGTTTTCGTGCCAACCACCGCCGATTCCAGCCTTCTCAGTTCAAGATTAATAGTTGAAGACCAGCAAGCTGTGGGAGCTTCGAGGCTTGTTTTAGTTGCCTTCCCGGCCTTCGTTGGTGTCGTCGCTTCGAGGTTTATCGACCGCCTTGGCGTCGTGGTCACCGAGGACTCACCGACTCGCAAAGCTAGTGAGTTTATCCTCTAATCATCGCTTAGTAAGTTAATTATGCTTAAAGGATGTTTAGATTAATCTAAGTAGGTTTAGGTGGTTACATTAGAATATTTAAATGTTAATTAGATTAGTTGTATGATTAGTTTATTAGATGTTTAATTAGGGCTAATTGTATGTTTAAATTAGTGTAATCTTGTTTAGGCCCTAATTAATTTTTAATTAATTAATTATTTCTAATATTATAAATATTATTTTATTAAATTACGTTATTATAATATATTATTTAATTATTTAAATTTTTGAATTAAATTTAATTATTTAATATTTTCGAAAATTTTACTAGGATAGCCAATTGTTAGAATTTCACATTGATCACAATAGTACGGTCAGTTTGTGCTAATTGTATGTTTAATTGAGAAATTGAGTGAAATTGATGATTATGGTTAATTATTCTAAAAGTGTGGATTTGAATGAAATTGAATAAGTTTTGGTATTTAACTTGAAAATACTCGGTGTTGGCTTTTAGCACCGTAATTGGTTTGTAGGACCAGTTTGAATCGTTGGTTTTTAATGGATTTTTTATCCAATTCTCTGGTTTATTATTGAATATACAGCTTTGGTGAACAATTATTATATATATATATAGCTTGGGCGAGCTATTATCTATCTATACAACTTTGGGCGAGCTATCATCTATCTTACAACTTGTGTGAGCCATGATTGTATTAATGGATGAATAGATGGTATGGTTTAATAGATGGTATGAATTGATAGATGTGTAGATCGTATGATATCAATTGGATTAATTGAATTGATAGACCAATGGGTTTGTCGATAGTTTCAGCTTGTGTGAGCATTGTTTGAATATGAATTGTATTGTTGTGCAATAAGGAACTGAGGCAAGGTAAGTCCTTTGAATTGCGTGGCTAGGCCACTCCTGAGTGTATTTTCTTCCTAATCGAGTCTTAGGGGGTAGAACTCGCTGAGACGTTATCTCAACCCATCGTGGGCTCAATATTTTTAGGTCCTTAGATGGCGGTCGTGGATGACTCGAAGCCATGGACATTTGTGGAGGTGGAGACCGAGGAATCGGCGAACATGTCTGACTAGTTAGTCATAGGACAATTCCCTTTTTGTTGAACCTGTCTATCTTGTAGACAATCCAGTGTTGTAAATAAACCTATGTGTTTATAAGAAAGCTCGTTTGGTTGTGATTGATTGTTTGCTTTTCTATCCCAAGTTAAATGTTGTCAGGAGATTTGTTTCGATTCTACATGCGTAATAAAAAAAATGGGTCGGTGACGTGTTATGGGAAGTCGCATTTTTCTATCAACTGCAAAGGAATGTGCGCATGCTCGAAGGATTGGAGCGTGACAAAAATCGTTCACAAACATTGAGCTATTATATGGTACCAGAGCCTTCTACTCCTAAGAGCTTGTTGATCCGGCCATTTTGCTTTTTTTTCAACAACCTACTGCATCCTCCAACCATGATAGGACCTCAAATTTTGGTTCGAATTCCATCGGGACAGCCGCACCTACAAGCCCGATTTCAATCTCGGCAACCGTCCAATTGTCATTCAAGCTCTCCACTACCAATTTTCCTTCTTGGCGCATTCAATTTCAGGCGTTGTTCATTGGTTATGATTTAATGGGATTCATTGATGGGACTTCCGTCCATTCGCTTCTCACCATTTCAGCTGGAAATCAAACGGTGCCAAATCTAGCCGCAACAACCTTGATTTGCCAGGATTAGCTCTTGCTTCATGCAATTTTTGCATCCGCATCCAAAGCTGTGATTCCTCTTGTTGCCTCTTGCAATTCATCACACGCTGCCTAGACAAAACTCATGAATATATATGCAAATAAATCCACATGTAACAAACACCCAAAATTTTACTCCTTCCAGCTCACTCGAAACCCAACTTGCCGCTATCAGCAATGACCAAACATTAGAACCCATACATCCACCTAAACAAACTCACAAAATGATCACTAGATTCTGAAATAATATTTTCAGGCCCAAACAAATCAACCACATCACCACTAAACATCCACTTCCACAAACTTTAGAGCCAACGGGAATTCCACAAGTTATGTGCAATTCTCAATGGTGTGAAGCAATGTCAGCTGAGATCAATGCCCTTATTCATAATGGGACTTGGAAACTAATACCTTTTGATCCATCTTTGAATGTTGTATGTTACAAATGGCTTTATCGGATAAAAAGACATTTGCACGATAATATTGAGAGGTATAAGTCATGTCTTGTGGCCAAAGGTTTTCACCAACGATTGGGCCTTGATTACACCAATACATTTAGCTCGGTCATTAAATCAAATACAATTTGGGTGGTCTTATCGTTGGCTCTAATGTGTGAATGGATATTAAGATAAGACATCAACAATGCCTTCCTCCAATGAACTCTCCAGGATAAGGTCTACATGTTGCAATTGCCTGGTTTTTTTTTTTTTTTGGGGTCAGAAATCGCCTAGTTTTATAAACCCAGAAAAACCAACGCATATTTGCAAATTTAGCAAAAACATATATGGGTTTAAGTGGGCTCCGCAAGCTTAGTACAATGAGGTAGGTTCATTCCTTCTCGTAAATTCATTTGTCAATTCAAAGAATGACAATTCATTGTTCATTTACTTGCATGGTGACATTCAAGCCTATTTTCCAGTTTACGTAGATGACCTCATTAATATAGGAAGTGACCAGAATTTTGTTTTGGATTTCATCACCGCTCTCTCTAATCAATTCTCAATTAAAGACTTGGGGCCTCTGAATTTTTATTTTTAAAGAATTGAAGTCATTCCTACAGAGACCGGCTTTTTCTTTCTCAACATAAATACATAAGATAGTTACTTGAATGATTTAAAATGGGTGACGCAAAAGAGGTAAGGACACCATTAGCCACAAGTCAAGTCTCTTTCGGTCCATGATAAAGAACACCAGCCGATGCCTCATTGGTGCCCTTCAATACCTCAACATTACTCGCCCGGACCTTGGTTTTGCGATAAACAAGCTTATCTCAATTCATGCATAAGCCAACCACAACCCACTGGATGACCATAAAACGGCACTTGCACTATCTTAAGGGGACATTATTCCATGGGTTACACTTGAGACGCAACACAAAACCTGTACTTGATACCTAATCCAACGTAGATTAGGTTGGAAACATTGATGATCGCATATCTACTTCAGGCTTTGTCATTTATATTGGGGCAAATCCTATCTCTTGGAGTTCTCGAAAACAACGATTGGCTGCACGATCATCTACCAAAGCAAAATCTGAGCCATTGCTACGGCCTTAATGGAACTCATTTGGGTTAAAATTTTGCTTCCAAGAACTTGGCATTCGCATGGACATGGCACCAAGCTTTATTGCGACAACATAGGCACCGCCTATGTTTGTGCAAATCCCATCTTCCATTTTTGAATGAAACACATTGAGATAGATTACCATTTCATTCGGGAATTTCTTAAAGTTGGCAAGATCCAAGTCTCCCATATTTGCACCCATGATCAACTTGCCGACATTCTCACAAAATTGTTGTCAGGGCCACGGACAATAAATTATAAGACAAGATGGCATTTCCAATGGAACATCCATCTTGTGGGGGTATGTTAAGACATGAGATATTTTCTATGGAGGCCTTCACCAAAACTATGGCTCCCTTTTTTCTTTAATTTAGTTTTTTAACTTATTTAAATTAATATTTATATTAAAAATTAATTTTGGGGGCTTATAGTGCCATGTGGACAGCTTTTTTTTAAAGAAATTGCCATGTCAGTAAAAAAAGTAGCTAAAAAATGCCTAGTCAACACTTTAATTGGAATTCTCATTATTGGCACTTAACTATTACATTCTTCTCCGATTTTGGCACTTAAATATAACTTTTGAAACTTTTAGTTTTGAGGCCATGTTTAGTAACCATCATCGAAACAACCGATTCTATTCTTTTGTTCTCCAAAACCAAATAAATAAATAAATAAATAAATAATTCATGTGATAAAATTTTTGTTCCATGGAATAATAATATTTTTTTGTTCCCAAAAATATATTTGGAACAAATCAAGAAGTAGAAAAAGTTTTTTTGTTTCGAGAATAATTTAAGAATCAAGCCTAACTTTTTTTTGCTTTCTTTTCTCCTTCTCTCTTCTTCTTCTTTCTTTCAGTCCCAACTAGTCACCAACCACCGCTACCATCGGCGGCGGCCGGCGGCCAACCGATTAAGGCGAGCTCGCCGAGGCTCACCTACCCATGACAAGCCTCAGCCTCAGCCTCACCCTAACCCGACAAGCCTCTGGAGAGTTTGCCGAACCTTCACCAACCACAATGACCGACGGCAGGCTACAAAGGAGGAAGAAGAAGAAAAAAAAAAATAAAAAATATATATAATAAAATTTTTAAAAAAATTCTACCAAACACATTAATAGAAATAAATAAATTTAAGAATTTTATCAAAAACATTTTTATATCCGGAATAGGAAACCGACGGTTATCAAACAAATCCCATGCGTTGTGGGATTTGAACTAAATTGTTCCCGATAACGTCATGAATTTAAAAAAATCATTTATGAACAAAAAAAAATTTCTGAAAATTATTTCTAAAAATAGAATGACTATCAAATGTACCATAAATAATTCAAATTTTGGCATTTATGATGCATTTTGTCTAAGTTTACTGTGGTTAGGATGGATATAATTTTTTTTTTTTTTCAGGTTTATTCCGTACAGGAGGTGGATCTCCAGACAAATCTTAAAGACGGGGTTTTTTTTTTTTTGTCAGAAAGATGGGGGTTTTGAGAGACGGATTCTCCACTGAACGCCGTCTGCCTACCAAATTTGGACGATCCAGTAGCGCAACGCAAGGCGTGACCATGGATCGATACCGTCCGCCCGCCCCCGTTTCCGTCAGCAGCACCGGCTCGGACTGCAGACACGTGTCGTATGTGCCGCCAAGGGATCCTGCTGTCGGACCTTCCCTTCTGCCGAAATCGAAACCACCAGTGGAAGAAGGAGAAGGAGCCTGAGCGTGACGCACTTCTTGCTCGGTTCTTACGTCTTCGCATACGCATTCCTCTGCGGAGATATAATAAAACCCTTCATCTAAATCCTCCGGGAGACTCCAATCATACCCTTGTTCGGTTTCTTTCTCCAACCCTCCTGCAGGAGGTTCTCTCTCGGCTTTTACCGGGTGAGTGATGATGTTCTGCTCTGATTCTGTCCCGGTCGCTTTGTTTTCTTCGCGCCCTGAATCATGGGTTGTTCTTGGTCGACCTAAACCTCCCTGGTTTCGATGTTGCTGAGGTCCTAACGCTGAAACATTTGGAGGGTCGTACCGAAATTCCTCTCCGTTTCTTCAGGGATTAAAGACCGAACCTTTTAGGATTGTTTGATTGGTGGGCGTTGAGTTATGGGGCTTGAAACTTGACAAATTGCGGAATTTTTTACATTTTCTTGGTTAATTGTGATTGAAAGGAGATGGGATGTTGGACAGATTGTATTCCCAGTCCCCGACCTTGTTCCAAGGCGATAATGGTTCTCATGATGGTTTGTTCTTTTGATGGCCAGCTTGAGAGAGCTTATTAGGATTGCACTGATGGCGTTGGTTGACATTTTCATGAGTAACTTAGTCTTCATGAAGTTTAGTAATCTCTCTTGAGCTCTATTAACGGGGTTGCTGTGGGAGTTTGGCGTCTTGATTCTGATGAGGTGCAGAACTGGCAATTAAGTCTGACTTTGTTTTGTCATCTGCAGGATTTGCCTCGTTGAATATTGGGTCAAGTCTCACTGTTGTACATTCTCCACTGTGAAGGATATTTTTGTCAACAGAGTCTTAAATGCAGTTACAGGCAAACTAATGCACAACAGCTGGGTTTCAGTTTAGGTTTGCAATGTCTCAGCTTGCCAAGGGTAAACGAGTTTGCAAGGAGGAGACTTCTGATACCCATTCCCATGGAGTTCGAGGATATGGCAGAAACTCAGGTGACTTAGACCATGAGATCGCTCAGTTGACGAAGCTAAGATCCGAGCCCAATGAACATTTGAGAAAGGCTACAGTGGGCGGATTGAAAATGCCTGTCTCTACCCTGAGAATGTTGGCTGCTCGAGAGAGCAATTATTCGGGGAGAGGGAGGTTCTCCTTGTCTGATAGCTGTCATGTGTTGAGTAGATGTTTGCCTATTTATGGCCCTCAAAAGGTGGATAAGATGCAATCCCGTGCATATGTTTCTCAGTTTTCTGTTGATGGTTCACTGTTTGTGGCAAGCTATCAGGTAATCATTAGCTTCCTGATGGCATTTGGCAAATTAAATGCCACATTATGAGTTCACTTTGTGGTCTTGTCAAATTAAGTTTATAAGCACACTTGTTTCTATGTGATGCTGTTTTACTGTTAATCCATAGCTTGTTACCATTACAGGGGAGCCATATTAGGATATACAATGTGGATAAGGGCTGGAAAATTCAGAAGGACATACTGGCAAAAAGTTTGAATTGGACGATTACCGACACTTCTCTTTCTCCTGATCAACGTTACCTCGTAAGTTTGTAAAGGTCTTCCGACAAGGAAGCACATTATCACATTAGATGAGGTTTCTTTGATTTGATCTCCATGTCATTTGAATTTTTATTTTTGGACAACAACTGATGTCCCTCCTAACCTTTAAACATTCATATATTGTGCACTTTTCTTTTCAATGTAAGATTATCTTTCTATGAAGAAAGTACATTTTTTAAGTTTCATTGAGTCATATATATCTCTTTTTTGTTTCTTCTTTTGATGGAACTTCTGTTTAGACTTCCATGAAATAAGCTGATGGTTTCTTTGTGAAGCAGCTCAGCCAGGTCTCTGTTTTGCAGGTCTATTCTAGTATGTCACCTCTTGTCCACATTGTTAATATTGAATCTGCTGCAACAGAGTCACTTGCAAATGTCACGGTATGTCTGTGACTATGTGATCTGGAAATCTTGAAATCTTTTTCCCAAATTTCAAACTACAAAGGAGTATATTGTGCATTGCAGAATTTTGTGGACTGTTTTGCAAAATGTTTAATGGAATTCTGTTATTATACATCCATACAAACAGTTTAATTTGGATGGAACTATTATGCAAGATGATAATTGGGAATCCTTAGACTGTCGAAATAATATTGTGCTTGATGATGTTCCTGTCGCGTGTCAAGATTTTTTTGGGAATAAATCAGATAGGAATTTTGCTTTTGAATTGGAACCTTCTGTTAGATTACCTCTAGAGTAAATAGGACGGGAGTTTCTCTTTGAAATGGGATCATTCAGTTAGATCATGTCTCATAATTTTAAATGCAAATTAGATAACGCAAGATATAAGACAGTCTCACATTGATTTACTGCAGTTCAAACAGTGTGTGACATAATACATCATATAGAAGCATGGGAACTTTGTCTAAAGAATTCAGTTTAACCTTATTCTTAGGTTGGGACTTGGAAGGTGAGGTACTTTTCAACCTCATTGATTGCTTTGTTGCTTTCTCATTATGTAGTGAGCTATCCATATCTGATAGATAAAACTACTCTTTTCATGCTGCAAGTCCTCTCTATGCAGGAAATACATGATGGCTTGGATTTTTCTTCTGATAACAATGACGACAATGAAGATATTTCTATCTTCTCTGTGAAGTTCTCAACTGATGGGCGAGAGCTTGTTGCTGCAAGTGGTGATGGGGCAATATATGTATATGATCTTGCAGCAAACAAGGTTGGCCTTCAAATCCCAGCTCATGAGGTATGCCAACTTTTCAATGGATGTAGTGCTTTCATTTAATCAGAACAATTGGGCATGAGTTTGATATGCTAAATGTTAAATATTTAAACTGAATGAATTGAAACGCTCACGTGCATTTTTTTCCCTTTTTTTTTTTGGTTTGGGTCTGGCTCTCACTAGACCCCTTCTTTCACATGTGGAATTCTTGTTTAATTAGATTTTATATTTATCGTGTCAAAGAGTAGAGGTACTCTTTTTTCTGTTTTTCTGCATGACTAGTTTCGCTTAATTAGCATGATAATTTTTGTTCCTTTATTCTCAACTTTGGCTATTCGTCTTATTCACACTTACATAGCTTGAATTTTGGGCAGCATGAAATTTCAAGCTTTGGCTATCATCCTAAAATGATCTGTTTCTGATCCTTATGTCATAGTCCTTTCTATATCAAAGTTTCCTTTAAAGTAAATTCAGGTTCCAACTGTTCCCAGTTTTTCAGTTGAACTTCCACTTTACCCAGTTGCTTATAGATCTGGGCATTTTAGAAATTTTCTTTCATCAAAGGCCAGTTGATTAAGCTTATTATGGTAGCTCACTAGGATAAGCGCTAAAGTCAAGATAAAAACTGATCATGCTTATTAGGAGAATATTTCCAGGTAATGTTCTAGCATGAAGTGAAAAAAGACTTACTGAAAAGGATGATGCAGAGTGAGATTGATGCCATCAATTTAACAAGGTTGATCTGAGTCTTCAAGAATTTGAATTTGAACTAACTTTTGCTGGTGTTTTTCCTTTGGTGTACATCCTTATATGTCTCTGTATTCTTCATATATCCCTGCTGTTCTGGCTGCATGACTACAAGACATAAGATGCTAAAAGCTACTGTCTCATACTTAACATTGTTAGCATAATGCAGGTTGATGTTAACACCGTATGCTTTGCGGATGAAAGTGGCCATGTTATTTATTCTGGAAGTGATGATAGTCTCTGTAAGGTAAATATGATTACCTCCTTTTGGAGGAAGCGAGTGAACTTGACTAGTACTTTTTGTGACTACTTTGTCTTTTTCTGGTGAGGGTGGGGGATGTAATGTGACAACACTGTTGACAGAAACCCCAATTTCTTAGTTTGCCTGATGACTTTTCTCCAAAAAAGCTTGGCATGAAGAAGGGAGCCGTCCATGGTTTTGGAAATGATGTATTCGGCTCAGTCAAGGGTCTAGCTTGCTACTCAAATCAAGAAACTAAATTTGATTATCACTTAAGTGGTTTGGTCTTGAATTGGTATTTTTGTCTCCATTTTTCTAGATGATTATATGTAAATATTAGGCACCTATAGGTACTTTGTTAGTGAATTTGAAGGGAACGTGTTACAACTATCTGTTTTCCATTGGAGAATCGAATATCTAGGTACTAAAAAAAAAATTGAGTTGTCCAGCTTTACAGTATCTCTCCCTTGAAGATGAGACAAACCTTTCCTCTTTATTCGTTGACTGGACTATTTAACATGCATAAATAATTAGGAGAAAGCTATTCTCTGTGAATGAAATGTAAAACTTTGTGAAAAACGTACTATTTCACCCTGCCGTATTGCAGGTATGCACTTCTGATTATCATAATCAACAGTTTTGTTTGGCATAACATTCGCTGCTAAAGTTGTCAATGGAAATCGTATGCAAATAAGTCAGATTCATTGTAATTTATATGTTAGCAAAAGCGAACTCTTGATGTTTGCATTCTGCTTTCTAAGTGAATGAATTCTCTTTAGGTCTGGGACCGTCGTTGTCTTTCTACAACAGGACAAGCAGCTGGAGTTTTGACAGGACATCTAGAAGGCATTACATTTATTGATAGTCGTGGAGATGGACGCTACCTCATTTCAAATGGAAAGGATCAGTCTACCAAACTATGGGATATACGAAAGATGACTTCAAATAGTCCAGCATTGTAGGTTTTATTATGTCTTTTCATTCTTGATGGTCCCTTCCTCCCTCCCTCCCTCCCTCCTCCCTTCCTCTCGTGCATGCACACATTATTGGCCGATCTCACCAATGGTTTTTTAAGACATTGGGTCTCTTCTTGCATAGAATTTTTCGCAAGTGATTATTCACATATTTGTCACACTAGAAGTTGAATTTCTCCCTTGAATAGTTAATTCTCAAGTATAGTTTTCTCTTATGATATGGCAGCCACAGGCAAAGAGACTTTGATTGGGATTACAGGTGGATGGACTACCCAGAGGAAGATAGAAACTTGAAGCATCCCCACGATCAGTCGGTGGCTACATATAAAGGTCACTCAGTGTTGTATACTCTGATACGCTGTTACTTCTCCCCTGCATATAGGTAATGCACTAAAGGAGCCCTCTTCTTTATGGCAAAATCTCTGTGAATTCTCCCTCTGTTCATGTTGGTTCTCAAGTAACAAATGTCTATACTAGTTGCTAAACGGGCCCATTTCACAAAGCAGACACTGGTTGATGAGAATCTCCTGCTGATATTGTATTGTTCACTAATTGTTCTTTTCCTTTATTGCAGCACTGGTCAGAAGTATATCTACACTGGATCCGGTGACTGTATAGTTTATATATATGATCTGGTACCACCCTCCCTTACTACCTTATGGATTATATCTTCATTCACTTAAATTTTCATGCTGCACTGGATCTGATGAGAATCTCCTGTAGAAAGGTAATTTTAAGAGTAGGTAACAACTACCATGAGCAAAGAAATTGTGTTTGCTTATTGGTTCTGGAAATATGAGGATTTGAGTAAATTTTCACGTGGCGCGTCAAAGGCTGTGAGAAATCAACTGAGTCATGAATCTAAAATCTGTATTTGGTTAATTTCTCCTGATTTGAACTATTTAAGGATATCTCTCATAATGATTGGTGGGAATTGTGTAAGACCTCAAGTGGGGAGTTGCCTTTTCAGCTATCCTCGTGTTACCTCGAGTAATTTGATTGCTTCATCTAGGTGAGTGGTCATCAAGTCGCCACACTCGATCATCATAGCCAACCTGTAAGGGATTGCAGTTGGCATCCATTTTACCCGTTGATGGTCACCTCTTCATGGGATGGTGTGATTGCCAAGTGGGAATTCCCAGGGGACAACAGGAAGGAAAAATCATTGTCTAGGCCAAGGCGGAGAAGCAGGAGGGCAATGTTTTACTAGAGCGGGTCACAGCCTTAAATGTCCCGGTTTTTTATCATCTTTTGCTCATTGTTTATAGTCAAATTAACATGGGAGGTGTCCAGTATTGATACACATTACTGAGATTTCTTCTTCAGTTCATCCCCTTGCTGTATATAAGCTCAGAACTATTTCTTGTCATTGCTTCAGCAGCAGTGAGATGGGTTTAACAATTAAGTAAATCCAAATAAGAGTTGTCTTTGTTAATCGTCTGCTTCCCTCAGCCAAATGTTGGGAAAGTCTAGGGCATCAAATAGAAGCAGTTCTCCATGGCCGGTACTGAGTGGTCGCTCTGTTGTTTGGCGATGAACAATTTTCATTTGTTGTGTTTCCTTTGTTTGATTATCTATCTATATGCTTCTGCTTGCTTCAGAGCTCTGCTTCTTGCGATATTTATTCTCATTGATGTGTTCTCCTTGTCAATTGTAGAATATGCAAACTAGTCATTCCAACAGTTGCATTGCCATTTTGAATGTTTTAAATATTTATTATCAATAGCGTGTGGTGCTCCAGATTGTAGATGAGACTGTGGGTTGATTCTTTAGGGATTACAAAGCCGTCAACCGGGAAAGAGGCCAAGAGGCTGCGTTACCTCCTATGAAGCACTGACGCTCTCTAATCCAAGAGCTTTTGTGTCGTGTCGGACACTTCAATACGTGTCCGACACTCTCAGACACTCTTCGATACTCAATCAACATGTATTGAAAAATTCGATATCTAGTCAATTTTATCGACACTCTCTAACACTCGAGTCAAAATTTTGACATATGAGTTTCATACGAATTTCTGACACGTGATTTCGATATTAAGATCAATTTTAAAAATTCAATAAATGAAACGTCAATATATATAACACAATAATAAAAATAATAAACGTAGAAAGAAGAAAAATCTAGTTTTCTCTTCTCTCTATACTCTCACTTCTTATTATATACAATTCACCCCTTACTTTTTTTCTTTTCTTCCAACATATTTAACATGCAAGTTCAGAATGTGGATCGAGTGTTTTTTCTCCAAATTTTATGAATTATTGAAATAGAGTTGAATTTGTCAAATTAAACAATAAATAATATTAATAAATAGTGGATTAATATTTTTAGTGTATATTCATTCTAGGCTGTTTTAATTATTTATTTATTTATGAATTTGATTCAAATTAATTTGGTTGAAATAATCATAAAAGTAGGTGATAATTTATTATTATATATAAAAACATGTATTTAATATACAACATGTCCCAACATGTCAGAATTCTTTGTTTTTTAAAAAACAGCGTATCGGTGTGTCATGTCGTGTCGTGTTACGTGTCACGTGTCAGTGTCAGTGCTACTTAAATGATCCTAATGATCCACGTAAGTCAACATAGACCTGTCACAGACCGGTTTCAACCCAAAAAATGGGCTCATATTTCTGTCGACGATTAGCATTTTTCTTGTTTTGGCGGATGATAGATTGCATGCGCATAGATATGAAAGTGCTAGCAGCTAGTTCTTATACATCAGTTGAATAATTTGACGCGGCATAATCTCTCTGAAGATTGAATTTTAGTGAGGCTACAATCGTATCGCCATCTAGGTGAAGAGCTCGTTCTGGAAAAGGATGGTGATGTCTTGATTGAGAGAAAGATCTTAAGGTTAGCACCACTTTGTGCCAGATTTTCTCTCATGTTGATCCAGAAAATGCTATGTCAACTAAATTAAACGACGATGCTGTGTACTTAGTTGTCGCAATTGATTTACTTATCACACAAAGCCATAAGGAAATCGTACTCGGTAATTCATTTTTAGATGCTAAACATGCAGGGTGAAGATCGTGCTGGATTTACGACTCGACCAGAACATTGTGCAGAAATTTTCTCTAATGTTATGTTCTGCATTAGGAAGATCTTGTGCTCTTTTTTTGAACACCAAATCTGTGGTGTAATAAGGTCACCTCCACTGCCCATCAGCTTAAGAAAGTACAGAATTAAATCCCAAATATAGCCAAAAACGCTAGACTACACAGAAATATGTTCCTGTTTAAGGTGACCTACAAACACATAGAAGAGAGAGACATCTTTCTCAGTGGAGACCACCCAGAGACATGGTTACTTATTGAGCTTATGGTCCCAAGAAAATTCGCAAAATCGGTTAACGGATTCTCTGAGGCATAGCAGGGGCACGTCGATGTTCTTTCTAAATCCTTAGAAACTCGTGATTTCCGTCGCCGGGATGGAACCGCCGGCCGCCACGATTTGCTGCTCCAGCTGCAGTAAACAAGAACATATGTCTCGACAAATTAAGCAGTGAGCAAGAACCAAAAAGTTGCTACGGATTCAAGTTGGCTGCGAATTCAGATTAGTTCTTTCTCGAATTCAAGGGTAGATATACTCACGGTGAACAGAGTTTCAAACTTGTTTTTCGCAAGGTAGAACTCTTGCTTCACTTGTTGCAGACATCTCATGCACCTGCCACACACAGCATGAAAATTGGGTTCAGAACATTTAGGATCCTTCCCCAATTTTTATGTCCAATTCTAATGTCCTGTGAATCTTCTTGAATCCTACTAGCTCTGCTGTGATCTATCGGACATGAAACGACGAAACATGAAACTCCGAAACACAAGATCCACCAAACTCACCCTTCGAGGTTTTGTTCTTCGCAAAAGCTGCGGAACACAACGCAGGCATTTTTAACTCTCTGTGCACCTATGCTGCAAATTTAGAAGGAACAATTAGATTGTATATTCTGAAAAAGTGAGTTTCCGGTCTCTGTCTTAATTGGAAATAGTGGGATTGAGGATTTGTTATTTTTATTTTTTTTCAAGGAAATTCTGACGCACCTGGAGCTGCTGCCCTTCAACTGGTGAACATGGGCATCAACTTTTTTAAAGTCCACATTTTGCTGCTCTCTGTGCAGGGACGACAAAATCAGAAGTAAAATCAGAGGAGTCCCATGGCCAAAGGCCAAAACAAATAATAGACCAACAACATCAGTCTCTCCAAATCAGGTAAAATCAAGAAATTTTTCATTACAGAGCCGACGTCAGATCATTGAGCAGCTTCTCAGAATCCTGAAAGAAGAGGGACACAACTTCCACAACAAAATCAGGGTTGCTCTCATCCTGCAGCTGTTGGAGCTGCAAAAACTGACCGTCCAAGAAACCCTTCCTCTCAACCAAAAACAGAACAATTTTCCCGAAGTCAAGATCAACACAATCGGACAAAACCCAGAAAAAAATGAGGAAATACAAACACACATAAATTTTACAGGGTTGAACTTTTTACCTCCATGAACAATGATCTGGTGAACTCTACCAACCTCCTCTGCATCTGACCCACCTCCATGCCTGTTGCTCCCTGCCTGCTCGAAGACTGGAGTGCGGATGGTGACCAATGAGCTTGTGGCTTTGAATTGGCAGATCTTAGGGGTGGGCAGAATAACCGCTAAGATCAGATCAGATCAGAGAAGCTATAAATGCTAAAGAAGAACCTCTGAAAGTGATTTTCAGTGGCTCGATGTGGTCTTAAAAATATAAATACAAAATTGACTTGCTTTATAATGTGGGAAATGCTCTGCCCACTTAACTAACGTCTTCTGGATTGGTGGTCTTTTGTGATAGAATCAAGAGTCCCTCCTTACATCCACTGCTAAGTAACCTCTGCTTTTTTATTTTCAAAGAAAGAGTTAATGTTCAATGAATCTACTGCCTAGACACGACCAACAAGAGTAACTAAGAGCAATCTAGTTACATTTTCGTGTTTCAATTGAACACTTTCCATATTCGATTATTCTCAAAGGAGAAGATTCTTCTTTTTACTAATTTCGAATGAGAACATATAACAATGACTTAGAGAATCACAAATATTACTTACAAGGAATTGCACTTAATCTATAATACCGCTGACATAAATACTTTTTTCTCTCTCTTATTTTCTTTGGTAGTGTGATTTAATTAGATTGGTGCAAAATCAATTTGTTGCAGATCAATGCTTCCAATGTGCTAATGTTAAGTAACTTCATCTATCCCCCTATATCTTGTACCTCATAATTTAAATTGAATTTGATGTGTATTAATCGCGTTTTGTGCGAGGACTCAATGGTTTTTTTGAGAAGTCAAGGCACTCCCTTGACTTTTATGGTAACTTTATTGGCACTTTCCTTATTTACATCACCCTAAATGTGCGGATTCAAGTGTACTTATTTGAAGTATTATTTGTTTTGACCCATTGGTTTACAATTATGTTTCTTAAACGCATCTTACTTGGAGAGAGTTTTAAATCCATATATGTGGTTCGGTTTCATCCATCTATCATAGGCAAGAAAATGAAATTTTCTATTATTGAATAATGACAATGAAGATGGTAATACCCATAATAAGTAGTTTATAACTTTATATTGACAATTGTTTTCTTCAATCACATCATGTCATGAGCAGTAGCCCTCGCTTTGGGGCGCTAGGATTCTTAGTTGATTTGATTGAGGAACAAAAGTGAGTCTACTTTTTTCTCATGTTATGAGGAAAGGAATTTCTTTTGACAGGAGAGAAGGGGAAAAATAGAGGGATATTTATTTATTTTTTGCACTCTTCTTATAAGACAATAATTCATAACAAATTATCTATACAGTCAGAGATCATTAGGAGATTCTTCACATCTCTCTAAATTCTCTATATTTTTGGGGATTATGCAATTATCGGTCTTATCGTGCATATCCTTGATTGATCCTAATTGCTTGTTATCTTAGATAGTCAAGGATAAAGCTTATAAATGCCTGATGCACCTGTCAGTTTAACATATAAAGTGATTACATCAATTTATCTTCTTCATGTTATTATTTTATACAAATTTTATAAATGACATTAGTAATCTCATAATCTTAAAGAATCAATTGAGTGGAGCAATCTTGTTGGAACATGGGTTTTGTCACCAACAAGCTGACCATGCTACATTTGCTTTACAAATATATTTAAAATATTATTAATCTTACAATTGGAATATCTAACCCAACACTAATAAAAGTCTCAGTGTCATTTGTTCCTTCGAAACCTCGTGGTACAAAGGGTAAGAAAAAAGTAGAGTCACTTTTACTTAGTTTCTGCTTAATTCTTGAAGTCATGCATGCCACCAAACCCACCCCACCCCAACCCCCAACAATTTAAAAAAAAAAAAATCCAAACCCTAGTTCTCCTTTGGGACCCATAATGCAAAGCAATATGCATGCCTTTTAATTATTTTAAGCCAAGATAAAGTTGGGCAAAAGACATGATGAAGATTCCCTTGAAAGGGCCCAACTTTTTTTTATAATATAAATAAAAATCTGTGAGTTTTGGTCGGCTAAGCCTTCTTGTTCGGACATCCAGAACGTGGAGAGAGAATCCTTATCGTGCTTAGTTTCTACTGGGAAATCAATTATTTTGAGCTGATTTGAGTGGTCTATGTTCTCCCTTCTTTCACCATCAAGCACATATCCTGTCCTGTCCTGTGACATCATATTCTCCCTCCATTATTCATTCACTCACTCATTTATTTATTTATTATGAGAGAGTAATAATTAAATAATGATATTCTTGTCAAATGAAAGGACAGACAAATGCCAATTGTCACATCCTTGTTCAATTGTCTTTCTTTTATTTTTATTTTTTCTTGGGACCCTCCCTTCTTCCTCTTTGTCCTTGTTGGTTCTCATTTTAATTCCTTCTTTATACGGAGCAGAAGATTTATTTAGGGAAGCATGTGCAATAATTGAAGTGCTAGGAAATATAATATCGAATAGTATATTTTTCGTAATCAGGTAGGAAACAACAGCTTGGAGGATTTCATATATTTATCCTACTGAAAAATCGCATAAAAGCATATTTTTTTCTCAATTAAATTAGGAGTGATAAAGATGAAGAGTTTTAATCAATGAATGAGTGCTGAATATTCAAATACCATCCATAGTGTGGCTAGGCCGCTGTCTATGACATCTTACATAAGTAAATAATGATTCGATGAGAAGACCTTTGAGAACTTGTCTAATCATAACATTTTTTAGGGAATTCTTTCTCAAGTTAGTGTGAAACAATAAGGATAAGGATTTTCAAAATAAAATATATTAATAAAAAATATTGAATTTGACATTATTTTCAATCAATAGAAATTGTATCATAGAGAACTATAATGTGAAACAGACTTTACAAGTGCACTTTTTACAATATTTATGATGTGATAATATCAAATTTCAATGTTAAATATTTATCATTAAGGCACTAAAGTTGGTCGATTAACCAAATACTAAGAAAATTGTCCCAAAAATCTTAAAACTATTGTATGGCAGCTAATTTTTTTCTAAATTTTTTAACAATTTATTAATTTAGTCTTTCTAGCCAATTTGTGCGGGAATCACTAACACAGCCGTTTAGTTAGCATTGATCATTCCTACGTGACACGTCTGATAATGATGTGGACAATTTTTAAAATTTTTTAAAATTTTTTTCCTTTCCTTTTCTATTTTTATTTTCCTTAAAAAAAAAGAAGAAAAGGAATTGAAAAAAAATTCCAAAAAATTAAAATTTGCAAAAATTGTTTAAATTGGCACTGACCGTCTATCATACCATGAGGACACTCGGTTTGACTAGATCACCACATCAATAATTTCTTGCCATAATTGGCTGGAATGATTAAATCATCAAATCATTAAAAGGTTTGTGGTTATATTAGCAAAGCATTAAAATATTTAAGACTAAATTGGCACAATTGCAAAATTTAGGATTAAATTTATAATTCGTTAAAAGGCTTAGAATTAAATTGATATGATTAAAATATTTGTGATTAAATTGACCACCATACAATAATTTTAGGACTTTTTAGATATTTTTCCAAGTGTTTGACCTCGTAATAGGGGATCACCCATGTGAGAGTTTGTGAAATTGTATTCCATGGGTCTACTCTTTTCTCTCTCTGTTCTTTTTCTTTTGTCAAAGTAAATAACATAATTCAAGTTAATTTTTTTTCTTCGATACTCAAGAGAAATATTAGTACCGATTTCATTATTTTTTCTTCTAATATTATCAATTTAATATAGAATAAAAAGGAAAATTTCCTTTAATTTAATGTTCTAATGATAATTTTATTTTCCACAAAATGGCGATTGTATGCATAACATACAAAGCTTAATTTTTAGAGCATTTTGATCCAAATTATTTTCTAGATTTTTTTTTCAAGGTCATGATAAAGTTTGGATCCATTAGCACATGATAGACAAATTAATCACAAAAAATCAAAATAAAAATTTGCCTTAAAGTCATGGAGAAGTGTGCTTGTAATGAAACAAATTTAAATTAGGGGGCACCATGTTAGGGGAATAATACTCAAAATTCATTTTCCTATTTTCGAATTGATAATGACCATGTTATAAGTTAAGGGTCCCCCTTTGTTCCTCGGCGTGATGGTTGGTGAAGCTACTACGTCATCCTGTTCCTCGCCTCCTTTGCTACATTGCTGCCTATCTCGCTGTTGCTAGATGATGCTTTTAATGGAACTCTCTCGGGTCTTCCCTGATGGTGCGGCTTGTGTTTCCAACTTGGTGTCCCTCTTGTTCTGTTCCTCTTTGTGTCTTTTCCTTGTGCAGGCCACAATGTTGTGTACTCTTACCCCTCGTCTCCTTTGTGGCCATTGTTTTGGTCTTCTTTTGCTATTGTTTTATATTTGCATTGTATCTCTCTCATAGCTCTTCCCTCCCCTTTTCTCCCCCCTGGCTCCCTTCCACTCATTTGGACTTCCTGTCTTTTTGAGTGTAAGCTGGTGCCCGGGTCCCCTTGTTGTACAATTATATAGCTTTTTGTGCAAAAATCTATATACTTCTTACCTTTTACCAAAAAAAAAAAAAAATTAAGAGTCTCATGAATATATCTAGAAGTAATTCTATTTATCATATTCGCTGCCAAGCTTTTCATTTGACTAAAAAATATGACTTACAAATTCTCCAGTGGATGGATATGTTTGTATTTTTCTTTTGCGGACCATTTTTTCATTCGTGAAACAATATAATTTGCTCATGTTGGAATATCTCGCCTGAATAATAGGTGCAATCTTCTAATATATTATATTTAATCATATACAAAAAGGTCTTAAGAATTTATCTTAAATAATACTCATAATGTCTAATATATTAATGAAATTTTTTTAGGCTTATTTTCACAATATTCATAACGCCAATGACCATATAAGACAGTTCTTTCTCTTTTAAATCTCAATTATCAAAAAAATAACAAAAATTTGCTTAATTTTCTATTTTATCGCGAAGTCACCTATCATGTTCAGTTTTCTTTTATAATTTCTAGCCAAAGTATGTAAGAATCGCATATATATATAGTCGGCTTATAAAGTAATGAAATCAACATTTAAACAAATAGATCACGTTCACACAAACCCATCACATCATTTTGTAAATCAATATTTATCGTCGTTGGATTCGACAACCTTGTATCTTTATTGGTATCTGCTAATATGTCAAACAAAATGCAATCAGAAGCAAACCAGTTACACATTTTCAACTCACAAACTTGATGAGTGATGGACTATGACTTATCAGGCAAGCGTAATTACACTTGGACTATTCCTCGATTTACAAATCAAAAAATAAGTGTGGATCAATCATCTGAATGTAGAAACAAGATGGTCGCGGACTTTACATGCCACTGCAGACTGCAAATTAAGATCTCAATGGACATTGCGGGTGATCAACCCCTCAAATATGACGTAAAGATCTTTGTTGTCGGGGCCGAAAATCTCTTCAGCCTTTCTTAGCGTCTCCTGCAAAAACCCAACGTAAACAAAGACAGATTAGATTCGATCCCGACTGAAGCGGTTCTCTGCTCACTCGGGCATGCATACAAACAGAGAATGAGAGAGAGAGAGAGAGGTGTTACTTCTCTAGTTTGCTTGTGAGAATTCAACTCCTTCACATTGGCTAAAAATGCACCAAATTGCTCGTACGACAAGCGGCTCCTGATAAAACAAAGGAGTCAGAGAAGCATCTCATTATGGTTCCAGGGGAACAAGAAAGTAACCATCAACACATTAGCATTCGATGGACCAAGAAAAAATTAGACCCACAAGCTTGCCTATTCCGACACAAACACTTCTTCTGTCTATGAAATACTCCAATTTCCTTACCTGACTTGCCGGAAAAATTCTTTTCCATCAACTCGAGCTCTTCCTGAAGAAAAGTAAACCAAGCAAGAATAAGAGGATTGACCAGACAGTTGTCTAGTAAAAGAAAGTCTACAGCAATAATCCTCAAATGCAGCTGTCAATGAACAATCTCTTGGTCATTTCTATGTCGTGGATAATCCTCATCAACAAATCCAATCTAAAAATTACAATCAGTGCAGCATCAAATGAGGGAGTAAGTACACCTCAAAGAAGTATCAAATGAGTGCAAACAACAAACTTTTGAGGGGCAGAAAGAGTGCAGCTGTTATGTCTTAAACTCAAATGTCGATCACACTTCTTTCACATAAATATTTTCAAAACCCCTGACAAAATGCATCAAAAGCAATGAACGTTTCAAGCATATACATGACCAGGTACTTCAGAGTAATGGTTGGGCTTACCAGTGTATGACCTTGACTCTGAACTTGTCATGGAACCATGGTGGCCTGGGGGCACAGAAGAATACATAGAAGATCTTTCATCAAACATTCCCCTCGAAGTTGAGAATGACATTGCGTTCCGTCTCGGTGATGGTGGCTTTGAGGTTCTTGTAGGAGATACAGAGGCAGATAGACTGGGAGGCGAGCCAGGAGGAGTAAGCCGTGGTGTGCTAGTTTGTGATGCTAACAGATAGCCGTATGACATACCAGGTCGTGGAACTGCCAAATAAAGAAATTATTTTAATAAAAACAGACATACAAAGTCATGCATTATGCCATGAACTTTGACATCATTGTGAATAATGCCCAACAGAAAAGTCTATTATGACAAGAATCTACAGTGCCATATGAAAGTGACATGACAGATCCTCCTACAGATGAGGAATTAGAGAATACCATCGGTCTCACGATCCTCCGATAGAGAATTTCCCACCTCTGAGGACTGACTTCTAATTGAAGAAGATCTTGGAGGCAGTGGGGCATCATCTTCTGAAGAAAACAAAACAATCATTTTGAGTTGACAAAATAGTCTGATGATTCAATCACAATGATTCTCGACTAACCAACCACAACTGCCAAAAGAAAATTCTGGGACAATGCGTGCATATGAATAAAAAGGGGTAATTTCATTTGCTTATATGCATGTTGTAAAATCCACAGGAACTAAGGAAGCTTCAACTGCCATACGAGAACCAACAATCCACTAAGATTTGCAGCCAAATGGCATTCATTTGTTTTCAGCCAATCAGGTAGAAAGCAACAAGTGGCCCATTTTTTCATCAATGCACATATACATCAACATTGCAAGAAACGTTTTGTCAGGAAAGCTACAGAATAAGCATTATTACCGCTTGGCGTTGGCTTTGCAATGATTTGTGAAGCTCCAGCTCGTGCAGGGCCAGAACTGTCTTCATCCTCTTGAAGGGATTGCATGAGCGTCTTTTTGAAGATTTCCAACTGCATAACCACAACACCAAACCTCAGACCAACCGAGCAGCAGAAACTACCAAACTACACACCAGAAAAGGAAATTAACACCAGCTATAACAAAATTACTCGAGAACTAGGTCATCTTCTCATGAGGCCCGCTTTAAAGCAAATTTAATTCTAAGGCACAAAACCTAAACAGATAGCGGGCCTTTCAAGTAGCTTTTCAAATCCCAGCACCACGCAAGGGCATTGCCATTGCTCATCAAAATTCATAAAACCCGCTTTCTTTTGCAGCTCAAGCACGCAGTTTTCATCAATGTGTCAAACTAGCATGATCGAATTCTCATCATAACTCAGAAAAACCATTAAATTTCGAACCGCAGGTTCCACCAGTAGCCTTTGAACTACAGTGGGTTCTGTACCCAATGAACTTAGAAGGAGCGAACGCGAACGCTTTCACCGTTCGCACTTCACACAGCCCATCCCAATGGCCAACTCCAGGTTCCCATTTTCACCCACAAAAAACCAAAATGACCCATGACGCTAATTCACAATGGTAAGTTACATTTCACTAAAAGATGCAGCCTTTGCACTTAAATTGACTAAGATGAGCACAAAAGTCAACGCATGGAGTGGAAATGAGCAGAGACCCTGGAAACATCCCTGCTCAGCTTCTTCACGGTGCCCGCCAGCAATTCGTTCTCCTTCACCAGATTCTCCTGCAACCCCAACCAACAGAACACTAATTCAATTTCGCCCACAGAGAGAGAGAGTCTAGAGAGAGAAAGAATCGAATTGGGTCGGGTCGGGTTTCCGGCGGACCTTGTCGAGCTCGGATCGGGAGAGCTTGTCGAGGGCGTCGCCGAGGGAGGCGTCGAGGGACTCGACCCGGGACTGGAGGTCGGCGATGAGGTCGTCCTTCTCGGCGAGCCCGGCGCGGAGGTCGGAGGACTCGGCCTCGAGGGCGGAGACGCGGGTCGAGAGGGCGATGGAGGTGATCTTCCGGGCCACGTCCAGCTGCTCGAACGGGTCCGCCGGCAGCACCTCCAGCACCTCCTCCGGCAGCTCGAACGTCGCCGCCGCCGCCGCCGCCGATGACTCCTTCGCCAGCATCTCTCTCTCTCTCTCTCTCTCTCTCCTCCGTATTTCTCTCTCCTTCTTTTTCTTTATCTTATATTATTTAAATAATTTATATACATGTATGTAAGTTGTGGGTAAGTTGTAATTTGGGAATATCTGACGTGGGCATATGGAAAATTTTGGGGGCCTTGGAGATTTGGCTAACATTTGTGACTCCAAGGAGTTTGTGTGGTGAGTATTGGGATTGGGGTGTGGATAGGACTTCGAGAAGGGACCAATCCCAAAAAATTGAGTAAAAAAGAACAGTTGAAAACATTAATGCGTTGCTAAAAAATATTCACAGCACGAATTTTCGGACAGTACAATTGATCGGCCACATCAAAAGATTTTCAACTCATGAATTAGGGATCACAAGTATAAACCTACAAATGCTGTTTAAAAAACTATTTGAATTGGTGACACATGCATAGGCTAAAGATCTGAATATAATCAATTTCGTGAACTCTACATCAAGGTAGCTAGATATTTTGGATTTTTGGCTTCCAATTATCACAAATAACAAAAGGTTTATTGCCTGGGCCATAATGCAGGATTATATTTCTATCTAAGTAGTCAACAACACAATTAGTGTAGATTTGGGTATATTAGTCAAGATTGAATGGGCCAATATATTAGAATGTATTTGATAGCAATTGAGCATTTTTGGGAAAAGGATTTGAGCATAATCCATTTCTTTATCATGCAAAGCGCCCTAAAGTTAGCTTATGCTTGGAGAGAAAACAAACCACAAGAAAAATATTCTTGTTGATAAAGTTTCAACAGACTCATTAAACATGTTTAGGTTTCGTTTAATTCATGAAAAGTGAATAATTTGAAAGATATTATCCTAAAAACGATTGTTTATATCGCTCACAAAAAATAAAAATATTTTTATCATCTACAAACATTTTAAATTATAAAATGTAAATCAATAATAAAAATAATTTTGATTCACTGATTATCAATGATACAAGCGTCCATATTTTTCATTGAGTAAGTTCAGTGGACCGACCGAAAAAAAAGTTCAGTGGAAGGTTATTTCCATATGGACGTTGTAAGCGTCGGGCTTGAGACCGAGGCCCATCCTATAAAGAGCCATGTTAAATGCTTGGTGTTCGAGCCCACATCGCTTGTCGGAGGCCCACGTGAGTGAGTGGGCTAAATTTTGCGCTTATCAAATTACGTCTCCAATTGAAGAAGTTGTATTATTAATTTTCTTGGCAATAAATCCCTTATTTTCTTTGTTATCCCTTTTGTTTCTTTATTTTTTTAATTAAAATAGGTTAAATTACAGTAAATATGGAAAACTTGCCTTGGCTTACCTATCCATCAGAAAAGAAATGAAATCGACTTGGGACTAAGACATAATTTTTGCTTGTTCAAAGCACAACCAATAGGTAAAGCAAAGTCAAGAACAACGGATTCCTTTACGACAGACGAGTTCATTTTGCAAGTTTGTCAATAGAAATTGTGCCTACCATATTTGAAATACAAATGAAACATATCTACAACATGAGTTTAGATAAAAGTAAACCCATCAAAATGGGTTATAAACCCATTTCTTAACCCATAAAAGTGTTAAATGGATTAGTTATATTGAATGAATGGATCTACATGGGTTTAAACACAATACGAGTGTTCAATGGATTATAAATAAATCATAAATGAGTTTACAATTTACTTAGATCCAACCTATTTCTATGAATCTCTCTTTAGTCTCTTCTGCTTTCATTCAATTTCGCCCTCACTCACTTAGCACTCTCACTTTAGTCTCGCTATGATTTTTTGTAGGTTGGTTTAAATATGAAATTGTTTTAGCCATATGGATCGAGTTAGATATGGGTTGAATATAAGTCATTAGATTTGCATTACGTAGAAATGGGTTAAAAACAAGTTAAATATATCTATTTGAATCAGATCATTTATGACTCAACTCAAAATCGATCCGACCCACTTGTTTGATAAGTTAAGGCATAAGTGAAAAAAGATATTGCAAAACCCCGTTTCTACTCAATTTTGTTGGGAGCGTTTGGAGCCACCCGTTTCTACTTAATTTTGCTCATGGACATTATTAAATCATGTGGAATTATGTCACGTCCATAGAAAATATCGAATAGAAGGTGTTGATGGACACGTTGTCTGGCCTTTGTTTGGCCTTAATTTCAAGTGGTTTTAGAATGTATTGCAATGAGAACTTGATTATGTAAGGAATGCTACATCTACAAAAGATACTGCTCTAACATATAATAAGAGATATATATAGCAGTCAAAACCCCTTTTTTTTTGGCTTTATCTTGAAATTACATGTATGACATTAATAGTAAAAGCTCAAGCTTTGATATTACTTTCCTCTATTACACTCTACAACTCCATCAACTTAGGTTCCGCTTGTTTTACGGAAATGAATTATTTAGAAAAATATATTGCAAAAAATAATCGCTTGAAATCATTAATTAATGAAAAATGTTAATCATTTTCATAAACGATAAATATAATTTTCCTTAAGTTCATTTTTATAGGTGATTCGAGCGATTATTTTTTGAGAAATGTTCTTCCAAATCATTTATTTTCCACAAAATAACTGCACTCTAAGAATTTTTATATGAGTTGGGTTCCGATTAAATGCCTAAGCAGGGAGGGATACGTGTGAGCCTTTGAAAACTGAATTTAATGTATTGATAAACGACCCAAGAGAAGTTGGTACATCAACTAAGCCACAGTTTAGAGAACATATGTAATCCCAATTGACGACGAGGAATAGTTTTAGTCGGTTTATACCTACCATTAGGTAAGACCATGACATTGATTTATCCTATATTTCTATATATACTTTAATTGTCTTGACACTTGTCTAAAATATGATTATATATTATGGCTCGATAGAGATAGATGGGGAAATTTATGCTCGGATCCAGAATGTTCTATGCTCGGCTCGGACGGACTTAGGTTCCGGCCCCCGGGAACAAGGGGATGCGTGAGAATAGAGAAAGAGACGTGAAAGAGGAAAGGGGCAAGATGGGAAAAAAATTGGAATAGAGGAGACATTCATTTTTCTTTATGTAATTAAATGAGAAAAAAAAAAGATAAGGAAATGGAGAAAGCAAGAAGAAGTAAAAGAAGAGAAAAGAGAATGAGAGGATTTGACCTTTTTTTCCTCGCCACTCTAAACCTGACTAATAGTAAATAGAAAGAGGGAAGCTTTGTAAAAAGAAGACCAATAAGTCATACACCTTTTCCATTTTTGTTTCCCAAGAGTGTCTAAAGTTAGATAAAAGAGAAAACAATGTTAATAGTACGTAAATTTGTGCAATATTATCCTTGAATTTTTAATTTATTCAATTTGATCCTATAATTATCTCTAAATGTTCGGTCGTCCGAATTTCTAATCGAAATAGGATTAGATAGGATAGAATATGAAATTATGGGATTCTTTTATATCTCATTCATTGTTTGGTAAATCACAGTATTAAAGTCGGATATGTTCATATATATATATATATATATATATATATATATATATATATATATATATATATATGTATGGCATATCATTATAAATGAATCTAAATGTTCATAAATGGAAATGGTGAAAATCTCTCGTAACACTATTCTTTAATTTTCATTTATTTATTTTTTATTTCATTTTTCCTCTTTTTTATATTATTTTCATTATTATTTCATTTTTCCCCTTTCACCATTCTTTAATAAAATTTTATCATATAGTAAATTGTACTAACATACCTAAAATATATAATAAATATATATTTAATTTATAGATTGAATGTTTATTACAAGATAGAACTAAAGTTGAATATATAAATTAAAATAAGATTAATTAAAAATTAATTTTTATTTTTTTATTTTTAATTTCTTAATTTAGAATTCAAATATTATTTATATTGAAATATAATTTCAATTTTTTAAATTTAATAAGTTTTTCATTCAAGAAAAATAACTTTCCTATTATGGACATTAGAAATCCTATCCACCTTTATCCCACCTCCCCCATGAGATAATTTTATCCCGTCTATATCCTCCTTATATCTGACTTTATCCTATCCTGAGCGAACACCAAATGTAAGATAGGATAAATCATATCCTATTCCGAATTTTATCCCAACTACCAAACGCAGCCTAAATGTTTAATGTAGTCTTTTTATTTGATCAAACAAGGAGATGATGCAGTCATAAGTCCCAAATCATCGTGAAATGTCCGACAAGGTGCACGACTATGGATTGGGCGAGCCACCACCCTTGCCCCCAAGTGCACTGCGAATGGGAAGCCCAATACAAGCAATATATCTTAGCTTAGTTAACCGCCTTATGTGGTACTCGAGCTTTCATGTGCATGTGTATTGGGCAATTTTTGTGCATCCATTGACCTTAGTTTAGTCGAGATATCCATAATGGAGGAGATCAATGAAGGTCTTATTACACCTAAATATCTCATTTAATAGGAAAATTATCTAAAAAATCTTAAAACTATTACATTTTCACCAATTATGTCATAAACATTTTAATGTGCCAATTAAATGTTAAACCTTTTAATATTTTGTCAATTAAGTCCATCCGGTCATTTTTATCTAGAAATGATTAACATAGACACTAGCCATCTTATGTAGTACGCTTGATACTAACGTGGATATTTTACTTTTTTTTTTTTTGTTTTTAGAATGAGGGCCAACAATGGTAGCCAACCCTCCATCCAAAAAATAAAAAAAATTAAAGAAAATGAAAGAAAAAATAAAAATATTTATAAAAAGATTAAAATATTATTAAAAATATACATGTCAATTTTGTGCTATACAAAATGACTAATTTTCACATTAATAATTTCCAACCAAAATTGACTAGATGGACTTAATTAGCAAAACATTAGAAGGTTAAGGACTCAATTGGTATAATTAAAAATACAATAGGAAAAAGTACAATAAATTCAAGACTTTTTTTGTGATTTGTCTCTTATTTGACTATTCAAAAGGAAGGGGGAAAATAGCAAAGATAATTTAAACAATGAAATATCTAGACTTTGATATATAATAAATTGTCCATCATTTTTTCATTGACAAACAAACTGATTCAATAATTAATATACCATTTTTCATTAATTTTGTAAGAACTAAATCATTTTGAATCATCAAAATATCCAAACTCATTTCTCCCTTTTGAATAGAGGAAATAGTAATTTCTCTTGAATTAGTGTAAGTAGGAGACAACGTACTTTGATATCTTTGGAGAACGGTGTAGGCGTTGGGCTTGAGGCCTGTTCACCTTCACTCATCCCATGAAGTGCATCAACGGACGCCCCAAAGCAAAATCCCATACATCACCATAACCATATTTTCTCACAACATATGAATAGTGATTAAAAACAACCAATAGTTTTAGCCTGCCTATTACCTACCATTAGGTGAGATTATGACATGAAATTACTAGTTTTTTCTTTATTTACTATACAGAATATAATTTTCTGGCTAAGATAGATACTTCAATGCTAACATTTGTGTAATGCGCAAATGTAAGCTAAAGTCTTCACGCTTGTCTAAAATTAAGCTAGAATAAAGAGATAGCCTATTAAAATTTTCTAATTTTGCCATACTTTTTTTTTTAACCTAAGTCACATTGCTGGTCAACCAAGATTAGTGATGTTTTCAACCAAGCCCGGGACCGACTTAGGCTTTCCAAGAAATGGGATGAGTGAGAATAGAGAAAGAGACAGGAAGGAGGAAAGGGACAAAAAAGAGAAAAGAATATGCACATGGGGGACCTCATGAAAAAAAATATGAAATAAGGAAAGCAAGAAGGAGAGAATGAGAGAAAGAAGAAAAAAGAAAAGGAGAGGATTGACTTTTTCTTTCTCCCTACCACTCAAAACTTGGCTAATGGAAAACAGAAAGAGTGAAGCTTTGGAAAAAGAACACCAAGTCACACACAAAAATAACACTAGTAATCTTTTTTTTAACTTTTACTTTTTTTGCTTCCCTAAAGAGTGTCTAGAGTTGATAGAACGAGAAAAAATAACACTAGTAATCTTAAATTTTGATTTAACGTGTAGTGTCGTCTTTTAATCTTGTAATTTGTTTGATATGATTTTTAAATTATGCATAAATGCTCAATGCAGTTCTTTTATCTAATCAAATAATAAAGAATGCCACTATATGTCCTAAATTACTATGAGATGTTTAATAAAGCCATACACCTTGCTTGAGTGCCACTATCCACTAGACAAGCCCGTCATAGTTGCCCCCATCTCAGTGCAAAGGGTAAGCCCAATATCAAAAATATACCCCATCTCAGTGCAAAGAGTAAGCCCGATATCAACAATATACCTAAACCCAAATTCGTAAACTACCAAATTATTGTTGAAATATTATTTCATATAGCTTATAACAGATCTTATATATTATTTATATTCATGTAATCTCTTTCTACTTATTAGTTTAAACTTTTAAATTGAACTTTCCTAAACATTGTATCATCAAAATCAGTGATAGCCTTTTCGAATATGTCTGTGGGTTCACCTTCATTAATCAAATTCATCGTGAAAGGGAGTGCTGAATTATTATCCCGTATCCCTTCACAATGAATCCGTTCCGCCTATCACTAAATTGTAATTTGTCGCATACGAGCATTAGAGTCGCAATTTCCCATTCCGGAAGACTGACTGAGCGTCCAAGCGGCATTGGGGTGAATGTTTTATTCGAAAGGTCAAAGCGGGAAACATCGACGAATGGGCAAATCTCACGAGCCACGATAAGACCAAACTTGGTAACCATGGAGTTTCAAATAAAGGCATGGCCTCGCCAGCTAGTTGTATATTCTAGTCAATCAAGGACATTTTTGTCCAAGACAATTTAAACCTAAATTTAGTTAAATTGGATTAAAAATTAAGAAAACTAAAATTTTTTTTAAATGATAAAATTCAAGTGAAAGGGCTGGCTCACAACCCATCTTGGTTGTGGTCGTTGCCCCACCGGCGATGAGGCAGAAGGCCTGAGTTTTTTCTTTTTCTTTTTGTGTTTTCTTTTCCCTTTTTTGAGTTTTAGCCCCTTTTTTTCCCTTTTTTTGTCTGTCTTTTTTTATGGAGAGAAAAAAAAAACAAAAAATGACAAAAATGCCCTCAAACCAACAAGTGAAATCAAGCCATTTTTTTAAATTGACATGGTCACTTGAGGCCCTATTTGAAATTTTCCATACAAAAATATAAAAATATAGGTTCATCAATTTAAAATCTTGGTTGATAAGATTGTAATTAAAATATGAAATTGTGCGAAAATTCACTCTTTTTTTTTAATCTGACCCCCAATGTTAGGGACGATGCTTGATCTAGTGATAAAGATTTGAAACCTTGAGTGACACAAACATTTCTAGAAAGTAAAAGGTAACAAAGAATATAAACTTTAACCTTTTTTTCCTTTGAGAATTTAAGATGTTCTCTTTCTAGGAGGATGTTTCCATTACCCCTTCCCAAGGCAGCATATTCTTATAAAAGATGCAATGAGATTGGTGATAGGAGACAAAGGAGCATTATCGCTTCCTTGCAATTTGGTTCATGTTTGGGAAAAAAAAAATTGGTTCCTTGACCCCACGTTTTTGCTTTAAAGTCTCCAAGATTTGTCCCCTCTTTTTCTTTATTTTCCTTCCTTTTTTAGTGGAAAATCATTGAGGACTGAGTGGGGACTGCACACATCAATGTCCACTCCTTTTTTCTTTTCTTTTTTTTTTCCGATAAATGATTGCAAGTTTTGGTTGAATTAAGAATCAAGGAAGGGATTGATTGCCCAAGTTAAGATGAGCTGGAATCGTAAGTCTCGGTCCTTGTCTCTGAGTTGGAGGTGATTGAAGTGCCGAGTGGATTCTTTGGCATCGGAATGTTCTATTGAGCTGGCATGAATTTAAACTAAAGGAAAAAAAAAAGGAAAGGAAAAGAAAAGTAGACTATGGAGAAGGAAAGCTTAACAAAAGAAACCCACATAAATTCTTAAAGTGAAAATAAAGGAATGCTTATTTAGAGCATTTAAGATTTGAAGACGGAATATGATGTTTCTTGTGGAAAATTAAAATTATTAAAATTGAATGGAAAATTATTAAAAATGAATTCTAATATAGATGATAATTAGGTATACAGTTGAGGTAGATATGCAATGCGTTATGACGAAGGTAAAGTAATTATTTGATGTAAGCATATTTGGGGATGCATCCTTAAAATTGTCTTGATAGATAGACCAATCAAGGTGCGCAAAAATTGACTCAAACATTTCCTCTAATTATTTCCTCTAATTACAAAACCAGAAAAAAAAAAAAAAAAAAAGTATTTACTTGTTTTCTTGTACTTAGAGATACGTGACTTGGTTTGAATTGGGAGAATTACCATTGCAATTATGTCAATTCAATTATAATTTTTTTTTGTCAAATGAGTCATGAGCCTTTTTTTCATTTATGTCAATTTAGTTCATCTAACCAAATTTAGTCAATTGACACTGATATGGCACAACTGATGTTGACGTGCCACAATTAATGCTAATGTAGATAGATTTTAATAATAATTTTTTTTTAAATTTTGTAGTTATTTTTTCCTCTTTTTTTTTTTTTTTTCCTTTCTTTTCATTTTTTTCTTTTTTTTTTCCTCTTCCTTCTTCATCTAGCTAGTTGCTAGATTGATTGCCTCGCTAGTCACACTGGGCAAGCTCACCCTTGCCTAGTGACAATGAGGTCAAGCCTCACTAGATCCGATAGGGGCTTGTCTCGCTCGCCCCTAGAGAGGTTCGACTTGGCCATCATGAGGTGAGGGCGAGCTTGTCCAACTACTAACATGCTCACCCTTGCCAATTAGATGAAGAAGGAAGAGAGAAAAAAAAATGAAGAGAAAGAAAAGGAATAATAATAATAAATAATTAAAAAAACTTAAAAAAATTGAAAATTATTAAAAACTATCTACGTTAACACCGATCATGCCACATTAGCATTGCTCATGCCATGTCAATGTCGATCAACCAAATTTGGCCAAGTGGTTTAAATTAATATAAATACAAAAGGTTTAAGGCTCATTTGGCTAAAAAAATATTAAAACATTTTTGGTAATTTTACTGGATTGAAGGACATGTTAGTTCTTAACTTCTTATAATTCATCGTTTAAACTAGAATGTGCCATTTCATAAACTCTAGGGCTGGAGTTTAATGTATATAGCGCTGAAATGCATAAAAGATTCTTCAATTTGGTGCATCTTTATGTGTAGATTCGGCATTATCAGACTAGTCTATTTTTTTATAATATTTATCCAATATTATAAGATTTAACATTGTTTGATATTTATGTCGCTATTCGACCTGCATAAATCAGACGACAGAATCTTTCTTTGTAAGATTGGTATTTGCTTATGTGATTATTTATTGTGGAGAAAGAGTCGTACTCGATAATTATCACTTTTAAAAAAGTGGGATTAGCTTTATCTTAGCATTTGAATATAATTTTGAAAAAGCTAGTGGGGTACGATAATCAATCAGAAGAACAGGTGGAAAGTAGTGGGCTAAGTCACGTTTTTAAATTGAACGAGCAACTTTCATTTCATAATTTAAAAATCACGAATACAGATTCTTCTTTGTTTTTTAATAGATCTCATAGGTCGTGCAACACCTATTCGACACGATACATGTGCACTTGTCCAATTGTCCAATGAAAATTACTTCATCAGTTGCTCATCTAGACCTATAAGACCCTTATATCACGTAGACCTAAAGGCATGCAATAAACAATGATTACAAGAGAATCGATTGATTTAAAGCGTAGACATTTTAATATTGTATGAATCGTATAAACCTTAAGAGTAAAGCAAATTTGAGTGTGAAGACCAAGTTTAAAAGTTTCCTTTGTTAAAATACCAGCTTGTTCGCATGCACCACGGGCATTTCAAATTCGAGATAGATTTAAATGATTTCTAATACAAGATTATGAATATGCATTTCAAGTGTTGGGATATGTGAGGTCCACTTTTAGGAGGTGAAGTAATTCGTTGACTCAAGAAATTGGCTCGCTAAATTCGCACAAATTGGCAATATTTTTGGATATAATCAAACTTATTATAGAGATGAATTTGCAAGTAGTCATTTCTATTCTTTAGAAATCAATTTCATCGTTGTATTTTGGTGACACTCATTTGACAAATTGGAAGTATTTCTAAATACTTTCAAAATCTGAAGATTCTCCATTGTTTTAGAGAGAAAATTGCACGTGCCGATTGGCTAGCAAATTGGGTTATCCAACCCTCAAAGCGGGTGATAATTATGTACTAAATAGGCCATTGTTAAGTTTGCTTCATTTGTTCTTAGGCGACTAGATTGGATCATTTTTTATTAGGAGATTACAGATGTAGGGTTCTACCCCTTTTCTTACCCAAAAAAAAAACAATAAATAAAACCTAGAGAAATCGAATTTTAATTGAGAAAATTACCAAATCAGTTCTTTTTTTTTTTTTTTTACCAATGCAATAAAATTTTACTCAAAACTTCAATGTAATCTTTTTAACCAATTGCACACAATGTGTTGCATAGGATGGTTAATAATAACAGGATGTCACGTTAACAATTGATTGAAATGACTGTATTTGAATTTTGCATAAATGTTTACAGTTACATTGAAATTGAGATCCGCTTAATTATGTATCGTTCCAATTTTAATTATTAACGACATATCATGTTCTCTTGATTATTTATTTTATTCTTTGGTATTAAGATGAGATAATGGGGTCTTGATGATTTGAAAAGTGGACCCCAAAATTGAAAGTTGGCTTTACATAAAATATAGCTACACAAATAATTTATTTTCTATTCACCAAAAAAATAATTTATTTTCTATTCACGTTACGACTACTGTAGTTAACAGCTTGTTATCAACGATGATGAATGCGTAATGTTTTTTTTTTTTTTTCATTAAAAAGGCCTCACAAACATTTGTGCCCAAAAGAAAACTTGATTTAAAACAAACCGTTTCACTTTCTAGTCGTTGCAAAGCCATCTTACTTTATATCTGGCGCAATAAGGAAAGCAAATAATCGGCATTTTTTTGCCAAAAAATTCACATTTTCTTACGCCCAAAAGGATTACAGTTGACGTTGACCCAGCTGTGAAGAACGGCTATTTTCCACGTCATTTCTTCTCCTCATTTACTGTCTCTGTGGTTTCTCCGAAATCGGAACGGTCCAAATTCACTTAATAACGACGAAAAGACGGAATATCTTAGTAGACCCCACCGATGACCACAACCACGAAACTTCAAATTTGACTTTTAAGTCGTTTTTTTACCCCTCAAAGTAATACATATTTTTTGCCCTTTTGAAGTCGGGTTAGGAAAAAATAGGAACTTGGATGAGATCAAGGATCGACCCTCTTGATTTATTTTTTTCGTTCTTTATTGGTATTATTCTTTTCATTGATCCCCATCATTTCTTGACCAAAAAAAGAAAAAAAAATTGCCACTCTTGATTTGAACAAATATGTCTTGTGTGTACAAAATTTACCCATAGCTTAGGCTCGAACCCCCACACCATAGTGATAATAATTTTGCGATTAGGAAAATCTAAATGTTGGCCCACAACTTACCTAATAAAAATAAGGTTTACCCACTTATTTAACAAGGAAATATTTCATTCATTTTTATAAATAGACAATAGAGAAAAACAATCCAACTTCAAATCAAGATAAATGTCGGACAAATTCAAAACAAAATGAACTCCAAATAAGAAAAATATCATCAAAATAAGATTAGAGGTTAAATGATTAAAGTGTAGAAAACCAAAGTCGGCAACTAATCACCAAATCCATCTTTTGTTTGAGTACCTATTGAGATCTCCATTCGTTGATATGGGTTCAACTGCTCAACTAAGTTTAGCATCTCCACCATCATCACCATTCAAAGTAAATACACTCTTCTAAGCTCCTTCAATATTGTACTTGTACACCAATGAAACTCAATAGAAGCAAAATCCCAAAATCATACAAAAAAAAAAAAAAAAAAACCCAAAATCCATACTAGATCGGGATAGAAACCTCCTTGAGAGAGAAGAGAGAGAGAGAGAGAGAGAGAATTCTAAATCTAAATTAGATTAAAAGAGAAAAACTCCTTGAAACTAAAGGAAAGTAAGAAAAAGAAAACAATGAGCCAAACTGACCAAATAATAAAGAAAAAAGAAGGGGAGGGAGTTTTTTTTTTTTATCAAAAAAGAGGAGGGAGTTTTTTTTTTTTTTTTTTTTTCTTTTTTTTTTTTTGTTAAAAAAGGGGAGGGAGTTCACTTCGCCTCTTTATGTCAATGTCGGGGATATGAGGAATATCGACCCCATGTCAATCCCCACTCCATCTCCGCACATTGGAGGTTGGTGATGACATCAATGCAAGAAAAAACAGTGGCCGAGCCTAATAAAAGTCAGTTAGGGTCGAGATATTCTAATTAAGAAATTTTTAAGTAGTACAAGAAACTCTATATTGTCAAAAGTGGGTCTCAGAGAAAGGAGAGTTGGATTTTGCAAAATAAAGCTAGGATGACAATCGATGTCAAACGCAATTTGGTACCTTATCTCGAAATCTCGGAGTACAAAGTCATGACTTCGGAATTAGAAGATGTAGCAAGATAGGATATTTTGATATTTTTAGTAGTTTTTTTTTTCCTTTAATAGTTTCGCTTAGCAATATCCGTTATAAAATAATAGTGAATTTTTAACGGAAAACTAAAAAAAGAAAAAACAAATAATTTCTTTGACGGAGTGGGCGCACCCGCGCACGCCAAGGACGACCTAGTCAACATCGGCTCCTCAAGCGATGTTTCCTAGGAAGCCTAGCTGGCACCGTGGGCCCCACCTCCCCACCACCATAATTATTTATCGTGGGCACGTCATCGAAACGACAAAAAAATAAAAATAAAAAATAAAAAAACCAAGACGCGGTACACCGGATTCGAGAAAAGACGTGTCGGGGTTTTCCCCGGTGGGGCCGGGATGGGATGGGACGGGACGCCGTCTTGTCCTTCTCGGGTGGGTGCCTTTCGTGGTTGCTGCCGCTGGGTGATCCATCTTGTCCATCAGAAATCGACCATTAGGCGAAACCACTTTCCAAATATCAAATTTAATATATCTTTTTATCGCAAAAATAAATAATCCAAAAAACATTTTTTTCCTAAAAAATAATTATTTGCACCACTTATAAAATATATTATTTTAAAAATATATAATACCACGAAAAATACCAAACTAAAAATATATATATAATTTATCCTAAATTAATTTCTTGATCACAAAAAGTAAAAATTGGTATACCTGTGATTTTTTAACCATAAAAAATCCAAATCGATAATATATATGATAAATTTATCAAAAATTCATTTCTTGATCAAGAAAATCAAATCGATATATATGTGATAAATTTACCCATAATTAATTTTTTAACCACAAAAAAATCATAAATTAATATACTCATGACAACAAAAAAAAGCTAAAACCTAAGACATTTATAACAAATATACCATTTGTTAAATTGAATTACTACTATAAAAATCACAAAATTAGAACACCTATGACAAATGGAGAATAAAATCCTCAATTTATACATCCATTAACTATCACGCATTATCTAATTTAAAACACTTGATACATTTGTACTAATTTGAAGTTTTTCATTGTCAAAAAATTAGTTTTGGTAAATTTATTATATGTGTATCAATTTAAGGTTTATTGTGGTATTAGTCTAAAAAAAAGAAAAAGCATTGACAATTTATTTTATGTGATACTAATAATCATTTAAAAAAATTAATTTATAGGTCGTTCATTTTTCGAGAATCAGATGGATGTTAAATTATTTAATTTGATTATCAAAGTGAAAAATTGACTATATGATCCGTTTGCAGTTATTTTTTGCTCATGATTACGCTTTTTCTTAATATTCGGGACTTTGTGTTTTCAATTGATGTCCGACACTTTGAATCTCTTTGAGAATGGAAACCTGTACCTAAGCTCATTTCTAATCATCCAATAATTTCAACATTATTTGTGTTATATTTTTATCGAGAAAGTTAATTGCTGCCATTGCATGGGAAAAAATAATAGATTTTAGCTGTTGATTTCAAAAAATTTTGTTCATTTTCTTCTAGAAAATCGACATAAATAATTTTTAAACTTTAATTCGATATATATAATGGAATCCATGGACTTTTATTTTATTCATTGTAGTCCTTGTAACTTTTAATACATTTTCAACCTAATGTTTAGAGTTTATGAAATTGTTTAGTATTTTCCTTCAATTAATTTAAGTGGAGGACATTATTGAACATTTTTATATAGTTAAGTGATTAATTTGAATATAAACCAAAAATTCATGATCATATTAAACGAATTAAAAATTTAATAATCATGTTGCATATTAGGTTAAAATTTAAGTAATGCATTGAATAAATTAAAAGTTATGAATCATATTACAATTTAAGCTAAAATTTTGAGATTTGTTGCATCACTTTCTCTTTTATTTTTTAATGGTCGAAGTTTTAAAAATTAATTTTAAAAAAATGGACAGGTGGCTTGATGCTTGAGAATAGCTGTGTCCTCTAGGGACGACCACAAAGAGGAGGGACCCATTCATATTCATTCACACGCACAAGCGCGGAACGGGGATTCGTCCAGGCAAAACGACACGGCGTTGCAACGTCACCGTAAGGGAAACGAAAGGAAACCGTTTCCATCGGGGGCCCCACACCCCGAGTCTTGGTCACCGCCACCTGTCCCCAGCTCCCAGTCTTCACTCCATCTCGGCGACTCAACAACATCTCTCTCGAGTATTCCTGATGTGCACTGAATACACATGGTCTCAACTCATGCCAACCGTTAGATTACATGAATTCCGCGTGGGCCTCACCTCATCTAACGTTGCATATTTAATGGGCTCACGTGTAGCGGATTCATCGTATATTCTTTTCATCTCTACCCTGGTTGTATTTTTGACTCCTTCTAGATCATTGGAATAGTTATTAATATATTAAAAAAATAACATCAAGTGATCCTGAACATTTAATTTATTTAATCTAGTCCTTCAACTTCATTCCAACATGCAATTTGTTCAATGTAATCAATGAATTTTTGATTTATTATTTGGTCTTCGAACTATCATTAAATAAACTTGAATGAATCACATGGAGTAAATTATATATTTAAACATTAAATATTTGAACAAAGTTCATAAATTCTTGTATCATTATTTGTAATATCTTATGGTGTGATTTGATTTGAGTTTCAAACAATGAATCGCAAGCATATTTAATGATTCGCCACTAAATTTACTTACTCAATATGCATCGATTGGTTTTTGATGCAAAATTTTATTTTTCTTACCGTTAATAAGGGATGTGACACAAACAAGCTCTCCTTATGTCTAAACGTCCACAGCTTTTATGAAGAGTAATGTTATGCAATTTCTTGTGTTTAGCTAATTTGCTAAACATGTACTCGATATTAAAGACATCTTTGCAGTTGGTTGTGAATTTCAATCAAAACTCGTTCTACTTTCTTTGGGTGCGTTTGGATGGGCATTTAGAAAGCCCATCCAAGCCCCAAAGCTCTTTCACCCTAAAATAGGGTGTTTGGCAACCTCTTTGAATGAGTTTTCAAATGAAAGTCTTCCTTTGGAAATGCTGAAAATAATATTTTTCTTCCTAAATTGGCCTCATTAATTTTTTATATTTCTGTTATTACCCTTATATATTTATTTTTTAAACGAAAAAGGAGGTAGCCCTTCGCCAAACCGGCGAGGGTCGGCGAAGGGCGACGGCCGCCGGCAAGTCGGATCTAGCGCCGACGGCCGAGGTCGCCTAAGGTCGGGCGACCTTCGGCGAGGGTCGCGCGACCCGGCCGAGGGCCGCCGGAGGTCGCCCGACCTCGGCGACCTCGGTAGCCCACTGGCGCGCATTTGGCTCGCCGCTTATTCTGCCCTTCGCCAGTCCGGCAAAGGGTTTAGTTGAATTTTCAAAAATAATAATAATAATAATAATAATACCCATCAAAGCCCATTGTTAAAGTTTTTTTAACCAAACACCCATTCAACTCAAAGTTCATTTGCAAATTTTTTTTATCAAACACAACCGTATTTTCTCCAAGTAGCTTTGGGTTTTCAAAGATTTGCATTGACTCAAAGTCCATCGCAAATGCTTTGAACCAAACGCAGCTTTATGTGTTTTGTTTGCTAAGAAAAGCTAGTTTTAGTTATTTTAGCGTATCTTACTATTCAATCCTACCCTTGATTTACTATTTACCAATTTAAGATTTCAATTCACGATTCCCATCTAAGCATATTATAATAATAGTTACTACTATAAAAAAAAAGACCCTAAATTGATATAATGTAATCAATTTATTTAAAACTAATTTTTTTATCACAAAAAAACTTTAAATTGATACATTTGGGACAAATTTATCCCAACCAATTTTTTAATCACGAAAAACCCTAGGCCAATACAACCCTAACAAATTATCCCAAATAATTTTTTGATTATAACAAATCCCAAACCGATACACCTACGATAAATTTATTTCAAACAATTTTTTAACAACAAAAAACTCCAAATAGGTATACTCATAACAAATTTATACCAACCAATTTTTTGACAATGAAAAACCTCAAAACAATGCATTTGTAATAAATTTACTCAAAACAATTTAATTACGAAAAAGTCTAAACTAATACAATCATGACAATTTTACTGCAAATTAATATTTTGACCACATAGAACTCTAAACTGGTACAATTGTGATAATATATACTTTCCGTTAAATTGGATTAATATTACGAAAAATCATAAAACCGATACGCTTTTGATAAACGGAGGATAAAATCCTAATTGATATATTTGTCAACTATAATATGTCATTAAACTTAGCAATTTGACATTAAATTTAAACAAAAATTAATTGAGTGTAAATTTGTCATAAACGTATTGGTTAAGGGTTTTTTATTGTCAAAAATTTATTTTTTGATAAATTTGTCATGTATCAATTTGAGATTTTTTGTGATAAAAAAATTAATTTGGGATAAATTTGTTACATATGTATTAATTTTAGATTTTTTGTGATATTAACCTTTATCATAATTACATAGGAATTTCAAGCAAGGCTCGGCTGAAGATAGGCAGCATGGGCCTTTTTGGCTTTTGCCCAAGCTTGCTCATTTATCTTGTAGGCCTAAATAGGGCACCTCTCTATTAATCACCTCTACTCTTAGACATGAGGAATTATTTTTCATTTTCAATGCATTGATTATACCTCACGTGGCAAAAAATAGCACATTGAAAATGACGAGTTTTCTTCATCAAAGAGGATCTTATTCATACATCATAATCAATTTAAACTAGATGCGACAAATGCTTAAATGTTTGATTTGAATACGATGAAGCATTAAATGAAACATATCATACCATTGAAATCATAGCATCTCCCCTTGGAGCCGAATTTAAATTACGTATCTTCTACATACAAGATCAGGAAAAGACTTTGTCCCCTTTTTCGTTGATGTAAAGCAGTTGGTTGGGTATGGTTCAATACTCAACTTGGATTCGAACATTTGAAAATTGACATTCGACTTATATACACCGAACTTGATTTTTCAATGCGAGTTCAACTCGAATAAGTGTTCAATGAGTTCAAGCTCGACTTGATCCGATTAATCGAAACCGAATCAATTGATCTCCCCCTCCAATTCTAAAAACACAACAAAACTTTTAATAACTCATGGTATCACTTATATTAATTAAGGAAAAAATCACAAAAAATTATAAACTTTGCTCACTGTAATATATATATCTTAAGCTATATTTGGTGACATAAAAAAATCTAAAATCTTTACTCGTGTGACACATCTATTCCAAATTCTTTTTAGTGACACAAAAACTTTAAACTTTTTATTGTGACACCAAATTTATGGATAAATATTTATTCTTAATAAGTATGGAATTTTTTATGTTACAAGAAAAAATTTGGACTAATGTGTCACACTATACAAAATGTACTACAATGAACATAATTTATGATTTATAGTGGCTTTTATGTTTTAATTAATGGTTAATACCCCAAAAATCTCAAATTAATACATATATAACAATTTTATCACAAATTAATTTTTCAACCATAACAAACCAAAAACTAGTACCTTTTTGATAAATTTATCCAAATTGACCATAAAAAACTATAAATTGAAATATTTGTAACATATTTATCCCAAATTAATTTATTCAACTATTAAAAACTCTAAACTGATACATCTGTGACAAATGTATCATATGTTAAATTAAATTAATATCACAAAAAAATGTATAATTGTGACAAATGGAGAGTAAAATTGTAAATTGGTACATCGATCAATATCACGCATTACTCTACTTAATAATTTGATAAAGAAATTTAACTAAATTAATATAGGATAAATTTGTCATAAGTATATTAGGTTAGGATAAATTTATCAAAGGTGTATTAATTTGACATTTTTTATCGTAAAAAAATTAATTTAAGATAAATTTATCATAAATATATTATTTTAGGATTTTTCGGATATTAACTCTTTAATTATAGCACACGTATGTAAAAACAAAAAACTGAAAAGATAAATTGAAAATTCGCTGTTCGAACTTGAATAGTAGCTCGGACTCAGCGCTCTCTCTCTCTCTCTCTCTCTGTTCAATGTTTTGACCGGATTTAACCTTCCACGCGCGAAGGTCGGTGTTGAGAGAGAGAAAGAAAGAGAGAGGAAACAACTTTTTTCCTTCTTCATCGCCCACCGCTCGCCTCCATCTCCTATATATCTCCCCTCGCCTTCTTCCACATATCATATATCCGCCAAAAGAAAACCCTCCTCCGTTCCTGCTCTGCACAGAGCATCAAAAAACAACCCTCTTCTCCTTCTCTCCTCCTCCTCTTCTCCTTACGCCTCCTGAGGAAGAAGGGTCCGAGAGATTGTTAGCGTAGGTACCTTAGAAACCGTCCAATACCCCACCACCACAACGAACGACGACGACCGGTGGCGTCGGAGGAAGCGAAAAAGATCTTAAATTTACGGCGATTAACTTGACTTTTACCCCCCCAGTTTCTCTCTCTAAACTTGTTGTTCCTTAGATTCGTTGACGTGGGTAAGTCCCAGATCCGGAGTTAGAGCCATGGCCACGGAGGTGTTGCGGCCCCAGGACTGCCTGATCCAGAGGATCCGGGTCTCCCCGGCGTCTTACCCTCGCCGGAAGGCCTGTAACTATGGGAACTCGTACTCTAACCCCAGCAGATCTAGCGCTAGGCCTAACAGGAGGCAGCAGATCCAGCAGCAGCAGCCGCAGCCGGCGAAGCCGGAGCCCCAGCGGAAGCGGTACGTCGCCGCGCAGTCGGAGCCGTCGACCTCCTCGAGGTCCAGCTCCGACGACCTCAGCAGGCAGGCGAGGTCCTCGGGCCTCGTGATGGAGAAGGTCACGATACTGCGGCGGGGCGAGTCGCTGGACTCGAAGATCAAGACCCAGGTCGCCGCGGCGGCGTCGGGCGACATGGTCGTCTGCGACGGGACGCAGCGGCTGGGCCCCGACCCGGAGATGGTCCCCAAGCAGGTCCGGATCGTGGATCTGAGGTCCCCGGCGCCGGCGCCGGCGGCGGGGAGGAGGAGGTGCGACATGTACGCCGGGTCGGCGTTCGCGGTGTCGCCGGAGCCGAGCTCCCTCCCCCTCCCGTCGTTCTCGAAGAAGAAGCACGTCTCCTTCGACGACTCGGCGACCAGGGATCTCCGGAGGCTGCTGCGTCTCGACTGAGGAAAGGTCCTCGACCGACGAAGAAGACCCGTTTCGCTAGATCCGAGCCCGAGACCGGGCCCGGATCCGACTCTCTTCCCTCTCTTCTTTCTACGTAGGTCCCTTGTTTCGTCGCCGGAGCATTTTCTTCCGATATCCCGGAGGTCAGATCGCAGCCGCGAGTTTTTTGAAAAGCGGGTGGGATTGGATGGATCTCAATATCGGAGAACTTGGCTTGGGGGGCCATTCAGTAAATTTGCTGTCTACCTCCTTTCTTCCTTCTCCTCCTTCGGTGATGTGATCTTTGGCTAGATCTCTACATCATCTGTATCAATATATCTTTCTGTCTTGTGGGTGGGTCTTGTGGGGTGACGTTATTGTAATTTGGGGTTGATGGGTTATCTTCTTTAGGGTCTTGTAGCTCGTAGTTGAAGTGGGAAAGGAATTAAAATAAAGGCGAGAGAAAAGGAAAGAAAAAGAGAAAAATATGGGGGGTTGAGTTCTAGTTTGAGTTTGTAACGAGTTTGGGGAAAATTAGGTTGTTGTTTGGTTATAGTAGGGGAGGAGGGTGTTGTTGTCTAAGGTGTTAAAGTGGATGATTTATGATCTTTTCTAGTGTCTGAAAGAGGCCTGTATGTATAATGGTCCCTTGGCTGTGTAATTAAAGAAGATGACTTTAGGAATTTGTTGGCCCGACTCGCGACTATTACTCCTCTTTCTCCTGTGCTGTGCTGCTCCTGCTCTCTAGCCGTTTCATGATGAGTCCAGTGCCCTTTTTTTCTTACGTGGTTTGGTGCGGAGACATCTTTGTGGTGGAGATGGTGAAGGACTGAGAAAGACCCACATCTTCTGACAAAGAGAATTGAGTGAAAAAAGTGATGGAAAATTCAATTCAATCCAATTCACAAGTCTTTTGGTTTTCTATTCCTCTGCCTTCAACCCAATATCCTGACAAAGAAAATAAGAGAGAAAAATGATGGGAAAATACAATTCAATTCAAATCCCAATTCATGACTCTCGGTTTTCTTTTCCTCTGCTGTCTTAGAACTTCCCCAGCTTTGAAGAGGGGGGGATGATGGTAATTAAGGTCTTTCAGTCATCGTGATGGTATGCCTGGCCTCACCCCGCTATAATGATATGGTCATCTTTCTGTTTCACCCCAATAATTACAGTGTCAAATGCCAAATCTTGCTATCTACTGTGGATGGATCTTCCTCTTTTGGCGGGCTCGATCTTATCTCTCTTAGCCCTTTCGATGGGTTTCGACGAGTTCATCGGTTTTGGTGCTCAGTCACAGTCGCCGGAGTAGGTCAGCTTTCTCTTGATTTTTGGTTTGGTTTGATTTTCGATGGAATCACAAAGATTAAATCTAAGAAGAAATAGAAAGAGAAATGACGACATCCTTTGTGGTTCTTGTCTCCTCAAGTCTTATCCCCCCCCAACCCTATGGTCGCGTCGTGTGGTGTCGCGGAAAGGGCGAGTCAGGGTACGACGTGGATCATGTGAAGGGCTCGTCTCCCGTGGTTGGTGGGGGCCATGATGACAGAGTGAGGTCGCAAATGAATGCAAATTGCAATTTTTTTTTTCTTGCAACTTGCATTATTGGTGCATTTTTTGCTTTTTTAAATTCAGGCAAATATCACAAAAAACGATGCACATCACGATATCAATATCTCAATTTTTTATTGTAAAAAATTTAACCCACATGGATATTTTTAATTTTTCTCTGAAAAAATCTAAATTTTATATGATGTAAATGTTCTCTATTTGTTATATTACTGTGAGTTCGGGATTTTTCGTAACGAAAAAAAAGTCGAGGTATTTTTATGATTTTTAGTGAGAAAAAAATTGAAAAAGGTATTTATATTAATATATGCATTATTTAGATTTTTTTTGTCGTTTTAGCCCCTTAATATATTATTTTTTTCTGCCTTTTGGAAAATGGAATCCGAGGAGGAGCCTCTGCGTTTAGATGGGACAGGTGCAAAAGCAATAAATAATAATAGTTGCAGAAAATTTACAGGAGAATGGAGTCCTTCCAGCTCTTGTGATTTTTTTTCTTTTAATTTATATATATATTTTTGTTTGTAACGTCTTTTTGATGGGAAGGTCAATTTGGTCAATTCAGCGTCCGTGATATTTTCAGTGCTAACTGGTCCCACCCCGCGCCGGTTGAGGAAAGCAACTTTCGATTTTTTTTTTGTTATGATTAAAACGAGGAGGTGACGGGACCGGCAGCTTTTGCTTTTTGGAAACTTTTCTTAACGGCTGGAATTTGGGGATTTATTTCGACGAAATAAAAAAAGAATTTGGGGATTTATATGCTTGGACTTTGTGAAACCCTAATATTTTTGTCATTTTCTGGATCAGAATTTGAAAAAGATGAATTTTCAGAATCACGGATAGTAATTGTGAAAGTTTTAGGTGGCTATGATTGAATTTGTCAAAATGCGTAAACTGTTAGAATGGGAAAAAGTTTAAATTCTTGACTTTGAATATGAAATTATTTAAAGCATGTAAATTGATACGTAAGATCGTTAAATCTGTTAAATGATTTTTAAACTTCGACAAAAGAAAGGTTTTTTAACAGATAAATTTATTGTGCTTTTATTTTTCATTTTTAAAAGAAAATATATATAGTTCTTTATTAGGAGAAAGCTGTGTAGCACATAGCATGTGTAAATTTCAGAAGAAATGGATCTGTGTCTAGAGCCGCCGAAAGTAGGTGAGATATATTGGGAATTGCGAAATAACATATTTCAAGAAAACCATTTGCTTATTTAAATTTCGAAGTACCCAATAATGCTCGAGAATATCACGAATTTTTTTGTATTAAATTTATATGGTTTTACATCTTTCGGTACCTACTTTTAGCTTCTAGCGAGAAATTATTGAGCATTATACAAATTTGAAATGGTTTAAAATTATTTTCCATGGGATCTAATGATCCACGGCTGTCTTAGTCACGGCTGTCTTAGCACATTGAATAAGTTCATCTAATAATTACTCCTTCATGGAATAGTTATCACTAGCAAATTTATGTCAATCAATTAGTTATGTGAGCGAGAGAGCCCGGCACTACATAAATATGTTTAATCTATCGTTGTGTGTTTCCCTTTGGTTTTACTTATAGCTAATGAGGTTGATGTATAGTTCAATTTTCAAATGGACTCAACTCTCTCACACTTTAGACCTACAATCCTATGTACAAGTTATAAAATGTTGGTTTGACCAATTCAAACCCATCAAAATTTAAATTTTCAGAAAGACCAAAAAAACTCATATCGTGCATGATGTTTTTTTTTTTTTGGTCAAAAGAAAATTACACTCAATTACTTGAAACATATAGAAGTAGTACATAGTTTTCATGGTAACAAAGCATAAATATTAAAAAACAAAACCAAATCTAGAAAACAAAGAGATTTAATGGAGTACCAAAAAAGCTAAGTACAAAATCGTTCTACAAAAACAAATCTATCAAACAAAATCAGTAGTTGATTATTGGATTTCTTGTCTTTGTTAATAATGAGCATATATTGAAAATTCATTCTCCAACAATTATGACGTTATGAGTTGGCAATGCGCACCAATGTTTAGTTTCTTCTACACCATTGTCGTATGGAGACAATTAGAGTAGGTTAAACAAACACATATATAATATGTGGAGGAGCAAATTTTCGTAATTTAACGAGACGTCAAAACTCTTGCGATCATTATTGATACTAGAGATAGAGAATCTCTAACTGAACAGAGCAAATGAGTATCGAATTTTCAAAAGTATAGTCATTTAACTCAAAGATCTATAGATCAAGAGAGGATAACACCCACAATTAGAATTAGATCAAAAGAGTTTAAACTCTCAAATCGAGAACTAAATTGTTAAATTGGGAGAAGAAAACTCCAACATTTAAGTTGGGAGTGAAGAAAAAGCAAAGAGAAAAACATTGAAATGTAAACAAAATCAACAAGAGAGAAGTAGGGCAAAAGCCTGAGAATGAGAGTTAAAATAAGAGTAGAGTAGGATTGACAAAAAAAAAAAATGAGAGAGAGAGAGAGAGAGAGAGAGAGAGAGAGAGGAGGGTGAGACTAAGCTCAAACCCTCCCCCATAGCCAAAGGTCGGAGAAGAAATGGGAAAAGAGAGAAGAAAGAGGAAAGACTTTTTGACTCACGCAGGGAATTTTGCTTGTATCATGCATATGATATTGAATGCTAGAAAAATTTCTGGGAAAAATGAATGTGGCCTTAGCACTCATGGATCCTTTACACAAATTGTGGCTCGGCCCGGCCTGAGCTTTCCGAGTCCAATGAATTGGGTCGATAGTCCAAATGGACCAATCCATTTTGGGCTTAGCTTGTTTATCAAAAAGTTCTCTCCGTTTTATTTTTTTTCCCATGAACTGCAAGATTTAACTATGTGTAGTTACCGAATCATTAACCTGATTGAAAAAGAAAAGTACTGTACAAGCTTCAATCAAAGCTTTGTGCATCCTGACCTCAATTGACGGGATTATAAATTTTAGTCACCACCCAGTTGCGGGGCCTGCATATACCAGTTGCAAATTACAAGACTCGAGAAAAGTCATTGGAAAGCTTATTCAAAGCCCCGATCAAATATGGACGAGTTTCATTTCTGGCCTCTAAATATACTCTGGACGTTGACTTGCTAGAGCTTGTTGATTTCGGGGATTTGCTATTCACTACGCTAAATTCTATTTTGCTTTGGGGTTTGTGTGCGTGTGATTTGGGTTTGCAAGAGATCTGCGCATGGCTTGTAGGCCGGTTTTGGGCTTTCCAGGCTAGAACTGAAGCTGGTAAACTGGGTGGCCCGTAATTGGACCGATCAATGCGTCCCGGGCCCAAAAGACATCTTCTGTCCGGTTCTTGCTCGAGGTATGTTTTAACCAAGAATTGAAGGTGAAGTTTCCGTCCATTTGTTTGAAGGAAAATTATATCGGGAAAATTGTTTTTTGACTTTTCAATAATTGGATAATGGAAAGATAATCGATTTATAGAAGATATTGTTGTGAACCGAAAACAACAAGCTTAGGTTGGGAGGAGAAATGATATCTCCTCTTGACAGAAAAGAAATTATTTTCCTTAAATCACTAAACAAACGAAAACATATGAAAAATATTTTTCTTTATAGCGAAAATTTTAGCAAAATAAACGAAACCTTAATATTACCTAATTGTTCAACTTTGTTGTCTTGTGAGTCCTTATGCGAGTAAAGATATTGCTCCCTAAATTTTTATTTAGTATTGAACTTAGGATTATCTGAATAAGGGTAGAAATACTGACATGGATTGTGATTCCATGCTGACTAAAGACCAAATATGATGACATACAACTTTATCACAATAGGTCCAAAAGGTCAAAAGTTAAAGTCTTTTCTCTCTACAACCAGAAAATAAAAGGAAAAAAAAAAGAAAAAAAGAAGAAGAAAATTCAAAAGGTTTTCACTGACCTCACCCCTTTGAATTTCATGTTGGGTGGCCATGCAAGGGATCAATAGCCCATTCTCTTTTTCTTCGTTTTGGCTATCTCTTCATTTCTTCTTAATGTGAAAACTTCTTTTAATTATTTTTCGTGATAAATGATGAGATGAGATAAGATATATTTATTGATAATTTATAATTTGAGGCGACAACTCAGACAAATGATGAAATTAAGTTATTTTATTTTATTTTAATTGAAGTACTAATATAGTAATTATTCTTTCTGAACAAGATGATGCTTCATAAAGTGAACTTCAAGAAGTTCACTACTCAGGAATAACTGAATAATGCTCTCTTGGTATTTTACTTTCGGTCAAAAAATAAAATACTTTTTGCTACACTCATCTTTCTTTCCCTTTTTTTTTTATATTTTGATTTATTACGTGGTATTGTTCCCTAAATGATATTAATAACAAATATTAGTCGAACTTTTAAGTTTAGTTTCACCCCCTCCTCCTTAAGAGATTTCTAGCTCTCACGCCACTCATAACCCTTACTTGGAGATCAAGCAATGGTGGTGGCTGGGCTTGGTGAGGGGCTGTGGCCTTCATATCCACAATGACTATGGTCGCGGTCTCTTGCCCAAGCAAGGTGGCAAGGGTTGGCTATTATCATGAACCCTCGCTTGAGTGCGATGGCGTAGGGCTGGTGATCCTCGTTATGATTTGGGTAGCAGCTGACTTCTATTTGCATTCCTCTCTCTCCCTTACACATACTTACATTCCCCACCCTGGGGTTTTGTTTTTTGTAGCCTTTTAGTTATTTACATGATCACTTATGGTTTAACTACTCATATGTATTATAGATGGATTAGGAATATATCAGATTCTGGATGGTCGCTTTGGCCATTTTGTCAACCTTTGAGTGAAAGGGATCTAGCTTCCCCTTACAATCTTAACCGATTAAAGCCGCGACCAAGTATCAATTTGAAATTACTCGTTTGCCTCCCTATTAATGGAGGATAGGTCATGGTTAATCGAATAGATGGTTTTTGACTTTTGTTTGATATTCAATGTAATCCATGAACTTTTCTGTTATTCAATTCAACCTCCAAACTTTCAAAAATTCGCTCAATGTAATCATTCTACTAGGTATATTGCCACATTACGTGGTCTTTTATTTTTTATTTTTTATATGTGGATTGCCACGTTAGTGTCTATTAGGCCAAAATAACTAGTCGTTTTCCAAGTCAACAAAACTTCATGAACCCAACATAAACTATGGCCAAGTTACCTAATAATGTTAGAAATTTTAATGAAAGAAATGCATTTATCAGATTTTTGAAGTTAGCATTAGATTGGGCAAAAAAAGTTTAGATCCCATATCGATCATTTTTGCGTTGAATCGATGGACATAATGTAGTGAGCCAATCATTGTGTTTATGCCATTTGAATGTTAATCACCTTTGCATTAGTTTACACATAAAGCCATTCTAAATGATAAATTTTACTTTCGAAATATTGCCAAAGTACATTGCTCGACAAATAACAGAATTTTCAATGATGAAGAGGTTGTTCTAAAGATCCTTTCCCTTTTTGGCTAGTGGTGGGCGAGGAGGAATTCAAATTCCCGACACCGTGTTCGGAATCACATGCTCTAATTCTCTGAATTACAGGCGCCTCCTTTCTCCATTAGATGTGTTCACGGAAGTACCCTAAATTATTAAAAAAAGGACCTCATCTTCGAACAGTCAAGCTTTGAATCTGCAAATCAACGGCCAGTTCAAAGGTCACACCAATCAGTCTAAGTCCACCTCAATTGAGAAAAAAAACCTACCCCTCAAGCCGTTGAAATGTTCCCCCACTTCCTTAAACTGGTAGGTTTAGGTCTATTCCAATGCCACATGCTGAATTCTCCAATTGATTTCACCTCCGTTTGACGGCCTAATGATGCGAGCTGAGTCCAATTTTGGCACGAAGCGTTCTCATCGTTCACGCGCAGACATCGGACTTGAACATTCAAATGATAACCTACGTTTTTTATTCATCTCGTTTTTTGCACTGCGAAATTCGTGACGAGAGGATGTGCTGTCCAATCGCAGATCTTATCTGAAATGTACTTGAGTTGACTGCTCTCGTATCGTATTCTCTACGTCAATGCGTGCGTTTCAAGTTTAGTTTCTGCACGGACATTGCAGCTTACCATGCGATCTGTTCACCATGTCATCATCATCGTCATGCACTCTGCCTAATGGACTGACAAATTTCATGATTATGTCGTAGATTTATATGTAGACAACGGACTAGAAGAGCATTTGAAAGAGTCGATGAGATCAGAAGACGATTTCCTTCACGTCATTTGGTAAGAAAGATTGCCAACTGGTTCTTCTCACGTGTATGTTAGTTGTATCGTTTTCTTCCGGCAAGGATGATAAAAGAAATCATTCCTCGTGGGCTTTGCCCTCATACTTCATACAAGCAAACCCATTTCTCTTTCCTTCTTGGTCAGGGATAAGATGTAACAATATTAATCATTTTAACGGGAGGATTATGTCACAATTCCATTTGAACGGAAGAGGTCATGCCGCAAGTCCACCAGGGGATATCACAAAAAGGTTCTTTTTTGGCCCCCTTTTGTTGTCCTTGTTGAAAGGATGAGAAGCAACAAAAGACCTTAGCAATCCCGTGAAATTTTCGATTTAAGGTATAATTATTTTGCATCATTCTCAATCTTGCGGTTTGAGGTTGGTGAGCTCAATATTGAGCTGGAACATGCTGGCAGAATGCTACTCTCTCCACATGAGAGTAGACATGTCACCTTATGAAATTCATCGTATGATTAAAGTTCAATTGGTCATGGCCTTGTGAAAGATAGTGAGTGCGAGAAGCATTGACTAACCATGCTTGGTAATACAATTGAGAATTCTTTGATCGAAAAAAGTTAAAAGTGTCATGCATTCTTCCAACAATTTTCTTTTGAAAATATGGATATCATCTCACATTTATATTTAATTAAATTTGCATGTGAATGATATACATAATTAATACTTCTTAAAAGTATGGTTAGAGAAAATCTTCTCCGTAGGATGAAGGAAAATATAGCCCAAACTAGAATACAATTAGGTAGATGCCCATGCACCAAACGTACAAAGAGTCACATGCGACATCGTGCGAATTTAAAAATTGATTGTGGATCAACATGTACAAAGTGCATGCAGCAACTTGCTTTTGAGGTAGAACCGTAAGAAGAGTTTAGGAAGATTCGAAAGGGTTGAATCAGTTTGGTAATTAACCTTCCATAGAAGATAAGGTTATGACCATAGAAGCATGTTCTTCACCTCATAGGAGCCTATCGAGACAATTATCTGCTCAAGCTATATCATCCTCTATTAATGATCGGATGAAATTTTCTCATACCATGCTCATTATAATTGGTATTTATAGGTTACCAATATCACCCACATGCAAACTTAAACTTAAAATTAAAATACACAATTTTTATATCTGTAACCCACCAATAAGAGATATGATATGAGAAAATTTTCTCTACACATTTATATAAACACTTTATGTTCTTTTTACCACCGTTTTCTATACATAGTGTTAGGAAATATTCAAAACTATGAAATGATATCCAACCAAGTTTTGTTGCGATGACAAGCATGGCCTTTAATTTCAATTCTCGTTTCTCGTGGCATGCTAAAACTATCGTTCTTTGGTTATGGATCATCACTTTGCCTGTCTCCAGCCTCTCCTCTCTTCCCACATTGGCCATTTCTCAAAACGTGTTTAAAAAGAACTTTCAGATCCTCACAATATTCAACCGTTTGACGGGTTGTGCTGAAACTGGTCAAGTCCTCAAGAATGGAACGCCCAGACCTTCCCACTTTAAAATAGTGGCAATTCACATGATTTCCCGTACAAGCAACTTCCTCCCACCAGCTTTGCTCCGCCTATAAATAACCCTAACTGGGGTCGTTTCAAGACACAAGACACAAAAACACAAACCCGAATGCTTCCCCCAATCCTAACCAGCTTGTTCATTTTTCAGAAAGTAGTTAGCATTGCCAAAAAAATGGGCAGCAAGATCTCTTCCCTAACTTCCAATACCAAAAGCACTGCCAGCACCACCACCGGCACCAGCAGCAGCAGCAGCAGCAGCAGCAGCAGCAGCACCAGCAGCAGTGCATACACCGGACTAGCCAACATCATCAAGCTCCTTCCGACGGGGACCGTCTTCCTGTTCCAATTCCTCAACCCTCTTTTGACCAACAACGGCGAGTGCCACACTTACAACAAGTACCTGAGCGCCATTCTGATTGCAGTTTGCGGCATTTCGTGTATTATCTCTTGCTTCACCGACAGCTACACGGGAAGCGATGGGTCGACCCACTACGGGTTCGCCACGGCCAAGGGTATCTGGCCTAGCTCGAGCTCTAGTAGCTCCACGAGCTCGTCGGGGTATAAGCTTCGGTTTTCGGATTTCGTCCACGCTTTCTTGTGTGTGATCATTTTCTTAATTCTGGCATTGTTGGACACGAACACCGTGAAGTGCTTCTATCCGTCTTTCGAGAACACGGAGAAGACTGTGATCATGGTTCTGCCAACCGTGATCGGCTCGATCTCGAGCACGCTGTTCACGTTGTTCCCGAGCACGCGCAACGGAGTCGGGTATCCCTCAAGCAGTACCACCTCGACGACCAGTACTACCTCGGAGAGCAATGCCGAGAAAGTTTGATGATACGCAGAAGCACATAAGCATTATACAATGCATCCACATGCATATTTCCTAATAAATGCATCTAGGGTTTCTCATATTAGACTCATGTGCTCTAGGATGAGCGCATGATTGCAATTGTACGTATTTGTTGCCGTAGGTCTTACAATGTATTTATTTATTTATTTATTTTTCGGGTTGAGCAATGTATTTGTTGATCTTGTCTATTTGTAGTAGAATTGTAATGGAATTCATTGATTTATTAATGTCTTTTGGTTAGTCCATCAGCACGAGTTGTATACATCAATCATATTCAACTTCATTTGTGGCAGTTAAACTTTTATTTCAATGATTCAAATTTTCTGAAATTAATTTCTTTTTATTTGTTAGATAATGTTACTCTTTCAGATTTGAGCACACCAACGACAAGTGAATTAGCAAAACAAACCTTTGTTCAATATGTAAGTTTTAAAAGAATAGATCGGTGAATAAAGCTGCCAAAAATAGTGGAGATACTTTGAAATTTAACAAATAACGTATTTCAATAAAATCATTTGCTAATTTAAATTTTCAAAGAATTAAATTAATCTCAACACGTTAACGAAGACTTTAGATGGTTCACATCTTTGGGCGTCTTGTTTCAGCCTCTCTCTTGAGAGATAGTTGAGTGCATCATAGAAATTTGGAAATATTAAGAATTGCATCTGATGGGATTTGATGATGCACATTTATTTTAGCGCATCGAACAAGTTTATCTAATAATTACTCCTAAATGGAATAACTATCATTTAGCAATTTTATAAATCAATTAGGTGTCTCGTGTTGTATAAAATATATTTGAGCCTCTAGTTTGTCTTTCACTTCTATCTTACATAGGAGGGAGGGAGACTTTGCTACAAGACTTTGTATAAAATATATTCGACCCAATTCTTTCATATGTTGGAGACTTTACTACAATACTTAGCAAGGAAAAGGGAAAACTCCAAATAAGGGCCTGAAATGCTCTAATTTTTTCAAACAAGGGCTTCAAGTAGACTTAAATGAGGGATTGAAGTGACGATATTAGTCCCAAAGAAGGGTTTGAAGTGGTTATGCTTATTTCAAATGAGAGCCTAGACTTACCGGTTGACAAAATATTCCAATCAATCAGGGATAATTTTGTTAAAACATAAGTTAAATTTAAATTAAGTTAGATTAAAGATTTTAAAAGTAAAACTTAAAAAAAAGGAAAAACATAGGAGGGAGGGAGCCCTCTCACTTATGGTTGCTGCCCCATCGCTAGTGGGGCGACGACAAAGGTCGATGGGGTCACTGGCACTTGGGCGAGGGTTAGCAACCCTTGCCAACTAGGGGCTTGCCAACCAAAGGCGAGGGCCAGTAGGTCTTCGCCAGAAGCGGGAGAGAGTGGTGACCCTTGCCCTGGCCTAGGTGAGGGTCACCAACCCTTGCGCAGAACTAGTGACCCTCACCCGACGCCTTTAGACTTCACCCCAAGTTTGGGGACATTGGGCGAGGGTCGTCCTTCCGCTTTTGGCAAGGGCCTTCTGGCCCCCGCCTCTAGTTGACAAGCTTGCCCCATCGACAATGGGGCGGTGGCCACAAGCGGGAGGGTTCCCTCTTGCCTACGTTTATTTATTTATTTATCTATAAATTATAAATGAAAATTAAAAAAAGAAAAAAGAAAAAAAAGAAAAGAAATTAAAATTTTTAAAAGATGAAATTACCATTTACATCCGATAAGTTTAGGCTCTTCTTTGACATTGATATGGGTATTTCGGGCTTTTATTTGAAACAAAATCAACTTTAGACTCTTATTTGAGAAAATGATGGTATTTTGGGTAATCATTTGAAATAATATCCATTTCAGGCTTATATTTGAAAAAATGAAGACATTTCAGGCTCTTATTTGAAATTTTTCCAAGATAAATTCTCGAAGAAAAAACCTAAATCATGATATTGGTAAAATGATTGTAGCCTTTTTCACTTGTGGATCCTTTATGCGAATAATAGCACAAATACTATCGTCTCTTTTTGGGCTTGTTTGCACCTTGGTGGGTCCATCGCTTGGACTTTCGAAAACATTAAAGCCCGGCCCAATAGGGGGTGGCCCGAGCTTTCGAGTCCGATGAAGTGGCTCAATAGTCCAAATCGGGCCAATCATCGACGGCCGTCGTTGTGAAAAAAAAAATCATACAAAGTTTCAACAAAAAGCTTTGTGCATCGCAACTCGTTTTAATCTATACTGAGTTACGAGGTTAGCATATACTATTCGTGAAATTACATGACTTGAGCATACTCATCGGAAAACTTATTTGAAGTTCCAACTGAATATGGATGAGTTCATCTCCGGTCCCTAAAAGGGATGACCATCGATCTAGTTTCAATCGGGGAGTTAGATGGTTCCGGTGGTCACCAATTCTCATAATTTGAAAGCGGCAATAATTAGTCTCGGTCCTCCTCAATTGACACAAGAACCTACCCCTCAAGCCTTTTAAATGTTTCCCCTACTTCATTAAACTGGTAGGTTTAGGTCCAATCAATCCCACGTGCTAAAATCTCCAATTGATTTGACCCCCATTCGACGGCCCAATGATACGAGCCGACTCCAATTTTGGCACAAAGTGTTCTAATCTTTTACACGCACTTACCAGACTTGAACATTCCAATGATAACCTATGTTTTTTAGTTTAGGTTCTTCACGGACGTTGCAGGTTACCATGCGACCTGTTCACCATGAGATCATCATCCTACGTTGCGCCTAATGGACTGACAAATTTCAAGATTTTGTTGCAAATTTATATGTAGATAACGGGCTAGATGAGTCTCCGCACAATACAATTTTGTTATAATGACTATAAGTACCGGACCGATTAGACGTGATTATCAAGATTTGGTTCAGGGGCATATATATTTCATAACGCCAGTTTTGAAAGAGTCAATAAGACGATTTCTTTATCCGTCATTTGGCAAGAATGATGGCCAACTAGTTTTTCTCACGTTTATATTGTTGATCTCATTTTCTTTCGGCAAGGATATTGAAAGCAAATCCATTTCTCTTCCTTATTGGTCAAGGATAAGATCTAACAATGTTAATCATTTGAACAAGAGGATTAGGTCACAATTCCATTTCAACGAAAGAGATCATGTCGCCAGTCCACCATGGGACATTAGAAAAAGGTTCTTTTTGAGCCCTTCTTTTTGTCCTTGTTGAAAGGATGAGGAGCAGCAAGACATCTTAGCAATCCCGTGAAATTTTCGACTTAAGGCATGACTATTTAGCATCATTCTCAATTCCGAGGATAACAAGCTCAACATCGAGCTGGAGCATGCTAGCATACTACTACTCTTTCCTCATGAGAATAAACATGTCTCCTTACGAAATTCATTGTATAATCAAAGTTCAAATGGTCACGAGAAGCACTGGAGCTAACCATGCTTGATGGTACAATTGAAAACACTTTGATCAAAAAAGTTAATGGAGTCATGCATTCTTCTAATCATTTTTTTTTAATGATTGGTGGGTTACAAATATGAATATTGTCTCATAGTTATATTTAGTTAAGTTTGCATGTGATGATGTCCATGATTGGTAATCCACTGATTAAAAGAAAATATTGCCCGAACTAGAATACAATTAGGTAGATGCACATCCGCCGAACATATGAAGAGTCACGTGGGAAATTGTGTGAATTTAAAAATTGATTGTGGGTGGGTCACATGTGCATAGTGCACACAACAACTTGCTTTTGAGATAGAACCATAAAAAGGGTTCAGGAAGATTCAAATGGGTTGAATCGGTTTGGTAATTTACCTCAAGGAAGCCTGTCGAGGCAATGTTCTTCTCAAGCTACACTGTCCTCTATTGCTGATTGGATGAAATTTTCTCAAACCATGCTCATAATAATTGATATTTACAGTTTACTGATATTACTCACATATGAATTTAAATTAAAATTAAAGTAGGCAATATCTATATTTGTAACTCACCAATCAGAGATATGATTTAAAGAAATTTCCTCAGCATTTACCTAAACACTTTGTGTTCTTTTTACCACTGTTTTCTATACATAGTCTTGGGAAATATTTGAAACTAAGGAACTATATCGAACTAAATTTTAGTTGCAATGACAAGCGGCCTTTAATTCCGACTCTCGTTTCTTATGGCAAGCTAAAACTATCATTGTTTGGTGATGGATAATCACTTTGCCTGTCTCTAGCCTCTCCTCTCTTCCCACACTGTGGTCAATCTCTCAAAACGTGTTTTAAGAACTGTTAGCTCATCATAAGATTCAACCGTTTGAAGGGTTGTGCTGAAACCGGTCAAGTCCTCAAGAATGGAATGGCCCAGACCTTCCCACTTTGAAACGGCGGCGATTCATACGATTATCCGCACAAGCAACTTCCTCCCGCCCACCTTCGCTCCGCCTATAAATAACTCTAATTTGGGGTCGTTTCAGGACTCAAAACACAAGCTCAAATGCCTCCCCCAATCCTAGGCAGCTTGCTCATTCTTCATAATGTAGTCAGCATTGTAAAAAAAATGGGCAGCAAGATCTCTTCCCTGTCCTCCAAAAGCAGTTCTCAGCAAAAAAGCAACGGCACAGGCACCACCAGCACCAGCAACGGCACAGGCACCACCAGCACCGGCACCGGCACCAGCACCAGCACCGGCAGCAGCAGCAGCAGCAGCAGCGCATACACCGGACTAGCCAACATCATCAAGCTCCTTCCGACGGGGACCGTCTTCCTGTTCCAATTCCTCAACCCTCTTTTGACCAACAACGGCGAGTGCCACACTTACAACAAGTACCTGAGCGCCATTCTGATTGCAGTTTGCGGCATTTCGTGTATTATCTCTTGCTTCACCGACAGCTACACGGGAAGCGATGGGTCGACCCACTACGGGTTCGCCACGGCCAAGGGTATCTGGCCTAGCTCGAGCTCTAGTAGCTCCACGAGCTCGTCGGGGTATAAGCTTCGGTTTTCGGATTTCGTCCACGCTTTCTTGTGTGTGATCATTTTCTTAATTCTGGCATTGTTGGACACGAACACCGTGAAGTGCTTCTATCCGTCTTTCGAGAACACGGAGAAGACTGTGATCATGGTTCTGCCAACCGTGATCGGCTCGATCTCGAGCACGCTGTTCACGTTGTTCCCGAGCACGCGCAACGGAGTCGGGTATCCCTCAAGCAGTACCACCTCGACGACCAGTACTACCTCGGAGAGCAATGCCGAGAAAGTTTGATGATACGCAGAAGCACATAAGCATTATACAATGCATCCACACGCATATTTCCTAATAAATGCATCTAGGGTTTCTCATATTAGACTCATGTGCTCTAGGATGAGCGCATGATTGCAATTGTACGTATTTGTTGCCGTAGGTCTTACAATGTATTTTTCTTTTTCTTTGGGTTGAACAATGTATAGGTTGATCTGGTCTATTTGTAGTAGAATTGTAATGGAATTCATTGATTTATTAATGTCTTTTGGTTAGTCTATCAGCACGAGTTGTATATATCAATCATATTCAACTTCATTTGTGGCAGTTAAACTTTTATTTCAAGGATTCAAATTTTCTGAATTTTTTTATTTATTTGTTAGATAATGTTACTCTTTCAGATCAGAGCACATCAACGACAAGCGAATTAGCAAAACAAACCTTTGTTCAATATGTAAGTTTTAAAAGAATAGATCGGTGTATAAAGCTGCCAAAAATAGTGGAGATACTTTGAAATTTAACAAATAACGTATTTCAATAAAATCATTTGCTAATTTAAATTTTCAAAGAGTTAAATTAATCTCAACACGTTAACGAAGACTTTAGATGGTTCACATCTTTCGGCGTCTTGTTTCAGCCTCTCTCTGGAGAGATAGTTGAGTGCATTATAGAAATTAATATTAAGAATTGCATCTGATGGGATTTGATGATGCACATTTATTTTAGCACGTCGAACAAGTTTATCTAATAATTACTCCTTAATGGAATAACTGTCATTTAGCAATTTTATAAATCAATTAGGTGTCTCGTGTTGTATAGAATATATTTGAGCCTCTAGTTTGTCTTTCACTTCTATCTTACATATATCATTAGGTTGATGTGTACTTGACTTTTTGAATCGACCCAATTCTTTCATACGTTGGAGACTTCGCTACAATACTTAGCAAGGAAAAGGGAAAACTCCAAAAAGGGCCCAAAACGCTCTAATTTGTTCAAACAAGGGCTTGAAGTAGACTTAAATAAGGGATTGAAGTGACGATATTAGTCCCAAAGAAGGGCTTGAAGTGGTTATGCTTATTTTAAATAAGAGCCTAGCCTTACCGGTTGACAAAATATTCCAATCAATCATGGATAATTTTGTTAAAACACAAGTTACATTTAAATTAAGTTAGATTAAAGATTTTAAAAATAAAACTTAAGAAAAAGGAAAAACATAGGAGGGAGGGAGCCCTCTCACTTGTGGTTCCTGCCCCATCACCAGTGGGGCGACGGCAAAGGTTGATGGGGTCACTGGCACTTGGGCGAGGGTCACCAACCCTTGCCAACTAGGGGCTTGCCAACCAAAGACGAGGGCTAGTAGGTCTTTGCCAGAAGCGGGAGAGAGTGGCGACCCTTGCCCTGGCCTAGGTGAGGGTTGCCAACCCTTGTATAGAACTAACGGTCGTCGCTTGACGCCTTTAGATTTCACCCCAAGTTTGGGGACATTGGGCAAGGGCTGTCCTTCCGCTTCTGGCAAGAGCTTGTTGGCCCTCGCCTCTGGTCGACAAGCTTGCCCCATCGGCAATGGGGCGGCAGCCACAAGCGGGAGGGTTCCCTCTCGCCTATGTTTTTTTTTTTTTTTTTTTTTTTAAATTATAAATGAAAATTAAAAAAAAAAAAAAAAGAAAAAAATTTAAAAATTTAAAAGATGAAATTACCATTTACATCCGATAAGTTTAGGCTCTTCTTTGACATTGGTATGGGTATTTCGGGCTTTTATTTGAAACAAAATCAACTTTAGACTTTTATTTGAGAAAATGATGGTATTTTGGGTAATTATTTGAAATAATGTCCATTTCAAGCTTATATTTGAGAAAATGAAGACATTTCAGGTTCTTATTTGAAATTTTGCCCAAGATAAATTCTTGAAAAAAAAACCTAAATCACGATATTGGTAAAATGATTGTAGCCTTTTTCACTTGTGGATCCTTTATGCGAATAATAGCACAAATACTATCGTCTCTTTTTGGGCTTGTTTGCACCTTGGTGGGTCCATCGCCTGGACTTTTGGAAACATTAAAGCCCGGCCCAATAGGGGGTGGCCCGAGCTTTCGAGTCTGATGAAGTGACTCAACAGTCCAAATCGGGCCAATCATCGACGGCCGTCGTTGTGAAAAAAAAAATCATACAAAGTTTCAATGTAAAGCTTTGTGCATCCCAACTCATTTTAATCTATATCGAGTTATGAGGCTAGTATATACTAGCCGTGAAATTACATGACTTGACCATACTCATTGGAAAACTTATTTGAAGTTCCAACCGAATATGGATGAGTTCATCTCCGGTCCCTAAAAGGGATGACCATCGGTTTGGTTTCAATTGGGGAATTAGATGGTTCTGGCGGTTACCGATTCTCATAATTTGAAAGCGGAAATAATTAGTCTAAGGACTCCTCAATTGACACAAGAACCTACCCCTCAAGCCTTTGAAATGTTTCCCCTACTTCATTAAACTGGTAGGTTTAGGTCCAATCAATCCCACGTGCTAAAATCTCCAATTGATTTGACCCCCATTCGACGGCCCAATGATACGAGCTGACTCCAATTTTGGCACAAAGTGTTCTAATCTTTTACACGCACTTACCAGACTTGAACATTCAAATGATAACCTATGTTTTTCAGTTTAGGTTCTTCAGGGACGTCGCAGGTTACCATGCGACCAGTTCACCATGTGATCATCATCCTACGTTGCGCCTAATGGACAGACAAATTTCAAGATTTTGTTGCAAATTTATATGTAGATAACGGGCTAGATGAGTCTCCGCACAATACAATTTTGTTATAATAACTATAAGTACTGGACCGATTAGACGTGATTATCGAGATTTGGTTCGGGGGCTTATAGATTTCATAACGCCAGTTTTGAAAGAGTTGATAAGACGATTCCTTTATCCGTCATTTGGCAAGAATGATGGCCAACTAGTTTTTCTCACGTTTATATTGTTGATCACATTTTCTTTTGGCAAGGATGATGAAAGCAAACCCATTTCTCTTCCTTCTTGGTCAGGGATAAGATCTAACAATATTAATCATTTGAACAAGAGGATTAGGTCACAATTCCATTTCAACGAAAGAGATCATGTCACCAGTCCACCATGGGACATTAGAAAAGGTTCTTTTTGGGCCCTTCTTTTTGTCCTTGTTGAAAGGATGAGGAGCAGCAAGACATCTTAGCAATCCTGTGAAATTTTCGATTTAAGGCATGACTATTAGAGTCATTCTCAATTTTGGGGATAACAAGCTCAATATCGAGCTGGAGCATGCTAGCATACTACTACTCTTTCCTCATGAGAATAAACATGTCTCCTTACGAAATTCATTGTATAATCACAGTTCAAATGGTCATGAGAAGCACTAGAGCTAACCATGCTTGATGGTACAATTGAAAACACTTTGATCAAAAAAGTTAATGGAGTCATGCATTCTTCTAATCATTTTTTTTTTTATTAATGATTGGTGGGTTACAAATATGAATATTGTCTCATATTTATATTTAGTTAAGTTTGCATGTGAATGATGTCCATGGTTGATAATCCACTGATTAAAAGTATTGTTAGAGGAAGTTTTTTGGGACCTGGATGAAAGAAAATATTACCCGAACTAGAATACAATTAGGTAGATGCACATCGCCGAACGTATGAAGAGTCACGTGGGAAATTGTGTGAATTTAAAAATTGATTGTGGGTGGGTCACAAGTGCATAGTGCACACAACAACTTGCTTTTGAGATAGAACCATAAAAGGGGTTTAGGAAGATTCAAATGGGTTGAATCGGTTTGGTAGTTTACCTTAAGGAAGCCTGTCGAGGCAATGTTCTTCTCAAGCTACACTGTCCTCTATTGCTGATTGGATGAAATTTTCTCAAACCATGCTCATAATAATTGATATTTATAGATTACTGATATTACTCACATATGAATTTAAATTAAAATTAAAGTAGGCAATATCTATATTGGTAACTCACCAATCAGAGATATGATTTAAAGAAATTTCCTCAGCATTTACCTAAACACTTTGTGTTCTTTTTACCACTGTTTTCTATACATAGTCTTGGGAAATATTTGAAACTAAGGAACTATATTGAACTAAATTTTAGTTGCAATGACAAGCGGCCTTTAATTCCGACTCTTCTTTCTTATGGCAAGCTAAAACTATCATTGCTTGGTGATGGATAATCACTTTGCTTGTCTCTAGCCTCTCCTCTCTTCCCACACTGTGGTCAATCTCTCAAAACGTGTTTTAAGAACTGCTAGCTCATCATAAGATTCAACCGTTTGAAAGGGTTGTGCTGAAACCGGTCAAGTCCTCAAGAATGAACGGCCCAGACCTTCCCACTTTGAAACGGTGGCGATTCATACGATTTTCCGCACAAGCAACTTCCTCCCGCCCACCTTCGCTCCGCCTATAAATAACTCTAATTTGGGGTGGTTTCAGAACTCAAAACACAAGCTCAAATGCCTCCCCCAATCCTAGGCAGCTTGCTCATTCTTCATAACGTAGTGAGCATTGTAAAAAAAAATGGGCAGCAAGATCTCTTCCCTGTCCTCCAAAAGCAGTTCTCAGCAAAAAAGCACCAGCACGGGCACCACCAGCACCGGCACCACCACCAGCACCGGCAGCAGCAGCAGCAGCAGCAGCAGCAGCGCATACACCGGACTAGCCAACATCATCAAGCTCCTTCCGACGGGGACCGTCTTCCTGTTCCAATTCCTCAACCCTCTTTTGACCAACAACGGCGAGTGCCACACTTACAACAAGTACCTGAGCGCCATTCTGATTGCAGTTTGCGGCATTTCGTGTATTATCTCTTGCTTCACCGACAGCTACAAGGGAAGCGATGGGTCGACCCACTACGGGTTCGCCACGGCCAAGGGAATCTGGCCTAGCTCGAGCTCGAGTAGCTCCACGAGCTCGTCGGGGTATAAGCTTCGGTTTTCGGATTTCATCCACGCTTTCTTGTGTGTGATCATTTTCCTAATTCTGGCGTTGTTGGACACGAGCACCGTGAAGTGCTTCTATCCGTCTTTCGAGAACACGGAGAAGACTGTGATCATGGTTCTGCCAACCGTGATCGGCTCGATCTCGAGCACGCTGTTCACGTTGTTCCCGAGCATCCGCAATGGAGTCGGGTATCCTTCAAGTAGTACCACCTCGACGACCAGTACTACCTCGGAGAGCAATGCCGAGAAAGTCTGACGATATACAGAAGCACATATGCATGATACAATGCAACCACATATATATTTCCAAATAAATGCATCTAGGGTTTCTCGTATTAGACTCAGGTGCTCTAGGATGAGCACATGATTGCAATTGTACGTATTTGTTGCCGTAGGTCTTACAATGTATTGATTGATGGATTGATTGATTTATTTATTTTGGGTCTATTGGTTGATATGATCTATTTGTAGTGGAATTCATGAATTTTGTTAATGTCCTTTGGTTAATCTGTCAGCGTAAATTGTATACATCAATCATATTCAACTTCATTTATGGCTGCTGAAATGTTATTTCAAGGATTCAAATTTTCTGAAATTATTTTCTTTTTTAAGTTAGATTATGTCACCCCCTAAGATCTGAGCACATCAGCAACAAGCGAATTGGAAAAACAGGGGTACGTCCCATATATGAGTTTTAATCCGAGTTTTTTGGTTGGTCGACTGTCTTTAAAGCTGCCAAAAGTAGTGAAGATACTTTGAAATTTAAGAAATAACGTATTTCAAGAAAATCATTTGCTTATTTACATTTTCAAAGTATTAAATAAATCTCAACATGTTAATAAAATTTTTCGGTTAACTTTAGATGGTTTCCCATCTTTCGGCATTCGTTTTAGTCTCTCTCGAGTGATCATTGAGTGTGTTATAAAAATTTGGAAAGATTAAGAATCGTATCCAATTGGATCTAATTATGCACTTTCATTTTAGTCCGTTGAACAAAATTACCTAATAATTACTCCTTGATGGAATAACTATAATTTAGCAATTTTCTAAACCAATTAGTTACTGGAGTGGTAATGTCTCGTGTTCTATAAAATATATTCGAGCCACCGGTTTATTGCTTTGATCTTACTTATCTCATGAGGTTGATGTGTATTTTGACTTTCTGAATCGACCTAATTCTTTCATACTTTGAAGACTTCGTTACAATCCTATTTATAATTATTAAATGCTCTTTTGACCAAGTCATACCCACCAAAATAAATTATCGAAAAACGAAAATCCTTATCATGATATTGCTAGAAGTATTTCTGAGAAAAATGGTTGTAGCCTTTTCATGTTTGGATCCTTTCCACGAATCATAGCACAAAAATCTATCATCTTTTTTTGGGCACAACCCAATTGTGAGAAAGCACCTTGGTGGGTCATTGGGTGGGCTTTTTGGAAACAACAAAGCCCGGCCCAATAGGGGCCGGCCCGAGCTTTTTGAGTCCAATGAAGTGGCTCTACAGTCCAAATAAGGCCAATCATTAACGGCCGTCGTTGTGGAAAGAAAATTATTCAAGTTCCAATCAAAAGCTTTGTGCACCCCGACATAGTCTACAACGAGTTAGAAGGCTTGCATATAATAGCCACGAAATTACATGACTCAAGCATACTCATCAGAAAGCTTCTTTAAAGTTTCAACTGAGTATGAACAACTTCATTTTTGGCCCCTAAAAGGGATAACCATTGATTTGGTTTCAATTCGGGAATTGAATGGTTCTAGGCGGTCTCCATTTTCTGTAATTTGGAACCTTCAATAACCAGCTTGGCTCTCTATCCTAAGTGCAGAACTGAACAACTTGAACAGGACTGGACCGACATGTCCTTTTTTTTAAAAGTAATTCTTTTTCTCTTAAAAAGTAAAGATGATCGGGGGCACTTAAGATTCAATGTAAGGCAATTTGTAATCTCGTTTTTGTGGGTGCTGCTCTATGTTGGCGTGTTAATTCAGCCGACCATATTTGAGATTAAGATAATTGTCTGAATCCTAAACGGACACTAGTCTCCCAACTTTTTCATCATTGAGATTCAATTTTTATGAGCTGTCTATTCTGTAATCTGTCGCATCACCGTTCACTCGCTTATTCACGGACGACCCACCTCAAGTAAATATGCCTAATTAGCGTCCTTGACTGACTTTACTTATGTTCAAAGTTGATCTTGGATTTGAGGGTAATTGCAAACCACGTTCCCAAAACAAGAGAGAGATGGGCAAATCGATTCCGTACTTTAAAGCAACGTGGTGCACTTTGCTTTACCACTGAAAGGGTTTGCCATTTCTTTTGCCGCTGAAACAAGTCTTCCAAATGGCTCTCCCATCTCACCTAATTCACGTAGCTACCAAGCTTGATTACTAAAATGCCATTAAGTGGATGGAAAAGGTCAACTTATAAACCATCACAGCTGGTTCCTAAATTGACCTGGTCAGGTGGGTCGGATTCCGGTTCCATATCAGTTTCAGGTTTCAAGATAGGAACTAACCTAATATGAACTGATCACTCCCGGTAAATTCACCTCCGACTTCGCCTGTGCACTTTCTAATTCTATTGTGATCGGGGTTTGTATGGGACTCGGGTTTTTAGGAGGCTTGTGCATGGGCTTCTTGGCCGATTTGTGTTTGCCAGGCTATGACTGAAGCTGGTAAACCGGGTGGCCCGTAAATGGACCGGTCAATGCAACCCGGGCAGGGATCTTTTGTCTGGTTCCTTGCTTGAGGTACTGTTTAGCCAGGAATCCCAAAAACATAAATTTAACCACAGAAACACAAGTTTCGTGAATAATCAATAAAAGAAGCTTAATATCACCAATACTTCAAGTTGTTTGCCATCAAATTGGTCATGGGGAGTAAAGATACCATTTGTTTCTGAACTTTTGTGGAGAGTTAATATGGTCCCTGAATTTTGTTTATTTGAGTTGACCATGGGGATATATAAGAAAAGATAGAAATGTCAATGTGAATCGTGAGTTTGTACCAACTAAAGACGAAATATGTTTATGCACAAAAAAAGGACCAAATACGAAGACATGGAAAAAAGCTATAATAAGGCAAAGAAAAGGAAATTTGAAGGGGGAAGGCAAGGAAAAAGAGAGAGAAAGAGAGAGGACGACGACCAAGTCATTGTCCCGAGTACGATGAGGGTCTAAATCTTCATCAAGCTTGGTAGGTCGCCCGATCTCAAGTGACGGCCTTCATGCCGCGCTTTGTTTTGAGATTGAGAGAGGGAGAGATGTGGTTGCAATTAGTCACAGAGCTAGGAAGGTGCAAGAGGCCATCTACCCCTTGACCACCATGCAACTTTATCGCAGTAGGTCCAAACCGTCAATTACTAAAAATAACACAAGGAATGATCTGGCCATTTTTTTCTTGTTATAACCATCTTCATTATTTGTGAAAAAATATTTTATTTATTATTTTTGCGATAAATAATGTGATAAGATATATTTTATGATCATTCACACTAATGAAATAATTATTTGTTGGTGTCTTTGAACAAGATGAAACTTCACAAAATGAACTTTGTAAATTTCACTAAGCTTATTCGTATGATGGCTCTTTAGTCATTTTCATTCGGTCAAAATCAAAAGTACGTTTTCCTACCACTTTTCCTTTGAATTTTGATTTATATTGTGGAATGCTTCCTTACACGTAATGATAACAAATATTAGTCAAACTTTCAACTTGAGTACTTTGAAAATTTTGCTCCCTCCATTAGGTTATGTCTCTCACACCGGTTGCATCCCCTATTTTGACATCAAGCAATGGTGGCGGAGGCTTAGTGAGAGGTCGCGGCCCAATAATTCACAATGGCTATGATGATGAGCTCTCGCTTGAGCGTGACAGCGAGGGCCAGTAAGCCTCGTCAAGATCTAGACAAGAGTTGGTGATGAGCTTGCATCTCTCTCTCTCCTCCCTTCCTTGCCCGAGATTATATGTTCCCAAGCTTTTTTGGTATTTTTCCAAAATCTCTTTTGGTATAGCTACATATATTTGTATTATAGATCGATTAGAAAGATACTAGATTCTGGTTGATCGCTTAGGTCAATGTGTCAACCACGCAGTGAAAAGAATCTAACTTCTCATCTCAATCTTAAGTAAGCAAAAGCGGCGACCAAGAACCAATTTCAAATTACCATTCCGTCTCCTTCTTAAAGTAAATTAAATGAATGACAATGATATGCATGGGATGTGAATTGCTTTTTAATATTCAAAGTGGCCCGGAACTTTCTTTTATCTAATCTAATCTCCAAATTTGCAAAATTCCGTTCAACATGATCATTGTGTTAAGAATATTTCCATGTCGCGTACGTTTTTTCATGTGAACTGCCACATTGGCGTTTATGAGGCTGAATTCTATCTAAATGCACGCGCACACATAACATCAAGCCATTTATAATATATGATGTGGAAGTTGTCTGTAAGCCACATGGATGCTTGCATAGCAAGCCTAACGTGAAGTTAACACAATCATGGTCAAGTTAGCTAATGGTGTTAGAATTACTAACCGAAAACTACATTGGTTGATTTTTTGAAAGTTTAAGAGCTATATTGAGCATAAAAAAATTTCAAGACCCATGTTGAACATTGAAGAACTACACGGTGTATCCATCATATCATCCTATATCTAATATATGTGTCATATGAATGATGACATGATATAACGAGTCCATCATGATGTCCGTGTGATATGAATTTAAGTGTAAATCCATTCTAAATGGTAAATTTCACTCTTGTAGAATTGACGTGTGGCAAAACCGATGCACAAATTGCCTAATTAGAGTAACTAACAGAATTCTTGACGGTAACGAGATTGTGCCAACTTATCCTTCGAATATACATAGTTAGATTCTGTAAATCATGGTCAGTCCAATCCCCGCTTCTTTTACTAGTTGGTTTACGTCGACGTCTAATTCCATTTGTTATATCAGCTGCTGAATTCTCGGATTGCTTCCCTCATGTTTGACCACCCAACGACAAGCCATAGTCCACTTTGGCACAGTGTTCTTATCCAACGGTCAACGTTTAAATCATTGGTCTTTCACAGATGAGAACAAAATACACACGGGAAAAAAAAGATTATTAAATACCTGCGCATTGATAACATCATTCGTCGATTTTGCACTTGTGATAAGATAATCCGTTGTCAATTTGCAGATGCAACTGAAATGTACCCGAGTTGACTCTTCTTGTATTATAATCTCTTAAATTCAGGTGTACGTTTCTAATTTCATTTCTTCACGGATGTTTGCACAATATCATCGTACCAATTACAAATACCGACCAGCTAGACATGATTATCGAGTACTATATATAAAGGCATAAGTATATATCAATCGGCATATACCCTTTTGAGTCATGTCATTGTAAGGAGATTTCTTTACGTCATGTGGCAAGACAGATGGGCTTCAGGTTTTTCTCATGGTTTGACATTTATAGTATTATTTGTATCGCATTCTTCTGGAAAGAGAATGAGAAAGAAAGCCTTCCTTGAGGGCTTTGCCTCCGTTTTCCATGAAAGCGAACCCCTTTCTTTTTCGTCTCGGTCAGGTATGAGATCTTACGACATTCATCATCTAAACTGAAGAGATCATGTCCCAAGTCCACTTGAAGTAATACCATGGGACAAGAAAAGGGTTCTCTTTGGCCCCTCCTTTTGTCCTTGTTAAAAGGATGAGGAGCTTAGACCTGAGTAGGTCTTTAAACTGCTTAAGGAAGAAACAGGCAAAGGGACCCGCCCTGGGGTGGGAGTCCCTGTGTGTCTGTCTTCCGTAAAGGCAGGGTTAAGGCCTTGAAAAGATTCTTAACCCCATTGCTGGACCGACGTGAAGCCTTCTCCAGGTAACCAATTTGTGGGCGTGGTTTAGGGAAATGATGGTGCTAGGATAAAACCTGGGTGGTCATGTCGGTCGCTTGGGTAACCATCTCACCAACCCAATGGATTCTTTGATTTGAGCCATAACTGCTCATCATTGTTCTTGTTTCCAAAGCTTGAGGTTAGCGAACTCGATATTGTCTTGTAATTCTACTGGCACACTGGTGAACTATAACCCGCTCCATATGAGAGTAGACATGTCTCCTTTACAAAATTCATCATGTCTCAAGTACCGATGGTTTTGCCCTTGGGAAGACGGTGAATGCGAGAAGCGCTGGTAACCATGCTTGGTGTTACAATTGGAGACACTTAAATTGAAAAAAAAAAAAAAAAACTAAAAATTCATGCATTCTTCCAACCATTTTTTTTATTGGTGGGTTTCAATACAGATACCTTCTCGTGTTCATATTTAGTTAAGGTTATATATGAATGATATCTATAATTTATAATCCACCAATTAAAAGTGTGTTCAGATAAAATTTACTTTGATTAGAATGGATGATAAATATGGCAAGAACTAGAGTACAAGCGATCATTTGAATTTTCACCAAACATAGAGAAAAGTATAAAAAAAAGTTCCAAACCTATTGTAATTGTGCCAATTCAATTATAAGCATTTCAATTGTACCAATATTTTTTCATATTTTGTCAATTGAGTATATTTGATCAACTTTGGTTGGAAATTGTCAATGTCTGGTTGCCCATCCTACATGTCATGACCGGCACTATTGTGGACATTTTGAAATAATATTTTGAACTTTTTTTGTTCTTTTATTTTGTTCTTATTATTTTTTTGTTTTTGTTTTTACTTTCTTTCTTTTTTTCCCTTCATTTTGGCTAGTGAAGGCTAGAAAGCCCTCGGACAAATCTGGTGAGGGCCTCTTTGCACCCTTGCTCGCAATTAGGGGGACCAAGAAGGCCTTAGCGAGGTTTGTGACCTTTTAATGGTTGGTGAGGGTTTGCTAGCCCTTACTTAGTGGCCGATGACCATGAAATGAAAAAAAAGAGAGGAAAAAATATCTAATTTTTAAAAATTGTAAAAGTTGTCTATGTGAGTTGGTCGTGCTATGGAGGACAACTAGTATTCACATCAGCGATTTCTAGCCAAAATTGGCTAGAAAAACTCAATTGACAAATTTTGAAAATATTTAGGACTAAATGACATAATTGAAAGGTTTAAGATTGAATTAAAATAAGCGCAATAGGTATTTTTTTCCCAAAAAGAATTGTGTGAATTTTTTTGCTACTTTTCCCCCAAACATAGGAAGGGTAAGATGGGAAATTGTGTGAATTTAAAGATTGATTGTGGGCTAGGAAACACCGATATTGACATGCGATACGCGATATGACATGATATTATACACCAACAAGTTATTTCTCAAAAAATAAAGAATTCCGACACATTAGGACACACTATATATTAAATGTATATTTTATATATAAATGATAAATTATCATTATTATTATTATTATTATTTTAATCAAATTAATTTGATTCAAATTCATAAATAAATAAATAATAAAAAAAGAGCGTGGAATGAATTTATACTAAAAAATCGCGAGTCACGAGAAGTGAGAATAGAAATAGAAGACAAGACTAGGTTTTTTTTTTTTCCTTTTATTATTATTTTTTGCATATTTACATTATGACCCTTCATTTATTGAAAATTTTCAAAATTGACCCCGTGCGTATTGGATTTCCAAACTTGTGTGTCGGAGCGTGTCGAGAGAGTTGGCCATATGTTGGATTTTAATACTTGTTGATTGCATGTTAAAATATGTTAGACATGACACGAAGGCTCTAGAAAAGTGTCGGTGTTTCCTAGATTATGGGTGCACATGTATGTAGTGCATGCAACAATTACTTATAAGATGGAACCATAAGAAGGGTTTAGGAAGATTCAAATGGGTTCAATCACTTTGGTATATAATCTTCCATAAAAGAGAAGGATATGGTCACAAGGCATAAAAGAGAAGGATATAGTCACAAAGCATGTTCTTCACCTCATTGAAGCCTATCAATGTTATATTTTTCTCTATCTATATTTTCCAACATTGCTAATCTCAAATCATGCTTATTATACTTGGTGGTTACAATTTATGAACATCACTCATATGCAAATTTAAGCTAAAATTAAATGTGAGCGATCCCCTTGATGTGCTCTTGGTTAATTATGGTTGGAGATACTTGTGAGACCCCAAAACATGTAGTTTGGTGTTAGGAAGTTTTCGAAACTAACAATGGCATCGAATCAAATCAATCCACTATTAAAAGCAAGATGTTTAATTACGATTTCTTGTCACAAGTCAAAGTTATCATTCTTTATCGATGGACTATCACTTGCTTAATCCATCCTCTCATCTCCTCTCAAAATTTATTCGACCTCCCAAAACGTGATGTAACAGCCATCACTCTTAATTATATTCGACCTTCGAGGGGTTGGGACCAAATCGGCCGACCGCCTTTTCCCACTTTGAAAATATGGGAATTGACGCGATTTTTCGTACAAGTTAACTTCCTCTTCCTCTTCCCCCAACGTCTCTCCACTTATAAATCCCCATAATCATCGGTTGCTTCAAGACATTCAAACACAACCCTTCACAAAACCCTAGCTAGCTACCTTGTTGTTTCACAAATCAATTAGCATTTTACGAGAAAATGGGCAACAAAAGCTCTGCGAAATCCAAGGCCGATTCTCAGGAAACAAGCACCACCAAGAAGAAGAGCGCCTTCAACGGACTAGGCAACCTCATTAGGCTCCTTCCGACCGGGACCGTCTTCTTGTTCCAATTCCTCAACCCAGTCTTGACCAACAATGGCAAGTGCCACACCGTTAACCAGTACCTTAGTGCCATTCTAATCGGGGTTTGCGGCTTTTCGAGTTGTTTCGCTTGCTTCACTGATAGCTACAAGGGGATGCTCGGATTGACCTACTATGGCATCGTCACGACCAAGGGCCTCTGGCCGGGCTCGAGCTCCGTGGATTTATCAAGTTATAAGCTTCGGTTTTCAGATTTTGTCCACGGTTTCATGGTGGTGATTATTTTTGCCGTCCTGGTATTGTTGGACACGAACACCATGATGTGCTTCTATCCGTCTTTCGAGAATAGGGGAGGACTTTGACCATGGTTTTGCCACCTGTGGTCGGCGCGGTCTCAGGTGTGGTGTTCGCGTTGTTCCCAACCAAGCGCCATGGAATCGGGTATCCTGCTTCAAGTGAGACTAAGACTACATCAGAGACCAGTACTACCTCGGAGAGCAAAGCCTAGAGGAGCTTGATGATAAACATAAGTACATCTATGCATGATCCAATGTAATAACATGCCTATTTCCAAATACTTGCATCCAAGACTTCTCATGTTAGACTCATGTGCTCAACGAGAAGCATGTAAATACGATCGTACGTGCTTGTTGCCGTAGATCCTACATTTTATTTGTGGTGAATGATTTATCTGTATTGGAATCGACAGATTCATCAATGTCTTTTTACTAGTCTGTAAGCACGAGTGGCATATCAATGGTAGTCAACTTCTTTTACATCAGTCGAATTTTATTAAAAAAATTCGGACTTTTTAAAGTTAGTTATCTCTTAAACTAAAGAAAATTACTCCTTTAAGATCTCGACATTTCAACAACAAGCGAATTGGACGACGGCTTCCTTCTTTTTCTTTCCCTTTTTCTCCCTCTTTCTTCCATCCCGTTTTGCTCCTGGATGCATCTGTTAACCGTGCATGACCTCAATCCGTCAATCACTGTGCAAGACGCAAGAGCTTACCTTGACCAACAGCTGCGATTGCGCGCCGCCCTCAGACCCTCCGTGCCGGCAACTTCACTGCCGTCTTCAGAGGCCCGTCCTCAAGCACCCAAAGCCTTTGTATTTCCCTCTGAGCCCCTCTCTGCACCTGCCAGTATTGAGTTGAGCTGGGCTCGTGATGCCAGATCCGACGTCGCCAAGCCTGGCCTGGCTATGGCTGCCTGAGGCTGGGTGGCCACTTGGGAGGGAGGGGAGATTCAGGCCTCATTGATCTCAGACGCGAGATTTTTAGCATGGTTTGCGACGCCGGGGTGATTGCCAAGCCTCGAAAAGAGGATGGGGGATTCAGAGAGCGGAGGCGGAGCTGCCGCTGATGCGAGGTAGATGGTGGAGCTCAAGTCCGGCGGGTGAAGAATGTACAAGTAAGATGACAGTGACATCCTCACTGAAATTCTCACGTAACCTTTTGACGAAATACTATTGAGAAAAGATTGGGCTTTAGGCGATTTTGGCGGTTGGTGACAAAAGTTCATCCGTGTTTTCTTCTCTAAGGTGTATTCTCGAGTGCTTCTAATACGTCATAACAATTTAATATTTTTAATAAAGAATATGCGTTAATTTGTATTAGCCGGTCCAGTTGAGCCTTGCTTCCTAGAGTTTCTCACCAGCAATGGATCAAAGTCTTGTAGAGAATGGAGTGTAGACCAAGCTGTGACTAATATCCAAGTAAACACGCGACTCAAGACTGGATGAGGTGTTATTATCGGCAAGACATCAATCACATGAGTCCTTGTTGATGGCCATACCGATCACAAGAGTCATCGTCGATGGCCATGTTTATCAATAACCACGATCAGCTATTGATATACAATAGCGGCTGGTTGATGATCGTCATCGTAAAACTAATTGCAGAAGATATAGATTGAAAGGAATCGATTAACATGCTGAATGAGGAACCATGTGAAAACTAACCCTCTGGTGAGTAAAGTGGGTGCGAATTTCAGGCAGAGTGGTATTTGAAGTTAAAATTGCTTGCGGATAATCCAATGAAGAACAAGAGGTCAGATTTGAAGACGAATTCAAAGAAGTAACGCCTTGGATGAGAGTCAAAGTGGCGACAAGTAAACGTCCGGAATTAAGGGGCGAATTTGAAGGAGTAAGCGCTTGGACATAAAATGTCCGTGGCAATATGAAGATGTGGAGCCCGAAGGTTTTGAGATGTGAAGGCAAAGTTAAAACTGCTGAAGAGCTGTTTTATGGATAGTTATGTTGTAAATAAGTACTAGTGCTTGCGTGCAGTGTAGCCACTCTAGAACAAACAAACAAAATTTGTTACCTTTTAATTATCTTTCAGTTTTGGCATCATAACTGTATTTTACAAATTTATCGTTATCGGTTAAATTCGGTATGTATTTTGGTTGTAACTTTCAGATCTTCGTTGTCTATTAAATTCCGGTGTTGTATCTCTGTGTTACTATGCTTTGCCGTTGATTAAAATCTGGCAAAGATTTGTGTACTATGATGTCGATGACGTCAATTAAAGTCTGTTGTAGTATATCCATCGCTTTCCTTGTGTTGCAGTAATACGCCCTGTCCAGAATGGTCATAGGACCTGCCTCTTCTTATAAAAATTGAAAAAGTCAGATGAAAAGTATTTCGTCATCCTCTCCACTTAGCAAAAAAGTTACATAACCTCTTTCATGGATTTCCTAGTGTTCTCAAGGTCGCATGATACCCTCTAAACTTTAAAATGTAATCGAAGTCACATCTTCCCTACTGTCCGAATTATGGTTGAAGTTCACTTGGCACATTAAAATTAATTAAGTGAATAATCTTTCTACTGTTTTGTCCATAACTAAAGGGTGTGTCATGAGCTTATTGTAAAAACTTGTTCGTGCCACTCATGATTTTGAATCCATAGACCCATCAGAAATTTGTCCGAAGGGTTTGCTGTCCAAATATTTCATATCTTCGCAAGGGCCATTTTACACAAATGTTACAGGCGTGTTTGATAATTTGCCAAATAGTGACTGATTTTATTTTTTTATTTTAGAAATAAATTTGAAATAGAAATCCATTTGGTTTGTTCCCGATAAAAATTTGTTCCCAAATTTGAAGAGATTTGAATAGAATCAATGAGTAAAAAAAAAAAAATTGCTTCTTTGTTCTTAAGAACAATTTCGGAATCAAACCAATCTATATTTCTTTTTTCTCTTCTTATTCTTCTTCCTTCTCTCTTCTTCTTCCATCATCATTGGTGTTCGATGACCGATTGGGTGAGGTCTGGTGAGCTCGCTGGAGGCTCACCTAGTCACCGCCGAACATCGCTTGGTTGGGCGAGGCATGGCTGAGCTTGGGCTGGGTGAGGCTCGACCTTACCTAGATCTAGCGAGATTGAGCTCGCCCAACCACTAGTGGGGCTTGACCTCGATAGCCGTGAGGTTGGCCTTGCCTAGCCAAGGTTCGACTAGAATCAAGCCAACCAAAATTTCTTTTTTCTGTTCTTCTTCTTTTCTTCTTCCTACTCTCTTCTTCTTCCATTGCCAAGGTCTCCAGCAATTGGTTGAGCGAGGTTTGATGAGCTCGCTAGAGCCTCACCCAGCCATCGGCAAGCCTCGCCTGGCCGGGGAGGCTTGATCGAGCCTTTGTGGCAAGGCTTGGCGGTCTCATTGAGGGTTGGTGACACTTTGGCGAGGTTGCCGATCCTTGTCTAGCTAGTCATAGGTCATCCCAAAGCCGGCGACCGGCCAAAGGTTGAAGAAGAAGAGAAAAAAAGAAAAGAAGAAAAGAAGAAAAGAAGAAGAAAATAATAAAATTATTAAAAATTTAAAAGAAAATGGTTTGAATAGAATTTTGAGGATGGTGCCTAACACAATTCTATTTTGGGAATAAAAATTTTGGTCAATTACTAGCCGCCTTCAGATACTTAGAAATTGTTTCTGGGAATATAATAAAAATGAATAATTTATGATTAAAAATTATTCCCAAGAACATAATGATTGTCAAATGCACCTTAATTATACGAGTAGGGAAGTTCATGATTGAGGGAGTGCATGGGGATGCGCACCCATCCTTATTGTTATGGTTGCTGACCCACGCTTCATGCGTCAAATTTCGAGTAAAATTCATTGCGTCAAGATATTAATATTCAAAATCATAGAAATTTGAATTCAAAAGAAAGTAGAAATTTGAATATATCGCAGATGATTTCTACGAATATTATCCCCTACAAATAATATAGTATCCATGAATATAATCCCTTTCAAACATAATAGTGGACAATCCTTTTCGTTCTACACTTAGTCCGGTCGCGAGAGTTATTGGGTTAGTTAAGATTCAATGACGAATATATCTCAAGTTGCCCCATCAACCATGGCTTGTGCAATGAAAACAAGTTTCTTGGAACCACATCCAAAGCTTTCTATCTCGATAAGCTATCCAGCACTATTGAAGTGGGCTATCACGACTTTCTTAAAAGGCGCGAATTTGAAGGAGTAACTGCTTGGATATGAAAGGTCGTGGCAATAAGAAGATGTGGAGCCAAAAGGTTTTGAGATGTGAAGGCATGGTTAAAACTGCTGCAACTGTTTTATGGATAGTTATTTTATAAATAAGTACTAGTGCTTGTGTGGAGTTGAGCCACCCCTCGAACAAACAAACGAAATTTGTTACCTTTTAATTATCTTTCAATTTTTGCATCGTAACTGTAATTTACAAATATCTCGTTATTGATTAAATTCGATATGTATTTTAGTTGTAACTTTCAAATCTTCATTATCTATTAAATTTTGATGTTGTATCTTTACGTCACCATGCTTCGTTGCCGATTAAAATCTGGCAAAGATTGTGTACTTTGACGTTGATTAAAGTCCGTTGAAGTATATCTATGCTTTCTTTGTGTTGTAGTAATACATCTTGTCCAGAATTGTCACGGGACTTGCCTCTTCTTATAAAAATTGAAAAATGACTTTCGATGAAAAGTATTTCGTCATCCTATCCACTTCCAGCAAAAAAGTTACAAAACCTCTTTCATGGATTCCTAGTGTTCTCAAGGTCGCATGATACCCTCTGAACTTTGGAAAGAAATCGAAGTCACATCTTCCCTGCTGTCCAAATTATGGATTGAATTTCACTTGGCAGATTCAAATTAATTAAGTGAATAATCTTTCTACTGTTTTGTCCATAACTAAAGGGCATGTCAATGAGCTTATTGTAAAAACTTGTTCGTGCTACTCAGATTTTGATTCCATAGACCCACCAGAAATCTGTCCGAAGGGTTTGCTGTCCAAATATTTCATATCTTCGCAAGGGCCATTTTACACAAACGTTAAGGGCACATTTGGCAATTTGCCAAATAATGACTAATTCTATTGTTTTGTTTTCGAGAATATATTTGGAATAGAAACCCATTTGGTTTGTTTTCGAGAAGAGATTTTGAATGAAATCAATGAGTAAAAAAAAAAGTTACTTCTTTATTCTTAGAAACAATTTTAGAATCAAGCCAATTCAATTTGTTTTTTTTTTTTTCTTCTTCTTCTTTTCTTCTTCTTGTTCTTCTTCCATCTCTTCTTCTTTGCCGTTGGTCTTTGGCAATTGGTTGGGGGAGGTTTGGAGAGCTTGCTAGAAGCTCACCCAGCCATCAGCGAGCCTCGCTTGCCAAGAGGCTTGACCCCATTGGGCCATCACGAGGTTAGCCTCGCCTAGCCAAGGCTTGAATGAGCCTTGCCTAGCTGCCGGTGCGAGGCTCAGTCGATGAGGTGCGGTCTTGTTGGGGCTTGACCGACACTCTAGTGAGGTCGTTGGCCCTCATCTTGTCGGTTATCAATCATCCCAAGGCTAGTGACCGGCCAAAGGGTGAAGAAGAAGAGAAAGAAAAGAAAAAAAGAAAAGAAGAAAAATTTAAAAAGAATAAAATTATTAAAAAATTAAAAGAAAATGATTTGGATTAGAGATTTTGAGGTGATGCTAAACACAATTTTATTTTGAGAATAAAAATTTTGGGCAATTACCAAATGCCTTATAATGCTTAGAAATTATTCTCGATAACAGAATAAAAAAAAAAATCATTTTTGATTAAAATTATTTTCGAGAACGGAATAATCGTCAAATGTACCCTAATTATACAAATAGGGCAATTAGCGATTGAGGGAATGCATGGGGATGCGCACCCATCCTTATTGTTATCATTGGTTCTTGACCTGTGCTTCGTGTGTCGAATTTCGAGTAAAATTCATTGTGTTGAGATATTAATATTCCAAATCATAGAAATTTGAATTCAAAAGAAAGTAGAAATTTAAATATATCGCAGAAGATTTCTACGAATATTATCCCCTACAAATAATATATTATCCATGGGCATAATCCCTTTCAAACATAATAGTGGACAATCCTTTTCGTTCTACACTTAGTCTGGTCGTGAGAGTTATTGGGTTGGTTAGATTCAATGACGAATATATCTGAAGTTGCCCCTCAACAATTGGCTTGTGCAATGAAAACAAGTTTCTTGGAACCACCTCCGTAGCTTTCTATCTCGATAAGCTATCCGGCACTATTGAAGTGGGCTATCACGACTTGCGAAATTAATTGTGTTCTTTATTTAGCTGTAACACTTTGATGCCATAAAAAATTATTTACCATTAATTATTTACATATAGCTACATGCAAAATTGTCCAAAACATTTTAAATTTATTACACTTTTGCTAATTGAGTATTAAACTTTTTAATTTTACCAATGAGTCTTAAACTTTTTTACGTTTTGACAATTGAGTTCATTTAGCCTATTTAAATTATAAATCACTGACGTGGATGCCAACTTTCTTACTTGGCACCATAAACATTGATGCGGATAATTTTTAATGATATTTTTATATTATTTTATTAATTTTATTTACTTTATCCTTTATCCTTTTTCTTTTCTTCTTTTACTAACCAAGGGCAATGTCACTTTCGCCCAGATAGGGGGAGGGTTGGTTGGTGGCTTCGCTAATGTAGGGTTAGAAAAAAAGAAAAAAAAGGAAAAAAAAAGAAAATAAAAAGAAAAACAAGAAAATAAAAGAAAATGATAAAAATATTATAAAAAATTAATTATGTCAATGCCGTAGTGCCATGTATGATGGCCGATATTCATGTTAGCGATTGTTAACTAAACTTGATAGGATTGATTCAATTGGTAAAACGTGAAAAAGATTTATGATTCAATTGACAAAATTGAAAGGTTTAAGAATAAATTGAAAAGATTATGTAATATGTTTGAGACTTTTTGGACAATTTTCACTCTAAGTACACCCCCTAAAAGAAGGAAACATGGAAAAGAAAAGGAGGATCACCACCTAAACTCATATTTCCATTCCATGTTTTGGTTCATTTCCTTTTTATTCGTGGTTTACCGGCATGGATATCACCTCACATATTTATTTAGTTAAGTTTGTGTGTGGATAATGACCGTAATTTAATCCACCAATTAAAAGTATGATTGGAGAAAGTTTCCATCAATCAGGATGGAGGAAAATATAGTCCGAACAAGAATGCAATTGAGTACATGTACATGGTAACTTATATGTAAAAAAAATTGATTGTGGGTGCACCCATGTACGTGACGCGTGCAACAACCTGTACATGAGATAGAATCATAAGATGGTGTAGGAAGATTCAAATGGGTTCAATCACTTTCGGACTTAACCTCCCATAAAGAGATTATAGTTCTAAAAGCACGATCTTGACCTCATTGAAGCCTGCTGAGGCTATAATTTCATCCATTGCTGGTTGGATGAAATTTTCTCAAACCATGCTTATTATAATTGGTGGCTATAAGTTATGAATAACACGTACATGTAAATTTAAACTAAAATTAAAAGTAGATGATCTCCATTCACCAATCAGGAACATGGTTGAATGACATTACCTCTATATAAAGTGTGGGTTTGGTTAATTAGGTTTGAAGATACTTATAAGTTCGAAAAACAATACTTTAGTGTTAGCAAGTGTTTGACACTTAAAGATGATGTCGAACCAAGTCTAGTTACCATAAAATGCATTACGCTGAGTATGATTTCTTGTGACAAGTGAAAACTATCCTTTTTAATTAATGGAGTATCACTTGCTCACTCCATCCTCTCCTCTCTTCTGACACTCGTCAATTTCCCAAAACGTGATGAAACGATCTCTTGCTCGTCATAAGATCGACCGTCGAACTGAAATTGGCCAACTCTCTACGGTTGTACACAAAACCTTCACACTTTAGAATATGGCAATTTCATTTTTCGTACAAGCAACTTCCTCTTCTTCTTTCCCAACTTCGCTCCACGTATAAATAACCTAATTAGTGCTTGTTTAGAAGACACACAAACACAACTCCATATACTTCATAAAACCCTAGCCAGCTTGCTATTTTTGCAAAGCAATAGGCATTTTCCAAAAGAAAATGGGCAACAAAAGCTCTTCGAAGTCCAAGACCGATTCTCAGCAAACAAACACCACCAAGAGGATCACATTCAATGGACTAGGCAACCTCATTAGGCTCCTTCCCACCGGGACCGTCTTCTTGTTCCAATTCCTCAACCCCGTCTTGACGAACAACGGCAAGTGCCACGCTGTTAACAAGTACCTAAGTGCCCTACTAATCGGAGCTTGTGGCCTTTCGTGTAGTCTTGCTTGCTTCACTGATAGCTACACAGGGAGTGACGGGGAGACCCACTACGGGTTCGCCACGGCCAAGGGCCTCTGGCCTAGCTCTAGCTCTAGCTCGAGCTCTGGTGATTCTGTGGACTTGTCGAAGTATAAGCTTCGGTTCGGAGATTTCGTCCATGCTTTCTTTGTGGCGATTGTTTTCGCAGTTCTGGTGTTGTTGGATAGCAACACCATGCGGTGCTTCTATCCGTCTTTCGAGAATACGGAGAAGACTTTGCTCATGGTCATGCCAACTGTGATCGGCACCATCTCAGGCGCGGTGTTCATGCTGTTCCCAACCTCGCGCCACGGAATTGGGTATCCTTCAAGAGACACTAGCACTACCTCGGAGAGCAAAGCGTGAAGAGCTTGACGATACACATAAGTACGCACATGCACGGAACAATGTAACCACATGCTTGTTTCCAAATACTTGCATCTACGACTTCTCGTAGTAGACTCATTTGCTCTACAACGAATGTGTGATTTCATGTATTTGTTTCTGTAGATCTTACGTTGTATTGGTAGATAAAGGATCTATTTGTTTTGGAATCAACAAATTCATCCATATCTTTTGATTAGCATGTCATCATGATTGTCATATCAATTATGTTCAACATCATTTACAGCCGCCATATTTTGTTTCAAGGATCCAAATCTTCTAAAGATGGCTTTCTTTGAAGTTAGATAATGTTACCCCTCAAGATATGAGCAACATTAGCAATTATCAAATTGGATGTTTCAAATCGGGTCTGCCTTTTTTCCTTTTTCCCCTCTGTCTTCTATCTCATTTTCCCCCTGTACGCGTCTGATGACTGTGCATGACCTCAGTCGCTCGATCACTTTCCGTGACGCAGAGCCAACCTCGACCTACGGCCACAACCGCGCCTCCTCCACCAGACCCCATGGGGCAGGGTGGTGATGCCGGGGTGGTTGCGACCTGGGTTGTCTCGAGGTCTCGGCGACCAACCCTCGAACAGGGGTGCTGTGAACGCGAGCTAGACAGTGGAGCTCAAGTATGGACACGACCTAGACTACGGTGACTGGAGGCACCAGCCGTGAGGGGACTGGGATTGACGGGGCGCGGTGGCTGCATCAGTGGCAGACGGAGGAGGGGGGAGAGAGAGAAACTTGAGAGAGAGAAAAATAGTATTGAGGGAAGATATGAGCCACAGGCGATTGGAGGTAGCTCACAAAATTTTATTCGTGTCTTCTTTTCTAAGTTATATTGTTTTCCTGAGTGTTTCATACGTCATAATTGTTTAACATTTAGGATTAAGGATATACATCAATAATTTTATATATCTTAGCCGCTCAATAGAACCTTAGCTTCCTAATGTTTCTCAGCAGCAATTAATCAAACTCACATTGACATTGGAGTACAGATGAAGCTGTGACTAAAAATGGATAATTTGACTAATAATGGACTAAAAATGGATAATTTGTACTTACTTACCGAAAGTGTATACTGTTATCCGACAAAAATTAACCTTCAACTTTGTTAAGCATGTATTAATATTTATAACATATTCACAAAACCTATATCAAAAGCATTCGGAAAAATTCGCAATGAATACATTTTGATCAATTTGAAAGGTCTTGGAATCTTAAAATTGACTTGACAATATGCGTTACAACCTCTGGATCAAATTTCGTGGAGGCAATTTCTCCAAAGTACAATTAGAAAACAGTTAATTATGAATTTGGTCGGTTACTACTTCCCTCAGTTAAATTTACAAGAACTTCTTGTTTTATTCTTCATGAGTTGTTAACCATGCCCTCAACCATAAACTTAAATTTTAGTTTGAATGCGAAGAAAGCATGACTAGCTATATTCGATATCAATCAAAATCACTTAAAGATTAAACAAAAGAACAAATGAATGATTTTCTTAAAAATTGAATTTAACAATGTTAAATCGTCAACGGATTGATTGATTCATGATCATCAAAAAGGAGAAATGCGTTTTTTCAACTTTAAAACATAGTTTTGCTTTTAGTTTGTGACTTGTTTGTTGTGTGAGCTACCACTGTTTTGGTGGTTGCTTGCCTCTCCCCTCTTTTGTTGTTGGCCAATGTTTTTGACTGTCTCTTTGCTGCTGTTTGGCTGCTTTGTTTCTATTCTTTTGCCGTTTGTTGTTTCTCGCTCTCCACACCCTTCCAATCGTCTTGACTTATTCTGTCATTATGAGTGTAAGTTTTTTTGGTGCTGAGAACCCTTGCTATACAGTTGTATAGCTTCTTGATTTAAAAGTCAATATATCTCAAATCCTTTACCAAAAAAAAAAAAAAGTTTTACCTTAAAGTAGATACTTAAAAAAAAAAATACCAAGATGAAAGGGGGATTCGTTAACTAATTTCTTTTTAAAAACTTAGCTAATAATGATGTCAAGAGATGAAATAGTGCGATCAATTTTTTTGAATGTGAGGGGTAAGGTTAACTATTAACATTGAACGAAATCTCGTGGTTAAAGGGTAATTTGGTCGGTTAACATAAAATAGCGTGTTTTAGCTAGAAGTGGTGTGGAAATAGCGCCACTTTATAACAAATATAATCTAATTTTAGTATTAATCATGGGAAACTTTTTGGGGGCAAAAAGGCAAGTGGGTATGGCCTAAGAGGGGCCAGCATAGGTCGGCAGGTGGGGTCTCAGCCTCAACATCTGAAGATTGGTCATGTTCATGGCGCGTCTGGTTCACAAGAATAACTATTTCCTTCGTTGTCTATTTCTCATGAGATGCTTGTTCCCCTGATTGGTTCAAAAATGGAATAGGGAAAAACGTTCCTGTGCGAATTTGTGTGGAAACTCTTTCACATGGATTTCCCAGTGTTCTCGGCGTGGCATGATGCATTAGCAAACTCTGGAACGGAATCAAAATCACATCCTCCCGGCTGTCCAAATCTCGGATTGAAGATCATTTTCTATCGTTTCGCATGACCAAAGAGTGTGTCATGAGCTTGTTGTAAACAAATGTTCATGCCACACATGGCTTAGATTCCATATGCCCATCACAAGTTTGTCCAAAGCGTTCTAGATTTAGTCCATTTGTTTGATCTGATAAAAATTTTGAGGTGAGGAGCCAACTGGTTGTGTTTGTTAATCTTGAGAGATATTGAGTTGGTTAAGACTCAATATTAAAATGTGTCTTATGTTGCTCGATTGGTGATTGTAAGTACAATGAATTCAATTTCCTAAGAGCCGGCCTGAGAGCTTTCTATCTCTATATAGAGATCTAGTACCCAATGAAGGGGAATATCAGGACATGTGAGATTAATTGTGATACTTCTAAGAAGTTAGAACACTTCGGGCCCCCTAAAAGGGGGTACACAACTCTTCCTCCACCATGAAGGAGAGACCATATAAAAATTATCAGTGGAAGCCCAGAAATCGGGCTTGGCTAAAAAAAAATAAGAAAAAAAGAAAAAAAATTTGCAGTTCACCCTATAATTTTTTAGGCTTTTACTTGCCATATACTTCTCAAGGGTATCTCACCTTCAAAGCCATCTGTCTTGCCTTCTTTTGTTGTCTGAGAGGGTCTTTCCTAGGCTTACAACCTGTTTTAACAACGTCAACCTTGACTATGTGGTGGTCTGAAGTGCCCTTAGATGAGATCACTGAGTATGAGTTGGGCACAAACTTGTAAGGTGCCTCTGGAGATGCCCAGATGTAGTCCACACGTGTGCCGTACTTGCACGTGCCTTGCACATCTGGCAAAGAGCCAAGAGAAGAGATTAGACTCATCGGGAGTGTTCTTTTTCTTTATATGGAAGCATGTGAGCTAGTTAGGACAAGGAACACGTACTTTGACCTTTTGCAATGATGACCACAGGCTCACAATCCCCAGCAGAGTTCTTTGCATCAATGTAATCTTTCCCCTTCAAAAACTTGGTTACTTCAACCTTTGGTGTGGGCTTCCCTATGTCCTCATAATACTACATAGGAAAGCAACATAGACAGTTTCAGAAGTACACAAACAGAAGAAAATAGCAACTTTTTTAGTCAGGGGTTTTTTCCAGAACAGAGAAATTATGTTTCTTTTTCTTGAATTTACCTTGGCAATGTCCATCCATCTAGAGATGGAGTAATCTGATTCATCCAGTGAGTTGAGGCCACCTGCGAGGATGTGAGGAGGGTCATATGACTGAACAATTGCTCTGATCTGCCTCATCCTCCAGAACTCATCCAGGTGGTCCAGCTGCGTGCAGTTGAAGCTAAGCTCTCCTGCCCATGGCACATCTATGGTGGCCTTCAACACATTCCTGGTCATCACCCACAAATCCAATCATGTCCACTGACATTGAGCTCACGTGGACTTGTGTTTGGGGATTTATGATTAGCCCGCCATGAGAGGACAGCAATTTTAACATGATTCCACGGATAACATGACTTAATTGAGACAAAGATGATAAAAATAACTGAATTGGGACTCGAAACTCGGCACTACTTGAGCATATGATTACCTTGAACTTAAAATTTTCCCTTTCTATCCCTTCTGTGGGGATAGTTTGTTAATTTGAAAGGCACCAAATGGTGGGTCACGATGGGAGTGCAGTAAAACTGAAGTGAAGTTTCAGTTTCATCCCCAAGATGTGGCTACTCTTTAAGCTTCTAATCATAATAAAAACAGAGCACAAATTCCTCTCAAGAGGTTAACAGTAGCCAAAAATCTACTTGCTGATATGTCAAATGACAGACTCAGTTTTCCAGATAAGAAATTTGCTGATTGATCCCTCAAGCACTCAATTAAAATGCCTACACGGCAAGCGCTGCAGAGCACAAGATGCCATGCTTTTCCTTGACCAATGCAATGATTTTAGGGAGGATGATAACGAGATGACTGAGCAAGCACCTGAAGTCGTCATCGTCAGCTATCTTCTGAACCCGCCACCGCTTGATTGGCCACCTCGACAGGATCGCGTTGCCATACTCAGGAGCCCAGCTCTCAGCAAACACGTAGTCCATTCCCAGAGCACTTGCCAGGTCGGAAAGCGGCCTCATTCCCTTCTCTTCCTCAGCCTTCACATCTTGCAATGCCAAAATGTCAGCATTCACCTCCCTAAGCACTTCTAAGATGCTCTTGCCACTCCTCAGATTCTCTTCGTGACTGCTCCTGGAATTTCCCAGGGCTAAGCTGTAAGGGAAACATATCGGTGATCTGACAGGGACTTTGCTTCGAGTGTTGGCACTGCTGGTGATCATGATCGGCGGGCTCTTGGCATCATTCTCTTGAATGAAGCCAAGCAGCTTGCTATTGGCTATGGAGATCTCGTTCTCGGGCAGATTTATCGAGACCTTCAGATTCGACCTAGCAGGCCTACCGTTCACAGATGGGTGCAGAGGAGACTGCTTCAATATGCTCCTAGGCTGAGAATCAAGTCCTGGCTTCTGCTGATTATTACCAAACACGAAGTAATGTTCCTCCTCTTCTTCATGATCGAACACAGAGGTTTCATCGTGATTTGGGACGGCGGGCGCGAGAGAGAACATCGCTACGTTGAATGTTGCGACCCGGATCGGCCTCTCTGGGAAAGAGAAACTGAATTGGCCATCGTTCGAACTGTTCTTGGCACCTAGCGATTCACCGGAACGGACTCTTGCGCCAAATTTTCTCAATCTCTTGACGACGATCTTTAGACGTGGCCGCTTCTTAATCAGCCTCCGCATTCTCGAGCAGAGAATCCGGACTTTTCGGCGTAGCACACTCAGTATGTGAGCTGAATGCTCAGTGCACAAAGCTTCATGGGCCATGTATCTGTTAAAGAAACAAAACGATGTTTTTAGCACATCATGAGCACCTTTCTTCACAAGATCAGAGCAAACGAAAATCTTTGTTCATGGCAAGATTGAGGATCATGAGAAAGATGATAAATAAGAGAGTTAGTAGAAAACAGATGAGGACATTGGACAAAGGTTGAAAAATGTTGTAAACGACACTGTTGAGGGGGAGAAAGAGGGGGGGGGGGGGGATATACCCACCAAACTCCAACTGCTCCAATGACAAAGGTGGAGGCTTGAGTTTGACTATAAGCACGAAAACTGTTGGGCTCCTTTTCCAAAGTACCAACTGCTACCAATCGCATGTGAACTTTTGAGCCCAAAACATAATAAAGGATGGAAATTAGAAAATAGGGTCATGATTAAACGTAGAAGCAATGATCTTTGCGACCGTCCTCAAAAGTTATACAGCTGGGAAGTCAGTTTTCATGTGTAGAACTTCAAGAACTCAAAAGACTTATATGATGACTTGGGCGAATATATTTGCAAATAAATCTAGGTTCTGTCCCTCGGTTTATGATCCTTCTAAGGAAAACACAACTTATGAGGAAAGGTCGAGCCAACGATGATTATGGTCTGGAAAAGGTTGACTTATGTGTAGGATTGCTTGTCTTGGACGGTGGTGTGCGGTGTGTCAAAAAGTCATGTTTTCTTTTAGGGATCTTTTATTGGTGTCAAAATGCGTAAATTGAACCGAAATGAAGTCACCAAAACATGAAGAAAGCATGCGAATGTGTGGCCTTGAGTTGACTTTAGCGGTCCTTCGGAAAATGTTTAATAAACAAAAGCTTTTTTGTTGTTGTTGTTCTATAGTAATGGGAAAATGATGCGATTATGCACCGGGTGCTGCAATGTCCACAAGTAGGAATGACAATTCATGTTGTTGTTTGAAAACTATTCATAATTACAACCTAAATTATTTGAATGATATCACGAAAGAGTTAATTATGGCCATCATTCAAGGAGACCCTTGATTTCTGAAACATAAGCTAATTAGAGTCAATTACATACATAGTTACAAGTCTTCTGGAAGGAATACTCTATAGGTATTTTGAATATACATTTTGTGGGTTATAGCCACTCGCTCCATTTCACATTAGCCAAGTTACCCAAAGGAGTATTTTGAGTAACCACACAATGTAGAGCATCTCTCATTGATTTGAGACCCTAAAACATTATAATTTCCCTCTAGTTTAGAGAACTGACATCCTTTTTAATGTTGGCTCGTATCGTGATATTACTCATATATTATGTGCGGTCTAGTTCATTCCTATTATCTTTGCCATCTTACAAGTCTAGTAAGAGTCATATGTTGTCTAAGCTCTCTCACCTGGTATGGCTTAGTCCATCTAAGAGTTGCCTATCTATTGAAGGGGGTCTTGCTCCGATACTCAATGTAGCAATTTGACGTGTTCCATGAGGTTCAAGTGTACAAAAAGAGTATCCCCTTAACCACGCAAGAAATATTTAAGGAATACAGTTTGCTTATGAATCACTCAAGAGTCTCTCTTCCTTTAAGAGCGAGTTATAATTCTTCAGATGTCTCCTTCAATCCAATATTGGATTCTCAAGCAGACAACTTTTGAAGAAAAACTCCATACTTTGTCATTCTTCTATAGAAAACAAATCGTCAGTGACGCATACGGAGAATAGCAGTAGTTAAGGAACGTCGACCCGCGACCAAAAACCATAAATTCTTGCAGGTGCTTGCATCGGATTGAGACAAAGGACTGTAATCGTTTTGGGTAAACTAAGGACAATAGAAATCCCCCGCAAAGTACAACCCTCTTCATTCTACGCTCTCATGATACGCTTGAGAAAACCGTGCTGTGTACCGACGCCGACTAATGCTTTCACGTCCTAATTGAGTTGCGATGCAAACAAGACTTCCTACTCTACATGGAAGTGATTTTTCAATGTTTGCCATAGCAAAATCATGAATTTCAAAATAAAATAAAGAAAATCTTTAAGCACAAAGTCGAATATAGGGTTCAGATGTCTGAGCATCAGACTCGACATCAAGGCCCCACCAAGGAATTCGAGCCCAGCTGTCGGGGATCAAGACATGGCTACTGGGTCCTGCGATCAGTTGATTACGAGCCTTGGTATTTCTAGCCCAAAAAGCCCAGGTAAAAGTAGCTGGGTCATTTTACCCATGCTTCTCTCACTGGCTCCATAAATGTTAATAGAATATTTATCATTTTTGTAAATTCTAATTATCCCTTTCATCAACTTTTGATTGTTCTTCAAGGATCGTGTAATGCTTGTCTTTTCTTTTTATTAGATATATTTTATAATCCATAGATGATCTAGTTTAGTTAGATTGAGAGATTGAAATCAAAGGCCTTTCTCTCCGATGGGCTTCCGAAGCCAGCTCTACGGGACGGATTTTCCTCAAGCGAATCGGACATGGACATGAACCTAATTGAAGCTGAGCGTGAAATGGGCTGCTGGGAAGGTGAGTTGGTCGGCTTGACTAGTGAGGTAACGCTGATGGACCGGGTCGAAATCAAATGGCCGGATGGGCTGATATGATGGGGCCGGCTTTGGTTCCTTGCAAGCTATAATATCCCAATTGGACTCTCTCTGGACCGGGTCGAAATCAAATGGCTGGGCTCTCCTCTCCCAATTGGACTCTCTCTCATCCATTTATTTATTTGTTCTTCTCTTTTTTTTTGTTGTATTCATTTTTTATTTTTGCAAAAATGCATACTTTACTAGTCGACAAAAATTCAGGCATCACCAATTGATAATTGCCACGGGAAGTTGAACTAGTAAGAGTTTGTGCACAAAGTGTGTGAGCTAGAAAAGGTGAGTGACATACATGAAATGTCTAATTATAGGATTTTACATTGCATAAATGCGCAGCCTTTTGTATTGCCCAATATAGGAAGAGATCTTAATGTAAATGTTTTTATTTAATTAGAGAATAAAAATAAATAAATAAACCAATAACGTAGAGGCATTACTCACAGGAAGCAAATAAATTTGAGAGATTAGTAAGGAGAGAGAAGTTTGCTAATCAAGCTGCAATTTTTTAGTAAAATAATAGTGAAAATGTTACGTGATAATAAGAAGAAGTGTTTTCAACTGAGAGATATAGTGATCACATCTGAATTTTAATAAATCAACCATGCTATCTAAGCATATAGAAATTTCTATTTTCATGAAAAGAATCTCCATCCTAATATGGGCTGCATATGTATATATACACATACATATATATGAGTAGCTAATAAATTGCAGCTCACACCTCATAGATCCCCATAAAAGCTAACTAATATTCCCTAAGTTCATAACTTAAGTTCTACTATTTACTTTGTCATATCGCAAATGCATCCCAAGATTTAGATAATGAGTAGCTATCCTTTGGAAAATATAAAGGACGGAGCCTTTAACAAAGTACAATAATTTTAAATAAATGTATTGACTACGCAGAACCTTTCATTAAATAATAGTTATAACAAAATCCAGTGAGCCATGAATAATAAAAAAGTATAAAGTAATTAATCCTCTCACAATCGCTCTCCACGTTTATTAAAACTAAAAGATGAAAATTAATGCGATATTTAAAAATTTAGGAGAGTGCTATCAAATTGATCTGAGTGCTGGAATAATTTTTGAAACTGCTTCCGAATAAGCTTAAAGAAACATAGCAAGATGAAAAAGGTCACATTCTTCTTAGTAAAAGAGACATGCGGGAAATTTAATTTACTTAGGAAATTATGCACCAATAACTATAGCTATTAAATAGGTTTAATTCTTAAGTAATAACAAAAAACTTCGGAGGGTTGATTGATATTGCATTTATCATGTGGTTACTGACTTTTTAGGATGGTGAATAGAGGATGACAATACTATGGAAAATGTACAAAAGAATACCGTAAATGTTAAAACTTGGCATGGATGAACACTAAAATGTCAAAAATTCCAAAAAATACACTTAATGTTATTATTATTATTTTTTGAAAATTGGGACATTTAAGTATCAATTTCGATGATGATAGCTAGAAATTCAATGTAACATTATTTTAAGAATAAATGTAGTCTAAGTGGCTCGTTGGAGTTCCCTACTCAACAATAAAAGTCCAAAATAATGTTGTTTTGCCCCAAAATTAATTTTTAATATAAATATGAAATAAGTTAAATTAAAAAATAAAATTTAATAAAAAAGGTTTTAGCAAAGCAACGAGGGCCTTTACATTCCTTGCCACTGTTGTTGCCGCTGTCACCACCGTCGCCTCTACCATTGTCAAAAGGGTCGATGACTATGGGGTGAGGGTCGGTTGATGTCGAGCCTTGGCCCAACCTGCTGTTGGCAAGGGCTAGTAGCCTTTTCCCAGATCCAACAAGGGTTGCTGCTAGCTAGGGCAAGGTTGTCTAGCCATGCCACAATCAATGACAGCCCTTGGGCCCTTTAGCTAAGGGTTGGTGATCCTCGCTAGCAGTCGGCCATGGTCACCGGCCATTGGTCGAGGCCAGAGAACCTCGACTGACCTTTGCCCAATTGTCATGGGGCCTTTCTAATGATGGTGGGGTGGCAGCAGTTGCAAGCTCTCATTGCATTGCTGCAACCCTTTTTTCGAAATTTATTTTAATTAATAATTATATTAAAAATCAATTTTCAAGATAAAATGTCATTTTGGGACAAGATGGTCATGTCAACGTTACATGGATAATTTTTTTTTTTGAAATAATTGCCATCTCGCAAAAAAATATTGTCGAAAAATGCTATGTCAATATTTTGATCGGAATTTTTGTTATTGATGTTTAAATAGCCCTTTCTTTTCCGACTTTAATATTTAAATATATATATTTTTTATTATAGAAATTTTGATACTTAAAAATGTTCATTCTTATCAAATTTTGGCATTTGAAATTTTGGATAGTATGAGAAATGCATTTGCCAACTTGGTTCTTTCTCCTTTTGCTTTTGGGCCACGAAAACCGTCAGATAAAAACAAACCGATCAATAAATATCTATGTCACTTCAATACTAGCATCATCATTGCCCACGCAAGTGTCATGGGTTGGTCGATTAAGAATGATCATACACCTGTGTGGCCTTAGGATTAGGATCCCAAGTTATCCTCATGGACGCTCAACTCACAAGAATGGAGGAGGAGAGTGAAACACAAGTGTATTACTTGTGAACAAGAGAGTGTGTATAGCTGAAGGGGGAGGGTCCTTTCTTTATACAAGGACGAGTCTAATCTCAACCGTTGATCCTCTCTTTGATCCAACGGTGGCATTTGAATCTGCATCATCATTATAGTCTGTACATTATGCTACTCGATGGCACTAGGAATGGGGAAGGCTCAAGGGGCATGTGTTAGAAGAAATGGTAGGGCCGCCTAACATGAGAGCTGGACAATCATGGGCTTGTCTTGTGTTGCACATGGGCTGGTCAAGCGTTGATCATGGGTCATTCATGGACTAGTTGTGGGCTGCTCGTGGGCTAGCCCTTGCGTGTGACATGGCCCCATCACAGATGGTCTTGGATCATGCTTTGTCCATGGGCCGTGTCAATCTCCCCCATCTAATCTAGTGGTGCCCTCGTCACATCTATGACATGGAAGGTATCGATGTGTTTCTTGAACTACCATAGAGTCTCGGATGGTTCCCAACTCGCTTCACTCTTGGAAAGGCCTTTCCATTGGATGATGTATTCCTTCTTTGGCACACGATATTTCTTCCGTATGATGCGATCCGCCATGATGCATTCAACATCCTAATCATAGGAGATTTTCATTTCCAGGGGCGCTTATTGCAATTCACCTCGAATCTGGGTCTTCCTCATCTACATGGAAATGTTTCAGCATACTCACATGGAACATGGGGGTGTATCTTGAGTTTGGCCAACAAGTCTAGGTTATATGCAACCTTCCCAATTCATTGCAACACTCGAAAGGAGCCTTCATGGGATGGATCGGCCCTTTGTGCACATTGCGGTACCGAAGAACCAAGTGTAGCTTGGCCAACACCAAGTCTCCAACTTGGAATTCTACGTGCTTCGCTTCTTGTGGGTCCACTTTTTCATGCTCTTTGTAGCCTTACGTAGGCACGCCCGCATCGAGTCCGCATGTTCGTGTGGCATCTCAAAATTCATGACGACCTCCAGTTACCTTAAAGTCTATGAATAGGTGATGGAAGTACCCTCAAGTTATTTTATAGCCATTTAATCCATAATTTGTAATAAGATTTATGCTAAGCTTTTAATGGATAATTATGTAATAGGAAAGAAAATTCTATCATTGGCCATGTGTATTATAAATTGAAATTTATGGATTTATGATTTCAAGTTTTATGGCCTTATTATTTTTGCAAGTTAGGTATTTATTTAAGTGGAAAATGTTAATAGATTATTAAAAGGTTAGTGGGCCGAAATTCTTAGGCCAAGCTAGCCCAAAAACCTAGCCCAAGACCCCCACCACTTCGACCCAAAGCCAGGCCCATGAAGCCCATTGGGCTGTCGACCGCATGGATGGGGAGAGGAGCCGGATGGGCCTCCTCCAAGTGTCTTCGGCAAGGGAGACACTTGTCTCCTTCTTGAGAACAAGTGTCCCCCATGCAAAATGAGGAGCATGCAAAGCAAACACTTGTCACCTACATGCAAAAGAAAGGGTGATTAACTATTAATCAAAGAACAAAAGGGGAGGGGGTTTTGTATGAAGGCAGGAGAGACCGAGAGAGAGTTTGAGAGGAAACCAACCCAGAGAGAGTGAGAGAGAGAGGAAGAGAGTTCGTCCGCCTGTTCGTCTGCTGTTCGTTGCTGCTTTGCTTCTGTTTGCTGCTGTTTTGTGTTTGGATCTAAGGCAAATGAAGTCTTAAAACCTACTCTGTGTATTGCTGTGTGTATGTGTAGTAGATGGCAAGTCTTGGTTGTGGTAGATGGGATGAGATTTCGTAGCTTTGAAGAGAGATTTGTTGGTCATGCATGCTGATTTCGGAAAGACCAGTCCGACCGTCCGCAAGTTTGTGTGTTGCATAGGACTTTTTATTTGAAATTTCACTTCAACATCTTCATGAAAGTTGTAGAGCACATCTTGAAGTAGGACATACTAAAATTTGAGGCAAAACGAACAAGAAATGGTTAGTGAAATGATTTTTTCTTTCGAGAGACTAGATCTGGAATTGGTCGTGATGACCTTCAATGGTTTTGTGGTCTTTAAAGTAACCTTCTTGTTGAAATTTCACTTCGATTTCTTAACAAAAGTTGCAAAGGACATCCTGAGGTTTAACATATCAAAAATTTAGAGAAAACCAACAAAAATAGTCGGTAAAATCGTTGTCTTTTGAAGAAATTGGATCTGGGAAAAACACTGCTTCAACCTAGTATGATTTCGAGATTTTTATAAAATCATAAAGTTAAAATTTGATATTGTGTCCTTAATCAAAGTTGTAGGTAATATTCTAAGGAACAACATACTGAAATTTCTGAGTAAATGGACCAGTAATGACTAAGGAAATGATTTTTCTTCAACACGGGTAGATCTGGAAAACGACACCGAGAACAGGAAAAGTAAATCGGTTTTAATTTTAATCCAAAACAAATTGGACTTCGATTTCTCCATGAAACTTGTAAATATAGATCTTAACTACAACGTGTCCAAATTTCAGAATTTTCTGAGTCCATGATGGTTCAATTGAAGTTGTTTTCGAAACTGTGCATGGGTCATGTTAAAAACCCTTTTCAGTGATATATACGGATCTGTACGTATTCTGTGAAGCCTTTTTTGATATGGTGTCCTTCATGAAATATGTTTTCTTAGATCTTATCTACATTGTGGTCCATTTTCAGAATTTATTGCCATCTTTTGCTAATTTTCTAGAATTTTTCATGAATAGCACGCATTCTGTTTAAGCTGGAAATTGTTTTATTTACTGTTTATTGGATTTATTAAGTAAATCATGATATCCTGGATTATTATTCGTGCAACAACATGATGACGTTCATACATTTCATATGACATCAAAGGATTGATGGATTTTCATGAACTCAATGAAATTTTCAAAACCACTGCATCAAATGATATTTTTCCCAAAGCATATTATATGATTTTAAAATGGGCTGCTGTCAAATCATTGGCATTGTTGCATCAAATGTGAAATTGAAAATGAGATGTATGGGAATATGCATTGTGGTGATGAGAAGGCCGTTGGAGGTGTGAGCTGACGATGTCCCGGGAGTGTCGGGATGCCTTGGATGTGGGGGTGCCGGATGCCCGGTGGCCTAGTGGCGTAATTCCGGAGGGTCCTTGGGAGTTTCGAGATACCCGGTGGTATACGGTACGTAATTCCAGGGGGAATGCTTGGTGGTATGTCGGTATGTAATCCCGAAAGCCTTGGAGGTGTGTGTCGGGGGGATTCCTTGTGATGTTAGTTGGGATACGAGATGCCCGGAGGTGTGTGCCGGAGGTTCCTCATGATGCCAGGGTTGGGTGTGAGCGATAAATTGTGGGATGCAAACATTGGTCAATGGAAAGAAAAACTGATGAGATCCTCGTGAAAGATAAGAATTGAAAGTGAATCATGTGCATGAGTGTATGCATATGGCATGATGCATGATCTACTTATGAAAATAAATTGATGTTATTTGACATTGAGAGTGCGATCATGAAGGCTTGAATGGATCTCTTGGTGATATATGCACGATGGCATGGCAAGATATGCATGACTGCATGACAATATATACACGTTGCATGGTGATATATGTAATAATGCTTGATGATGAGTGCATGGTGGCATATGCACATATGGCATGAGTATGCATGAATGCTTGATGATGAGTGCATGGTGGCATATGCACATATAGTATGAGTATGCATGAATGCTTAACGATGATGGTGTGATGATATATGTATGGTTGCAAGGTAAGGTATGCTTGATATGCATGAATGATATGTGCTTTGTTATGATGCATTGATTGTTCTGTTTGACGCAATGAGTAGTGTGATGGACTTTTACTGCTGAGTGGTTGTACTCACTCATTTTGGGGAATAACATTTCAGACTAGATAAGATATCCCTACTACCACTGCTACCAGTAGATAGATCAAGTGGTTGGATATAATCGCGAGGAGGAGGATAGCAAAGGAAGGAACTTTTGGACGCCGACACTAATCGATGGACTTTAAGTATACGACTGCTGGAGGAGATGTTGGTCATCTTTTGAAGTATAGCCGAGTATAGAAGACTATGGCATTTTGATGTACCAATGAATGATGTCCATCTGGTTTAAGTAAATAAAAATGTACGGCTTTTACCTATAAATGTTTAGTTGGTGTGCAACGTTTTCTGAATATACGGAAGGGAGTTGATGGATGTGCTTCCATCATATGAACTGCGCAAGGGACCGATAATAAAAGATGTAAACCCCCATGGTTGTATGGACCCGCTGCAAATTAAATGGTATCAGAGTGATATGTTATTAAGGAAAGAGAATGGAAATCGAACTGTGGCGACCCTAACGGATCAAGGGCCGTCGAGGGGTGCCACAGTTCGTCTCATTCTTTGGTGAACTTGTATGCGGAGGGATTGCTACCTTGACATCCCAAGGCAATTGCACTTGGTGTAAACGGTTGCTGCCCGGTCATGATCTTGAATGAGCTTTGGTTTGTGGATTCACTTTGTTGCAAGTTGTATAAGAATTGGGCCACGTCAATCAGCTGTGTTTAGTTCACTTGCATGTTGCTCACATAGTGCCAGAGGTAGATTTCTAGGAGTGCATTCACCCGCTTCGTTCGACCATCAGTTTGGGATGCAAGCTTGTGGAAAAGTTGAGGTTTGTCCCAAGCAACTTGAAGAGCTTGGTCTAGAACCACCCAATGAACCGAGGATCGCGGTCGTTCATGATCGTGTGTGGTATGCCCCAATACTTGAGGATGTGCTCGAGGAATAGCTTGGCTACTTCCTCGGTTGGACAATCTTCTGTGGCTAGCATGAATGTCGTGTATTTGTAGAAACGATCCACAACGACCATGAGGTTCCGACATTCTTCAAACTTCGACAGGTTCATGATGAAGTCCATGGAGATGCTCTCCCATGGACGCTTCAGGATAGACAAGGGTTCAAGGAGCCCTGCTAGTGACCGTTGCTCTATCTTGTCTTGTTGGCACACAAGACATGTTCACACGTAGGCTTCGATGTTGTCCCGCATGTGTGGCCAATAGTATTGATCCTCGACGAGTGTCATAGTGCGGTGGATTTCCAGATGACCCACCCATTTAGAATTGTGGCACTCGTGCAAGACTTCCTTCTTGAGTTTTTTGTGGAGCGGCACATAGAATTGTTGTCCCTTGATGTAGAGGAGATCATCCTTGTATTGGAATTGCCTTGTCTTGCCTTCTCAAGAGTATTGAAGGAGGGCTTGGGCCATTCAGTCATGCTTGAGTCCCTCCTTAATGTGATCGAATGCCTCTTGACACCAGTCTATCCACTCCTACGACTTTTCTTTCCTTAGCATGTCCGTGATTGGCACAGTGAGGCTCGAATATTCCCGGATGAAGTGTTGGTAATAGTTTGTGAGACCAAGGAAGGATCTCAATTCTATCACCTTGGTCGGCGGCTCCCATTCAACGATGGCATGAATCTTGGCCACGTCCATCCGCACTCATCCGCCCTCGACGTTATGCCCAAGGAAAGTGACTTTATTTTGCGTGAAAGTGCATTTCTCCCACTTTACATACATGTAATTTTCCCACAAGACCTGAAAAGCTTGCCTCAAGTGCTCGATGTGTTCCTCGAGTGTTTGGCTATACACAACAATATTGTCAAGGTAAACCACAATGAACCGATCAAGGAATGGATGGAGTAGCTTGTTTATAAGAGTGCAGAACGTGGCCGGCGCATTTGTCAAGTTAAAAGGCCTGATGAGGAACTCGTACGATTCGTAATGGGTCACGCACTCGGTTTTGACACTTGAGCTGTTCTCGCCTCAAATCAAGATGTATCTATAGGCTTCTTTAGCACATTTACAATCTTTTATTTATTTTAGCGTAGTTTGCAAAGGTGACAAAGTACGTGGGCCAAGACCATTTCGACCGTGTTTATGTTGGTTGTAGTGCAGGTGCACGCTATCAATTGTCTATATAATTTGACAAGATCTGAAAAGATCATACAATATTCTTTTTGTTCCTTTTCTTTCATGTCGGTCTCTCTGACCTCCTTATTCTAGTATTCAACAACCTAATTAAGCCTTTGCCTTCTTAACTTTGGTTAGTACTGCTCGGGGTCTCTGAATTGGGAATTTATCGTAGGCACCATAAAAAACATCCATTGTGCACTCACCTGTGGAACCGACTTTAGATTAATTGTTTTTTTTTTCTTTACGACCAGTAAGGTTTTATCGATGTCATAAAAGGAAGATGAGCTACCCTGCTACATGCTGAAGTCATACAACTTAAACTAGACCCACATGCTAACATAACAGCTTGTAGTTGCCCGAAGACATTCGCGCAATAACAACAGCATTCTTAAGAAGTCTTCCTTGGACAGGTTTATGGATCTTGACAAAATAAGATCAGCGCTTATATACTTAGGGTAATTATATGTTGAAATTATATTCACGAAAATCTCACTTTCTTGTGCTAGTTTTTGGTACATGGCATCATGTCTTGCCATTTCCTTTATTACCAGTCAATAACTAGTTACTATGGATAATATTCCAAATACATCATGTAAGACAAAATAATTCATATGCGGAGGCCAGGATCAATTGAAGACAAACCTCCAGCCATTGTTCTTGTTCGCGTTCGTTAGAAAAACCTGAAATCAAAGAAAATTGGGGACACTCTACTACCCCAATTCACTTTCGTACTGATGGTGTATTCTGAATGAGAGAGTTTGAGTTAGACCTTGTCATCACCCATCAGAAATGAATGTACGTTCCTATTTATACATCGTCTCCCATCAAGATGGGCGATTGTCACGAAAGGGTATGAAGCGTGGAAAAACTTCATGTCGAACAGTCGCAACTTTAAGAGAAAATATGGGTCTAAAAAGTGTGGGATCACAAAATAAATAACACATCACACTCTACGTTTCTTAGGTACCACTTTCAAAGGATGGAGCTTCCTTAGTGTTATTCCGACCTGCTCTCTCATGTCTAGGGTCTCCGGAGTCAAACCACCACCTAATTCCCAATTGAAATGGTAAAGCAACGTTGCAAGACCCAGATGAAGCACCCTATGCGCCAATGAAAGTCCGATGCACATTCTTCTGCCTGATCCAAATGGAATTAGCTCGAAGTTTTGACCCTTGAAGTCAGTGTTAGATCCTAGGAACCTCTCTGGTTTGAACGCCAATGGGTCCTCCCAAGCATCCGGGTCTCTTCCAATTCCCCACGCATTCACGAAAACCTGTGTATCTTTGGGTATATCAAATCCCATGAAATTGGTTTCCTTTAGAGCATTTCGTGGGATAAGTAAAGGCAATGGTGGATGCAATCTTAGGGTTTCCTTCACCACACCTTGCAAAAACGGCATTTTTTCCGTGTCATTTTCTTCGAGCTTTCTGGTCAACCCCACAACCTGGTCAATCTCATCTTGGACCCTTTTCATGGACTCGGGTTGGCGGAGTAGCTCCGCCATCGCCCACTCGATGGTGCTGCTTGTAGTCTCTGATCCACCGAAAAACATTTCCTACATCATCAAGGAGACCCATTTAGTATACTATAGTGTCTAGCTAGAATATCACTAATATTGATTCTTGTGCTATTATTAAAAAATTCTATCTCGCTTGAAAATCACTCTCTTGAACCGTCGGGTTAATAGTAAAAGTTCTTGCGCTTCACCTGATAAAAAATCCTGATCAAACATGGCAATTCCTATACTTTGAATTGACAAACAAATGTTAAGAGTGCCGACAGATTCACAAAAGAATTACTCATTTTGTGTTCCAATTTGAATAAGATTGTCGATCTCAATCCAACCTCTTCTATAGGCTTAAGACTTGTTTACTAAGGTCCAATGATACCTTCCACAAATGAAACAGCCTTTTCAACAACTACTCACTATTTATGAAAACATTTAACACTTTGAGTTTTTAGAGAACATTGCATAACAAAAAGTTGATACTTGTATATAGATTTTATCATTCTATCCTAGTTTGGGCAATCCCCACTCATTTTATAATAACTAGCTCGAATGCTCTAGGAAAACACAAGATTGATTTATGGTTTATTTAAGGGTCATGCTATTTCCACCTCTCATATAACTAACTCCACCCTATTTTTCATTAAAAAAGCAACATTGCCCTCAATCATTAAATTGCAATTTAAAGTGGTAGACCCAAATTTATTCACTTTCCTTCTTTTTCATTCTTATTCTATTTTTATTTAGAATCTAGTCACCATAGTTAAACTTTTAACATGTTTTGTGTTTATTTAATATGGCTATAATGTGTATATTGGAGGCATTTTGTTTTCTTTTTATTTTTAAATTTTACTTCCGCAGAATAAGTTATGTTGAAAAGAAAAATTTCCAAGAAACCTAATTCTTTTTTACATTGTTGAGCAAATTAATGGATTAATTGTCATATAGAGTCTAAAGATTAATATAGACAACTTTTCTAACAATCTCATCTTCATAAAATTTTACTTTTGTTATGTATATCACTATCAAACCCTTTCTCATTTGGTCTTTTTTTTTTTTTTCAGAAACACTTCATGGATGATATTAATTTTTGTTATTCCTATTTGGTGAGACTTCACTTGAATTTTTAAAAAGACATTTCTTATTTAATAATAATTGTGATTTAATTACATTTTACCTTTTAAATTTTCACATTGGAGAATGTAATTATGATTTTACTTCAAAAATTCTTTGTAGGTTCTTTTTTTTTTTTTATCCATCGATCATCCCATTATATGTATACGTGAAAAAATTGATAAGAAATGATTTAATGGTGACACACACAACAAATTTTCTAGACAACATTGAAAAGAATTTAATTTAATGAAGATTTTCTTTATGAGTAAATTAATTTCTACATAAGTAAATTGTAATATTAAAGCAAACACATAGTGCCTTTAATATACATGGGATATCCACAATAAACCAAAACAAGACATGTTAAATCTTGATTATGATAAATAGATCCTAATAGAAGAAGAAAAACTAGAAAAAGAAGGAAAGTGAATAAGTTTGAGCCACCACTTTAAATTGCAATTGAATGATTAAGAACCATTTTATCTTTTTGGTGAAAAGTGGATGGATTTAGTCATATAAGGGGCAGAAATAGTGCCATCCTCATTTTAATATTAACTACTAAAATTTGTCTTTAACGCGTGATGTTGTCTTGTTAAATGTCAATTAATTTTACCACACCGCTTAATAAACCAAAATGAAACATGTTAAATCTTGATAATGATGAAGTGAAAACATAGTGCCTTTAATATACATGGGATATCCACAACAAACCAAAATGAAACATGTTAAATCTTGATTATGATAAATGGTTCCTACATAGGAGAAGAAAAACTAGAAAAAGAAGGAAAGTAAATAAGTTTGAGCCACCACTTTAAATAGCAATTGAATGACTAAGATAAATTTTTCCTTTTTGGTGAAAAGTGGTTGGATTTAGTCATATAAGGGGTGGAAATATTGTCTCCCGTATTTTAATATTAACTAGTAAAACTTGTCCTTGATCCTACTTGTTTAAATGTCAATTAAGTTTACTGCAAACTTTATAAACCGAATTTGACCTAATATCTCTAAGATGGTAATCTATGATCATGCCTTTTTGGCCGCGTTAGACGTGGAAGGGAGGAGCAAACTCACCAGAATGATTATGTTTACGTTCTGGGAAGAGATTTTGCGAGGGCCTTCTTTTCCATCGCCCTCATAATCCAGTACCGCATCCAAGAAGTCATTTGTCGTTCTCATCTCTCCTCTTAGCTTTCGCTCCTCCAACCTCTCTTTTACAAAACCTTCAGCAATCTCCATGGCTCGACCCAAGTCCTTCGCCATGCTTGCCTTGATCCCCTGCGGGTCCAACCATTTCAACCACGGCATGAAGTCGGCTATGTTAGGCTTGCCGGCCCACTTCGTGACCCGGTTCATGGCGTCGTAGAACTCGGGCCCGTCCTTTGATTTTGGGTCCAACAGATCCCGCGAGAGCACCATATTAGCCACCACATTAAATCCCATGAGAAAGAGGAAGTGGGATAAGTTGATTCCTTGCTCTTCATAAAATGAAATTTTTATACGATTAATTATAATAAGAGGCTGTATAGCAGCACGTAACATATTAGACATGAAAAAAATGTATAGCGCCAAGTTGCGCAACTAGTTAAAAAGAGGGATATAGTCGAAACGACCTCTAAGCTATTCATGAGCTCCACTTGACTTACTAGGAATGCTGCAATGTGCAACATGAAAGGTCGAATTTTTTAAGCTCAAGTCAAACTTAATAAAGTGCTTCTAAGCTTGGTTTCGACTCTACTTCACTAACAAAACTAAATTAGCATCTAAACTCTTAAAACTTCAAGCTGACTTCTACAAATAAAAATTAAGTGGAAAGTTTACTTATGCATGCTTTTTGAAATTTATAGGGATGTACTTGATAAATGCAACGAAAGATATATAAGACCCAACTTCTCGATCATGCTCGAGTTTGGGTCGATTAAATGATGAAGCTACACGAGCTTGACATAATTCAACAGTAGAGTCACTCAACTTAGCTCGAATTCGAAAAGAATGAAGGCGAGTTCGACTAAATAACATATTTAATCCCAATGTCTCTTGGGTAACTTGAGTTATTTACACTAGTGTTTAATTTGTTGACTTTGTCTACAATACACAAAGCAAAGGGATAAAACTATCAGTGCTCCCTAAACTTTTACAGAAAGTTTAATTAGGTCCCTAATTTTTTTTTGTACAATTAATTCCGTAAATCATATACTTTCATGTCCGATATGGTCCTTTCATTAAAAAAGAAAACAAAAATGCAGACGTGGGAGTTAAGTACCGTTAAATGATAACATGGTATCCTATGTGACATATAAAAAAACTTAAAAAATAGAATAACACAAAATTCATAAACAAGGAAATTAAGAAACAAAATAAATATTAAAAAATGAAAAATAAGGAAATTTGAAAAAAAGAAAAGAAAAGAAAATAACAGAGAAACGAAAAACAGAAGTCTCGTTAGTGAACTAGGGCAGACGTCCGTGAATTGTGGCTATACTGAATTAGGGACGGCGGCGACTCGTTGCCGGTGGTCGTGCGACCTGTCGAGGTGACGCCGATGTCACGCCACCTCAAAGGGATCCAGCCTGAAGTGGCGCATGGGTGCTTGGATTGGAGGTGGAGGTCGCAGACAGCAAGCACTGCATGACCCATGTCGTGCCTCGAAACTGCCACCCGCCCTAGCCAGACAGCCCTCCATACCCTTGTGCATAATTTATTAGTTAGATTTTTTATTTTCTTATCTTTCTTATCCATATCAGCACTATATTCAAAAATAATTCATGTCACCAAATAAGTTAGTATAATCAGTGCTAGAGCGACATTCCTCATAATCATTCTATCTACGTATCTATGAGGAGGGTCAACTCTAATTAGAAGATGTATGATTTCGAGGACTAATTTTACAAACAAAAAAGATTCTGGAACCTAATTGAACATCTTACAAAAGTTGACAAACCATGGTTTCTTTATCCCTGAAAAACAGGCCCAATATTTTATTTTTTTGAGTTAAATCTAGTTGCAAGTTGTATTCTTTACTGAAATACATTATTTTGACGGAATGGATCCTTCTCTCCTAACTGCACGTTTGTAGAAGTCTTAACATGTCTTAATCATTGATTTTAGAGAAAATGTCACAAATGGTCCATGGACTTCTACTTAATGTGTAATCTCATCCCTAAGCTTTTGATTTGCTCAATTTGGTCCATGAATTATCGATAAATATCCGATCTAATCTCTGACTATTTGAAAATTGACTAATTTCGTCTTTTCGTTAGTTAAAGTTAACGGAATTGGACATTTTACTCTTTTTCTTCTTTTCTTCTTCTTCTTCTTCTCTCTTCCCTCCACTGGCCATGGTGGAGTCGACAAAGGGAAGCCTGCGTCCAGCGAGGTCGCCCTTGCATGGGCTGGCTAGGGCCGCCCTCACCTGCATCCGGCAAGGATGGCCCTCACTTGCATTGGGTGAGGACGGCCCTCGCCCTTGCCGGCGTTGGGCGAGGGGTTTGGAGAGGGCACCCCTCGCCTGATGCCGGCAGGGGCGGCCCTCGTCGGCGTTGGGAGAGGGCCTCCCTCGCCTGATTTGGCGAGGGCACCCCTCGCCCGATGCCGGCGAGGGCTGCCCTAGCCAGCCCAGGGTTGCCCTTCCCTTCGCCATGGCCGGCAGAGGGAAGAGAGAAGAAAAAAAGAAGAAGGAAAAACGGCCATCACTTAACGGTTTGAACGGAAGGACTAAATTGAATATTTGTTAATAGTTCATGGACCAAATTGAGCAAATCGAAAGCAAACTTAGGGACAAGATTGCACATTAAGTAAACTTCCGGGGACCATTTGTGACATTTTCCCTTGATTTTACTTATATTAATAATCGACATGTGGTTGTGACTCTAGTAGAAATATCGTGTAGGGTATATGATTTTGGTTTTACTTTGATACTTTAGAAGAAGCTTAAGAAACGTTCCCCCTCCCTCCTTTCTTTGGAAAAAAACAAAAGAAAAGAAAGTCAAAAGGAACACCAAGCACGTGAGAAATAACCTGTTGTTACTTGTTTAGCTGCCATTTCTTCCTCTAAATACCCGATCATGCTGTCGACGCACTTCTGCCTGAGATGGGCCGTCTCGTTGATGCGCTTGGTCGTGAGGAGCTCTGCAGAGCAGAGACGCCGGAGAGCGCGCCAGTAGCCGCTGTAACGACCCACGGCGAGCGAGCCTTGGTCGTAGCCGAGAGCCGTCAATGCATGGGGACACTTGCGGTCCGCGAATGCCAAGTCGTGGCCCTTGAAGAACTCTGCGGCGGCCTGAGCTGATTGGATCACCATGGTGTTCACAGAACCGAGCTTCAACCACGTGACAGGCCCGTGCTCGGCTCGGAAGCTGTGGAGGTTCTGGTGCGGCATGGTCCCGAGGTCGAGGATGTTGCCGATCACGGGCCATGCGGGGGGCTGAGGGGGGAGCTTGGTGCGCTTCCAACGGTTGAGAAGGAAGAATAGAAGTGCTGGGAGGAGGAGGCCGAGCCAAAAGGGCGAAGTAGGGCAGTACTCCATTGGCCAAGCTTTCAGCTATTGCTCACCTTGCACCTATGCGATTATTGCGTGGAAAACAGGATATAAATATACACTCTTATCCTCTTCACTTCACGAGAAACCAACCCAATACAATAAAGAAAAAGAAATATATGCCGTCCACATTATAAAAAGGAAAAAAAATAATATATCTTTTGGCTACGAAATGGAGTAAACGTGCTGGTCATGTTGATTCTCGTACATCCATTTCATCGAATTAGGTAAAATTAGATTCTTCGTTTTAATAATTTCAATATTGGTCCAACAACTTATGCGAATTATGCAATCAAATCTTGTACTTAATTCATGCAACTGAGTCTTATAACTTAAGTTTGGTATTCAATGTAATCTCCGGCTACCAAAGATCGAAAATTCCTGTCAAAATTATGATGTCTTGTTCTATCTTGAATTTCATGGACTGCTTTATCAACTTATTTGTCCTAAAAAATCAAAAAATTATGCACTTACTTTTGCCTTAGTAAGATGGCATGTCATTTTTCTAAAATTACTATATAAATAATTCAATCATCAATTTGATGAAATTTCTGATCTTCACTATCCAAAGGACTACTTCATGTTGAAACATGATTTTCAAAAAAATTATTTCAGCAATCAAATTCACCAATGAGGACGGAGTTTGATCCTTGATATAAAAACAATAATTTTATATGACCTTGTATTCATTTTTCTCGCTGTGTCCCTTATGCACGTTTAAGCTAGAGGCATGATAGTTCATTAATAGTTAGGTTTCAATATGAGTAAATCATCTATTTATCTTATGAAGATTAGGGATCTCCTAGGCTCTTCAACTAGGGACAATGTCTCATGAGAACCTCGGGCCGATGGCTGTTATTTTGATTGACAGTGACTATATGGTTCTTACTTGGACTCAATTTTCTTCTCGATAATTTTGAACTGGCTTCTCTTGATCAATTAAAGACCCAAACAAGCTCAAAAGATTGCAAGCTAAGTATCAAGATGAGCGTTTTCGAGTCTCTTTTCTAATGAGATAGTTCATGGACTAATTCTAAGTGTAGTTTCCTAAATTTGTATTTTTCTAAGAAACATCGGCTGATCCTGTACTGGGCCGCCTAAATGAAAAACGGTGATGTCGGACTTTTAAAAGTGGATTTCACAATAGCTGTTCGGCCTAAAGTTTTTACGCAAGTTTACGTCGGCCTGTTGACTAACTCTCTTTAACATTTCAGCTCGATTGAATAAAGGAGGAGCGTGTACCGTTTCGGCACGATTGCGCGGTCTGCCCGTGTCTGATCCGAGAAACTCACTTTCCCTTTTTTATTTTTTATTTTTAATTCCCGTTGCCATCTTCTAATTGCCCATAATGAAGCCCCTAAGCAGCCACCATCTAATCCCAATTGGACTAGAAGCAAACAAGAATTGAACTAGAGAATTAAAGAACCAAACTAGCTTCCAAACCAGCACCATCCCTGGTGATGTCCACCTAGAATGGCGTGAATACAGCTGGAGGTTGCAGTAAACCGTCAGAGAAGGGACCGGATCGTCGCAGTTATATGGACACACGAAAATTTTCAAAGAAAATAAAATGAGGAATGATAGACGATGGTCCCCATCTTATGTGTTGTTTAGTACAATTGCGTTTATTATTTTAACGTGTCGTGCCCATATATCTTGGAAGTTGCAGTAAACTGTCAGAGAAGGGACCGGACCTTCGCAATTATATGGACACATGAAAATTTTCAAAGAAAATAAAATGAGGAATGATAGACGATAGTCCCCATCTTGTGTGGTGTTTAGTAGGATTGTGTTCATTATTTTAACGTGTCAGTGCTCATATATCCCGTATTCTCTAATTGTATGTGTACATTTTTCTTCCTGATAATACAGAGAATATCAATGATTTTTACACTAAAAAAGAGTTGTATGTTGGCAACTCTTCACTTTAATTCATCCCCACGCCAGATTATTCCTAGAGGGTCATTGAATATGTGTAACCTTTGCAATTATATGGACACACAAAAATTTTCAGAGAAAATAAAATGAGAAATGAGAAATAATAAATGACACAAGAAATTGATGTCATTTGATACAAATGTTGAAACTTGTATTAGTAAAAAGCGTAAGCTGTTAATGACCTACTAGTTAATTGGAGAACACACTGTTACAATCGATGACACACTTTTAAGTAATTTCGAGTCCCATAATTACACCAAATACCCACAGTGTTTATGGAACAAATTTCATAATTTACACCAAAGAGAGAGAATCCCTTTCGGTCAGATAAATGGAAGAAAAATAAAAGACAAAAAAAAAAAGACCAAGGGGCCACCAGAACCAATGATTACTCTTTCTTTTGTTTTGTATTTGCTTCTCGTGTTGACAAGATTTTCCAACAAGCTCCCCTATTTCTACTCAATCATTAACTCCTCTTCTATAAAATTATCCTACTAGAAGAAGGCTCTTCATTAGATGTTGCTGCTGCTTGTGAAGAGAATTCAACGAAAGTAGACGACAAACTTCATGTGTAGCGGTTGAACACACATGTAAGGAATCTATTGCAGGTTCGAACCAAATCGAAGAGGCGGTTGAATTTCATGAATTCGATCAGACTTGCTTTGGACCGTGTTAATTAACTGGTTCAAAGTCAAGGCCTTATGTTAATGTAAACAGAACTAGAAAAGGGCGGTCAGGGCAGGAAGTGGGACTGGTTTCAGCAACAGAAGAGGACTGGTTTTTGCTGAAAATTTGCAGGGATCAAAGCCGGAATGGGCCCACTGTAGGCAGCCTGTTGGGTCTGAAGTGAGCTGCGTATGAGGCCATTTGACAGCTGCCATTCGCGACCACAAAGGACTCAATGACTTTACTTGTATTTGATATTTTCTCAACAACCCTAGGAGTAGGCTCCGCTGAATTGTCTGGAAATGGCAGAGCTGAACGTGCTGGAAAAAAAGAGAAAAGAACAGAGGATAATGAACGCAAAACTATTATAGAGACCGTAATATTTTCCGTCTTCACACTAAAACATCATTGAAAGGACGGACATCGATCACGTGTGGCCTTCAAAAGGGAATTTCCTTTTTCTTTCTTTAAGAGTTGGTGGAAAAAGAAATTAGGAAAGATTCTAAATAAGGGTATCAAAAGAATCTTATTGCAAATATGTGCCACAATAAAGGTATCAATGAATGTTATTGCAAATATGTGCCTAAAAAAAGACATGACCTCATTGGCTAGTCAATGGCATTTCCCCCTTTATTATTATTATTATTATTATTATTATTATTGTTATTATTATTATTATTTTGTTTTCTTTCCTTTTTCTTGTTTTTTCCTTTTCATTAGTGACTAGTCTTAAAGCCACCGATGATATGTGGAGAGGGTCAGGTGAGGGTTGCCCTCACCTTACTCAGGCAAGGCCACCCTCAAAAGCCACAGGCTAAGACTCAATTTTGTGTAAAAATCGAGTTTTTCCGCTAACTCTATTTAATTTAACTAACGAAAAGACCTAACTTTTTAAATGTTTTATCTCTTACACTTAGTGTCCTACGTACATTAAGATTAACTAAACCGCTAAAACGATATCGTTTTAATTTGCATCCTAATTTTTACACAAAATCTTAATTAAATTAAGTTTTAAAAATCTAAAATTTTTTCCATAAAAAGACAAACTCAAAAAAGAAAAAAAACTCAAAAACATAAAAAAATTAAAGAAACATACAAAAAAAAAAACCCATGATCATTGACCCATTGTTGGTAGTATAGGTGAGTATTGTTTCAAGGTAGAATCTGGAACTTGAAAATCAGACTGGTAAGAACTTATATATTCCAAGTTTGAATGTATGCAAGATAGGTTCTAGGCTTTAAAAAATGAGGAACTTGTTTTGACGAGTAGGCTTTAGGTTCTTGATTAGAGGAACCTAGAGCCTAAAACCTAAAATCTAGAACCTAGAACCTAAAACCTAAAATCTAGAATCTAGAATGAGTTATAATATTTTTCTTAGTCCATATCTAAAAGTGCTAGTATGAACACCTAGAGGAGGGTGAATAGGTGTTCAAAAAAAATCTTGATAAATAAATGTGAAATAAAATAAGTTGCGGGTAAAGTCTGAATAAGGATTAAAGTCTGACTAAATGAGCCACTAGACTTCTGGTAGATATTCAGAATCTGTTGCGATGTAACAGACTTCTAAAATAACCTGTAAGTGTGTAACTGATTTAAATAAAAAGAGTTAAGGAAAGAGAATGTTGCACACAAAATTTATAGTGGTTCGGCTTATATCAAGTCTATGTCTGCTTTCCCACGCTAACAGCCTTCTGGCTGGATTCTACTATGCAATCAACAAGAGATTACAACTTTGAGTGCAAACACTTAGTGGTAGATCACATTATCTCACTAAGTCACTTTTTTGGTATTTCTCTCATGATCACAAATGTTTAAGCTCACCAAAGATAAGTGTATGATCGAAGTTCGCTCAGATTTTTGAATTATAAATTCTACACTTCGTTTCTTTCTTGCTCATCGATCCTTGATCTTCTTAAATACTCCCCCATTTCCAAATTAGCCGTTGGATAATATCTAAAGGATTGTCTCCAATCTATCCATTTGATCTGTTTAGAAGATTTGATAGTCGTTGAGTGACAAAAGTATAATCCCAAGTTGATTTTGATGGCCCATACAAACAAAATTTTGGTTTCCATAAGTAGAGTTTCTCCGTTTAGAAAGTTCTTGTCTTCAAGATCCAATTGTCAATAAATTAGATTGATTCAATCAAATCTATCTTGATATAGAATCCAAACTAGATTACTAGCCGTTATATGTTTGGGGCTTGTGCTACGTTTTGTTAAGTTGTCTCATTCTAGACATGTTTTGTTCTGAATCTGTTAGGTTCTAAACTGGTGTCTCATTCTATATGTAAGGTCTGAGAGTGTTCTATCGGAAGTAAAGTCTGAGTGTCTTTCGTCTGAAGTAGAGTCTGAGTGTCTTTCGTTTGAAGTAGAGTCTAAGTGTCTTCCGTCTGAAGTAAACTTTACAATCTAAACGTAAGTTTGAACATATTATGCTTTTAAACATATTTAGCCTTAAGGTTTAGATACAGTCTGAATAAGTTCAGCTTAAGCATTGAGTTTATCTTCTGGTTCTTTCAAGTATAGACTTCGACAATATCCTTTACATGTTCTATCATTTGCATAATCTATTACTCAACCATTAAATATGTTAATAGCCTTTAATTTATTTTTTTATCTTCAAAACATCAGATTTCCCTAACAATATTTTCATGCGATTCTATGATATTCCATGTCATTCGATGATGAATGTATAATCTAGAAGCACTAATCTGAGCTTTCAATTTATGACTAAAACTTTTACTTTATTAACGTCCATATTTTTTGTGTGTTTGAATATAAGTTATGAAGTAAATTATAGTATTAAGTTGTGATCATTAAATGTTTAATTCATTGCAATCGGTCAATTGATAATATAGGTGGAACCTGGGTAGACCTTGGAACTTATGATAGGGCAAGTTCCAAGTTCTAGGATATGCATGGTAAGTTTCATATTCCAAAAAATAAAGAATGTGCTCCAACGGGTAAGTTTTAAGTCTCAAGTGGAACATGTATGAAACTTAAAATCGCTTACCCCTAGCCGATAGGGCATTGAGGTTGCAAGCACCTCGATGAGGGCCGCAACCCTTGCCAACCAAAGGTGAGGGCCCACACTGCATGTATTTTTTTTTTGGAAAAGCTTTTAGATTAATTTTTAATCTAATTTAATTAAAATTTGGGTTAAAATTGTCTTTGGACAAAAATGTCCCTTTCTAGCTAGAATAGTTAGCCAAATGGCGAGTTTAAACTTTTATTTGAAATTCCTATGGCAATTTCAGGTCTTTTTTTTTTTTTTTTTTGAAAAAAAGGATCCACTTTGAATCATTTTTGAGAAATTGATAGAACCTTGGATCCTTATTTGAAAATTTTCCAAGAAATTTGGGTTATGGGACCAAGGACGACCTAGTTCCTCCAGAATTGGACTAGGATAGGCCAGGTTGGGCTAGTCCAAGGTTGGTCTAGGGTCAACCCTAGACCGATGCTTGGCCTTACTATCACATGTTAGAAAGTAGAACAATCAAATAAAACCAACGAAAGTAATATCCGCAAGCATTACACAAAGGAAATCAAATGAGTCATATTCAAGCCCAACGAAGTTGGATGATTTAGTGCAAAATACTCGTATATTACATAGTAAGATTTTATTAAATTGGTAAATTTACAAGTGGGTAAAGAATTGCCAACTATTGAAGGAATTTAACAATGAAAAAATAAATAGTAAATTATCAACCTGTATGGATGTTTGGCATTATAGCAAAATCTTACCTTGGTAACATACAAAGAGATTCAGCAATTTGTATACAATTATTGTCATGCACTTCGATGACTAGTGTTTGGCAAAATTTTTTAAATGAGCGTCTAAAGTGAGGTTATTTTTTTCAAAAGATGGCCTAAGGTGGACATTATTTCAAATAAAGGTTTGAAGTTGCCAAATTAGTCTCAAATGAAGACTTGAGCTTGCTAGTTGGCCAAATTTTTGCTAGTTGGCAAGTACTTGATTTTTTTTTTTTGGGTGGTCGAAAGGGTACCCTTCTAGTAGAGGAAATCACGCTTATTTTTTTCCTTTGGCCCAGAGGGTGGCCAGTCAATTCGGCAACACATGCAGTTTTTGTCCTCCAAGTCCCCCTCCATGAGCATCTCACTTATGTACTTAAGAGTCGAATTGGAGTTTCACCATCTTCTTTAGATTCCACCGCTATGCTATTGGAAGCCGGTGATGCACTAGCAATCGCGTTATTGGGTTCAGCATTGTGTTTGAGTCCATTAACAGGATTCCAATTTGGATGGGATCAAAGTCAATCCATGTCAACCTTTGACTCATTCAAGGAACTGGTATTGTTCATGGTCCGTGATTCAAGACTCTATTATGGATTGGCGTCTATGGACCAAGTTAATCACAATCATCCATTTATTGACTTGTGTAGAACTAACTTTAGGGCAATTTTTTTTCGACAAGTAAAGTTTTATCGTTGGCTTAAGAGGCAAGTGAGCTACCTGCTACATGCTTAAGTCATACAATTTAAACAAGACCCAAATGCTTACATAAAAAACTTGTAATTGCCTAAAGATATTTGGGGAAAATTACCAAAAAAATCATGATATATTGTACTTTTGCTAATTCAGTCATAAACATTTTAATTGTGTCAATTGAGTCCTAAAGTTTTTCAAGTTTCACTAATTGAGTCCATCTAGCCAATTTTGATTGAAAATTGTCAAAGTAAATGACATCGAGACTTTTTTTTTTTAGTATTTTAGTATTTTTGAATTTTTAATATTAAATATTTTAAAGTTTCTCTTCTTCATCTTTTTTTTTTTTTTTTTTTTCCGTTTTCTTCCTTTGCCAAGCCTTGGTGATGGCCGGTGATCGGCCATAGGTTAAGACTGACAAGGGTTGCCCTTGCTAGCCTTAGGTGAGGTCACCCTTGTTGCCCTTGAGTAAGGCTTGTCCAAACTAGATTTGATAGGGTTGAGCTTTGCTTGAAGCTGGCTAGGTTGGTCTTGCTAGCCTTTAGGGATGGTTGGCCTCGCCATCTTTGGGCAAGCCTCGCCTGAGACCAGCCCTTGTGAAGGTTGACGAGGTTGCACCTTACCCTTGCTAGATTGGGCAAAGTTGAGCCTCGCGTGAAGCTATGACTTGCTGAATTTGGCGAGTTGGCAAGATCCTCCCTTGCTAGGTCTTGGCGAGGGTGACCATCATTGGTTGTAGCCTATGGTTGGTCAGTAGTCATTCCCAAGGCTCGACAACCATCGAGAGAAAGAAAAGAAAAGAAAAAGTATTTAAAAATTAAAAAATGTTAAAAATATTCCATGTTTGCGCTAGTTGCACCATGTAGGATGCCCGACATTTATGTTAGAATTTTCAACCAAAATTGATCATATGAGTTCAATTGGCAAAACATGAAAACGTTTAGGACTAACTTGTATAATAAAAAGGTTTATTATTAAGGGTGTGTTTGTTTCATTAAAAGTATTTTACCCGAAAGTGTTTTCTGGATTTTTAGTCATTTGGTTCTCTAAAAAAGATTTGGTCAACGAAAAATACTTTTTGGTCAACACAAATATTATGTATTATTTTAGGAAAACGAATTCCTCTGCCTCAAAAGGTGAAAACACTATCACTTTTCATCTTTTTCTCTCTTACCTTTCACTTTTTCTCCCTAGATTTTTCTAAGGTACGGACTTTGCTGATCAGCTCATTGAAGCGAAATCGAGAGCACGGAGATGTCGGCGGCAAGCATTGCCATGCTCCAGCGAGACGAGGAGCTGAAGCTTTTCGATGACACTAGGGTCGGCGTCAAGGGCCTCGCCGACTCCGACGTCTCCCGGATCCTGTCATTCTTCGTCCACGCCCCTTGGGAGGCCATAGTTGATGCCGTTAACCTTGCAATCCCCACCATCGACCTCGGGGTCATCGTTGACGGCGGCGATGGCGACAGGGATCTCTAGCGGAGGGTTGTGGAGAAAGTCCAGAGTGCGTGCAAGGGCTGGGGGTTGTTCCATGTAGTGAACCACGAGATTCTAAAAGGGCATGTTGGAGGAGATGATCAGAGGGGTGTCACACCCTGAACCTCGAGCGCGCGCACATCCCTTGATGGTTGATCAAATTATGACGTCTCAAGATGCATCGCCAACCAATTCATTTTATTGTACATGCGGAAGCGAAATAAAAACCTCTTATAGCAAAGAACATGGGATAGAAAAACAGGATAACAATTTCACAAACAAACACACTTTCATAAACACATTAAGTTTATATACAAAGCTAGTCTATCTACAAAAGATTGGCTCTAAAAAAGAAGTTGTTCAACAACCTACTAGTTGGACACATTCATCGATCCTTCAGACTCCATCTTTGCAGACTTCGGGGGCTTCGGGTTCTCCACAATCCCATCATGAGGGTCAATTGCACCCTTGCCTAGAGTGGTGTCAACCATAGCAGCAGGGACATCAAAACCCTAAATGGGATATTCCTTATACCCATTGAGCCCATGGCGATATCACACCCTAAATTGCTGAGGTACCCTTTAAGGTAGGCCCTCATCGACCCAGACAATGGCCATCACGAGTTCAAAGACCCAGCAACTCTTGGGGATCGGGACATCTATGCTCCACTAAGTTACTCCCTGAGGCCGACCAAAACGTTTCGAAGGGACTGCCATCTAAGGACTTGAAAAGATTAAGCCCACGACAGGGTGAGACAATATTTCAGCAAGTTTACCCTTTAAACCGCTATTAGGAACGAAATACGCTTAGAGGCAATCTATATGTAACATCCTGAATTTCAGGTTCTATTTTCAATTGAATGAATCAGGCTTTTCATCAACGCGCCTATAGTTCTATTCTTTGAGCTGATCACTCACGAGATAACTAGTCTAATAAGTGAAGCCGTGAATGGATTTTAACGCAATAGACTTGAGAATTCGACTAGGAATCGACTGCTCGGCCGTGCTATTCTGCAAAAATCATTATGGCACAGTTAAAAATCGATCGGAGATCAAAGATAGGTCGATTCGACTGAGATATGTGATCAAAGTGTGGGTGATTCCACTATATTGCAAAATTCTCGTTGATCGATATTAGACCAATTTTTATGTTGTTTTGGTACCTTGTGTCCGCATTTGAAATTTCGAGATTTTCACGATAACCAAGAGTCGCCAATGTGTCAAAGATGTGTAATGTGGCTTGAAAATAATTGACAACGGGTCAATTGCGCTAAAAATTTATAAAAGCTACTCGGTAGGCTAGGTTACGCTAAAATCGCGCTAAATTGAAATTAACCATGAATTTGAACCCAATTTCAGAAATTCAAAGTTTTGTTATGTCATAACTCATTTTGGGAATGTCGACTCATCCTCTGAAGATTTTTCTGCAAATCGAGATTTTTGGCGAAAATTCAAAATATGGCCGTTTTTTATCAGAAAATTCAGGGGGACCTTTTTTTAATCACGTTTTTGGAATGCAAGTTGGTTTTATTGGCAAGAAAAAATATCAATTTGGTCGAGGGCACCTTGATGGAATTTATGGGGACCGAAATGGATCTAATAGAGGATAAATTTGGTTCAATTTGGGGAATTTGGCACCAAATTTGTATGCTATGGCCTCCATCACCTTTGGACCACTTCATTGGTTTGCAAGGGAAGTTTGTGGGCTGCCAAGAGGCTGTGGAAGATAGCCAAGGGCTGTTGAGGCCTCTTCAAGGGACAAGAGGATAGAATGGAAGGTTGATGGACCCTCTAAGTGGCTGTTGTCCCCTTTCTTTTTCAGCACAGCGCGCTTTCTCCATTTTTAGTTTGCCTTGAAGCTCCAAAGAACTAGAAAATCGAGCCAGCCACCCCCTGCCGTTGCAAGCCACCGCTGGACCGTCTGTTGCCACCGCTCGCTGCTCGCACCCGTTGCGCCATCGTGCGAGCCCGTGCTAGTCTGCCATTCATCTCGCCTATTTCGTTGCCGTTCCACCTGTCCCGAGCCATCCATGGTTGTCGTTGAAGCCTTGGCTGCCGCCCGAGCTTGCCTCTGCTGTCGTGAAGCCCCATCGTTGTTCGCTTAGCCCCGCTGGAACGTCACCGTCTCTCCTTGTGGCTCTTGGCTGCTCGAGCAGCTTCTCGGCCCATCAACCAGAACCTAAGGCTAGCAAGCTTCCGTGGACTTCAAGGCCCGTTTTAGGACACTTCCAGGCCTCGTCGAGTTTCGCCGTTTCGGAGTTTGTTGGTCATCTCTGCGTTGCTGTCATCGTGGACTCACTAGATCGCAAAACCGGTGAGTTTACTCACTAAACTCTACTTAGGGAATTAATGATCTTAAGCGTTGATTAGTTTAGGCTAAGTATAGTTTATGTGGTTAGTTAGAACGGATTAGCGATTTAAATATTCGTTTATGCATGTTAGGTGGTTAGAACGGCTTAATTAGAGACTAGATAGATCGTATTATTTATGTAGATTGGTTCGGAAATTTTTCGGGCCTGTCTCGATGTTTAATTAGGCTTTTTTGGTGTAGGTTCCTATTTATTGTATTTAATTGTATTTATTTAATTAATTTTAGTACTTATTTAATTATTTATTATTTTCCAGAAATTATATTGAGATAACCGGTGATCAGAATTTCGTGTTGGTTACAATGGTATGCTTAGTTTATTTAATTGAGTGCTAATTTGTGCAAATTGAGTGGAAATTGTAAATTTGGGTATTTATCCCAAATTTGAATAATTTCGGTATTTAATTAGAAAATACTGTGCGCCAATTTATAACACCAAATATGTGTTTATGGACTATTATAAATAGTGAGATTTTTTGAAAAGAAAGATATTAAAATTTTGGCTCAGGTCGACTGTGTACCTACACATGATTATCTTTATTTGGTATTTTCAACTCGGTGTTTTGTTAGCTTATGAGACCATTTAGTATCAGCTTGTGTGAGTATATTTATCGTCAGCTTATGAGAGTCTCTTTTGCACGTCAACTTGTGAGAGGAGTATACTATATTAGCTTATTAGCTCGATATGTCAGCTTGTGACAACAGTATACTTTATCAACTTATGTGAGCTAAGATCGTTTTATTAGCTTGTGGAAGCATGATTTATATTTATCAGCTTGAGGGAGCTATTATCTATCTATAGCAGCTTGTGAGAGTTATGGCCATATATTGTAGCTTGTGAGAGCAAAGACCGTCTATTTCAGTTTGTGTGAGCAGTGGTCATATCGAATTGATAAATAGTACTGATGATATCGACTTGAGTGGATCAATTGATTGTTGGATGATTTGACTGAGTTGATCGATGAATTGAATTGAATTGATTGGTTGAGTATATGGATTATACTAACTTGCAGGAAGGAACTGAGACGAGGTAAGTCCTCTGTCTTGTGTGTGCATAGACTACCTTTAGGTGTATTTCCTTCCAGTCGGAGTTTAAGGGGTAAACTTGCTGAAACATTGTCTCACCTCGTCGTGGGCTCAACATTTTTAGGTCCTTAGATGGTTGCTTCTTCTGAGCGTTTTGGCCAGCCGAAGAAGGTCATTGAACAGATCTCTCAAAATTCCCTCCATGGGAGCCTGGGAGCCTAGGTCTACGAACTCGTGAGACTTTTTGTCTGGGTTGATGAGGGTCTACCCCGGAGGGTACCCCATCAATTCAGATTATGGTATCATTACGGGCGAAGTGGACCTAGAGAAGGTCCCCTACTAAAGTCTGAGATTCCTATGTCAGTGCTAGAGATCACTTTTAGCAAGGGTACGGCTGACCCTTTTGGTGGTGCAGTGGTAGACTTGAGTTCCCCGGAGCCAGAGACCCCGGAGTCTTCGGTTGAGGGTTCGAATACTTAGAGGACTCGTAGCTTTTTTGTCTTTTGTAGACTTGTAAATATAGACTAGAATTGTATATGACTTAGTCTGCTGTGTATAAAAGTGTGTTGTGATTTTCAAAATTTTGGCCCTATTTTTCTATCCCATCTTTGTTTTGTTTGAAGATTTATTTATTTGCTTCCGCATGTGCATTAAAATAAATAGGTCGGCGACGCGTTCTAAGACGTTGCAATTTAGTCAACCACCGAGGGATGGGCACGCACTTGAGGATCGGGCGTGACACTATACACAATACAGAGGACTTACCTCGCCTTAGTTCCCTTTTGCATATGAGTGCAATTCATATATTATATATGTACAGTAATAACACTCGATCATTTGGAACGTCTCAATTCACATCTCAATCAATAAATCAATTAATCAATCAACTAATCAAGTGATCACAGGAGTCCCGATTATAAGGCCAAATTGTTATGATACGTCCAATACCGTGTCTCACAATTTTATCTCATAATCCGGCACGTCAATTTCAATTAATCACATGTTCCAATTGATTACTGCTTGCATATGCACAATCTACTGACACACATCGGTCTTCTAGCGTAGGCAGGCTTCGGCTCCCCCCTTGAGCATAGCAACATCCACCAACGCACATCAGGACGGCATTCTCGAAGGAGCATTGGTTTAGAATCTACTGCGACTGGTATCCGTTGTCCAAGGGCATCCTATATAGGGGCAATATCCTACCAACGCATATCGGGGACGGGTTCACTTAACTATCACACTATCAATTAATCACGACCAAGGACATTGTGCTTTGCACTCAAATGCCTAAATTAAAATAATGAACTTGGCCTATTTTTTTCTTATTAAAAACATCTAGTAAAATAATCGTGTGTGGGTACGTGGTTAGTTTGGGCAAAAAATGCGACATCTTCCTTTTTAAAAATCCCACTATTTGATATAGCACCTAAAAACATTTTTGACATTAAAAATCGATACTCGGTATTTTTTGATTAAATACCAAATTTTCATAATTTTAAAATAAATACTCAAAATTCACAATCACCACTCAATTAGACAATTTGACAATCAATTGCATAAACTAAGCGCACTACGCAATAAGTACGAAATTCTGGTCACCGACTATTTTAGTATAATTTCTGGAAAATATTAAATAATTAAATAAATAGCAAAATTAATTAATAAATACAAATTAAATAGATAAATACCAATTTAGGCCTAATAATGCTAATCTAACTACCTAAACGGGCCTAGAAAAATAATGCACCATACTCAATAAATAATACAATCTAATTGACCCTTAACTAATCTAATCTAACCACATAATTATCCTAATTAAGCAATTAAATCACTAATCTATCTAAACTAACCACCTAAACCATACTTAGCTTAAGCTAATCAACTTTTAAGTATAATTAACTCCATAAGCAAAGTTTAGCAAGTAAACTCACCGATTTTGCGGGCCCATGAGTTCACGGTGATGGTGACGCCAAGGTGGGCGAGAACCAAGCCTATAGCGACACCAACGACGGTCCGAAAGGGCTCGGAAAACGGCCTAATAGCTCACTGCTAGAGTTGGGCCTTCGGTTCTGTCCAAGGGTTGGATTGAAGGGCTTCACGGCTGAAACGGGCTGGAATGGTGAGGAGGTGGACTAGGCGGCTTGGACGAGTGGTGGAGGGGCTTGATGACAACGGTAGGTGGCTAGATTAGCTCCGACAATCAACGAGCGGGGCACGAGTGACAAGTGTGGGTGGTGGGGATGCGCTGATAGGCGTGCGAGCAGGATAGCAGGTGCGGGAGCTCAGGCAGCGCTCGGTGGTGCTCGGACGGCCAGGAGGGGCGGTTGATGGTGTGAGTGGCTGGCTAGCTGGTTCTCTAGTTTTCTTGACCTCAAAACACAACACTAATGGAGAAAGCACGGCTGAGGAAGAAGAAGAAGGCTGTAGCTTGAAGGGGGGCTACCAAATGGCCACAAAGTCTTCACAAATATCCCATTCACTCATTGCTTGGCCCCCACTTGATCAGCCTATTCACAGCAGCAATTTCTACACCAAAGCTTCTCATAGAAGCCATCCAAAGGGTCCAAAAGTTGCTCCCCTCTGGTGGCTACGAACTTGGACATTTGCCTCTTCAATTTCTCTTCAATTGGACTCAAATTGGTGCCCATAAATTCAGCTAAGGTGCCCACATCATATTTCAGATTTTTCCTTACCAATTAGTCCAACTTGAATGCCAAAAGTGCAACAAAAAACGGCACTCTAATTTTTCCGGTGCAAAACGGCCCAACTTCGATTTTTCGCCAAAATTCCCGATTAGTTGAAAATTTTTCGGAGAATGAATCGATGTTCCTAAAATAAATTGTGACATGACAGAATTTAATCGGGTTCAATTTTGCGGTTAATTTCAACCATGCACGATTTTAGCGTGACCTAACTTATCAGGTAGCTTTTAGGAATTTTTAGCGCATTTGACCATAGATTGATTATTTTTTAGCCACACTGTACATCTTCAATACATTGGTGACTCTCGATTGTCGTGAAAATCTTGAGATTTCAAATACGGGCATATGGTACATAGATGACAGAAAAATCGGTTTAGTGCTGTTAGACAGAAATTTTGAAATTAGATGGAATCACCCACACACTAATCACATACCTCTGTCGAATTGACCTATCTTCAGTCTCTGATTGATTTTGACGGTGCCGTATTAACCTTTGCGGATTAGCACGGTCGAGCAGTTGATTTCTGGTCAAATTCTCCAATCTATTGTGTTTAGATTCCTTAACAGTTTCACTTGATAGACTAGTTATCTTTTGAGTGATCAACTCAGGGAAAATAACTATAGGTGCGTCGATGAAAAGCCCAACTCATTCAATCGAAAACAGAATAAAAAAAATCTTGATGTCACAAGGGGTGCGGAGGTTCTATGAGAGTGAGGGAAGGAAGGAGTAGTACTCACGCGGGAAGGGGAGGAAGGTGCTCTACTTCTCAAATTTCAATTTGTTCAAGGTGGTGGTAGCGGATTGGAGGGACACACTGGTCTGTCAGATGACCCCAAGCCCGCCGGAGCCACATGAATTGCCAAAATCGTGCAAGTACGTCCGTTGAAAACGGTTTACTTGACTCAATCTCCGGCTTTTAGATTGCTCTCGAATAACTCACAGGCCGAATCGAGTAATCAAAGATTGTATGGATACATGTATAGATGCTGCAAATAGCTACATGATGTGGTACTTAGTCTTGCGATTTGAAGAATTTGAGGTCGATTTTGGGCTTTGTGAAGTCGACCATGCTCAAGCTCGATAAATCAAGCTTGAGGCCAGGATATTAGCATGCCCAATCATTAGGTCAAATGTCATTCAATCATTTTTCTGGTCAACACAAATATTATGTATTATTTTAGAAAATCCGTTTATAAAGTAATATGGATTTAACAAATTAATTTGGAAGTAAGAGGCACACTATTGTCTATTGTTAGATCAAATGTCATTCAATCATTTTCAAATGCGATCCAAACACCGGAAAATACTTTTAGTCACGTATCACCAAACAAAGGAAAATTAGCCATTTTCCTGGAAAATGGTTTCCCGGAAAACATTTTCCAAAAACGTTACGTTTTTCGTGAAATAAATATATCCTAAATTGATAAAAGTATAATAGGTTTAAGAACTTTTTGGTAATTTTCCTAAGATGTTTGTGGAGTAAAAATACCATTCTTAAGAAGTCTTCCTTGGGTAGGTTCATTAATACTCGACACAATAACATAAGTGCCAACAACCTTAGGGTAATAATATGTTGAAATTATGTTCATGAAACTTAACATCTTCTGCTTGTTTTGGATACATGACATCACGTCTTGTCATTTCCTTATTAACCAGTAAGGAATATAACGAGTTACCATTAATGATATTCTAAAAACCTCACACACTACGTTTTTTAGGTATCACTTTTAAAGGATGGAGCTTCCGTAGTGTTATTCCCACCCGCTCTCTCATGTCGAGGGTCTCTGGAGTCAAACCATCACCGAGTTCCCAATCGAAATGATACAGCAACTTCGCAAGACCGAGATGAAGCACCCTATCCGCCAACGAAAGTCCGACGCACATTCTTCTGCCTGATCCGAATGGAATTAGCTCAAAGTTTTGACCTTTGTAGTCAATTTTAGATCCTAGATACCTCTCTGGTTTGAATGCTGATGGGTCCTCCCAAGCATCTGGGTCTCTTCCAATGCCCCATGCATTCACGAAAACCTGGGTATCTTTGGGTATATCAAAGCCCATGAAATTGGTTTCTTTTATAGCATTTCGTGGGAGAAGCAAAGGTACTGGTGGATGCAATCTTAGGGTTTCCTTCAGCACAGCTTGCAAAAACGGCATTTTTTCCGTGTCACTTTCTTAGAGTTTTCTGTTCAACCCCACAATCTGGTTAATCTCATCTTTGGCCTTTTTCATTGACACGGGTTGGCGGAGTAGCTCCGCCATCGCCCACTCGATGATGCTGCTTGTAGTCTCTGATCCAGCGAAAAACATTTCCTGCACCATCAATTAGACCCATTTAGTACAAGATCATGTCTTGCTAGGGTTACCACCAATGTTGATTCTTTTGCTATAATTAAGATATTCAGTTCGCTCGAAAATCACTCCCTCAAATCGTGGGCTTAATAGTAAAATTCATCATGCTTCACCTGATACAATCCTTGTCAAACATAGCAGCTCCTATGCTTCGAATTGACAGACAATTGCGCATAAAGAAAGGAACAAGAATTTGATGATTGGATCCAAAAATTGACGAAATGAATCCACTAATGACAACAGAAATATTTATAAAAGGGCAAGAGCAGGTGTTTGATTGGAAAAAATGAAATAAACAACTGGAATGGCAAGAATTAAGTTGCTGAAAATGAATGGCAAGAAAGTGAAGTGTGTTATTTTTATGTTTGTGCGTCTTTTTCCCTTAAGATGTGCTCTTTTTGAAGTCTCGGCTACAACGATTGCTTCACTGCAACTGCCGGTCAACAACTTTAAAAATTGTTCCGTCCTAGAAGTTTGACTACAATAATTGTTCGCGCTAGTTTTATCCTTACAGTCGGTTTGATTCGACCAAATTTTGTGAGCCAATGTCAATACTTCTCGACTCGACCGACATTAACTTGACTTTCATTTATAAGTCCATGGACAAACACTGTTCATTCCTTGTCAACTTAATTTTATTGGCTTCTTATAACCAATGCTGGTGCATCGATTATATTTATAGTTAATATTAAATCACACATCTGATCAACATACTATTCACTCATTCATTGTGGATACCCAACATGTTCTATTAATCAGTCAAATTGACATCGACTTAATTTAATAAATAATTCAATGTGTCTTTCTAGCACTAGATTTTCTTTTTACAAAAAATAACCATAAATCAATCTTATGTTTTCGTAGAACATTCTTAGCTAGTTATTACAAAATGAGCACATATTGGCTAAATCAGGAAAGAATGGTAACATCTTTATAATAGTAGTAGCTTTTTCTTATGCAACGTTCCCTACAAACTTAAAGTGTAAAATGTTTTCATAGATAGTTGATTGGAAAAGGCTAGTTATTATAAAATCTAGTGCTAGAATGTTCTACGAAAACACAAGTTTGTAGAGAATGACACATGATATGAGACACGCGGACCCTTGGAGTGCCTTAACTTTGGCTAAAGGGACACTTAAGTGCCATAATTTACGAAAGGTACACTTAAGTGCCACAATCGGAGTAAAATGGATCACTTGAGTGTCAATCCGGTAAAAATCCGGCTAAAATGTCGACGTGGCACTTTTCCGGCGAACGAGCTTAAAATAACGCCGTTTTGTACGCGACATGGCCAAAACGGCGTTATTTTGGCCGACGTGGCAAAAAAAATAAAATAGATAAATTAAATTAAATTAATTTAAAATATTTAAAAATAATAATTTTAAAATTAAATTTAGTTAAAATATTTTAAATTAATAATTTTGAAATTAAATTTAGTTGAAATATTAAAAATTAATAATTAAAAATTAAAAAAAAGGAAAGGGGGAGGCGGGCGAGGGATTAGCCCTCGCCGCCGCCCGCCGCCACCGACGGCGGGGGAGGGTTGGCCGGGTCGCGAGCCACGGCCGGGGCCGGCGACCCGGCCGGCCGGGCGGCGAGGGCTCGCGAGCCCTCCCCGATCCAGCGAGGGTCGGCGGCCCTCGCCCGGCCGGGCCAGGGGCCGCCGCCCGCCGGGGCGACGGATCCGGGCGAGGGCTCGCGGCCCTCGCCGGATCCGGGCAAGGGCCGCGAGCCCTCGCCACGGATCCGGGGAGGGCACGGAGATCCGGGGAGGGTCGCGGCCCTCGCCGGATCTGGGTGAGGGCTCGCGGCCCTCGTCAGATCTTGACGAGGGCCGCGAGCCCTCGCCGCCGGTCGGCCGTGGTCGCCGACCCTTGGCCAGGGCCCGGCGACCCCGGCCGACCCTCCCCTCGCCGTTGCCGGCCCTTCCCGGTGGCGGCGGGGCGGCGCGCGCGGCCGAGGGCTAATCCCTCGCCCGCCTCCCACCCTTTCCTTTTTTTTTTTTTTTTTAAATTTTTTAATTATTATTTTTTAATATTTCAACTAAATTTATTTTTAAAATTATTATTTTTAAATATTTTAACTAAATTTAATTTTAAAATGATTGTTTTTAAATATTTTAACTAAATTTAATTTTAAAATTAATTTAATTAATTTTTTATTTTTTTATTACATTAGCCTAAAACGACGCCGTTTTGGTCACGTCAGCGTGCAAAATGACGTCGTTTTGGGCGCGCTTCGCCGGAAAAACACCACATTGGCGTTTTGGCCGGATTTTGGCCGGAGTAGCACTCAAGTGATCCGTTTTTCTTCGAATGTGGCACTTAAGTGTACCTTTCGTAAGTTATGGCACTTAAGTGTCCCTTTCGCCAAAGTTATGGCACTTGAAGCGTTCTTTTGCCCATGATATGACCTGCTTGTTAATTGTCAATTAAGTTTACCACCCACTTTACAAACTGAACTGGACCTAATATCCTTAAGATGTTAATCATTTCTTTTTTGCCAAGAGTGGAAGAGAGGGTACCAGAATTATTATGATGACGTTCTGGGAAGAGATTTTGCGAGGGCCTTCTTTTCCATCGCCCTCATAATCCAATACCGCATCCAAGAAGTCATTTCTCGTTCTCATCTCTCCCCTTAGCTTTCGCTCCTCCAACCTCTCTTTTACAAAACCTTCAGCAATCTTCATGGCTCGACCCATGTCCTTCGCCATGCTTGCCTTGATCCCCTGCGGGTCCAACCATTTCAACCACGGCAGGAAGTCGGCTACGTTGGGCTTGCCAGCCCATTCCATGAAACGGTTCATGGCATCGAAGAACTCGGGCCCGTCCTTTGATTTTGGGTCCAACAGATCCCGCGAGAGCACCATATTACCCACCACATTAAATCCCATGAGAAAGAGGAAGTGGGATAAGTCGATTCCTTGCTCTTCATAAAAATTAGAAATTTTAAACGATTAATTATAATTAGAGAATGTATAGCAGAACGTAATGAATGAGACATGAAAAAAAAAAAAAAAAAAATTTATTGCACCAAGTTTTGCAACTAGTTTAAGGAGGGATGGAGGAATCAACCTCCAAGCTGCAACGTTCAAGACAAAAGTTGGATTTTTCAAGCTCAAGTCGAACTTAATAAAGTTCTTGATAAGCTTGTTTTCAGATCTTTTCACTAATAAAACTAAATTAGCATCTGAACTCTTAAAAACTCCAACTTGGGTTCTACAAATAAAATAAAGTGGAAAGTTTACTTCTGCATTCTCTTGCATAATAATGGGGATATACTTGATCAATGCATCAGAAGATATATAAAAACCAACTGCTTGATCATGCTCGAGTTTGACCCAATTCAATGGTAAAGCTACTCGAGCTTGGCATAATTCAACAGTAGAGCCACTCTAGTTCGACTCAAACTCGAGAAGAATGAAAGCAAGTTTGACTAAATAGCACTTTAAACACCAGTAGCTCTTGGACAACTTGAATTATTTATTATTGAATTTGTCAATTACAGTAACAAAACAAAGGGATAAAAGTATCAGCAGTCCTTAAACTTTTACAAAAAGTTTTAATTAGGTTCCTAAATTTGTTGTGCAATTAGATCCTCGAGCCGTATAACTTCTTCTTTGATTTAGTCCTTCCATTAAAGAAGTAAATTTAAATATTGACATGGCGGTTACGTCCTCATTGAAAGCCAACATGGTGTCTTTAGTGACTTCTTAAAAACCTAAAAATAGAATGACATAGAAAAATTGAATAACTAGGGGTGGAAGTGAGTTGTCGCCCGGGGTCATGCAATAAATTGAGGCAACGCTTGGGTTGGTGAATGTTTACTTGGAATGAGATTTCTTTATTTTTATAATCTTTCTTACCCATCTTAGCACTAAGTAAAAAGGAATTCATGTCTCCCTAATTAGTTAGTCTAGTCAGTGCTAACATATGGTGGGGATGCAATATTGATCGTAACCCATGCATTCAAATATTTAAGAGGAGGGCCAACTCAAATTAAAAGATATATAATTTAAGAACTCGATAGTAGGAAAAAGAAAAATAAAGAAGATTCTGGAACTTAATTATACATTTTGCAAAAAAGAAAGGACTGCCGGATCCTTTATCCGTAAAAAGCAAGCCCAATGTTTTCTTAGGTAGATCTAGTTGCAGGTTGCATTCTTTACTGAAATACGATTCTTTTGACAGCGTGGATCGTTAACTCCTAATGGTGTAGAAGTCCCAACATAACTTAACCGTTGATTTTACATATATTAGTAATTGAGAAGAACTTGTGACACTAGTGGGAATATTGTGTAGGGTATAGGCCTTCATCCTCTGCTTATATTTTATAAGGATTTTAAACATTCCTTTCTCTCTCTCTATTGCTTTTTTTTTTTTTCCTTTGAAGAAGAAAACTATTATTTCGGTCATCCAAGGTTACACATGCAACGCAAACGTCCAAAGTAACACGAAGCACGTAAGAAATAACCTGTTGTTACTTGTTTAACCGCCATTTCTTCCTCTAAATACACGACCATGTTGTCGACGCACTTCTGCCTGAGATGGGCTGTCTCGTTGACGCGCTTGGTCACGAGGAGCTCAGCAGAGCAGAGACGCCGGAGAACGCGCCAGTGGCCACCGTAACGACCCACAGCGAGCGAGCCTTGGTCATAATTGAGAGCTGTCATTGCATGGGGACACTTGCGGTCTGCGAACGCGAAGTCATGGCCCTTGAAGAACTCTGCGGCGGCCTGAGCTGATTGGATCACCATGGTGTTCACGGAACCGAGCTTCAACCACGTCACAGGCCCGTGCTTGGCTCGGAAGTCGTGGAGGTTCTGGTGCGGCGTGGTCCCGAGATCGAGGATATTACCGATCACGGGCCATGCGGGGGGCTGAGGGGGAAGCTTGGTGCGCTTCCGGTTGAGAAGGAAAATTAGAAGTGCCGGGAGGAGGAGGCCGAGCCAAAAGAGCCAAGAAGGGCAGTACTCCATTGGCTAAGCTTTGAGCTATTGCTCACCTTGCACTTATGTGATTATTGCGTCGAAAACATGATATTAATATACACTCTTATCCTGTTCACAAGAAAGCAACCCAAAACAATAAAGAAAAAGCAGGAGATGCTATTATTTGCCGTCCACAATATAAAAAGGACAAAACATTAATATATCTTTTGGCTATGAATAGGAGTAAACATGCTGGTCGCGTAGAGTCTGGTGATCCATCCATTTCATTGTATTAGGTTAAATTTTGTTAAAGTATGTCTCGAGTTTAAGCCCAATGCAAAATTACGAATATTCCGAATTGGATATGTTGCGGATGTTCGAAATCGAGCAAAGAAGATCCGAAGATCAACTTCCCAAATTTGAATATGCGTTGGAGAGTCTGGCTACTAAAATAGGAAAGTCCAACTTTGACTAGGATTTGGATTTTGTTTAAAATATAGATATGTTTTGGATAGGAAACAAAATCCTATGAGAAGTTGGCAAAAGAATAAGGGTTTTACTTATATATAGACTTAAGGCCATGGGTGATAGGTGTGGATCACAAATTGTCTTGAAGCGCCGCGTGAGTGCTTGGTGTTCCGCCGTTGATCGTGAAGAATTGGTCTTGAAGCGCTGTCTCATTGTCGAGTGCTTGGGAGGGATTTTCTTTGTCGTGAATTACATCCAAGAAGGTTTAGTGTTAAAGCCAATTAAATCTTGTGGTAAGATTTGCGTGTAATTCCTTCGTGAGATTGAGAGATTATTTCTTGAGGAATTTCGAGGCTAAACACTGTGTGTGTTATTGGGTGTAATTGGGGCTTGGGAAACACTGAGAGAGTGTTTGAGTGACTTGAGTGTGTAATCTCCTTGTATTGCTTGATTTATAGTGAAATTCGCTGCTGCTCTCCCCGTGGACGTAGGTCTTTATGACTGAACCACGTAAATCTAGTGTCCGATTTATTTTCTTTTTCTGTTTATATTATTGTTTGATCGCTCGCCCTATCGCAACTAGTGGTATCAGAGCCAGGCTTGGCTAAGTTGAAGCGAATCGATGGCGACAGAAGAAGTAAAAGTGAGAATCGACAGATTTGATGGGAAGGATTTTAGTTTCTGGACGATGTAGATTGAAGATTTTCTTTATCAGATGAAACTGCACTTGCCCTTGTTTGGGGAGAAACCAGCGACGATGAAGCAAGCTGATTGGGATTTGCTGGATAGACGAGCTATGGGTGTTATTCGACTGACGTTGGCTTGTAACGTCGCGTTTAACATTCTGAAGGAGAAGACCACTGCTGATTTGATGCAAGCCCTATCGGATATGTATGAGAAGCCCTCTGCGATCAACAAGGTCTGTTTGATGCGACGTCTGTTTAATTTGAAGATGAGCGAAGGTGCGTCAGTTGCTGATCATATTAATGAATTTAATGTGATTGTTAGTCAATTGAATTCAGTTGAGATTGACTTTGAAGATGAGGTACGTGCTTTGATTCTGTTATCATCATTACCTGATAGTTGGAATACTACCGTTACTACTGTTAGTAATTCCTTTGGGTCAACAAGTTTGACGTTTGATGGGGTTCGAGATTTGATTCTGAGCGAGGATATTCGTAGAAGAGAATTTGGCGAATCTGTATCTACTTTTTTTTGTAGGTGAAAATAGAGGAAGATCTGTAACACGTGTGGGTAATAGTAGTACCAATATGAACAGACGTATTCAGTCTAGGACTGCTAATGTTGTCTGTTGGAGCTGTGGTAAGAGGGAGCATCTTAGAAGGGATTGCCTTAAGCTGAAGAATGAGAAGGGTAAGGAAATTGTAGTTGATTCTGCAGATAATGTTGCAGCTGTAGCAGATAATGCCGATTATGTTTTGTCTGTCACTATTGATTCATCACTTGATGGATGGATTATGGATTCTAGTTGTTCTTTTCATGTCACACCAAATAGAAACTGGTTTATCACTTATCAGTGCACGGGTAGTGGTAAAGTCCAGTTAGGGAACAGCGCTAAGTGCGATGTTGTGGGTGTTGGTAATGTTAAAATCAGAATGCATGATGGTATCGTGAGGACATTGACTGGAGTGAGGCATGTTCCGGAATTGAAGAAGAACTTAATTTCCTTGAGTGCCTTAGATTCAACTGGTTGCAGGTATTCTTCAGAAGGTGGAGTTCTGAAGGTTGTTCAAGATGCCCTAGTGATAATGAAAGGAATTAAGCATAGAGGCCTGTATAAACTTCAAGGTGAGACAATGACAGGTTTCGCCCTGGAGACGTCAGATGCATTTATTCGAGAGTCTATTGACTGCTCGAGGAAGACCTGGGTGTTTGTGCCAAGGCACAAGTTTGATGCTGGTGTCAGGATCTCGCAGTCAAGAGCTTTGATCGAAACGGAGACTGGTAAGTCGATCAAGCATGCGCGGACTAACAATAGCATGGAGTTCTGCTCGGAGCTGACAAATAAATTCTGCATGAAAGAGAGCATAGTGAAACATCGCACTAGTGCTAGTAAATCACAACAATTTGCAGAATTGATGAGTAGAACATTACTAGAGATGGCCCGTAAAATAATCTCTAGTGCTGGTATTGCTAGGAGAATCCTAATTGATGTGCTAAGTACGATAAGCTGCCTGGTGAATAGATCCCCATCAACTGCTATTGAATGGCGGACTCCTAAAGAAGTGTGGTCAGGCAACGTTGCTAGTTATTCTATCATTAGAATGTTACGTTGCTCGTATTATTTTCGAGTGAGTGATGGTAAGCTCGATGGGAGGGCAATGTGCATATTCCATGGCTATGCACAAGGTGAGTGGGGCGATCAGTTGTGGTGCCTAGATATAAATTCACCTGTTAACAGCAGAGAAGTTACTTTTGACGAGTCTCCAGTACTTCTGGCTAGGAGTGATTATAGTAGTGTTCAAATGGATCTGAACGGTGTTCAGCTTGAGGTGGAGTTGCGACCAGAAACTCCTGAGGTAGCGAATATGAGTACTAGCAAAGTAATCGACACAGATGATGCTCATAGTGAGGTGGAGCCTATAGAGCCAACGGTTGCTGTAACTGTTGAAATTAACAAGGTACGTGTTCAATCTCCTGACAGATATGGATGCAATAATGGTTTTGCTTTATCTGCGGTTAAGGAGGTTATATCGGAAAATCATTGCGGAGCAGTTAAAGGTGCATGTTGAGTTGGTATTCTGATGAGGTACTCGGTTATGGCGAAGTTCAAGCGCTTGGACTTGGACAATAACTGTGGCGGTTGAGCCCATCGGGGGCTAGGGGAAAGCAGCAACAGAGTTTGAATTTTTGCGAAGCGATTGCGACTTAGCTCAAACATCGAGCCAAGGTGGAGATTGTTAAAATATGTCTCGAGTTTAAGCTCAATGCAAAATTACGAATATTCCGAATTGGATATGTTGCGGATGTTCAAAATCGAGCAAAGAAGATTCGAAGATCAACTTCCCAAATTTGAATTTGCGTTGGAGAGTCTGGCTACTAAAATAGGAAAGTCCAACTTTGATTAGAACTTGGATTTTGTTTAAGATATAGATATGTTTTGGATAGGAAACAAAGTCCTATGAGAAGTTGGCAAAAGAATAAGGGTTTTACTTATATATAGACTTAAGGCCATGAGTGATAGGTGTGGATCACAAATTGTCTTGAAGCGCCGCGTGAGTGCTTGGTGTTCCGCCGTTGATTGTGAAGAATTGGTCTTGAAGCGCCGTCTCGTTGTCAAGTGCTTGGGAGGGATTTTCTTTGTCGTGAATTACATCCAAGAAGGTTTAGTGTTAAAGCCAATTAAATCTTGTGGTAAGATTTGCGTGTAATTCCTTCGTGAGATTGAGAGATTATTTCTTGAGGAATTTCGAGGCTAAACACTATGTGTGTTATTGGGTGTAATTGGGGCTTGGGAAACACTGAGAGAGTGTTCGAGTGACTTGAGTGTGTAATCTCCTTGTATCGCTTGATTTATAGTGAAATTCGCTGCAGCTCTTCCCGTGGACGTAGGTCTTTATGATTGAACCACGTAAATCTAGTGTCCGATTTATTTTCTTTTTCTGTTTATATTATTGTTCGATCGCTCGCCCTATCACAACAAATTTGATTCTTATTTCATTGGAATAATTTCGTTTTTGGTCAAACAACTTACATGAATTATGCAATCAAATCTGTAACTCTTAATTTGTTCATTTAAGTCCTACAACTTTACTTCAATACCACAAAATTATGATGTCTTGTTCTTTCTTGAGTTTCACGGATTGGTTTATCAACTAATTTGTCCTATCAAAATCAGATAGTTATGTATTTACTTTTGTTGAGAGTGTACAACAGGTGTCCAATATCTTTACCTTAGGAGATTGCTAAGAAGGAGCACAAGTCTAAGCCTAGTAACATATCTAATTGGACATATCTTTACTCAAAAGCTCAAAGCAATGAGTTATTGGTCAACTAGATATATTAATTACTTTACACTGCATCAATTCTCCACTGTGGGACTTCCCTTCCCTAACACAACTTACATATGAATCTCAACAATCTCCCCATCATGTATGAGCTCAATGTTAAGTATGTTCCCCCTTAATTCATGTATCTTTCTATATTAACTTATCTCAACTTGAATCTCCAACATTCACCTTCATCCATGTTCTTTTTCATCGGACCGTACCATGAAAACTGCCATTGGATTGCGTTGCAACACCACAATACACATTGCCCGGAAACTGTGTTAATCACTAATCTCCCCATCACGTGTGAGCTCAATGTTAGGTTTGTTCCTCCTTAATTCAAGTATCTTTCTACGTTAACTTATCTCAACTTGAATCTCCAACATTCACCAACATCCATGTTCTTTTTCATTGGACTGAACCATGAAAACTACCATTGGATTGCGTTGCAACACCTTAACACACATTGCCTGGAAACTGTGTTAGTCACTAGATTCCTACTTACATATGTATCTCAACAATCTCTCCATCACGTGTGAGCTCAATGTTAGGTCTGTTTCCCCTTAATTCAGGTATCTTTCTACATTAACTTATCTCAACTTGAATCTCCAATATACACCTTCATCCATGTTCTTTTTCATTGGACCGAACCATGAAAACTACCATTGGATTGCGTTGCAACACCACAATACACATTGCCTGGAAACTATGTTAGTCACTAGATTCCTTTCTTTGAGATAACTCACATGTATATCTCAAAAATCTCCCCATCACATATGAGCTCATTGTTAGATTTGTTCCCCTGGACTTAGGTATCTTTTTATATTTAACTAATCTTAACTTGAATCTCCAACACTCAACTTTATCCATGTTTTTTTTTCTTCGAATCGAACCATGAAGACCACCATTGGGATTGTGTTATACCACAACACACACTGCCTAGAAACTGTGTTGGTCACTAGATTTCTTTTCTTGAGATATCTAGAATAGATTGGGAGCTGCCAATCTACTATTGGCTCCAACACCAATGTTTGGTAGTCTTGCACTTCTCTCATCTCAGAAGTTTACTCAAAGGGTGAGACTTTCTCTCATATTTATAAACTAACCACTAGACAATTCCATAATTGATGTGGGATAACTCCAACAACTTTTGCCTTAGTAAGATGGCTTGTCTTTTTCAAAAACATCATATATATAAGTCCAATCATCAATTTGATCGAAATTTCCAATCTTCACTATTTAAAGGACTTTTTGATGCTGACACCTGAATTTCACTGATGGATTTATCATAAATTTGCATCTCATAAATTTGACCCATGACAAAAACAAAACAATCGGTTTATACAACATTGCATTCATTTTTCTCGTGGCATTCCTTTTGCACATATAAACTAGAGGCATGATCTTTCATTTATAGTTAGGTTTCAGTTCACATAGGTCATTCGTGCATATGATAAATATTAGGAATCTCCTATACTCTTTGACTAGGGACAATGTAGTACGAGAACCTTGGGTTCCATGGCAAAAATTATGATCACTCCAAAGAGCTATAACAGCACCAATTCACACTTGGACCCAACTTCTCTTGATTGATTGAAGACCCAAACAAGCTCAAAACGGTTGCAAGATAAGTATCATGATGATTTTGAGAAAAAAAAGTATCACGACGAGCATCTTTACATCTATTTTCAAACAATATATGGCTCATGTGCTAGTTCCAAGAATAGTTCCTAAATTTGCATTTTTTCAAGGAATGTTGGATGATCTTGCACCAGGATGCTTGGACAAAAAGACAATGTTGTCAAGCCTTCAAAACTGAACTTTTCAATATCCGTTTGGTCTAAAAATTTTACACAAGCTTCATCCGCTTGTTGACTAACTCCCCCCAACATTTTAGTGCAATCGAATGAATGAGGAGTGTGTATTCATTGTTTTCATGCGATTGCTCGGTCAACTCGTCTCTAATCCAACAAGCTCACTTTTCCTTCTTTAATTTAGTTGCTACTTTCTAATTGCCAATTGTCATGACCTTCTTAGAGGTGGACCACTAAGAGAAAGTTAATGGATTACCATGCAAGTACGAATGGTTACTCATTAAAAAGATGGTACAATTGCCTAATGTGGGCTCTCTCAAACCCCCAACAATCACAACTTTGGGGTTTTAATTAAATTATTTAGACATCCAATTCAATTCATTTAAGAATTGCCATTAGTCTACTATGGTTGATTAAAAATCCGAGTCAAATGTGAGAGAACACTTTACTTTTGTGAACTAGAGATTTCATGGATAGGGGACTTGATTATGCTAGATAAACCTATCTCCCTTTGGCACCTTCGCTTTATTTCACAAAATGTTTTGCAAGTAGCCTTGATTGATTTGGTCTTAAACCACTAACATGCGATGGATGATCATACAGGTATGGAAACAAGAAAATAACACTATCAAAATGATAAATAAAATGCTTGAGCAGACAGAAAAACTTGATGGGAATGATCTCTTCTTTTTTTGTTTTTTCTTGTTCGTTTTCTCTTTAACGTTAATCACCTTTTTGCACTCTTGAAATCCAATTTAGAGCTTGCAGAACTTCATATTTTTTGTTACCGGCTGCAAATGGATATAGAAATTTCTCCAATTGTGCCCCCTACTTGGGCATGATCAAGAATTTGAGGAACCTTCAAGGACTTCCAAATCAATGCAAAAACCCATTCTCCAGTTTGCTTTTTCAGAGAATGATGTAAGCGAGACGAGATAGTTTTGTTTCTCCGCATCTTCATAATTGTTTCACCTTGACCTTCATTTTTCTCCCTCTGTGGTGTGGCTCTTGACGGGATAGTTTCAAATTCACTGTCTTTTATCTTTAAGTAAGTTAATAATGAATATCTGTAGCGTTCAGGGTAAAAGAACTAGAATGCCCCCCGTTATTGCGATATATGTACTCTTCCCAAGTGATTTGTCAAATGAGATGTGCCACAGTCGTGTTAGGGGCTGTGCTTGGAATGCGGTTGCCTTGTGTCCTCCCAGGATTGTCCATTAGGTCCAATGAGTGGACTTTCAGTGCTCGGAGTAGATTCCCCCAGTGAGACTCGTTCTTCGTTTACATGTTTCCCGTGAGTAAATATCTCAAATGGGAATTCCTGCAATTTGCAGCAAAAAAGGCTTCTCTTTCTTCTCAAAAACAGATATCCCTTTCATGAAAAGGAGTGACATGCATAAAATGTCTAAATACTAGGAATTTACAAAATGTGCAAGTTTTGTCATTGCAATGTTTGGGAAGAGATTATTCACAAAATGTAGGGGAAGAGATTATTCATTTACTTAGAGAATAGGAAAAGCTAAAGAAAGAAATAAACTATACAGAAGCATTTTACTCATAGGAAGCAAATAAATCTGAGAGATTAGCAAGGAGAGTGAAATTCCCTAATCAAATTGCAATGTTTTAGTAAAATAATAGTATTAATGTCTTGTGACAATATGAAGAATAGTTTCAAATTGAGAGGTCGATTGTGTTACCTACACATATAGAACTTTCTATATTCATTGAAAGAGTAGCTATTCGTAATGCATGAGCGCGTATTGTGTGTGACGCACGCGCGCACGTCTAGTTGCTAACTAATTGGACGTCACAGTGCCCGAATTAATTCTAGCTAATATTCATTGGTTTTATAACCTAAGTTGTGATTCCAAACTTGTCATACCCAATATTCATCCCAAGAATTTAGATAATGATTCCCTATTATTTGGGAAAAATAAAAATAAAGAACGAATCCTTCCACGAACAGCAGTAAGCATATATATTGACTAAGCAAATTATTTCATTGAATGATAATTATAACAACATCCATTGTGTCATGAAGAAACCAAAAACTAGAGACGCATTAACCCTCTTCAGATCGCTCTCCACGTGTATCAAGGGTAAAAGTTGAGAATTAACGCAATGTTAAAAATTTTGGAGAATAGTTTTCGAAACAGTTTCCAAATAAACCTGAAGAAAAGAATAGATGAAAATGGCCATATTCTTCCTAAAAGATTGATATGTGGGGAAAGTGATTTAATTAGAAAATGATGCACCGATAATTATACCCATTTTAAATAGTTTCAATTATGATTTTTTACAGTTGATTGGTATTGCATATAGCACGTGGTTAGGACATTCCAAGGAGGCGGCTATTTTTATGGAAAAAGAGTGAACGTAGGCAACTTAGTCCAATCCTTCTAATTTATTACTCTTAATTTATTATTATTGTTAATTTAATCGTCTAAATAAACATGGATTTCAATTCAACGCCAGCCTTTTCATTGCCTTTGCAACTTGCAAGCGTGTAAAACGAGTAAACTCTAGAAGCACGAAATATCTTAGACAAACCAAATTAGTGACCTAGTATGTACACTCTGTTCCTCTAACTCCCCCAAAACTACAGAACATTTATTCTTGTGTTGCCCTTGGACACAATGTCTTTGGAACCACTCCCAAGTACGGATCAACACTTCGGCTTACAACGCACACTGAATTGATGTATGGATAGTTGATTTACTAAAACAGAAAAGGGACATACCAGCATTTGAGTATATCGCAGGCCTCCTCTGGGAAATTTGGAAGGTTCGGAACCACTTTGTGTTTCATCATCAACGCACACACCCGGACCAGCTTGTTGAAACAGCCTTCGCCCTGGCTCATCTCCAGATCAGCACTCAGCAACAGGAATCGAGAAATTGCACCACCTGGCTGAACCCTAATTGGATTTGGCTTCCACCACAGAAGGGCACGGGGAAGGTTAATTTGGACGGAGCTTTCCCTACTGCGAATCACATGGGCGCGATAGCAAGCATTGCTCAAGATCACACCGGCATTATGATTGGAGGCTTCACCCGCAGCGTTTCAGTATCCTCTGCTCTCGAGACGGAGATCCAAGCATTATTATGCACTCTCAAGGATCTATTACAGCAACAAAGAACTGAATCTCACCTATTGTTGGAATCTGATAACCTCATTTTGGTGAAAACAATCAATCAGTGCCGTCCGCCGCCGTGGGAGTGCCATGCCCTCTTTGCCGAAAGCGAAGAGCTGTTGCAATGTTTCCAAAACCTCAAGGTGAAGCACTGCCACCAGGAAGCAAATGCCCTAGCTGACTAGGCCGCCAAGGCCCACGGAAGAGGGTCCCTTTCGCCTAATTGGATCAATTCTCCTCCTCAACTTATGATAGACATGCTTTGTAATGAAGCCCTAGTTAAGGGTTGTTCCTATTTTCCTACATGATTCACAATATAATATCTTTTTCGACCAAAAAAAAAAAAAACTTGTTATACATACCTGAAATCTCTGGCCTTGGAATGACTCGACTAATGAGAGTGAGAGAGAGAGAGAGAGAGAGAGAGAGAGAGAGAGAGAGTGGCATCTTTCATCATCAGCATTGCAAATTAGAAGCTCTTGTGACAAGAACTAAGGGGGGCACAGTGTGTTGTAATTATTATTGTAATCATAGGTTTTAATGGCTCAACGTTAAGGAAACGTCTCTTCAATTCACACGTTTTTCAATTTACATACAACAACTATGTCTCTTTGGATCATCCCTAATTGTTGCAGTTATGGGTTAATGACTCTTTGTTCTCCTGTATTTTTTGATTTAATAATGTTGTTATTAAGGGTTAATGGCTCAACTAATGTGAGCATAATTGGTGTGACTCTTGAGTTCATGTCCTTTCAGTTTTCTACAGCTAGTTCCCTTGTCTATAAATAGATGTGTCTTCTTAATTCAAAATAACAACAAAAACTCCCCAAAGTATTCCTCTAGTTTTTTAGTAATTTCTTTAAGTGTGCTGATTTAAAGAAGTGTTCAATAGAATCTTGCTCATATAGTGCTTATACAAATGGGTTTGAGGTGTTGTATTTTGAGAGGCATAGTTCATGAAACTAATTGGCACTATTGACATGAATTAATCGCTTTAAGGAGATTTGATTTGCTGTGCCTCACCTCTTGTTTATTTTGCTATTGCTTTCTTGGAATTATTATTATTTTCCCCAATATGTATTAATATTTCCCACAATCTTAAGGTGATTATCTTTTACTGTTTGTTGGGTTTATCAAAAAATCGGGATGACTAATAATAATCAAGTACCCAATGATGTTTGGAATGTTTGTGATGACGTTCATATGTGATGTGGACATCGAGCCATATTGAGGAGGTGGTGCTAGAGACCCATTGTCTATTCCTACTGGTTCGATTACTCGAGCGCGGACCAAGCAATTTAGGTAAGCTGTTAGCGTCATGGTTCGTGATCTTCAGTGTGGAGATGGCCTTGGATCAAATCTTGAAGAATCTTGGGAATCTTGGTGCAATTTGATTATCCGGTCACCAAAAATTGGACCAAGTTAATATATACATATACGTGTATATGTATACATGTATACATATACACGTATATGTATATATGTATATTCCCGTTTAGGTATATTCTAGAATATGACGCATTAGATTTCTACGGTTGGTTTTAGGGTTTGTGTGGCGGCTAGAAAATCTATATAAAGGATTTGCCAAATTTCTTTGGAGAAAGAGATATATTTTATTTTTGAGGAAAAAAATTGGAGGTTTTCTTTTACTGTTCTTTTGAGAACTTGACCTTATCAAGATTCCCTTGTGACAGTCGATTCGACTTATCGAGTGAGATAGCGAATTCTTTCACTCGTGGCGTCTATAACGTTGGTTGGTTGACACGTGTTCGTCGACATGTCACGTTTAGACCGAGGTTGCCAATCACAAGTTCGATTGGAGGTTGAGGTTTGCAATTTGCACCATCCAGGCCTTTGTAGAACGATCTTTCCGCAATGATTCACATCAATATGGCTATTTCAATGAGTGAGGTTCAAACCTCATGGCCTAGTGTTGCGGCAACAAATGCTGCAAGCTTTCAGGCTGAAACCATTTATGGTGGTACCGGTAGAAGTCGCTTGACTGATACACTGGGGATTGTTTTTCAAAGAAGTACATATCCAATGGTTTATGGTTCAATTTCCAGTGAGATGGTTTAATAAGCTTTGCCTAATCTGATGATACCATCTCCAATAACTTCGAATGAGAAATTGTATGAGTTAACTAGTGTGGGATTTAAGCAATGGTAATAGAAGATGTTCTTTTATTTGACCACATTGAATTTAGTCAAGTACTCATTAGAGGTGTGCTCAATAATTAGTCCATATGAGCAAGATGTCATGATGCATGGGAAGCTGGAGCATTGGAAGCACAAGGATTTCCTACGCCGAAACTATATCCTTAACTGTCTAGCAATTTCCTTGTATCATGTTTATTGTAACATTGAAACTACTAGACAATTATGGGAGTCCTTAGAAAAGCAATACAAAGCTGAGAAAAGTGGTAGCCAAATTCTTGGACTCAAGATAGTGGATTCTAAATCTGTCATGAACTATGTCCATGAAGTACAAATGATTTTGAACATCTTTGTTGAGGAAATGTTCTTAGTGAATCATTCCAAGTGGTGTTTATTATTGAGAAGCTGCCTTCGGGTTGGTCAGACTTTAAAAATATATGAATGGCAATAGGAAAGAGATGAGCCTTGAATATCCCATTCCGTGCCTCATAATCAAGGAAGATAATAGGTGGAATGCATATCCTTCTATGGAACCAAAGGCTAACACTATTGAGTTTTCCAATTCCAAGAAAGATACAAAGAGGAAAAAGTTCTTTCAAGGAAAAGGCAAGCATAATGAATAATCTTGAAATTCCAAGGGACATGTTTTGTTTGTAACAAGCTTGACCATTGGGCCAAGGATTGCAAAAAGCGCTTGAACAAAGGCAAGGGCAATAGTGTAGTCAAGTAGCTGAATCTGATAGATTAAATAGAGGATGAGAGACTGATTGTTGTGGTTGTGTATGAGGTATCCTTGGTATTAAATAATACTAATTGATGGTTGGAAACAAGTACCACAAGTCACATTTATGTGGATAAACACCCGTTTTCATCTTACAAGAAGGCTGAGGAAGAAGAGAAGTTTTTATATGGCTAACTCTACATTAGCAAATATTGCTAGAAGAAGAAAAGTGATATTGAAATTCACCCCTAGCAAGGAAATCACCTAGCTAAATGTGCTGCATATATTGAAGATCCAGAAGAATCTAATTTCTAGCCCCATACCTGTCTAAAAAGAGTTTCAACATTTTATTGGAATTGGATAATTTTGTACTTTCCAAATAGGGTGTATGTGGGAAAATGGTACTTGTGTAATGACTCGTTCAAAGTAAATGTGGCTGTCATTGATGTAAACTTGAAATTCTTGTACTCAAAGACTATCGATAATGAGAAGTCTTTGGTTTACACTATTGTGTCTTCTTATCTATGGCATGGTAGATTACGACATATAATCTATGCTACAATGAAAAATATAGCAAAATTGGGGCTAATTCCAATGTTTGAGTTGGATGTCCATCATAAGTATAAGACTTGTGTTGAGGCTAAGTTTGTTAAAAAAACCATGCAAATTGGTTGAAAGATCGAGTGAACCTTTACAATAATCTGTAGTGATCTATGTGATTTAAAATTCGTAAAAAGTAGAGGTAAAAAAAAGTATTTCATCACTTTTGTAGATGACTTTACTCAATTTTGCTATGTTTATCTGTTAACTAGCAAATATAAGGTTATGAGCATGTTTATTAAGTACAAAAATGAGGTCGAGAACCAATTTGATAAATGAATTAAAGTGCTTATGTCACAATCTCGACTCCATTCTTAGGGTCTTGAGTGATAGGGGTTATTTCATGACGTCTTAGGCTTATCGCCATCTCGATTCATTTTGTTATCATGCACATGTGGAAACGTGAATAAACAACTCCTCAGACAAACAACTGCTAGAAGATTGGGATAAATGTTACACAAAACATACTAGTTTATATTATGACATTACTTTTACAAACCTCTTTTCTATGGGGTTCTCTTTCCTTTTTGCATCACACTACAAGTTTCCATAAAGGCGAAAGGAAATTACTATCTCTTTGAACATGACTGTAGTTCCCAAAATTGACGTGAGACTTCTATGCCTATAAGACTGAAAGATGAGAAAGTGAGTCTTGGGAACTCAGTAAGTAAAATTCTTAGTTCTCTACTAGGAAAATATCTTGTCATCAAAGTCTAGCAAGTATAACACTCATAAATAGTGTTGATGGCAGATTAACCACAAATCATATGTCATGCTTTATTTAAACACATGCCATCCATGTCAAAACTACCATCGGCTTAACAATAATTCATGGTCATGCATAATTGGCATTCATGCAAATTTATATATCTTCGTCCTAGCTTGACTGGAGCTTCTAGCTTATTGTTGGGCTTCCTGGCTCGACCAGGGCATCTTGGCTTGACCAAGTCTTCTTGGGGCTAGCTTTTCTAGGCTTCTGGATTCAAGACCTAGGCATTTTGGCTCAACTAGGGCATCCTAGCTCAATTGAGGCATTGCTACCTACGTTGTGTGGTGGTAGGCTTTTTTTTTTTTTCTCTTTAAGTACAAACGTATATACATCATACAAGTTGGTTCTTATCTTTTCTCTTAGCCGACACATACATGGCCTGAAGGTGTGCTCATCTATACGTGTGTGCCATGAATTCTTATACTACACAAGTAAACATGTTGAGAATGACCTGTGATTTGTGATTTGAATCGATCACTAAGCGTTGATCCCTGCATCGTACATGGTTTGGAAACAGCATGTCTCAATGCTAATCCAAAACCTTGAGGCTTGGGTACACCTCACTTTCATGAAGATCCTTAAGCTCAATGGACCTCGGCTTCAACACAACGTGAACATACTTCATGCTGTGAATGACCCTTAGGTCGTGGCTTGATGCAAACGTCAAGCACAAAGTCCTCACACCAACAAAGGCATAAAACCGGCATACTTTAGTGCCTTATCAAGATCTCGCAGGCTTGAGTGATCCTCATATTGATCAAGACTTAGAGATTGCGACGGTACTTAATATGTGGCAAGGAAAGTATGTCTATCTTCGTGATATAACTTCGATCGATGTTACATGTTTCCTGGACTTATTTCCACATTCATTTTTCAGTATTTGATTTGTTCGAGTATCGGTTTGATTTTTAGGAATTTATTTCCTACATCATCTAAATTTTGAAAACTTCAAGTTGACTTCTACAAATAAAATTGAGTGGAAAGTTTACTTATGCATGCTTTTTGAAATTTATAGAGATGCACTTGATGAATGCAACGGAAGATATGTAAAACCCAACTTCTTGATCATGCTCGAGTTTGGCTCAATTCAATGATGAGGCTGCACGAGCTTGCAATAATTCAACGGTAGAATCACTCTAGTTAGACTTGAACTCGAAAAGAATGAAAGTGAGTTGGACTAAATAACATATTTAATCACAGTAGCTCTTGGGTAAGTTGAGTTATTTACACTAGTTAATTTGTTGACTTTGTCAATTACAGCACACAAAACCAAGGGATAAAAGTATCAGCAGTCCCTAAACCTTTACAAAAGGTTTAATTAGGTCCCTAATTTTTTTTGTACAATTAGATCCTTAAATCATATACTTTCATATCCAACATGGTCATTTCATTAAAAAAAAAAAAAGAAACAAAAGTACTGACATGACACTTAAGTCTTTCAGAATGTAAATACGATATTCTATGTGGCATTTAAAACTTCTTTAAAGAGAATTGCACAAAATTCATAAGTATGGAAATTTTAAAAAATAAATATTAAAAAATGAAAAATAAGGAAATTTGATAATAAAAAAAAGAAACGAAAAAAAGAAGTATCGTTACTGAAGTAGGGGGGACGCGCTTGGATGGGAGGTGGGAGTTGCAAACGGCATTTACTCAACGACCCATGTCGTGCCGGGAGGCTGCCGCCCACCCTAGCCAGCCAGCCCTCTATTCCCTTGTGCGTAATTATTAGTTAGATTTCTTTTTTCCTTATCCGTATCAGCACTACGTTTAAAAATAAATAAATGTCACCAAATAAGTTAGTGCTGTTAGTGCTAACTTATAGTGCTGGGGAGACATTCTTCATTATCATTCCATCTACACATCTATAAGGTGGGTAAACTTGAACTAAAAGATGTATAATTTCGAGGACCAAATTTACACACAAAAATGATTCTGGAACCTGATTGAACACTTTACAAAAGTTCAAAAAACCATCGTTCCTTTATCCCTAAAAAACAGGCCCATTATTTTATTTTTTTGAGTGAAATCTAGTTGTGATTTGTATTCTTTACTAAAATACATTATTTTGACGCAAGGGATCATTCCTATTAGCCGCACTTTTGTAGAAGTCTTAAGATGTCTTCATCATTGATTTGACCTATATTAATAATCGAGAAGTGGTTGTCACACTAGTGGATATATAGTGTAGTGTATATGTTATAAGGAGCTAAAGAAACGTCCCCCTCCCCACTCTCTTAAAAAAAAAAAAAAAGGTCAAAAGGAACACCAAGCACGCGAGAATTTCTTCCTCTGAGTACACGATTATGCTGTCGACGCTCTTCTGCCTGAGATGGGCAGTCTCGTTGACGCGCTTGGTTACGAGGAGCTCACGCCGGAGCGCGCCAGTAGCCGCCGTAACGACCCACGGCTGGATTATATACGGATGGATCATGGTAGTTAATGGGTTTAATCTATGACTTGATGGGCCTAAGTGAGCCCGTCCGTCCATGTTGGGTCTAAAAGCCCGGCCCGCAAGATAAGGGCCCATGAATGAATAGTTGAGATATGAAAGGGTGCGTTGAAGGGTTGCATCTTTTGGATGAATTGTCACGTTGAAAAATTACATTAAAAATATACATCTTTTGGGAGGAAATGTTTTAAGAGAGAAAAAGAAAAATGAGACGTACCTTTTGGTGTACGTACATCTTTTTCCAAAAGCAGAAAAACTCTCTCCCTCCAAAAAGTGACGTATGAACAGTACCCTCATGTTCAGAGTTCTCTCCCCCTAAAAACAACGGTATGCTCCTCGATAGAACGGGATCATAATTCTTCTTCGATATTCAACATTGGTATTTAATCTGTGAAAGTTAAGGTATGCTCGATTCTGTAGTGTAACTTTTGATTGGTGATACATGTTTTTTCTAGGCTCGTCTTCTGCGTTCGTTTAAAGGTTCAATTGTGTATTGGATCATTTTTAGGGAATTTGTAATTGATGGTTTTTATTTATTAATTAATGTGATGGGCCTAAGTTGGCCCATCTGCCCATGTTGGGTCTAAGAACCCAGCTTGCAAGATAAGGGCCCATGGAGGAACGGTTGCAATGTGAAAGGATGCATTGAGGGGTTACGTCTTTTGGGATAGATGTTACGTTGAGGGGTTGCATCCTTTGGAAGAGACGCTTTGAGGGAAAGATAACAAGAAAAAGGAACATACCTTTTGGTGTACGTACGTGAAGACTCTCTCTCCCCCTCTAGATAACGTAAGACAAAAAGAACGCTCAAAAGGAAAAGGAAAAGTACGTCTTTTCAGAGTTTTCTCCCCCTAACAGCAATAGTACACTCCTCGGTAGAACGGGATCAGAATTTCTTCCTCGGTCTTCAGCATTGGTGTTTAATCTGTGGACAATAAGGTACGCTCGATTATGTTGTGTAACTTTTGATCGGTGATACATATTCTTCTTGGGCTCGTCTTTCGTATTCATTTTAGGGATTTGATTTAGTGTCGAATCCATTTTGGGGAATCAGTAATTCCTAACATTTGTATTAGAGCCATTGTTCATGTTTTTCCAATCCCTTTTCATATTTATGAATGATTTTTGATTGAATTTTCGTGAAAAATCGACCGACACCAATCGGGGACGAAAAAATCTCGACACCAGAGCACTGTTGACCCGTTTTTTCGATTTTTTGTAAGTCGAAATTAGTTTCTAATGGCTTAGAGTTGAAGGTCTAGTCGAGACGAGCAAGACGAGTGGCAGATCGCCGCCATAGGCCACTAGACGCGTCCCCACGCGCGGTCGGAATGAACTGGCGTCTTTGGTGTGTGCAATGCACGCGCTGATTTGAAGACGCAGGCATGTGCGTTGCACGTGCGCGTGGGGCCGACGCGCGCACGTGCGTGGCACGTGCTAGCTGATGTCATCGTGACGTCAGCCGTGCACACGTGCTGCACGTGCCAGGTTGGTTTGTCACACCCCAATCCTCGGGGACGTGCCCATCATTCAATTTGGTCGATTATTAAAGTGCGATATCCCATGACTAATTATCGCCGACCCTTTCTTTTTATTACGCATGCGGAAGTAGTTATAAATCCTCAAATAATAAAATAATGGGATAGAAAAGCAGGTCATATTTTTCATATTGAAATTCACAACCACACTTTTATTAACAGCACAACTTATAGTATATTTACAATACTATTTACCATAAAAGTCTCACACAGGGTTTACAAAAGGGATGGGATCTCAATCCACATCTAGGTTGTACTCAAGATCCCTCTTTGGATCATCTTCTACTTCAAAATACTTTCTCCCCTTCAGGTTCTTCCTCCTCAGCTTTTTCTTAGGGTCCTGAAATGGTTATTTAATAACCAATGAGATCACGTCTCAGCAAGTCCTACCCCCTAAGACTCGATTAGTAAACTAATACACCATACGGTTGCTTAAGCACAACACAAGTCAGAGGACTTACCTTGGCCTCAGTTCCAACTTACAATTCAAGGTTAAACACAGATATTCAAATAATTCACGACATCCGATCAAGCACTGGTCAATCGACTAAATGGATTACATGTCAGTCAGACCCTCTCTAGGTCATTCCGACTCATACCACGATTTCCCAGTGGTGTACTCATTCACCAAATCACATGTGTTTCTCGGGCGTCGTTTTCGCCAATGACATACCGATCACCGACACCGTGCGTTCTTTAAGGCGCCATTTTCACCAGTGATATTCTCGATCACCGAACCAAGTGTCCTTTCTAGGGCACCGTTTTCGCCAAGATGACATCGGCAATAGACAACATCGCGAGTTCTTTAAGGCGTTGTCTTCACCAGTGATATTTCCTTAATCACCAAACCACGTGTGTCTATAAGTCATTCACGTGCATTCTTTAAGGCGCCGTTTTCGCCAATGATACTTCCCATCATCGAACCATGTATATCCAATAATATCGTACCTGATTGGTTTCAACCAATAATGTTCTCAATTAGCTCTCACCATTCTCCCTGCTATATAGCCCATCAATGTACTGGCGCTATATACCCATGCTCGGCCATTACCAATCAAATATTCTATAACAAACAATTTAGGAATTGTTTCACAATTTAAATCAATTCCATAAAAATTGATGCTCAATTAAATAAATGAACTGCACCACGACAATCGGCACGAAATTCTAGTCACCAGCCATCCTGGTTGAATTTCCGGAAAAATAATTAATTAAATAATTAATTTCGAAAATTAAATAAATAACTATTAAAAATCCAATTTAGGCCCATATTGCCTTATTGGAGCCCGAAACGGGTCGGGAAAAATCCCGAGATGCATTCAATAAATAACCGAATCTTTCTACTTGCTAATAACTAGGTCTAACCACCTAACATGCATCATTAAGTCACTAAATTAATTGTTATAACCTAATCTAACCACTTAATTGCACTTAATTAAATCTAACCAACCCTAAGCATAATTAGCAAACTAATAAAGCATTAGTGAGTAAAACTCACTTGATCAAAAGCGGGGATCGAATCACCACAACGGCGGCGTGACAGCAACCGAAATTCGACTTTCGACAACACCGACGGACTTGGACCGGGCCTTAAGCTTAGGCCCAACAAATCTTAGCCCAATTGAGATTGGTTCTTGCTTTTGGGCCAGGCCCAAGTTGAATTGGGCCTGCTGAAGATGGGCTTCAAGTGCTGGAAAATTAGGCTTCAATTCAATTGAATATGAGCTGAACTAGATGGGCTTGCTGCTAGTGAAATTTCAATTGGGCTTGAAGACTGCAAAATGGGCCGAGGCTTCTGGCTTCGCTGGTCTGCAGATTTGGGCCAAAGACTGCTGAGCCAAAGACTTGTGAATTCACAGCTTGTTCCGTGTTTTGCGGCGACTTGCTGGCGAGCTGATCCACGAGCGATGATGGGCGTGGCTGAAGGCTACGTGGACGTCGCTGCAAGCTCGAATGGGTTTCGGTGGGATGGCGCGGTCTCCTTTCGGTTGGTCTTCAATGCTGCTTGTTGACCAAACCACACGCAAGTGCTGCCAAGTGGCAGCAAGGCACGGCCACTCGGTCAAATTAGGAGTCTTGGCGGCTTCGTTGTTGATCGAGTAGATGGAGAAGCGACAACGCTAGGAGACAAAGGGAAGTGGGGAGCAAACGGTAGTGGAGTAAGGCGGTTGTAGCTACTGGTAGGGGAGATCTCGTTCGGTGGGAGTTTGACCAAGATGGGGGCGTGCTGGCATGGACGATGGAGTAGCTTCATGGGCGGAGATGGAGTCTTCGCTAGCACGGCTGCTTGCTCGAGCTGAAGACGCGGACGTGAGGAGGCTTCCTTCTTCGGTGGTGTTGGCGAGCTGGAGAGAGGACGTGCACCGACTTCAATCTCGTGAGGAGCAGGTCAACAAATTGGTGTCTGTTGACCGAAGAAGTGGACGACGCCTGGTAGAAGACACGGATGGAGGAGCAGCTTCGGTTTCGGTGGAGGGAAGACGTGGGCTTTCCTTTGATGCAAGCTGACCGAAGATTGAAGAAGCTGGATTCTTTTCTCTCTGCTGGTGCTGGCGTCGCACGAAGTAATCGGGAGAGAAGGGATGGTCGGTGGATGGGAGAAGGCAAGAAGATAAAGATAAGGAGTGAGGTGGGGCCTTGGCTTTTAATTCTCCCACAAATATCTTCCCAAAAACCACTCTTAGCCATGTATAGTTTCTTTGGCTCACAATAGACCACTCATGCACTCTTCTAGAAGCCAAAATGGTCCAAATGTTGTGGCTAGGTGGGGGTACACGAATTTGGGAAGGGGAATTGGCTTAAATGAATTCAATTTCTCTCTTGAATTAATCTCGAATGACCTCAACAAAAATCACTTGACCTCTGAATGCCTCAATTGATAATTTTCCTCATCCCAGAATCCATCATACTTCTCAATTTTGCAACCAAAGATCATCTTCAACATTGTCTGCACAAAAATGACCCGGCGACAACTTTTTCCCAAAAAGTGTTAATTGTCAGAAAAATTTTCTGAGACTGAGTCGACACTCCTAGAATTTATTGTGACATGGCCAAAACTTCAATTTATGAAATCGGACTCAAATTGGTGGTTAATTTTCATTCGGTGCATTTTTAGTGTGACCTAGACTATCGGGTAACTTTAAGATATTTTTAAGAACAAATGACCCATGGTCGATTTTCTTCGAACCACTACGAACCCACTCGACTTATTAGCGACTCACGATTTTCGTGAAAATCTTGATGACTCAAATACGGACATAGGGTACCAAAACAATAAGAAAATCAGTCTAGTGCCGGTCGACGAGAAGTTTCCAATTTAATGGTTTCACCCACGATTAGCCACACATCTCTGTCGATCCAGTCTATCTCTAATTTCAAATTGATTTTTAGCTGTGCTGTAATAGCCTCTAAAGATGGACACGGTTGAAAAGCCGATTCCTGATCGAGTTCTCAAGTCTATTGCCTTAAAATTCCTTAATGGTTTCCCCAGATAGTCTAGTTATCTCGAGAGTGATCAGCTTTGAGAATAACCCTATAGACGTGTCAATGAAATGCCCGATTTATTTAATAGAAAACAGGGTTGAAAAATCTAGATGTCACACGGTTCGTCCGACCTAACCTGGCGACCCAACCCGATTGACCTCGACCGGCTAACTGTTGACCGTTGACGACCGTTGACTGTTCACTATTGATCGACGTTGACAGTTGATTTTGACCGTTGACCAAAAAAAAAGAAGAAGAAAAAAAAAAAGAATGTGTTTCTTAAGTTGCACACACCTATTCGTGCAATTACCGATGAACAAAAAGAAATGCTTTCTAAGTTGATGGTTGAGTTGACTGATCATCGATGAGAGAGTGACGACTTAATTGATCACGTTCTTGAAGTCAATAGGAAAATACAAAAGGTCATATGGAATGGTCGTCCCATGCTACAGTCTGAGATGATGTGATTTTTCATAAACACTCTTCCACAAGAATGGCAAGGAGTGTTGAATCGCGTATGGAAAGTCAACAGAGCTACTTTGTATAGGAAAATTGTGATGGATTTTATAGATGATTATTACTGGATTGTTACAAGGGAAAATATCAAGAAATTGAACAAAAGAGAATCTTTTCCAATTCGTATATTGACTTGGTGCTAGATGTTTTGGCTGGTTTTTATTTAGTGTGCTTTGTGGACATCTTATGTAATGTTATCTACCTAGTTATTGTTGGTGTGGCAACTGATATATTAGTTGTATTATGTGAAAGCATTATTATTATATCATTGTTTGATATCAAGTACTATTTGCTTTATGTTATTATTAACTGTTGTGGGTAGTTTATAGAAATTTTTGTAATTTTAAAGAATTTATTTTGCATAGAATGTTATATTAATAATAACTCCAAGTTAGGATTTTGGATGATGATTAGAAATATAGTGACCTTTTGATTCTAAAACCTTACTTGAAATTATTCATTAATATAATGATTTTGTGCAAAATTGATGCATAAATAATAGACATTAATAATTTGTGCATATATGTCTAATATGTTCAGATCAATGACTTCAGCAACTAAGAACATAATTGTTGATTTAAACAAAAAAGACAAAATGAACGGCGAGAATTGTAAAATATTGAATATGAAAATTCAATATGTGCTTGAAAAGCAAAAAGCACTAGAAGCTCTTGATCATGTTATAGAAGAAATTGAGGATGCTATGTGCCATCTTGAGGTAGCAGAGGATTTCCTCAAGGCATTTGAGAAAGAAACACATATTTGCTATATTGCTTCCAGCTCAGAAGGAGCTTCGAGCTCTAAGTGCATGTGTATTGATTTGTTCAATATGTAGAAATGCAAGGGATCAAGTCCTTCTTGCAAGAAACCAAGAGCTGACCAACATAAGAGAGGAAAATGTCATCGAGTGAAGAGTATTTCAAAGGTGAACTGTTACAACTGTGACCGGAATGGTCATTACGCTTGCGATTGTCACGAGTCAAAGAAGGTACTTACCCCTTGTACTTTTATGAATTTTACTAATGTGTCAAGTTCTGTATTCTTAGCTAAATCTAATCCTTTGTGGACTATAGATTTGGGAGCGATAGACGATATAGCGAAGGATAGAGAATCCTTCATGGAATTCCGACGAGTACTAGTTGAAACTAAGTGGATCTATGTAGGAAATAATTCTAGAGCAGAAGTAAAAGGAATTGACACCTGCCAACTGAACATGCGTGGTGGACGCATTTTGTTCCTACATGATGTTTGTATGCTTCGGAGATTCGTCGAAATTTAGTGTCTGTTTTAGTATTGGTTAAACTTGGTTTTAATATGAACTTGCATAATAGTAGTGTGGATTTATATTTGTATACAAATTACTATAGTTGTGGTTATTTTCTAGATAGTTTTATTGTGTTAAATATTGACTATCGTAATGCCAATGTTTGTCATTCCCTTTTCACGTCTCCAAATTCATATGATAATGATGTGAATGTGTTGCATGCTAGAGTTGGTCATATTAGTCAACGTATGAACAGACTAGCCAAAGAGGGCTTGTTGGGCAATATTGAAAAAGTCGATTTGCCCATATGTGAGTATTGCTTAGTAGGGAAAATGACAAGAAAATCATTTAGAAAATGTAAAAGAGCTGAATTTCTTTTGCATTTAATCCATTTTGACGTATGTGGTCTGATGAACGTGAGAGGAAGGCATGTGATTGTTTATTTCATCACATTTATAGATGATTATACTCGATTCGGATATGTTTATTTGATTTCTCATAATTTGAAGCATTGAGTTGTTTCAAAAAGTTTATGAACTTGGTAGAAAATCAATTAGACAAGAAAATAAAAGTATTGAAATTCGATCGAGATCGATAATATTTGTCTGATGAGTTCAGAAAATTATGTGATGAAAAATGAATAGAAAGACAGTTGTCTATTTTATATACTCCTCAACAAAATAGTGTTGCGGAAAGAAGAAACAAAACCCTTCTAGAAATGGTTAGGTCAATGATGGCACATGCTAACTTACCTATTATTTTTTGGAGTGATGCTTTGTTAACTACTGCCTATATACTTAACCGTGTGGTTTCCAAATCAATTACTTCCACTCTATATGAGTTATGGACATGTAGAAAACCGGACTTAAATTTTCTTAAGCCTTGGAGTTGTGCTGCCTATATTCATGAGCTCTTTCATAAGCTTGGGAAACTGGGTCTCAAAGAAAAGAAGAGTATTCTCATAAGATACTATGAACACTTGAAATGGTATGTGTTTATAGGTGAGTAGGAAAGTGGGAGTATAACTGAGTTTGAATCACGAGATGTTACATTTTTAGAGAATGATTTTCCTAAAAATTGCGAAATAAGTGAGGATTACTCTCTATTTGAAACCATGGATCAAGATAATGAACTTAATGAAGTTCGTCCAAGTGGGAGTAAAATGAAAAGTGATTAATTTAATTCAACTTACTCTCAATTACAACCACATGATGAGATGATATCATTATTATCTAATCAGAGTGAGAGCATGATGGGGAATGATGTGCAAAGTGTACAATCTTCCATACGACGAACAAGTTGCAAAAGTATTTCCCGTCGACATTTTGCCAGACCATTTTGACCAACGAGATGGTCTTTATACACAGAACTTGCTCTTTGCGATCGACAATTTGGACCGGTCTTTCGACGTATGACACACGGTCATCCACGTCCAATTCTTCAAAATTGAGCACATGGGTCGGGTCAAGCTCGTACTTCCTTAACATTGACACGTGAAAGACGTCATGCACTTGCGCCAATCTTGGCGGCAACGCAAGACGATACGCTAAGGTCTCGATTCTCTCAAGAATCTCAAATGGACCTACGTACCTCAAACTCAGTTTGCCTTTCTTACCAAAGCGCGAAGTTCCCCTCATTGGTGATACTTTCAGAAAAACGTGATCACCAACTTGGAATTCCAAAGACCTCCAGCGCTTATCTGCGTAACTTTTACTTGTTATATTTCTTTCCCTAACTTCATCCCAACACACTAGTGTTCTGCATGCTTTACCATACAACGCTTCGAATGGGGCCATTTGAATACTCTATTGATAACTGTTGTTGTAGGCGAATTCTACTAGATGAAGCCAATGTTCCAAACTTCCCTTGAAGTCTATTACACAAGCTCTTAGCATGTCTTCGAGGGTCTGAATTGTCCTCTCGGACTGGCCATCTGTCTGAGGATGATATGCCGTACTGTACTGAAACTTTGTACCAAGAGCACTCTGCAAGCTCTTCCAAAAAGCGGCTATAAACCTCGGGTCTCGATCTAATGTTATCGTAACTGGCACTCTATGCATTCGAACCACTTGACGCACGTACAGGTCTGCGTGCCTATCTAGATTGAGGTCTTTTCGAACTGCAATGAAGTGAGCCGACTTTGTTAGTCTATCAACTACTACCCAAATCGAATCATTCCCTCTCTGACTTCTTGGTAGTCCAGTCACGAAATCCATCGTGATATGCTCCAATTTCCATTATGGGATTGCGAGAGGTTGCAGAAGTCCTTTTGGCTTGCAATGTTGAGCTTTTACTTGTTGACATGTCGAACACTTGGCCACATGTTTGGCGATATCCGCCTTCATACCTGACCACCAATAGTGTTGACGCAAATTCTGATACATCTTAGTACTTCCAGGATGAATGTTGTAATTGCTACAATGTGCTTCAGATAAGATTTCTTCTCTAAGCTCTACATCATCAGGTAAGACCAATTGTCCTTGGAATCTTAGTGTCCCGTCATCAGCAATCTGAAAATCAGCCTTTCTTTTCTCTACGTCCTCCTGAAGAATTCTCTGCACATCCGGGTCTGTCGGTTGGAGTTGTTTAATTTTGACCTGGACATCCGGTTCAATTCTAAGGGCGGCCATAAAACTTGAAAGACGACCTACCTCAAATTTGAATACCGAATCTCGAGCTTTCTCGATTAAGTTTCACTCCTTAATCAGTATATGAGCCACTGAAGACTTTCAACTCAGTGCATCGGCGACCTTGTTTGCCTTTCTCGAGTGATACAGAATGTCACAATCATAATCTTTCAGTAATTCCAACCATCGGCGCTGTCTCATGTTTAACTCCTTATGAGAGAACAGATACTTGAGACTTTGATGGTCCGTGAAGATCTGAAACTTTTCCCCACACAAGTAGTGCCTCCAAATCTTCAGGGCAAAGATAATCGCGACGAGCTCTAAGTCATGCGTCGGATAGTTCAATTCATGAGGTCTCAACTGACGGGAGGAGTACGCAACAACCCTACCATGTTGCATCAGCACGCAACCCAACCCTCTAAATGATGCATCACTGTAGATCTCGAATCCTCCAGGACTAGATGGAATTGTCAGCACATGTGTGGTAGTCAGCTTTTCCTTCAGCTCTTGAAAACTACGCTCGCACTTGTCTATCCATATGAACTTCTCATTTTTCTTCGTGAGCTTAGTTATAGGTGATGCTAACGTCGAGAAACCTTCTACAAACCGTCTGTAATACCCTGCCAAACCCATAAAACTTCTGATCTCTGTCACTGTAGTTGGTCTTGGCCACTTTATTACGGCTTCTATCTTGCTCGAGTCGACGGAGATTCCTTCTCCGAAAATCACATGACCTAAGAATGCAACACGAGTCAACCAAAACTCACATTTGCTAAACTTAGCATACAACTGATGTGTCCTTAAGGTCTGGAGTACTAATCTCAGGTGATTCTCATGCTCTTCATCACTCCTCGAATAGACCAAGATATCATCAATGAACACGATCACAAATTGATCTAAATATTCCTTAAATATCCGGTTCATCATATCCATGAAGGCATCTGGAGCATTCGTCAACTAGAATGGCATCACTGTAAACTCATAGTGACCATACCGAGTACGAAATGCTGACTTAGGAATATCGTCTTTCTTAATTCTCAGCTGATGATATCCTGTCCTCAAATCAATCTTCGAGAACATTGATGCTCCTTGTAACTGATCGAACAGATCATCAATCCTTGGGAGTGGATACTTATTCTTAATGGTCACTTGGTTGAGTTGTCTATAATTGATGCACAAATGCAATGAACCATTTTTCTTCTTTATAAACAAAACTGGCACTCCCCAAGGTGATGCGTTAGGACGAATAAATCCTTTGTCTAAGAATTCTTGCATATGTACTTTCAATTCTTTCAATTCTATCAATGCCATTATGTATGGTGCCTTTGAGATCAGCTCTGTCCCCGGTGCTAGTTCAATCACAAATTCAATCTCTCTTTCTAGCGGTAGACCTGGCAATTCCTTTGGAAAGACATCTAGAAATTCTTGAACTACTGGAATGTCTTCCACTTTCAGCTCCTCAACTGTCGTATCCACGACAGTTGCTAGGTAACCTTGACAACTCTCGTCTAACAGACGAGTTGCCTCTGGTGATGAGATTAAGGAAACCGTAGGTCCTCCTCGATTCCCAACAAACTCGAAGCTCTCACCCTCTATTGGGTCAAACTGAATCGCTTTACGATGACAGTCCATTTTAGCTCTTTGCTTGGTGAGCCAGTTCATGCCAATTATTAAATCAAAGGCATACATGGCTAGGACTAAAAGATCTATTTTCCCCTCTCGCTCACCAATCACTAACTTGCACCCCGAACAACCCAAAGCAGTAATAACTTTATCTTTCAAGGGTGTAGATATGCACATTGCCGACTCTAATAATATAGGACTGACTCCTATCAACTTAACATACTGTTCAGCAATAAATGAGTGAGTTGCTCCCGAATCAAACAAAGCATAAGCAGGTTGGTCGTTGAGCGAAACCACTTTGACATTGAAGGGGAAACTTTCATGATTACTACACAAGATGAAGATGAGCCAAGAAATGTTAATGATGCTCTAAATTGCCCTAATAAGTAAAAATAGATTCATGCAATGGAAGAGGAAATTGAGTCAATGAAGTCAAACGAAGTTTGGGAATTAGTTGATCTTCCAAACGGACGCAAAGCTATTGGGAACAAGTGGGTTCTCAAAATAAAGCGTAAAGTTGATGGCTGGATAAAAAGGCATAAGGCTCGCCTTTTGGCGAAGGGGTATAATCAACATGAAAGAATTGATTATGAGGAAACATTTTCTCCTGTCGTGAGATTTACCTCGATTCGCATTATTCTGGCAATAGTAGCAAGTATGGATCAAATGGATGTAAAGACTGCTTTCTTCAATGAAGAATTAGAGGAAGAAATATATATGGAACAACCTGGTGGTTTCATAATAAAAGGCCAAGAAGAAAAGGTATATCGACTTTTGAGATCGATATATGGCCTTAAGCAGTCGTCAAGACAATGGTATATATGTTTTCATAATGCCATAATGACATATGATTTTACAATGATAGATGAGGATCATTGTATATATATCAAAATATCCAAAGTTCAATTTGTGATCATATCATTATATGTTGATGATATACTAATTGCCGGAAGCAATTTTGAGTTTGTTAATACTGTCAAAAGTTGGCTACCTTCCAATTTTGAGATGAAAGACATGGGTGAGACTGCATACATCTTGGAATTAAGATTTCAAGAAATCGTTCGAAGAGATCATTGTCTCTTTTGCAAGAAACATACATAAATAGGATTTTTGAACGATTTCGTATACAAGACTGTAAACTCATAAATACTCATATTGCAAAAGGTGAATGATTGAGCCACGGATTGTGTCTAAGGACTCCATAAGAGAAGGAACAAGTGCAATATATTCCTTATGCTAGTGTTCTTGGGAGCTTGATGTACACTATGATGTGTACAAGACCTGACATAAATTATGCAGTTGGAATTGTGAGTAGATATTAATCCAATTCAGGTCAAGCACATTGAAAAGTCGTTAAGAGAATACTGAGGTATCTAAAGGGAACTACTGATTATACGCTGAGTTATCAAGGAAATGATCTGCAACTCGAAGGCTATTTAGATGTTGATTGGGGGGAAGATTTAGATGAAAGGAAATCTACTTCTGCATTTGTTTTCTTACTGAATAGCGTCATATGTTGGAGCAGTAAGAAACAAATGTGTATAGCCTTGTCCACGATGGAAGCTGAGTTCGTGGCATTATCAGCAGCAATACAAGAAAATGTTTGGCTTAAGAGATTTTTGGATCATTTAGGTGTTATTGGAAATGTTGTAGATTCATTGTTGGTTAACTGTAATAGCCAAGCAGTAATAGCGTACACCAAAGATCCAAAATATCATGACAAGACCAAACATATAGATATCAAGTATAATTTTGTTAAATATATGGTTGTACAAAAAGATGTGAACTTACAGTACATGTCTACGTATAGAATGGTAGCAGATTCTATGACAAAGCCAATACCTAGAGATGTGTTTTGTGGCCATATGAAATCTCTAGGATTGCGTAGAGGCTAATGTACTGAATATTGTAATTTCCTTAAGTGTTCACATTTGATGAATTTATGTTTTCATCATTAATGCCTATGAATTTTTGTTTGATGTTTATGCATCTTAATGCTCAGTGCATTATATTAAGTTGAAAAAGTATGTTAGACAGATAAAAGATTAGACACTTACACGAGTAATTGCCTCTATTTACTGTGTGATAAATAGAGATAAGATGGTTTTTAAACTTACTATCTAGGTGATAATCGAGAGCTTAAGCTTAAAATATATTTGTCGTCTTAACTGGGTGTTAAGATGATGACATAATATTTATTATGTTCGAAAGTAAGATAACCAACATATTTTACTTTATCTATCTATGATACCAGATGTGAGTTCTGATGAATTTTGTGAATGAGTAGATACGTGAACTCAAGTTAGACATTCTGAACTATCATCTATACAGTATTAAAGGTGTAGACATATGCTATATGGGAAATGAGTTAATACCATAATATGTATTTCATACTACATATGCATGAGACGACCAATAAGAGTGGAAAAAGTTTGATCTCAACTTTTATACTGTGTGAGATTCTTGAGGAAAAAGTTCCTCAATTTTAGTGCCCTCATGATTTTTATTTATTCTCAAGATTTCTATTTAGTGTTTGCTATCTTAGGATGTTGCCAATGGTCATGAGTTGATTCGATCTAATGGGATATTTCTAGAAAAGTAAGCTGAGCTGAAATTGAGAGTTTGAAGGAAAGAGGAAGATCGAATTTGGAGAATTACATTATAGTTTTGTATTCACTAGTCGACCAATTAAGACTGTCTTTGAGATAATCATAATTGTGAATACAATATATATATATATATATATATATATATATATATATATCTCATTGTTTAAAAGAGATCAAGAGAGATATAAATGTGATCAATCGATCTAGGGTACTGCATACTAAATCTACTCAGAGTGTGATGCCCATTATGAGCTACTATATATTCTTAACAGATGTATGGCAACGAGCTCTCAAAGTATGCTGGTTGTACGGATTATTCATCGGTATGAACGTTGCAGAGAGGTAAAGAGGATCATGTTCGGCCTACCATGTGTGAGTGGGGGATGATGATTTTTATTTATTAATTAATGTGACGGGCCTAAGTTGGCCCGTCCGCCTATGTTGGGCCTAAGAACCTGGCCCGCAAGATAATGGCCCATGGAGGAATGGTTGCAATGTGAAAGGATGCATTGAGGGGTTATGTCTTTTGGGATATATGTTACATTGAGGGGTTGCGTCCTTTGGAGGAGACGTGTGACATCCCGATTTTCCTCGTTTTAGCAGATCAGTCAGATAGTTTCTTTTTAATCCGTGCAGAGCAGAGTGTATAGAATTTCAGTCGTTGAGATGAGATCAGAGATTAGAAAATCCCAGGTCCAGAGTTGGTTTAGAATCAGTGATTCAGTCGCAGTTATCAGAGACAGTTTAGAGATTGCTCCGAATTGCCAGTTTAGCTTCGCAGATTTTGTGTTGGAGACCTTTGGAATTTTAAGTGGGCAAGTGTTTAGTATTTTGGGTCCGAAGTGGTTTGGCCAAGATAGTAGTGATATGGCAGTATTGGTGCAGAAGGAGCAACATGAGAAAGAGAAGATTATATGAGACGATTGTACCCCACCTTTTTGCTTAAGAATTGGTAAAGGTTTAAATTTCGAGGACGAAATTTTTATAAGAGGGGAAGAGTTGTGACATCCCGATTTTCCGGTTCTATTTTCAATAAATTAAGACGGGCATTTCGTTGGCACGCATATAGTTCATTTCCTTGAGTCGACCACTCATATGAAAACTAGTCTATCGGGTGAAGCTGTTAAGAGTTTCTAATGCATCAGACTTGAGAATTTGATCAGGAAGCGATCTTTCGACCGAGCTAATCTGCAAGGGTCATTGCGACACAATTAAAAATCGATTAGAGATCAGAGATAGGTCGACTCGACAGAAGCATGTGATCAGGTGTGGGTGATTCCACCAGATCGCACAATTCTCGTCGATCGGCACTAGACCGACTTTTCTATCGATTGGGTACCCTGTGTTCGTATTTGAGACCTTGAGATTACCCCGACAACCGAAAGTCGCTAATGTTTCAAAGATGTACATTGTGGCTTGAGATGATCAACCACAAGTCAAATGCATGAAAATTTCTAAAGGCTACCCAAGAGGGTCAAGGCCGGGCGCTAGTATCGTGCCAAAGTGAAATTAACCGTGGAATTGAGATCGAATTCAGAAATTGGGAGTCTGGGTGTGTCACAAATCATTTCAAGATCGTTGAATCAGCTTTGGGAAAATTTTTCATGCAAGCCGAGCTTCTCAGCAAAATAATCAAGAAATGGCTAATTTGGCTCGAGAAATTAGTAGGCCCGCTTTTGGTCGTACTTTTGGGACTTAAGTTGGTTTTATGGTCAAGTGAAGATGTGAATTAAAGTGTGGTGACATTGGATTAATTTTATGGGCTTCAATTTGATTCAATTGGAAGAGAATCAAGTGAAATTGGAGAATTTGTTGTACAATAATTGGACCCCGGCGGAAAATGAAAGTGCACCCATTGGAAGAGGTTGTGGGAGTGAGTGGAGTATGACATCATGGATGATGTCATGGTGGGCCATTTTGTGGGATTAAAGAAAGGCAAAAAGAAAAGAAAATTGGCCCCCCCACTCCTTCTCTCTCCTCCCTCTCTTCTTCTCTCTCTCTCGTTGGCTTCTCCTTCATCTTCATTGTGCGAAGACCAGAAAATTGCAGAGAAGAAGGAGCTGCAGCCATGGTCGTCCGCTCCCGCTCGCACGCCGCCGCCGCCGCCGTCGCCGTGTCCGCCTCGCGCCGCCCGTGCGCCGCTCGCCGTCCGCTCGCGCCCGCGCTCGCCGCGCTTGGCCGGCAACCCGAGCTGCTGTTCAGCTCGTGCGAGAGCTACCGGAGCTCGTCCCCGCCGCCGTGAACCGCCGTTCGTCGCCGCCGGAGCTTCGCCTTGCCTCCGCCGCCCTTGGCCGCCTCAACCGGCGCCGGATCCGCCCATTCTCGGCCTCAAACCGCCATGGACAGCAACCCAGAAAAATGGGTATGCAGCGGCTTCGTGGCCCATTTTGGCCGCCTTCCCGAGCTCGGATGCTCGGCCCGCTTTGAGGAAAGTCGATCCTCGCGTCGTCCTCGTCGTTTTGGTCCGCTCGGCTCGTTAATCCGGTGAGTTTAACTCACTAAATCTTGATTAGAGGGTTAATGATGCCCTAAGTGTGCTTAGTCTAAGTTAAGCAAGTTTAGGTGGTTAGATTAGTTTATTTGGTTGATGATTAGATTAGGATGTTTAATTAAAGTTAAACATGTTTAGTTTAAGGGTTAAGTAGGTTTATTTTTAAAATAAACCTTGATGTGACATAAAGGAATTTACTTTTGATTTATTTAAAAATTTCGAAATTATTTAATAATTTAATAATATATCATTATTCGAAATTATTAAAATATGATTATTTAATTATTTTCGGAATAAATTTAATTATTTATTAAATTCCGAAAATTTTGTCGAACCCTAAATTCTCGAGAATTTCGTGCGATTATTACTGCTGTGTATTCGGATTTTGAAATTGATGGACGGATATTATAAATTGAAGGTGGATTGCGAAAAATGAATATTATTATTTAATTTATTTTCGGAATAAATTTAATTATTTATTAAATTCCGAAAATTTTGTCGGGACCCTAAATTCTCAGAATTTCGTGCCGGTCGCTGCTGTGTATTCGGATTTTGAAATTGATGGACGGATATTATAAATTGAAGGTGGATTGTGAAAAATATATATATTATTATTTAATTAATTTTCGGAATAAATTTAATTATTTATTAAAATTCGAAAATTTCGTTGGGACCTAATTTGCTCAGAATTTCGTGCCGATCGCTGTTGTGCATTTAGAATTTGAATTTGATGATTGGTTGTGGCGAATTGAGTGTGATTGCGATTTATGAGGATTCTTTAGAAAACCCTGAGTGTGGGAATTGATGGGAGATTGGCTGTGATTAACCACCTATTAGAGGTCGTGCCTAGTGAGGCCGTGATTAACCACCGATTGGAGGTCGTGCCTAGTGAGGCCGTGATGAACCACCTAAGAGAGGTCGTGCCTAATGGGGCCGTGATTGACCACCTATTAGAGGTCGTGCCTAGTGAGGCCGTGATGGACCACCTATGAGAGGTCGTGCCCAGCGAGGCCGTGATGGACCACCTATGAGAGGTCGTGCCCAATGGGGCCGTGAATTGCCACCTGTTAAAGGTCGCGCCGAGTGGGGCCGTGATGCCACTGATTCAAATTTGTCGAGTAGGGCCGTAGTTGAGAGCAATGATTGATTTGCTAGAATGACATGTAATCGGCCGAGTCGATTGATCGCTGAGACGATCCAAGTGGTTGAATGGTTTGATAATGTGATTGTGCCATGGTTGTTTGGTTATCATAATTGCACGTGGTTGGTTTATATAAATTGTGCTAACCTGCAGATAAAGGCTGAGGCGAGGTAAGTCTTTTATGTGATGTGGCTAAGCCACTCGGGGCGTATTTTCTTTCTAATAGGGGTTTAGGGGGTTGAACTTGCTGAGACCTCGTCTCATCCCGGTTGTGGGATTAAAATTTCAGGTCCCTAGATGGCGGTCGTGGAGGACCCGAAGCCCTAAGTCTGGAAAGGTGGAGACTGAAGTATCGGTGAACGTGTCCTGCTAGTTGGCTTTAGGATAGTTCCCCATTCGTTGAGCTGGTCTATTTTGTAGACAGTCCAAAATTGTATTTAAACCTATGTGTTTGTGAATGAGTGTTTGGTATTGTGATTGATTGCCTGCTTTTCTATCCCAAGTTAAATGTTGTCAGGGGATTTGTTTCGCTTCCGCATGCGTAATAAAATGAATGGGTCGGCGACGTATCCTGGGATGTCGCATATTTGATCGACCGCAGTGGGATGTGCACGACCTCGGGGTTCGGGGCGTGACAAGACGCTTTGAGAGAAAAATAAAAAGAAAAAGGAACGTACCTTTTGGTGTACGTACGTGAAGACTCTCTCTCCCCCCCCCCCCCCAAGATAACGTAAGACAAAAAGAACGCTCCAAAAGGAAAAGGAAAAGTACGTCTTTTTAGAGTTTTCTCCCCCTAACAGCAACAGTACGCTCCTCGGTAGAACGGGATCAGAATTTATTCATCGATCTTCAGTATTGGTGTTTAATCTGTGGACAATAAGGTATGCTCGATTATGTAGTGTAACTTTTGATCGGCGATACATGTTCTTCTTAGGCTCGTCTTCTGCATTCGTTTTAGGAGTTCGATTTAGTGTCGAATCCGTTTTGGGGAATCAGTAATTCTCGACAGTAATTCCCAACAATAATGAATCAAGACGTATCTACAGCCTTCTTCAGCAAATTTGCAATCTTGTGTTTATTTTAGAATAATTTGCAATAGTGACAAAACATGTGAACCAACATCGACCGTGTTTATGTGGGTCCTACTGCAGAGTCCACATGATCAATTGTCCATATGGATATGACAAGATTCGACAAGATCATACAGTATCTTCTTGTTACTTTTCTTTTATATTGCTCTCTTTGATCGTACAATATTATGAAATTTGGCTGATCGAGTAGCTCCACCATCACCCACTAGAAACTGCTTATAGTATATGATTCAGGAATCTATTGTACAGTCTTGCGTCTAGTGAATCCGGTTCATCGCAAATGTCCATTTTGTGGACTCTAAGTGTGGAGCCAAATTTAGAGTAATTTTCTATTTCGACAAGTGAGGTTTTATTGATGGTATAAAGGGCAGGTGAGCTACCCTGCTAAATGCTCAAGTCATACAATTCAAATGAGACCTAAATGCTAACATAGGAACTTGTAGGGCGCGCATAACAAAATTTTTGTTTCTCGATTTTTCTGTTTCTCTGTTCCCCGGAACAGGTTTGTAACAGAAATCCATTTGGTAACGTAATTTGATTTCTCTATTTTTGAAACAGATTTCTATTCCAGAAATAGAGAAATTGAAAAAATCAGAAGCTGAAATTTTTAACTTCTCGGTTTCTAAAATAGAAATAAAAAACTGAAATTAAACCATATAAAAGAACCTTGTGTTTTCTTGCTAACTTAATTCACTAATAACCACAATTCACAAATTATTGCTAATTTTCCTTTTCTTATTTTGCTCATGTTTTTTTTTTTTTTTACATTTTTTTTCAATTTTTTTTTGATAACTTCATCTTTAGGATGAAAGGCAATTGAATGGGTCCCCAATTTTCAAAAACGACCAAAGTTCTTAAATGCTTACTTAAAAACAATTGGGCTCTTTTATTTTTACCAAAAAAAAAAAAAAAAAAACAATGGGGCTCTTTCCTCCTAGAAAAGGCACGCGCATGGCTAGTTGAAGAAAAAGTTATTATGTAATAGATGAATAAAAAACGTGTCTAGAAATTTAACCTTATTTTTTTTACGGATTCAAAATTCTTGCAAAATCAAAATAATTAAATTGTTACACAATCTTGAATTTTAATTCGAAGACAATAGATTCAAGAGAATCTCTCTCTTTGCTATGCAAGGGCCATTAAAGGTTCATTGAGCAACAATAAAGAAATTATGGATGAGCAACTAGACTGATTCAATTCAAAAATAAAAATAAACTGACCTTCCCCCGATTGGATCCTAACTATAAACGTTACTTTAAGGTAGAATTATCATATATTCCTTTACACCATTAATTTTATTTTGTTGATAATCTTGTATAATACTAGTTTTTGATAAAATGACAAGGCTGTATAGACGCCATTGATAGCACTTATATTCATGCTTCCGCAATACTTGTTTGAACCTACACATGATGAGCTTAAAAACGATACATTGACCGAGGAGGGAAACCAAATAAATACGCTTAGGAAAACAATTGCTAATAAAATGGCAAGGAATAATAATATGCCGGAAATTTCATGAAATTGTATTTCAACTTTTGTAATGTATTAGTATTATTTCGATTATTATTTTGTATTTGAGGATTTCCTATGTTGTTATCTAATTAATTTCTATTCATAGAAATATAAATTTTATTCTATTATCAAATGGATTTCTGTTTCAGAAATAGAAATTTTGAGTCGTTATCAAACGGGTTTCTTTGCTCAGAAACTTGTCCAGGGAATAGAAATTAAGAAATTGATTTCTGGCTAGAAATCAATTTCTGTTTCAGAAATTTTGTCATGCGTAACCGTAGTTTTCCTAAGATATTTGTGCAGGGATGACATCATTCTTAAGAAGTCTTCCTTGGACAGCTTTTTTTATTGACACAATAACATTAGCACTAATGACCTTAGGGTAATTATACCTCACACGCTACGTTTGTTAGGTATCACTTTCAAAGGATGGAGCTTTCTTAGTATTATTCCCACCCGCTCTTTCATGTCGAGGGTCTTTGGAGTTGAATCATCGCCTAGCTCCCAATCGAAATGGTAAAGCAGTGTTGCAAGACCAAGATGAAGCACCCTATCCGCCAATGAAAGTCCGACGCATATTCTTCTGCCTGATCCAAATGGAATTAGCTCAAAGTTTTGACCCTTGTACTCAATTTTAGATCCCATGAACCTCTCTGGTTTGAATGCGAATGGGTCCTCCCAAGCATCGGGGTCTCTTCCAATGCTCCATGCATTCACGAAAACCTGGGTATCTTTGGGTATATCAAAACCCATGAATTTGGTTTCCTTTAGAGCATTTCGTGGGAGAAGTAAAGGTATTGGGGGATGCAATCTTAGGGTTTCCTTCACCACGGCTTGCAAAAATGGCATCTTTTCCGTGTCATTTTCTTCGAGCTTTCTGTTCAACCCCACAACCTGGTCAATCTCATCTTTGGCCTTTTTCATTGACTCGGGTTGGCGGAGTAGCTCCGCCATCGCCCACTCGATGGTGCTACTTGTAGTCTCCGATCCGGCGAAAAACATTTCCTGCACCATAAAGTAGACCCATTTAGTACAAAGATTAGGTCTTGGATACCACAAGTGTCCGAGTCTCGTCCTATAATTAAGAGATTCTCTTTGGCGGGAAAAAGTCACCCTCGAATCGTCAGCTCAATAGTAAAAATTATCATGCTTCACCTGATCAACAATCCTGATCAAACACAGCAGTTCCTATTCTTCGAATTGGCAGAAAATTGGCACACAAAGAAAGGAACAAGAACTTGAAGTTGACAAAATGAATCCACTAGCGACAACAGAAGTATTTATGAAAGAGATGGGGCAGGTTTTTGATTGACAAAAGGAAATAAACAACTGGAATGGCAAGAAATAGGTTGCTGGGAAATAACTGAAAGAGATTTGCAAGAGAGCAAAATGGATTAACATAAGTAAAGCTTGTTCTGCGCGTTTCCATTAAGATGTGCGCTTCTTATAGTTTCAGCTACAATAATTGCTTTACTGCAATTGTCAGCCGACGGCTTTAAAAATTATTCCCGCCTAAGAGTTTGATTGCGATAATTATTTGCACTGGTTTTATCCTTGCAATCGATTTGATTTCAGCCAAATTTTATAAGCCATTGTCAAAATTTCTCGACCTGATTGACATCGACTTGACTAACCTGGTAATTTTACAATAACTAGTTGGAATGCTTGATGGAGACATAAGATTGATTTTAGTTTATTTTAATGAAAAGAAAAATCAGTGCTTGGACGGTACCATGATTGATTTATTAAGTTAGCTACCAAAACCTTTCCGTAATGCGTGATGTGACCCTAGTTGTTTAAATGTCAATTAAGTTTTTCACGCCACTTAATCAACCGAATTCGACCTAATGTCTCTAAGTGTGGTCATGTTAAACGTGGAAGAGAGGAGCAAACTCACCAAAATGATTATATTGATGTTCTGGGAAGAGATTTTGTGAGGGCCTTCTTTTCCATCGCCCTCATAATCCAATACTGCGTCCAAGAAATCATTCGTTGTTCTCATCTCTCCCCTTAGCTTTCGCTCCTCCAACCTCTCTTTCACAAAGCCTTCGGCAATCTTCATGGCCCGACCCATGTCCTTCGCCATGCTTGCCTTGATCCCCTGCGGATCCAACCATTTCAACCATGGCAAGAAGTCGGCCACGTTGGGCTTGCCGGCCCATTCCATGAACAGGTTCATGGCGTCGTAGAACTCGGGCCCTTCCTTCGATTTTGGGTCCAATAGATCCCGTGAGAGCACCATGTTGCCCATCACATTAAACGCCATGAGAAAGAGGAAGGGAGATTAGTCGATTCCTTGCTCTTCATAAAAATAAAATTTGTTTATGATTAATTATAATCTGAGAATGTATAACCACACTTAACAAATTAGACATGTGAAAAATAGATTGTACCAAGTTGTGCAACTAGTTAAAGGAAGGATGCAGTCAAATCAAGAGGAACCAATCTCTAAACTGCTCGTAAGCTCCACTTGACTTACTGTGTATGCTTCAATGTCCAGCACGAAAGTTTACCTACGCAATTCAATGATAAAGCCACTTGAGCTTTACATAATTCAACAGTAGAGCCACTCTAGTTCGACTCGAACTCCCAAAAAAGAAAGCGAGATCGACTGAAAAACAAATTAAATTCCAGTAGCTCTTTGGTAAATTGAGCTATTTACACTAGTATTTAATTTGTTGACTTTGTCAATACAGTACATAAAACAAAAGGATAGAAGTATAGGTAATCCCTAAACTTTTACAAAAGGTTTAATTAGGTCCCTTGTTTTTTTTTTCAGTGGAATTAGATCCCTAAATCATATACATTCTTGTTTGGTTTGGTCTTTCCATTTAAAAGGAAACATAAATGTTGAAATGGCAATTAAGTCTCGTTGAATGTCAACACAGTATTCTACATAACTTTTTGAAAGGGTTGTGAGAATAACAATTTATTATAAATTATAAATTCTTGAAAATGTGAGTTTTACAATAATTTATAATTATTTATTTTTTGACTTTTTGTGATTTAGAATTGACTGTTATTCTTACTAAACATTAAATATTGTCTTGCAATCATTTCTTTTTTTTTTTTTAAAACATAAAATAGAATAACAAAAAATTCACAAATAAGGAAATTAAAAAATAACATAAATATAAAAAAAATCAAAAATAAGGAAATTTGCAAAAAAAGAAATGAAAAACAGAAGTGTCGCGATTGAACTAGGGGGAGACTTACGTGAATGGAGGCTATGCTGAATTAAGGATGGAGGCGACTCGTCGCTAAGGTGGCAAGGGTGTGCTTGCACGGGAGGTGGCGTTCACGAACGGCGAGCACCCAATGATCCATGTCATGCCTCGAAACTGCCGCCCACCATAGCCAGGCAGCCCTCCATTCCGTTGTGCATAATTATTAGTTAGATTTTTTTAATATTTATATTTATATTTATATTTTTCTTACCCGTATCAGAACTATGTTTAGAAAAAAAAAATCATTTCACCAAATAAATTAGCTTAGTTAGTGCCAACGTATAGTGCTGGTGCGACATTCCTCGTAAATATTCCATCTACATATTTAAGAGGAGGGCCAACTCGAACTAAAAAATATATAATTGAACATTTTATAGAAGTGCGAGAAGTTAAATCTAGTTGTAGGTTGCTTTCTTTACCTATATTAATAGGGCCATGCTAAGAAGACTGTGTTGTCAAGTGACGGATATACTGATCACATATTCCAAGTGTGGGAAATTTTGCAACCAAAGTATATAACTTTCAAAATCAATTATCAAGATTGCCTCTTGTGATGTAAACCACAAAAATTAAGGCCGTTAAAAGAAGAATAATAATATACGGAGTATAATCATTTAGCATAATAAGAAACCAAAGTTAACGCAAAACCAACCTTTCATATCAATTTTAGATTCTGTGCTTGTACAAAAGTTAATTTGTAGAATGTCATGAATGATTCTCAAAGGAAAATAAAAATTTTAATTGAATTTTAGAAGTAAAAATTTACGTGAATCCAATGCTATCTAGATAACGACTTCAAATATAGAGGGGTAGTACACTTCAAGATGGCAAATGAAGAGCCATTGCCTAAAAGACAAGATAGAATATTTCTTAAATCAAAACTATGTATGTTTTGATTCCCCATCATCTCTTTGCTTTCAGGTTGCTCACGTTCAAGTTATCGCTTCAGCAGCCCTAGTCACACGTAAACCAGAAACTAGTAGCACATAGTTTAAATTTGTGTAGAAATCGATCATCATGAGAGAGTAGATAATTTCGTGTTAGTGACCAATTAGAGAATGGATATGTTATATTTTACCTTTTACCATGATTAAGTAATAATACAAAATGAAACATGGAACTTAGAAATTCTAATTTGACAAATCTTAAGCAAGCGTTGGTTTTCTACAAGTGTGTAGTCATGGGCTAAATGTATATTATGTTTATATGGTCTAACTTTTCTGATTTTACTCTATGAAAGTCATTTTTTGGCAATTGAATTTTGAAAATGTTATATTCTTGTTGCTAATATCCCACAATAGAGATTTGTGGTCAGCGTGTCCTCGTCGTTTCCTAAATAGTGATCGGACCGTCTTCTCAGCTTTTTCTTCATATTAATAATTAATTAACGGTTGTGACCCTATAAAAATGTAGGGTAGGGTATGGGACCTTCATCTTATTTGTATTGAGTTTAAGATAAGTTCATCTCTCTCTCCCCGTTGCCTTTTTACTTTTCTAAAAGCTATTACTTCAATCATTCCAGGCGACACATAGGACACAGAGTCAGAAGTGACGCCAAGTACTTTTTTTTTTCGGGCTGAACGCCAAGTACTTAAGAATCAACCTTTTGTTGCTTGTTTAACTGCCATTTCTTCCTCTATATACATGATCATGCTGTCGACACTCTTTTGCCTGAGGTGGGCCGTATCGTTGACGCGCTTGTTCACGAAGAGCTCCGCGGAGCAGAGACGCCAGAGAGCGCGCCAGTAGTCACCATAACGACCAACAGCGAGCGAGATGCTCTCCGCACCGAGGAAGCACATGCTAGCCCCACCTGTCCAAGGCAAAAGAAGATTTAAAGAGACACATCACAGAATTCCACCCGATCCCAGAAAAGATGTAACCTTGGAAGTTGGACAATAGTTTCAAATCGGGTATCAGAGCTTTGGTTCAATGGCTCCTCGTCGTACAAAGGCCGTTTGGGAAACCTCAGCTACGGTGAGAGATCAATGAGACATCGAGATGGAGGAATTCAGAAATCAAGTGCAGTAGCTTCAAAAACGTTTGGAGCTCTATGAGGCTCTAGAGCGCAATCAACCGCATCGTGCCTCTGAAGATGAAGAATCAGCAAATAGAGAGGAAGGGAGGAAGGATTCATTTAATCCTCCCTTCCTCCCTTCCTCCCTTCCTCCCTTTCTATCGTGCGAGAAGCCGTGCATCGAGTGATGAAGCTGCTCCCTATCGTCATGCTCGTAGAAACTATGATTTGATTTCCAGCGAGATTATGACATTAAGGTAGATATTCCAGAATTTGAAGGAAGAATGCAACCGGTTGGTTTCAAAATGCCTATACATCTCATGTGTTACATGAACGGGGTACAAGGACCCCGTGGGCTTGAGAGCACGATATGAATCCCAATTTGATTCATATGATTTGAGTTTCCATTATTGAACTTATATTCTATGCCAGGATTGATGGTGAGAGCTTAAAGTCATATACGTTGCGTTGGCCAATTCAACGTTGGCGGAGTATGAACCCTTTTTAAGTTACTTGTCGTGATAATGGAGTCCGACTTCTTGCTTGTGGTGCACCCCAACTGAGGGATCTCTTTTAGTTGCATTTGGCAACTTGTCCATCCAAAGCTCTAGGAATAGAGTCATAGATTGAAGACACATGCGGGACGGTAACCTGTTTCGGTTCTATGCTTTGAATCCGTGCATGGGAGATCACAGACCACCCGAAGAATGAAAGGGAAGGCGGCTAAGCTTGACTTGTGTTGTGCGAGCGATGATGAAGGTCTGCCTTGGCAAATTAGAATTACTTTGACCTAAGCAAAGTACAGACATAGGCACATCTTTTCGACTAGGGCATGGGTGATGAGCGTGGGTGGTGGGGACGCGCTGATAGGCGTGCGAGTAGGATAGCAGGTGCGGGAGCTTGGGTAGTGCTCGGTGGTGCTCGGATGGCCAAGAGGGGCAGTTGACGGTGTGAGGGGCTGGCTAGCTGGTTCTCTGGTTTTCTTGAGCTCAAAACACAACACTAATGGAGAAAGCAAGGCTAAGGAAGAAGAAGAAGGCTGTAGCTTGAAGGGGGGCTACCAAATGGCCACAAAGTTTTCACAAATATCCCATTCACTCATTGCTTGGCCTCCACTTGATCAGCCCTATCCACAGGAGCAATTTCTACACCAAAGCTTCTCATAGAAGCCATCCAAAGGGTCCAAAAGTTGCTATCCCCCCCTCCCCACGGTGGCTACGAATTTGGACATTTGTCTCTTCAATTTTACTTCAATTTCTCTTCAATTGGACTCAAATTGGTGCCCATAAATTCAGCCAAGGTGCCCACATCATATTTCACATTTTTCCTTGCCAATTAGTCCAACTTGAATGCTAAAAGTGCAACAAAAAACGGTCCAACTTTGATTTTTCGCCAAAATTCCCGATTAGTCGAAAAAATTTTGGAGGATGAATCGACGTTCCTAAAATAAATTGTGACATGACAGAATTTAATTAGGTTTAATTTCGTGGTTAATTTCAACCATGCACGATTTTAGCATGACCTAACCTATTGGGTAGCTTTTATGAATTTTTAGCGCATTTGACCCTAGATCGATTATTTTCGAGCCACACTATACATCTTTAACACATTGGTGACTCTCGGTTATCGTGAAAATCTTGAGATTTCAAATACGAGTACAGGGTACAGAAATGACAGAAAAATCGGTTTAGTGACATTCGAAAGAAATTTTGAAATTAGATGGAATCACCCGCACACTAATCACATACCTCTTTTGAATCGACCTATCTTTGGTCTTTGATTGATTTTGACTGTGCCATATTGATCCTTACAGATTAGCACGGTCAAGCAATTGATTTCTAGTCGAATTCTCCAGTATATTACGTTTAGATTCCTTAACAGCTTCACCTGATAGATTAGTTATCTCATGAGTGATCAACTCAGGGAAAAGAACTATAGACGCGTCGATGAAAAGCCCAACTCATTCAATCGAAAACAGAATCAGAAAATCAAGATGTCACAAGGGGTGCGAAGGTTCCATGAGAGTGAGGGAAGGAGGGAGTGGTACTCATGCGAGAAGGGGATGAAGGTGCTCTACTTCTCGGATTTCAATTTGTTCAAGGTGGTGGCAGCGGATTGGAGGGACATGCTGGTTTGTGAGATGGCCCCAAGCCCGCCAGAGCCACATGAATTGCCGAAATCATGCAGATACTTTCGTTGAAAACGGTTTACTTGACTCGATCTCCAGCTTTTAGATTGCTCAAGAATAACTCACAAGTCGAATCGAGTAATCAAAGATTGTATGGCTCAACTCAAAAGATTCTGCAAATAGCTACATGATGTAGTACTTAGTCTTGCAATTTGAAGAATTTGAGGTCGATTTCGAGCTTTGTGAAGTCGACCATGCTCAAGCTCGATAAATCAAGCTCGAGGCCAGGATATCAGCATGCCCAATTGTTAGGTCAAATGTCATTCAATCATTTTTCTGGTCAACACAAATATTATGTATTATTTTAGAAAATCCGTTTATAAAGTAACATGGATTCAACAAATTAATTTGGAAGTAAGAGGCATATTATTATCAATTGTTAGATCAAATGTCATTCGATCATTTTTCAAATGCGATCAAAATACCAAAAAATACTTTCAGTCACGTATCACCAAACAAAGAAAAATTAATCATTTTCCTAGAAAATGGTTTCTCGGAAAACATTTTCCAAAACGTTACGTTTTTCGTGAAACAAACACATCCTAAATTGGTAAAAGTATAATATGTTTAAGAACTTTTTGGTAATTTTCCTAAGGTGTTTGTGGAGTAAAAACACCATTCTTAAGAAGTCTTCCTTGGGTAGGTTCATTAATCCTCGACAAAATAACATCAGCGCCAACAACCCTAGGGTAATAATATGTTGAAATTATGTTCATGAAACTTAACATCTTCTGCTTGTTTTGGATACATGACATCATGTCTTGTCATTTCCTTGTTAACCAGTAAGGAATATAACTAGTTACCACACTTTACCAAAAAAAAAAAAAAATTATAACTAGTTACCATTAATGATATTCTAAAGACCTCACACACTACGTTTTTTAGGTATCACCTTTAAAGGATGGAGCTTCCGTAGTGTTATTCCCACCCGCTCTCTCATGTCGAGGGTCTCTGGAGTCAAACCATCACCGAGTTCCCAATCGAAATGATACAGCAACTTCGCAAGACCGAGATGAAGCACCCTCTCCGCCAACGAAAGTCCGACGCACATTCTTCTGCCTGATCCGAATGGAATTAGCTCAAAGTTTTGACCTTTGTAGTCAATTTTAGATCCTAGAAACCTCTCTGGTTTGAATGCTGATGGGTCCTCCCAAGCATCTGGGTCTCGTCCAATGCCCCATGCATTCACGAAAACCTGGGTATCTTTGGGTATATCAAAGCCCATGAAATTGGTTTCTTTTATTGCATTTCGTGGGAGAAGCAAAGGTACTGGTGGATGCAATCTTAGGGTTTCCTTCACCACAGCTTGCAAAAACGGCATTTTTTCCGTGTCACTTTCTTCGAGTTTTCTGTTCAACCCCACAATCTGGTTAATCTCATCTTTGGCCTTTTTCATTGACACGGGTTGGCGGAGTAGCTCCGCCATCGCCCACTCGATGGTGCTGCTTGTAGTCTCTGATCCAGCGAAAAACATTTCCTGCACCATCAATTAGACCCATTTAGTACAAGATCATGTCTTGCTAGGGTTACCACCAATGTTGATTCTTTTGCTATAATTAAGATATTCAGTTCGCTCGAAAATCACTCCCTCAAATGGTGGGCTTAATAGTAAAAATCATCATGCTTCACCTGATACAATCCTTGTCAAACATAGCAGCTCCTATGCTTCGAATTGACAGACAATTGCGCATAAAGAAAAGAACAAGAATTTGATGATTGGATCCTAAAATTGACGAAATGAATCCACTAATGACAACAGAAATATTTATAAAAGGGCAAGAGCAGGTGTTTGATTGGAGAAAATGAAATAAACAACTGGAATGGCAAGAATTAAGTTGCTGAAAATGAATGGCAAGAAAGTGAAGTGTGTTCTTTTTATGTTTGTGCGTCTTTTTCCCTTAAGATGTGCTCTTTTTGGAGCCTCGCCTACAACGATTGCTTTACTGCAACCGCCGGTCAACAACTTAAATAATTGTTCCGTCCTAGAAGTTTGACTACAATAATTGTTCGCGCTAGTTTAATCCTTGCAGTCGGTTTGATTCGACCAAATTGTTGAGCCAATGTCAATATTTCTCGACTCAACCGACATTAACTTGACTTTCATTTATACGTCCATGGACAAAAACTGTTCATGCCTTGTCAACTTAATTTTATTGGCTTCTTATAACCAATGCTGGTGTTTGAGCATCGATTATATTTATAGTCAATATTAAATCACACATCTGATCAACATACTATTCACTCATTCATTGTGGATACCCAACATGTTCTATTAATTAGTCAAATTGACATCGACTTAATTTAATAAATAATTCAATGTGTCTTTCTAGCACTAGATTTTCTTTTTATAAAAAATAACCATAAATCAATCTTATGTTTTTGTAAAACATTCTTAGCTAGTTATTACAAAATGAGCACAGATTGGCTAAATCAGGAAAGAATGGTAACATCTTTATAATAGTAGTAGCTTTTTGTTATGCAACGTTCTCTACAAACTTAAAGTGTAAAATGTTTTCATAGATAGTTGATTGGAAAAGGCTAGTTATTATAAAATCTAGTGCTAGAATGTTCTACGAAAACATGCATTTGTAGAGAATGACGCGTAATATGACCTGCTTGTTAATTGTCAATTAAGTTTACCACCCCACTTTACAAACTGAACTGGACCTAATATCCTTAAGATGTTAATCATTTCTTTTTTGCCAAGAGTGGAAGAGAGGATACCAGAATTATTATGATGACGTTCTGGGAAGAGATTTTGCGAGGGCCTTCTTTTCCATCGCCCTCATAATCCAATGCCGCATCCAAGAAGTCATTTGTCGTACTCATCTCTCCCCTCAGCTTTCGCTCCTCCAACCTCTCTTTTACAAAACCTTCAGCAAACTTCATGGCTCGACCCATGTCCTTCGCCATGCTTGCCTTGATCCCCTGCGGGTCCAGCCATTTCAACCACGGCAGGAAGTCGGATACGTTGGGCTTGCCAGCCCATTCCATGAACCGGTTCATGGCATCAAAGAACTCAGGCCCGTCCTTCGATTTTGGGTCCAACAGATCCCGCGAGAGCACCATATTACCCACCACATTAAATGCCATGAGAAAGAGGAAGTGGGATAAGTCGATTCCTTGCTCTTCATAAAAATAGAAATTTTTAACGATTGATTATAATTAGAGAATGTATAGCAGAACGTAATGAATTAGACATGAAGAAAAAAATTATTGCACCAAGTTTTGCAACTAGTTTAAGGAGGGATGGAGGAATCAACCTCCAAGCTGCAATGTTCAAGACAAAAGTTGGATTTTTCAAGCTCAAGTCGAACTTAATAAAGTTCTTGATAAGCTTGTTTTCGGATATTTTTCACTAACAAAACTAAATTAGCATCTGAACTCCTAAAAACTCCAACTTGGCTTCTACAAATAAAATAAAGTGTAAAGTTTACTTTTGCGTTCTCTTGCATAATAATGGGGATATACTTGATCAATGCATCAGAAGATATATAAAACCCAACTACTTGATCATGTTCGAGTTTGACCCAATTTAATGGTAAAGCTACTCGAGCTTGGCATAATTCAACTGTAGAGCCACTCTAGTTCGACTCAAACTCGAGAAGAATGAAAGCAAGTTTGACTAAATAACACTTTAAACACCAGTAGCTCTTGGGCAACTTGAATTATTTACACTGGTATCTATTTTATTGAATTTGTCGATTACAGCAACAAAACAAAGGGATAAAAGTACCAGCAGTCCCTAAACTTTTATAAAAAGTTCTAATTAGGTTCCTAAATTTGTTGTGCAATTAGATCCTCGAGCCGTATAACTTCTTCTTTGATTTAGTCCTTCCATTAAAGAAGTAGATATAAATGTTGACATGGCGGTTACGTCCTCATTGAAAACCAACATGGATTAGTGAATTCTTAAAAAACCTAAAAATAGAATGACATAGAAAAATTGAATAACTAGGGTGGAGGTGAGTTGGGTCATGCAATAAATTGAGGCAACGCTTGGGTTGGTGAATGTTTACTTGGATTTAGATTTCTTTATTTTTACAATCTTTCTTACCCATCTTAGCACTAAGTAAAAAAGAATTCATGTCTCCCTAATTAGTTAGCCTAGTCAGTGCTAACATATGGTAGGGATGCAATATTCATCGTAACCAATGCATTAGCATATTTAGGAGGAGGGCCAACTCAAATTAAAAGATGTATAATTTAAGAACTCAATAATAGAAAAAATAAAATATAAAAAAGAAGATTTTAGAACTCAATCTTACATTTTACAAACAATAAATACTGCCGGTTCCTTTATCCGCAAAAAGCAGGCCCAATGTTTTCTTAGGTAGATCTAGTTGCAGGTTGCGTTCTTTACTGAAGTACGATTCTTTTGACAGCGTGGATCGTTAACTCCTAATGGTGCACGAGTCCCAACATATCTTAACCGTTGATTTTACATATATTAATAATTGAGAACTTGTGACACTAGTGGGAATATTGTGTAGGGTATAGGCCTTCATCCTCTTTTGATATTTTATAGGGAGTTTAAACGTTCCTTTCTCTCTCTCTTTCTCTTGCTTTTTTATATTTTTCCCTTTGAAGAAGAAAACTATTATTTCGGTCATTCAAGGTTACACATGAAACGCAAACGTCCAAAGTAACACGAAGCACGTAAGAAATAACCTGCTGTTACTTGTTTAACCGCCATTTCTTCCTCTAAATACACGACCATGTTGTCGACGCACTTCTGCCTGAGATGGGCTGTCTCGTTGATGCGCTTGGTCACGAGGAGCTCAGCAGAGCAGAGTCGCCTGAGAACGCGCCAGTAGCCACCGTAACGACCTATAGCGAGCGAGCCTTGGTCATAACCGAGAGCTGTCAATGCATGGGGACACTTGCGGTCTGCGAACGCGGAGTCGTGGCCCTTGAAGAACTCTGCCGCGGCCTGAGCTGATTGAATCACCATGGTGTTCACGGAACCGAGCTTCAACCACGTCACAGGCCCGTGCTTGGCTCGGAAGTTGTGGAGGTTCTGGTGCGGCATGGTCCCGAGGTCGAGGATATTGCCGATCACGGGCCATGCGGGGGGCTGAGGGGGAAGCTTGGTGCGCTTCCGGTTGAGAAGGAAAAATAGAAGTGCCGGGAGGAGGAGGCCGAGCCAAAAGAGCCAAGAAGGGCAGTACTCCATGGCTAAGCTTTGAGCTATTGCTCACCTTGCACTTATGCGATTATTGCGAGGAAAAAATGATATTAATATACACTCTTCTCCTGTTCACAAGAAAGCAACCCAAAACAATAAAGAAAAAGCGGGAGATGCAATTATTTGCCGTCCACAATATAAAAAGGAGAAAACATTAATATATCTTTTGGATATGAATAGGAGTAAACGTGCCGGTCACGTAGAGTCTGATCCATCCATTTCATCGTATTAGGTTAGATTCGATTCTTATTTAATTGGAATAATTTCAGTTTTGGTCAAACATCTTACACGAATTATGCAATCAAATCCGTAACTCTTAATTTGTGCATTTAAGTCCTACAACTTTACTTCAGTACCACAAAATTATGATGTCTTGTTTTTTCTTGGGTTTCACAGATTGGTTTATCAACTAATTTGTCCTATCAAAATTGGATAATTATGTATTCACTTTTGTTGAGAGTGTATAACATATGTCCAATATCTTTACCCTAGGAGATTGCGAAGAAGGACCCCAAGTCTAAGCCTATTAATATATCTAATTGGACCTATCTTCACTCAAAAGTTTAAAGCAATGAGTTATTGGCCAACTAGATATATTAATTACTTTACACAATATCAATTCTCCACTGTGGGACTTCCCTAATGCAACTTATATATTTATCTCAACAATCTTCCCATCATGTATGAGCTCAATGTTAAGTCTGTTCCCCCTTAATTCATGTATCTTTCTATATTAACTTATCTCGACTTAAATCTCCAACATTCACCTTCATCCATGTTCTTTTTCATTGGACCATACCATGAAAACTGCCATTGGATTGTGTTGCAACACCACAACACACATTGCCTAGAAACTGTGTTAGTCACTAGATTCCTACTTACATATGTATCTCAATAATATCCCCATCAAGTATGAGCTCAATGTTAAGTCTGTTCCTCCTTAATTCAAGTATCTTTCTACGTTAACTTATCTCAACTTGAATCTCCAACATTCACCAACATCCATGTTCTTTTTCATTGGACTGAACCATGAAAACTACCATTGGATTGCATTGCAACACCACAAAACACACTGCCCGGAAACTGTGTTAGTCACTAGATTCCTACTTACATATGTATCTCAACAATCTCCCCATCACGTGTGAGCTCAATGTTAGGTCTATTCCCCCTTAATTCAAGTATCTTTATACATTAACTTATCTCAACTTGAATCTCCAACATTCACCTTCATCCATGTTCTTTTTCATCGGACCAAACCATGAAAACTACCATTGGATTGTGTTGCAACACAACAACACACATTGCCCGGAAACTGTGTTAGTCATTAGATTCCTTTCTTTGAGATAACTCACATGTATATCTCAACAATCTCCCCATCACATATGAGCTCATTGTTAGGTTTGTTCCCCTTAACTTAGGTATCTTTTTATATTTAACTAATCTTAACTTGAACACACACTGCCTAGAAACTGTGTTGGTCACTTTCTTGAGATATCTAGAACAGATTGGGGGCCACCAATATACTATATGCTCTAACACCAATGTTTGGTAGTCTTGCACTTCTCTTGCCTCAAATGTTTACTCAAAGGGTGAGACTTTTTCTCATATTTATAAGCTAACCACTAGACAATTCCATAATCAATGTGGGATAACTCCAACAACTTTTGCCATAGTAAGATGGCTTGTCTTTTTCAAAAACATCATATATATATGTCCAATCATCAATTTGATCGAAATTTCCAATCTTCATTATTTAAAGGACCTTTTGATGCTGACACCTGAATTTCACTCATGAATTTATCATACATTTGCATCTCATAAATTTGACCCATGATAAAAACAAAACAATCAGGTTGTACAACATTGCATTCATTTGTCTCGTGGCATTCCTTTTGCACATATAAACTAGAGGCATGATCTTTCATTAATAGTTAGGTTTCAGTTCACATAGGTCATCCGTGCATATGAATATTAGGAATCTCCTATACTCTTTGACTAGGGACAATGTAGTACGAGAATCTCGGGCTCCACGGCAAAAATTATGATCACTCCAAAGAGCTATAACAGCACCAATTCACACTTGGACTCAATGTTCTTCCTAGTAATTTATACCCAACTTCTCTTGATTGATTAAAAACCCAAACAAGCTCAAAACAATTGCAAGATAAGTATCACGACGATTTTGAGGAAAAAAAAAAGTATCACAACGAGTGTCTTTACATTTATTTTCAAAAAATATATGGCTCACGTGCTAGTTCCAAGAATAGTTCCTAAATTTGCATTTTTTAAAGGAATGTTGGATGATCTTGCACCATGATGCCTAGACAAAAAGACAATGTTGTCAAGCCTTCAAAACTGAACTTTTCAATATCCGTTTGGTCTAAAAATTTTACACAAGCATTGTCCGCTTGTTGACTAACTCCCCTCAACATTTTAGTGCAATCGGATGAATGAGGAGTGTGTATTCATTGTTTCCATGTGATTGCTCGGTCAACTCGTCTCTAATCCAACAAGCTCACTTTTCCTTCTTTAATTTAGTTGCCACTCTCTAATTGCCAATTGTCATGACCTTCTTAGAGGTGGACCACTAAGAGAAAGTTAATGGATTATCATGCAAGTACGAATGGTTACTCATTAAAAAGATGGTACCATTGTCTAATGCGGGCCCTCTCAAACCCCCAACAATCACAACTTTGGGGTTTTAATTAAATTATTTAGACATCCAATTCAATTCATTTAAGAAGTGCCATTAGTCTACTATGGTTGATTAAAAACTCGAGTAAAATGTGAGAGAACACTTTACTTTTGTGAACTAGAGATTTCATTTATAGGGGACTTGATTATGCTAGATAAATCTATCTCCCTTTGGCACCTTCGCTTTATTTCACAAAATGTTTTGCAAGTAGCCTTGATTGATTTGGTCTTAAACCACTAACATGCGATGGATGATCATACAGGTATGGAAACAAGAAAGTAACACTCTATCAGAATGATAAATAAAATGCTTGAGCAGATAGAAAAACCTTGATGGGAAGGATCTCTTCTTTTTTGTTTTTTCTTGTTCGTTTTCTCTTTAACGTTAATCGCCTTTTTGCACTCTTGAAATCCAATTTAGAGCTTGCAGAACTTCATATTTTTCGTTACCGGCTGGGAATGAATATAGAAATTTCTCCAATTGCGCCCCCTACTTGGGCATGATCAAGAATTTCAGGAACCTTCAAGGACTTCCAAGTCAATGCAAAAGCCCATTCTCCAGTTTGCTTTTTCAGAGAATGATATAAGCGAGACAAGATAGTTTTGTTTCTCCGCATCTTCATAATTGTTTCCCTTTGACCTTCATTTTTCTCCCTTTGTGGTGTGGTTCTTGACGGGATAGTTTCAAATTCACTTTCTTTTATCTTAAGTTAATAATGAATATCTGTAGCGTTCAGGGCAAATGAACTAGAATGCCCCCCGTTATTGCGATGTATGTACTCTTCGCAAGTGATTTGTCAAATGAGATGTGCCACAGTCGTGTTAGGGCTGTGCTTGGATTGCGGTTGCCTTGTGTCCTCCCAGGATTGTCCATTAGGTCCAATGATTGGACTTTCAGTGCTCGGAGTAGATTCCCCCAGTGAGATTCGTTCTTCGTTTACATGTTTCCCGCGAGTAAATATCTCAAATGGGAATACCTGCAATTTGCAGCAAAAAAGGCTTCTCTTCTTCTCAAAAAAAAGATATCCCTTTCATGAAAAGAAGTGACATGCATAAAATGTCTAAATACTAGGAGTTTACAAAATGTGCAAGTTTTGCTATTGCAATGTTTGGGAAGAGATTATTCACAAAATGTATGGGAAGATATTATTCATTTATTTAGAGAATAGGAAAAGCTAAAGAGAGAAATAAACTATATAGAAGCATTTTACTCATAGGAAGCAAATAAATCTGAGAGGTTAGCAAGGAGAGTGAACTTCCATAATCAAATTGCAATGTTTTAGTAAAATAATAGTACTAATGTCTTGTGACAATATGAAGAATAGTTTCAAACTGAGAGGTCGATCTTGTTACCTAAGCACCTATGCATATAGAACTTTCTATATTCACTAAAAGAGTAGCTATGCGTGATGCATAAGCGCATATTGTGTGTGACGCACGGCGCGCGTCTAGTTACTAACTAATCGCACGTCACAGTGGCCGAATTAATGCTAGCTAATATTCACTGGTTTTATAACCTAAGTTGTGATTCCAAACTTGTCATACCCAAAATTCATCCCAAGAATTTAGATAATGATTCCCTATTATTTGGGAAAAATAAAAATAAAGAACGAATCCTTCCACGAACAGCGGTAAGCATATATATTGACTAAGCAAATTATTTCATTGAATGATAATTATAACAACATCCATTGTATCATGAAGTAACCAAAAACTAGAGACGCATTAACCCTCTTCAGATCGCTCTCCACGTGTATCATGAGTAAAAGTTGAGAATTAACGCAATGTATAAAAATTTTGGAGAATAGTTTTCGGAACAGTTTCCAAATAAACCTGAAGAAATGAATAGATGAAAATGGCCAGATTCTTCCTAAAAGATTGATACGTGGGGAAAGTGATTTCATTAGAAAATGATGCACCAATAATTATACCCATTTTAAATAGATTCAATTATGATTTTTTACAATTGATCGGTATTGCATATAGCACGTGGTTAGGACATTCCAAGGAGGCGGCTATTTTTATGGAAAAAGATTGTACGTAGGCAACCTAGTCCAATCCTTCTAATTTATTACTCTAAATTTATTATTATTATTATTATTATTATTGTTAATTTAATATTATAAATAAACATGGATTTCAATTCAACGCCAGCCTTCTCATTGCCTTTGCAACTTGCAAGCGTGTTAAACGAGTAAACTCTAGAAGCACCAAATATCTTAGACAAATCAAATCGGTGGGTCCTATATGCATTATTGACATAGGTTTGCGTGGATGATGAGAATCCTACCTTCAACAACTCAACTCCATCGAAGAAGTTAAAAATTAGGTCACATAAACTTGTTATACGTACCTGATGTGACAACATAGACCCGGAGCAGTATGAAGGGATGGACTGAGATCGCCTTAGCAATACACGAGTGAGGCCAAGGACATGTCTCCCATCCCACATCGCTTAGAGGGGAGTCCTAGGCTAGTTTATAAAGGCTATGGTCCCTTTAATCTGTATAACTTGTTTTAAAGCCATAATGACTCAGTATCCAAAGCGGACAATATTATATAGTGAGGCTCGGGTTGTTACACCTGAAATCTCTGACCTTGGAATGACTTGACTAATATATTATGAGAGAGAGAGTTGTGACACCCGAAATCTTTGGTCTTGGAATGACTTGACTAATATATTATGAGAGAGAGAGAGAGAGAGAGAGAGAGAGAGAGAGAGAATGACTTGACTAATATATTATGAGAGAGAGAGAGAGAGAGATAGCATCTGTCATCATCAACACTGCTGGAGATATGGCTCCACAAGCACTAGAAAAAGTTGGAAATTTATAGGGCATCAACCATGAGATCGGGGCGTTCAGGGACACGTGTATAACAAGTATACGTGACCTAATTTTGGCTTGAGCAACTGAAGGATGCTTTTTATGATGCACATGGCATACTTGATGAATTCAATTTAGAAGCTCTTGTGACAAGAACTAAGGGGAGCACGGTGTGTTGTAATTATTATTGTAATCATAGGTTTTAATGGCTCAACGTTATTGAAACGTCTCTTCAATTCACGCCTTTTTCAATTCACATGCAACTGTTATGTCTCTTTGGATCATGCCCTAATTGTTGCAATTATGGGTTAATGGCTCTTTGTTCTCCTGTAGTTTCTGACTTAATAATGTTGTTATTAAGGGTTAATGGCTCAACTAATGTGAGCATAATATGTGTGACTCTTGAGTTCATGTCCTTTAAGTTTTCTACAACTAGTTCCCTTGTCTATAAATAGGTGTGTCTTCTTAATTCAAAATAACAACAAAAACTCCTCAAAGTATTCCTCTAGTTTCTTGGTAGTTTCTTTAAGTGTGCTGATTTAAAGAATTGTTTGATAAAATATTGTTCATATAGTGCTTATACAAACGGGTTTGAGGTATTGTATTTTGAGAGGCATAATTCGCAAAACTAATTGGCACCATTGACATGAACTAATCGCTTTAAGGAGATTTGATTAGCCGTACCTCACCTCTTGTTTATTTTGATATTGCTTTCTCGGAATTATTATTATTTTCCCCAATACATATTAATGTTTCCCACAATCTTAAGGCTATTATCTTTTATTGTTTGTTAGGTTTATCAAAAAATTGAGATGAGTAATAACAATCAAGTACCTAATGATGTTGGAATGTTTGTGAGAACGTTCATATGGTCGTTTCAGTGAGTGAGGTTCAAATCTCATGGCCTAGTGTTGTGACAACAAATGCTGCAAACTTTCGAGCCGAAACCATCTATGATGGTACTGGTAGAAGTTGCTTGACCGATACACTAGGGACTGTTTTTCAAAAAAGTACATATCTAATGGTGTATGGTTCAATTTATGGAGAGATGGTTGAACAAACTTTGCCTAATCTGATGATACCTTCTCCAATAACACCAAATGAGAAACCATGTGAGTTAACTAGTGTGGGATTTAAGCAGCGGTAATTGAAGATGTTCTTTTATTGACCACATTGAATTTAGTCAAGTACCCATTAGAGGTGTACACAATAATTAGTCCAGATGAGCAAAATGTCATGACACTTAGGGAGCTAAAGCCTTGGAAGCACAGGGATTTTCTATGTTGAAACTATATCCTTAACTATCTAGCAAATTCCTTATATCATGTTTATCGTAACATTGAAACTACTAGACAATTACGGAGTCTTTAAAAAAAATACAAAATTGAGAAATTTATGTTAGTCAAATTCTTGGACTCAGGATGGTGGATTCTAAATTTGTCATGAACTAGGTCCATGAAGTGCAAGTGATTTTGAATGTCTTTGTTGAAGAAATGTTCTTAGTGAATCATTCCAAATGGTGTTTATTATTGAGCTAAGTCTAGGCTTGCAAATGATTTAAGATGATGGACAAAAATGGAACCGTGGTTTTTAACTGATTTTCTTTGTTTAAGTCAATTATATTTGTTGATGCATTCATTTTACGTGTAGTCGATCGGTCCTAACAAGAATTTAATTAAGTAGCTGCCACGGAAAAGTAAAAGGTGAACTTACTAAAGTAAATTATTGGTCAGAAGTTCAAAGTGGTATCCGAGGGGTGTCCAAATATATCCTTTTGGATTATATACGGATGGATCATGATAATGAATCAAGACGTATCTACAGCCTTCTTCAGCAAATTTGCAATCTTGTGTTTATTTTAGGATAATTTGCAATAGTGACAAAACATGTGAACCAACACCAATCGTGTTTATGTGGGTCCTACTGCAGAGTCAACGTAATTAATTGTCCATATGGATTTGACAAGATCCGAAAAGATCATACGGTACCTTCCTGCTACTTTTCTTTTATATTGCTCTCTTTCATCGTACAATATTCTGAAATTTGGCCGGTCGAGTAGCTCCACCATCACCCACTGGAAACCGCTCCTAGTATATGATTCGGGAATCTATCGTACAATCTTGCTTCTAGTTTATGTACACCGACCGGGTTTATGTGGGTCCTACTACAGAGTCCACGTGATCAATTGTCCATATGGATTTGACAAGATCCGAAAAGATCATACGGTATCTTCCTGCTACTTTTCTTTTATAGTGCTCTCTTTCATCGTACAATATTCCGAAATTTGGCTGGTCAAGTAGATCCACCGTCACCCACTGGAAACCGCTCATGGTATATAATTCGGGAATCTAATGTTAAGTCTTGTGTCTAGTGAATCCGATTTATCGCAAATGTCCATTTTGTGAATTCTAAGGATGCGAATAATAATCGTTTTAATCAGAAATTGATTTTTGAAAAAAATATTTCTAGATGAGTTTCTAAATAAAAATATCTATTTGATAACGATATAAAATTTTTATTTTAAAAATATAAATTTGTTTAATAATGACATAAATTTTTTTCATTTTGGACAGGGGTAATCGATCGACGGTAGTGATGGCTGGTGACCAGTGAGGGCCGACGATTGGTGGGTGGCGAGCAGCAGCTAGCAATTAGTGGGTGGCAGGCAACGGCGGCGAAGAATGGCGGCCGATGATCGGCAGACGACGGATAGCAGATTGCGAACGGCAGTGGCAACGGTTGGCGATGGGTGAACGGACGGCGATGGCGAAGGCAACGGTTGGTGATCGGCGGATGGACGGAGGCGGCCAAGTCAATGGTAGGCAACCCATGGATGGATGGCGGTAGTGACGGCAATGATAGGCGACTGATGGACGGACGGTGGCGGCGGCGACCGGCGGACGGTGGTCGGCGACGGATGGACAACCGATTCATAGTGAGGTCGAACGATAAGAAGAATTTTTATTTTTCATTTCTATTTCAAAAATAAAAAAGTAGAAAATTTTTTATTCCGATTTTTATTTCAAACATATTTCTAAAATAAAAATCTATTTCAGAAATAGAAAAATGGAATAATTTTATCAAATGGATTTCTATTCCAAAAAAAAGTCCGGAATAGAAAAATTATTTCGGAACATGAATTGTAGTTTGTCATGCACCTCTTGTTGGTAATTTGTTTATGAAACAAATGAAAGTGTGCATTGTCTCACATCGAAAAAATGTGAGTGCGCACGTAGACGAGATTTGGCATTAATCTTAAAAAATGTAATATCATGCCTTAAAGTCCGATTTGATTATTCTAAAGATTCGACTTCATTGTTTTACTCAATTCGAAGCCATATTTTCCAAATAATTTTAAGGATTTATTTGTGAAACAATGGAGTCGAAGGGAAGGAATTGATGGCAGAAAATGAGAGAGTTTGATCTGCGCCACTACCAAGAACCAGGTTGCTATGAATCCCGTCGACACGATCTTTGATGCGAAGCGATTGATCGGAAGGAGAATCACCGACCCTTTGGTCTAGAGTAATAGGAGGCATTGGTCGTTCAAGGTCATTACTAGTCCCGGCCACGAGCTCGTGATTGTCATCAATTTCAAGGGAGAAGAGAAGCAGTTTGCTAAGTAGGAAATATCATCCATGGTCCTCACGAAGACACTTGTTTCCAAGTCGAACGCTTTTCTTTCCAAGTGCTCCACACCACAGTTCTCCGCCGGATCACTTATCTGCACCTTCGAATCGACGCGCTCTCCCAAAGAATCAACAACAAATGCTGACAGACTCTCAAATATGTGACTACCTCCCTGACATTCAAATGCCATAAAAAGAATTCCCTAACCCTACAAGTGAATCCAAGGGACAAATTCGAATCCCCAAAAACCAGCAACTGGAGGGTTGTCTACCTTCATGGCTGGTTTGTTCAATGTGATTATCACTGAGAACAGTTTCAAAGTGATGGATTTGTGTCTCCATCTTGAAGTTGTTCGAGTAATTATTTGGAGACGCCCCATGCCTAAACTGCAGCCGTGACTCTGGCATCAGATCACACCCACAATTGCTCCTTGTCGAACAGCCACGATACTTCACCATACCCACGTCATCGCTGCTGGGTCTCACCCCATGCCACTCCCTGTTTTTGGGTTTGCACCAGCAAGCTTTCATTGTTTTGCAGGTTCGTGGACGGACTCACGACCTTCGACAAACCCCTTCAGTGCCTTGTCCGTTTTAGTCCAGTTTCGTTGGTGCCGCTCCAGTTGTTCACCAACAATTTACTGCAATTACGGAAAATGGATTTCACACCTACACCGCAGTTTGTGATTGGATATCGCCAGTAACATGTGACAAATACTGGGCGTCGGACTGTGATTCACCATACTCAACCCATGGAGTGGCTTCACATTAGTGAGTTCACTGACTGTTTTAAATTAATGTTGATGATTGGATTCTCCATCTCTAACAATGCAGAGCTGACATGATTGCCATCAATGGATACAGGACAAAACTATGAATGAAGAGTCTTGGGTGGGTTTATCAATCAGCGAACTATTTATGGTGTTGAGAAGGTCCTTTCCATTTGATAGAGCTAGTACCTTTCCGCTCACTACAGGTATCGTCAATTTATGGATGAATTTGTTGCAAAACAAAAAATGAAAATTTTTGTGGGTTTGATCAATAGGAATAAATGATTTGATAACCACTGGCTGTGGTGGCTCCGCTGGTTAAGTCTTCCCGATCGTGGGAGGACCCACTGACCCTTTCTAGAGGGAGAGGATTCGACTCTCCGTGGAGACGCTTGGTGTTTTTCCTGTTCCACGGGGGTGGTGGGTCCTCCTGTGGGGCCCCAGGGTTTACCCCCCGTCACCCCGGGTTTACCGAGGCTGTCCGCGTTGGTACGGTGTGTGGGTTCCCTGGATCATCAAATAAATAAATAAATAAATAAATGATTTGATAAGGCTATCTAGATAAAGATACAAAGTTTTTCCCTTTTCTAATATCATTTATTCTGATGCATCCATATTTATCTTGATTAGAGGCGAACAAACTAGACTTTGACACTGGCAACTAGAAAGAGTTTGTGGCATGTGTCGAACCATCATTTAGGTTGGTTATGTTAGAGCAAACTCTATGGTTTATGTCCAATGTTCAGTGAAGGGTGTTCCTTGTTTGGTTCTAATGTATTCCATTTGCTGTCCTTGCTCCTCATAGAATTGATTCAAAGGAATAGTATAAATGAGCCAAGAGAGTAGGATTGCATGGTCTTCTATTTTGATATTTGTATTTCATTGAGCATGAAAATTTGAGGATGCATAGTCTTGATTGGATGCCTCATGAAATATTCTTGTGGTGGGGTATCCGAAGGGGACTTCAAGTCATTGAGACTAAGAAGTATTTAACTTTCATTTTTTAAATGAAAGATTTGGATGAAGTAAGTACTATCTTAGGTATTAAATAGTGGGGATTATTCTTTGAGTCAAAGTGATTACATGGAAAAGATGTTGAATAAATTCAAACATCTTGGCTTCAAAGAAATGTGTACTCCACTTGATTTCAATATTAAAAAAAAATTATAATATTGGTAGAGCAATAGCACTATTTGAATATACGAGTACTATAAGGTCTTTAATGTATGTGATGTATTATACTAGACCCGATATTACTTATTCTGTATAAGTTGAGTACATATATTTGTAATCCAAGTATAGAATATCAGAAAGTTATTGCTCGAAAATTTGATTATTATTGAGAACCAAAATTTGGGATTGTTCTATAACAATTATCCAAGTATATAAGAAGGATATGCTGATGTTAGTTAGATTACAAGTGTGAGAAATAAACAATCCATTACTAGATGAATTTTCACATTACATGAATGAGTTGTTTTTTGGATGAGCAAGAAACAAATGTACATAACTTACTCAATGATAGAATTTGAATTCATTGCTTTAGTGGCAACTGGAAAATATGCCAAATGGATTAGGAATTTGTTGTTGGATATCAAATTATAGCCTAGTCTTATGTCTCATATTTCTATTCTTTGTGATAGTCAGACCACTTTAGCAAGAGCTTATAGTAGTATCTATAATGGTAAGTCTAGACATATTAATTTAAGACATGAGTATATGAGACAATTGATTAAAGATGGTACTATAACAATTATCTACATGAGGTCAAGTAATAATCTTGCCAATCCTTTAACGAAGGCTTTACCAAGACACATGGTAATAATGACCTCACAAGAAATAGGGCTAAAACCCTTTAATTGAAATCACCAATAATGGTAACCCGACCTTAATCTAGAACATCACTAGTTATAAGATTTAGTGGGTGAGAACAAGTTATTGAATATGATTGTTAGATACTGACGTAAACCTAATTTGAGAAGTCAGTATTGTCTGTTATATTTTATAGGTTGAGTTGAATTCCTAATGAAGTATAATACAAATTTGTAATGTGTTAATAGGAACAAAAGCATATTGTAAATACTTTACCTATATGAACTTAGAAGTAGTGCCCTTTTTTTTAATGAAAGTTAGGGTTGTTTTATAGAGAGCTCATGAAAGAGAATCAAGCACAATGCCATAATAGTGTGGAATAATATAGAACTTCTCGCTGAAACAAGAGGTTAGTGTATGTGCGGTATGTTCGGTTCTATTATATAAAAGTACAAGTTTAAAGTTAAGCTACTTGTCACTTCGATAGAACTTTGAGATACTTGCACTAAATAAAGGTTTAACTTAAAAGAGACCTTTATGTATGTATATTAATCTCATGGAAATTTTGGCTTTATAAGTTACAATTATTTTTTTATTTATTGTTTATTTAATTTCGAATTTTCTTTGTCTTTTAAAGTAACCTTTGAGACATACTTGTTCATTTTGCAACATTTCTTGAAATGTTGCCTTTGTTCTTTTTTGCAACACTTTGAAAAGTTGTCTATGCTCAAAAGACAAAGATAAGTACGTTTGATTTGAGATCAAACAAAAATATTATTCCATTTTTTTGTTTTCTTTCGAAAGAAACTACAGCTATTATTTTTAATCGTTTCTCATGAGAGACTTTGGAGAAATACTATAATTGTTATCTAATATTCTCATTTGAGACTTTATTGTATCCTTGAAGAAATTTGTCAGTAATCATTAGCAATTTTGTGAGGCAAATAAATCTTTAAAGAAAGTGATATTACGCCTAAAGGTACGACTTGATTACCCTAAAGATCCAATTTCATTGTTCTATCCAATCTGAAGCCATATTTTTCCAACACCCCTAAGTGTGGAGCCAAATTTAGAGTAATTTATTGATGGTCTAAAGGGCAAGTGAGCTACCTTGCTACATGCTCAAGTCATACAATTCAAACGAGACCCAAATGAAAACATAAGAATTTGTAGTTTCCCTAAGATATTTGTGCCGTGATGACATTATTCTTAAGAACTCTTCCTTGGACAGCTTTGTTTAATCCTTGACACAATAACATCAGGGCTAATAACCTTAGGGTAACTATACCTCACACGCTACGTTTCTTAGGTATCGCTTTCAAAGGATGGAACTTCCTTAGCGTTATTCCCACCCGCTCTTTCATGTCGAGGGTCTTTGGAGTTGAACCGCCGCCTAGTTCCCAATCGAAATGGTAAAGCAGTGTTGCAAGACCAAGATGAAGCACCCTATGCGCCATTGAAAGTCCGACGCATATTCTTCTGCCTGATCCAAATGGAATTAGCCCAAAGTTTTGACCCGTGTAGTCAATTTTAGATCCCATGAACCTCTCTGGTTTGAATGCCAATGGGTCCTCCCAAGCATCGGGGTCTCTTCCGATGCTCCATGCATTCACGAAAACCTGGGTATCTTTGGGTATATCAAAACCCATGAATTTGGTTTCCTTTAGAGCATTTCGTGGGATAAGTAAAGGTATTGGGGGATATAATCTTAGGGTTTCCTTCACCACGGCTTGCAAAAATGGCATCTTTTACGTGTCATTTTCTTCGAGCTTTCTGTTCAACCCCACAACCTGGTCAATCTCATCTTTGGCCTTTTTCATTGACTCGGGTTGGCGGAGTAGCTCCGCCATCGCCCACTCGATGGTGCTACTTTAGTCTCTGATCCGGCGAAAAACATTTCCTGCACCATCAAGTAGACCCATTTAGTACAAAGATTAGGTCTTGGATACCACAAGTGTCCGAGTCTCGTCCTATAATTAAGAGATTCTCTTTGGCTGGAAAAAGTCACCCTCGAATCGTCAGCTCAATAGTAAAAATTATCATGCTTCACCTGATCAACAATCCTGATCAAACACAGCAGTTCCTATTCTTCGAATTGGCAGAAAATTGGCACACAAAGAAAGGAACAAGAACTTGAAGTTGACGAAATGAAACCACTAGTGACAACAGAAGTATTTATGAAAGAGATGGGGCAGGTGTTTGATAGACAAAAGGAAATAAACAACTGGAATGGCAAGAAATAGGTTGCTGGGAAATAACTGAAAGAGATTTGCAAGAGAGCAAAATGGATTAACATAAGTAAAGCTTGTTCTAAGTGTGGTCATGTTAAACGTGGAAGAGAGGAGCAAACTCACCAAAATGATTATATTGATGTTCTGGGAAGAGATTTTGTGAGGGCCTTCTTTTCCATCGCCCTCATAATCCAATACTGCGTCCAAGAAATCATTCGTTGTTCTCATCTCTCCCCTTAGCTTTCGCTCCTCCAACCTCTCTTTCACAAAGCCTTCGGCAATCTTCATGGCCCGACCCATGTCCTTCGCCATGCTTGCCTTGATCCCCTGCGGATCCAACCATTTCAACCATGGCAAGAAGTCGGCCACGTTGGGCTTGCCGGCCCATTCCATGAACAGGTTCATGGCGTCGTAGAACTCGGGCCCATCCTTCGATTTTGGGTCCAATAGATCCTGCGAGAGCACCATGTTGCCCACCACATTAAACGCCATGAGAAAGAGGAAGTGAGATAAGTCGATTCCTTGCTCTTCATAAAAATAAAATTTCTTTATGATTAATTCTAATCTGAGTATGTATAACCACACTTAACAAATTAGACATGTGAAAAATAGATTGTACCAAGTTGTGCAACTAGTTAAAGGAAAGATGCAGTCAAATCAAGAGGAACCAATTTCTAAACTGCTCGTAAGCTCCACTTGGTGTATGCTTCAATGTCCAACACGAAAGTTTACCTCCGCAATTCAATGATAAAGCCACTCGAGCTTTACATAATTCCACAGTAGAGCCACTCTAGTTCGACTCGAACTCCCCAAAAAGAAAGCGAGTTCGACTAAAAAACAAATTAAATTCAGTAGCTCTTTGGTAAATTGAGTTATTTACACTAGTGTTTAATTTGTTGATTTTGTCAATTACAGTACAAAAAAAAGGATAGAAGTATAGGTAATCCCTAAACTTTTACCAAAGGTTTAATTAGGTGCTTTTTTTTTTTTTTTTGGTGGAATTAGATCCCTAAATCATATGCATACTTGTCTGGTTTGGTCTTTCCATTTAAAAGGAAACATAAATGTTGAAATGGCAATTAAGTGTCGTTGAATGTCAACACGCTATCCTATATAAGTTTTTGAAAGGATTGTGAGAATAACAATCTATTATGAATTATAAATTCTTGAAAATGTGTGTTTCACAATAATTTATAATTATTTATGATTTGATTTTTTTGATTTAAAATCGACTGTTATTCTTACTAATTATTAAATATTATCATGCAATCATTTCTTTTAAAAAACTTAAAATAGAATAACAAAAAAAATCATAAATAAGGAAATTAAAAAATAACATAAATATCAAAAAAATAAAAAATAAGGAAATTTGCAAAAAAAAGAAATGAAAAACAGAAGTGTCGTGAGTGAACTAAGGGGAGACTTTCGTGAATGGAGGCTATGCTGAATTAAGGATGGAGGCGACTCGTCGCTAAGGTGGACGGAAGGTGGCGTTCGCGAACGGCGAGCACCCAACGATCCATGTCGTGCCTCGAAACTGCCGCCCACCCTAGGCAGGCAGCCCTCCATTCCCTTGCGCATAATTGTTAGTTAGATATATATTTATTTATTTATTTATTTTTCTTACCCGTATCAGAACTATGTTTAGAAAAAAAAATTCATTTCATCAAATAAATTAGCTTAGTTAGTGCTAACGTATAGTGTTGGTGCGACATTCCTCGTAAATATTCCATCTACATATTTAAGAGGAGGGCCAACTCGAACTAAAAAATATATAGTTGAACATTTTGCGGAAGTACGAGAAATTAAATCTAGTTGTAGGTTGCTTTCTTTACTGTAATACATTATTTGATAGAATAGATTCTTTGCCCCTAACCAAACCATCGATTTTACCTATATTAATAGGGCTATTTTAAGAAGACGGTGTTGTCAAGTGACGGGCATACCAATCACATATTCCAAGTGTGGGAAATTTTGCAACCAAAGTATATAACTTTCAAAATCAATTGTTAAGATTGCCTCTTGTGATGTAAACCACAAAAATTAAGGCCCTTAAAAGAAGAATAATAATATACAGAGTATAATTATGTAGCATAATAAGAAACCAAAGTTAATGCAAAACCAACCTTTCATATCAATTTTAGATTCTGTGCTTGTACCAAAATTAATTTGTAGAATGTCTTGAATGATTCTCAAAGGAAAATAAAAATTTTAATTGAATTTTAGAAGTAAAAAATTACATGAATCCAATGCTATCTAGATAACGACTTCAAATAGATAGGGGTAGTACACTTCAAGATGGCAAATGAAGAACCATCGCCTAAAAGGCAAGATAGAATGTTTTCTTAAATAAAAACTATGTATGTTTTGATTCCCCATCATCTCTCTGCTTTCATGTTGCTCACGTTCGAGTTATTGCTTCAGTAGCCGTAGTCACACCTAAACCAGAAACTAGTAGCACATAGTTTAAATTTGTGTAGACATCGATCATCATGAGAGAGTAGATAATTTCGTGCGAGTGACAAATTAGAGAAGGGATATGAAGATGTTATATTTTACCTATTACAATGATTTAGTAATAATACGAAATGAAACACAAACCTTAGAAATTCTAATTTGACAAATCTTAAACAAGCTTTGGTCTCCTACAGTTGTGTAGTCATGGGCTAAATGCATATTATGTTTATATGGTCTAACTTTTCTGACTTTACTCTATGAAAGTCATTTTTTGGCAATTGAATTTTGAAAATGTTATATTCTTGTTGCTAATATCCCACAATTGAGGTGGGCTGTCTCGTTGACACATAGGACACAGAGTCAGCAATGACACCAAGTACCTGAGAAATAACCTTTTGTTGCTTGTTTGACTGCCATTTCTTCCTCTATATACATGATCATGCTGTCGGCACACTTTTGCCTGAGGTGGGCCGTCTCGTTGATGCGCTTGTTCACGAGGAGCTCCGCGGAGCAGAGACGCCGGAGAGTGCGCCAGTAGTCACCATAACGACCAAGAGCGAGCGAGCCTTGGTCATAGCCAAGAGCAGTAAACGCCTGGGAAACCTTGCGGTCCGCGAACACGAGGTCATGGCCCTTGAATAACTCCATGGCCGCTCGAGCTGATTGGATCACCATGGTGTTCACGGAACCGAGCTTCAACCACACGACAGGCCCATGCTCGGCTCGGAGGTTGTGGAGGTTCTGGTGCGGCATGGTCCCGAGGTCGAGGATGTTGCCGATCACGGGCCATGCTGGGGGCTGAGGGGGAAGCTTGGTGCGCTTCCGACGGTTGAGAAGGAAAACTAGAAGTGCCGGGAGGAGGAGGCGAGCCAAAAGAGCGAAATAGAGCTGGACTCCATTGGTTAAGCTTTGAGCTATTTCTCACCGTACGCTTCTGCGATTATTGCACGGAAAACACGATATAAATAGACACTCTTTATCCTGTTCACAATAAAGCAACCCAAAACAATAACTAAAAGGAAATACAGGAGAAAACATTAATTTATCTTTTGGCAATGAAAAGGGGTAAATATGCTGGTCACGTTGATTCTTGTGATCCATCCATTTCATCGAAATAGGTAAAACTCGATTCGTACATCATCATAATAATTTCATTTTTGGTCCAAAAACTTACGTAAATTATGCAATCTATTCTTCTAACTCTTAATTTGTCCAATCAAGCCCTATAACTTTAATTCAATATTCAATATATTGATGTCTTGTTCTTCCTTGAATTTCACGGATTGATTCATCAATTTATTTGCCTTAACAAAATCAAATAGTTATATACTTACTTTTTCCTTGGTAAGATGGCATGTTATTTATCAAATATATATATATATATATATATATATATATATATATATATATATAAATATAAATATATATATAAAATCCAATCATCAATTTGATCGAAATTTCTAATCTTCACTCTCCAAAGGACTACTTGATGGTGAAACGTGAATTTCACCAATGAATTCATCATGGATTATCAAAGAAAATCATTTCAGCAATCAAACTCCCAGATAATGGCTGGAGTTTACCCTTGATCAAAGAACAGTTAGTTTATATGAACTTGAATTCATTTTTCTCGTGCGTTCCTCCTGCACATATAAACTAGAGGCATGATAGTTTATTAATAATTAGGTGTAGTCTATATGTACTTGAATTCATCTTTCTTGTGGCGTTCCTCCTGCACATATAAACTAGAGGCATGATATTTTATTAATAATTAGGTGTCAATTCATGTGAGTTATCCGTTTATCTCATGGAGATTAGGTATCTCCTACACTCTTCGACTAGGGATGAAGTAGCATGAGAACAGCGGGCTTGACAGTTAAAATTTTTTATTGATGGTGACTCTAGACCGGCTTGAGTAGGAAACGGCTTTGGCTAGTATGTAGATTATGCGCACCCAGAAATTGAATGCGAGAGAGATTTATAGTTGATGATCCCTCCCAATACGAGAGAGAAATTGATAGCTAAAATTTTTATCAATGGTGACTCTAGAGAGGCTCGAGTAGGAAACAACTTTGACTAGTATGTAGATTATGCGCACCCAGAAATTGAATGCGAGAGAGATTTATAGTTGATGGTCCCTCCCATAGTGATGGCGAAACCAAAAAGAATATGACAAATTTTGGAAGTTTGGAACAAGGCACAAATGAAGACTAGAGAGAGAAAAAATGGAAATGAAAATGGTCTTTGCTTTTGTATAACTACATATTTGAAAGCCACAACCTTTTAAAGTGGTTAGATGTGTGCATAGCTGTGCTAATTCCATAAAAAAGCATCAATTTTAGATCGATGGACAAATCTGGCCAAAACTTTTTTTTGTCTCATGAAAAAGCACAAACTTTAGGTCGAGAGACAAATCTGGCCCAAACTTTTTTTTTGTCTCGTAAAAAAACACAAACTTTAGGTTAAGTGACAATTCTGGCCCAATTTTTGTTTTGTCTCATAAAAAATAACAAACTTTCACTTCTATCCAAAATCTAACTCTTACCATTAACTATCTATTTGAAGTTAACCTTATTTTAAGAGAAAAGATTCTAACTGTGAGGTTGTTGGATCTCATCCATGGTTTCTCTTGACATGCGATGATCTACAGTTTCATATTACGATAAAACAATAAAGTCTAGTGAGAGAAATTCAATTGGGAGATTTTGTTACTTGCTAGTGAAGTATAGGAGATGGCATAGTTTCACTGTTATTCTTCAAGCTATGGCTCAAACAAGAAGAAAATGGATGGTGTTAGCCAACAAGTGCATATGGATTAAGGACAATCAATGAATATAAGTTAAGGGTGGCCAGATTTAGGATTTAAGTGAAAGTTGATGATTTTTTTTTCAAATAAAAAAAATTTGGGCCAAAATTGTCACTCGATCTAAAATTTGTGCTTTTTTACAAGACAAAAAAGAGTTTGGGTCAAATTTGTCCATTGACCTAAAGTTGGTGTTTTTTTACAAGACAAAAAAAAGTTTGGGCCAGATTTGTCCATCGACCTAAAATTGGTGTTTGGAATTAACCGGTGCATAGCTTAACTAACATCAAATAGAAAACAAGAAACTCCACAAAGTGAAGAAAAAACACATGAACAACAAATGAGACAAAGACATGAAGTCCTTGCTTCTTACGACCGAAGAAACCTCATGTTCTTTGACAAAAGGAAAAAAAAAAAAAACCAAGAGCTTCCCTTTTCATATGAAAGCATTTACTTCCTGTTGAATGATAGTGGGCTACTCAAACACAGCCCATCATAAATCGTGCCAATATTTTTTGGTCTTCAATCTCCTTCTGACACACCCACCAGAGATCAAGCATTTTGGAGAAAATATTGGGTGGTTCGAGAACTCCATGTCAGCGTGTTTTTCGGCCACTCACGAGATGCCATGTGGAGGGGTGAGCCCCCTGCCTTCTTCCCCTCTCTCTTCTCTTCCTAGCCTGCCGATGTCCTCTCTCCTCCTAGCCTGCTGCACGCTCTCTCTCCTATCAGAGCATTTATTGCAGAAACTTTTCTCTTTCCTTCCACGTCCCTCTTCCATTTCTTTCCTTTCGAATTCTTTAATCTGAAATTCTCTCTCCGCGCTCGTTCCCCTGCCGTCGCCAAGCATCAAGCGGCCGTTCCCCCTACCATCATCGACAAACCACATTACGGCCGCTGCTACTCCGGTGCTCGCTCGCTTCTCTCTTCGGGCTCGTTGCTGCTCCGTCGTTCGTTCCGGCGTTCCCGGGATCGCAGATGCAGCACCTGGAGGAGAAGCAGGCCTCTTCGAGCTCCCCTCAACGTCGGCGCGCGTCGCCCGTCGAGCGAGACCCCCATACACCGGAAGGCTTGGAGGCGAGGTTGTTGGAGAAGTTGGTGCCGTACGCGAAGCGCGACGCCGACGGCCCTCCACATCCACCTCCGCCGGTTGACTCCGTCACCCTCGACTCTGACGCCCCTTCGCCTCCCTCGCGACCTCCGCTTCGCTCTCTCCCTCTTTCCTCTGCGAAGCACCCTTACTGGCCAACCCCGTGAGCAACCTCTCTCTAAGTCTCAGTCTCCTTCGCGGCCAGGTAGATGTCGTCCATCTCTCTCTCTCTCTCTTGCTGGTGTCACGGATTCTTCTTTCTTATTTCTGTTCCATGTTGATTAGCAAGTGTACGCTAGCTTGATGATGCATCATGGGTAGGTTTGTTTCATGAGATTGAGATTAAGCTACACTGGTGCGGAGGTTGTTCGTAATGGGATGTGCGTCTCTTATGCCGAATAGAGTGTTGGGTCGTGCCTTGGAAGCTCAAAAGATGAACTTTAGTTGTTTCCTTGTTCTGATTATGCTATTAGTCTGTGATATCACAAGTTCATTCGATGTTGGGATTGAAGTTTCGGTGTCGGGTTATGTTAATATTGGGAAGGTTCATGCTCTGTGTTAGTTTTTGTTCACACACTGGATTCTCTCTATGGTGGGTTTGCAGCTTCGGTTTGACCAATCGGCTGGGGCGTGCTCGAGGGGCTTTGATCAACTCGATTCCTACTCTGCTGGCCATCCTCTTAGAAAAAAGGCGGCTCGTAATTAGTTGTTTCTTGGCTTTGTAATGGACCAAGAGTCTCGAGTGGATGAGGACTTCCCCCTCTTCCAGAAATGCTCCAAACAACCTAAAGCGCCACCATCATCATTGATAACTACTTCCTCCTCCTGCAGTCTTGTAGCCGAGACGTCAATAAAGCAAGTGGAGAAAGTGAAGGAGGTAACAAGATTTGAAGCTTTCAATCAGAGCAAGAGTGAAATCACATGGAGTTTTAGATTTGAGGATAACTACTTCAACCGTTCCTGCGTTAAATCTTTTTGACATTGCATTCGGATTTGCATTTTTGTGCCTATGTACTTTGTCGTAAGTTTTTATCTTCTGATATTCAATGGTAGGATGGGAGAAGGCTGAAAATGAAGTCTTGGTGCTAAAGAAACAACTGGAGGCTGCAACACAAAGGAACTCGACACTAGAAGATTGAATCAGTCATCTTGATGGAGCACTTAAGGAATGTGTGAGGCAGCTCAGACAGGTGAGGGAAGAGCAGAAGATCCAAGAAGCTGTGGTCAAGAAAACTCGTGAGTGGGAATCAACAAAGGCCGAGCTTGAAACTAAGCTTTCCAATGTCCATGCCCGGCTTCAAGCAGCCAAGAGTGAAGCTTCTTCAGTTATATGTTCTGATCTCAGCCCTAAGCTTGATGCTGCTGAAAAAGAGAATGTGGCCCTTAAAGCCAAAGTCCTTTCTATGTCGGAGGAGCTAGAACTTAGGATTATTGAGCGTGATTTGAGCACCCAAGCAGCAAAAACAGTCAGCAAACGGCATTTAGAGAGCATAAGAAGGTAGCTAGGCTGGAAGCCGAATGCTGCAGACTTAGATCTTGAAAAATAGAGCAAGTGCGACAAACGATCTTAAGTCTTTCTCTGCATCATCGGTTTGTGTAGAGTCCTTCGATGATAGCCAATCAGATGTAAGGGATAGGTTGGTAGTAGTTGAGAATGACATGTAGAAAGCAAGTTTCTTGGAGCCAAGTGATTGTGAGCGGTGCCACTTTGAGTCATGGGCATCTGCTCTAATAACTGAACTCGACCATTTTAAGAAAGAGAAATCCTTCGGAAAGAATCTCATGGTCTCTTCAGGAGAACTTGATTTAATGGATGATTTTCTGGAGATGGAAAGGCTTGCAGCTTTACCAGATGCAGAAAGTGGAAGCTGCAACCATGGAGTGGGGCCTGCTTTGGATCAAAACAGATCTGATGAAGTCACTCTCAAATCTGAGCTTGAAGCCATGATCAATAGAACGGCAGAGCTGGAGGAGGAATTAGAGAAGAAGGAAGAAGAAAAGGAGAAGCTAGAGATGGCTCTAAGTCAATGGCAAAAAAGCAACTTGAAACGTCATGGAGTCAGCTCAATGAGGTTGAGATGGGATTGACAGAACTCAACAACGTATTGTCTGCAGCACAAAAATCGAAGCAAGCTGCAGAGGAGGAAGCAAGGATTACCCATGAGAGGATGGAAGTAACAGAGTCAAGACTGATGGATGTTGAAGAGGAGATGAAATACTTGCTCCTTAATGACAAATTACTACATGAAGAGGTTAAAAGAGAGCGTGCTTTGTCTGCTGAAAATGAGGCAAAATGTGGGGAGCTGGAGGATGAAAATCTAAATATGAAAAGGGATGCTGAACTGCAGCATGAGATCGAGCTTCAGCGTGTGGCTGTCTTTGATGAACAGCTAAAAGTAAAGCAGGTTAGTTCTCTATGGCTTGTGGATGTTAGTCTATATCTAATGGAAAGCATGATAACATGAGTAAATTATTGAGATGGTATTGCTCCTTTTACATAATTTATCAAGTTTGCTGACAAACCCGCTACTACATTTTGAGTGGCAATGTTACAGTTGCATGTAGAGTGAGTTCCATCTGCATGAGAAAAGAGAGATGCCTTTCTTGGTACATTCACATCCTGTGTTTGGACATCTGATTTGGGTGCTTTTTTATGAGATATGACTTCAATCTCCCAGGTGAATAGTTATTTATTTATAGCCATCTCAACGAAGATGAAATGATTATTTTCCAGTAACGCAGTATGGTTTTGATCTTCATATTGACATATAGCTATGTTAGAAACAGGAGGGCCGCATCAGCAACTTGTACTTTATTAGTACAAACTGTATGTTTGGGGCACAATCTAAACAAATCTCAAATTTCATTGTAGCATTGAAGACATTCAGAGGTTAATATAGAATTTCAAAGCACTTGACCTTTGATGTAATTTAATTTTCGAGCTTAAAAAGCACTTACAGTGTTGTGATAGGGTGCTTCTAAACTAACTTAACCAGAAAATTCTCATGCTAGGTGAACTTTTTTTTTTTTTCCGTGGGTTGTGGTGCTTTGAGCAACACTGCGCTTGCTAACACCATTGACTATCTGATAGGATCGGCTTACCAATGTTTTATTCATGCTAAATGGGCGATCATGACTTAGTCTGAATTTAGTTTCCTCCTTAAGTTCTCATTTAGTTTTGTTATGTAAAATAGGAGCAAGAGCTAGCAGTCGCTGCTAGCCAGTTTGCAGGTGCCAGAAGACTATTTCATCTCTCTCTCAGCAATTAAAATCTCTAGCTGTAGTAGACGACTTCTTCACAGATTCCGATCCAATGTGCAATCACACGGATGAAGGATTACTAAGCCCCAAAAACAAGTTGCACCATTTAAACAGCCCACTGGTCCTCATTTCTGCTGAACAAAGATGAAATAATCATGGTTTAAGAATTTGATTATTCAACTAGCTAAGGCAGGAAGATGAAATGAGGTGAGATAGGAAGAGTGTCTACTTTGATTTTTTGCCTTGTGACTAAACAACCACCATTGTAAATGCATCCATGATATCTCTGAACCCGACACTCGTGAATCTCAAGTATAGCGGTACATAGTCAGATTTTTGAATGATATAAGGTTTCAATTCCTTTATAGCATGTGGATGTCCAGATTGCTTAAAGCTGCCAATTGTCTTGTTTGGTGTTAGTGAGTTGTAGCAGAGGTCGTAAGCTCATCTTGGCCCTCGGCAATCCCATGGCGGGCTACCTAGAAGAGTACACATGCCCCAACTTTCTCCACTAGACAAAATAATTAGCGACTTTTGTGACCATTTTAGTTTGATTTTTTAAAAAATTTTCTTAGGAAAAACCTTTAGCTAGACCGTTTGGCAACTTGGCATTCAGTTTTTCCACTAAATCAAATCAGAGGTGGAAAATAAAATGAAAAGGAGTTGCGTAGGAGCAATATGAAAACTAAGCAGAAAAATAGTTTATCCTCTGAAACTTACCATTCATACAGCTCTACATCTTGCAATTTATGTATTCTTACTTGTCCTATGCTTTCACAATACCAAGTCATCTTGCAATTTATGTATTCTTACTTGTCCTTTGCTTTCACAATATCAAGTCCTCTAAGTGATTTTTCAATTGTGAGTAGTTCATAAACCATTTCATTTTGGCCTAAGACACCTTCTGTACCTGCAAAATGTGGATGGAACTGAATTTCCTTTGGAAAAGAAGCACGGCCAACCAACTCTTTCTAACTTATTTTACATTATAATCTAGTAGGTCCAACATCTCGTATTGACACTAATTTTTCACAATTTGCAAGTATGTGTCTATAGTCATTTATTCTAGTGATGTCGTGTAACAGTTGATCTATCAATCTACTTTCATATTTCAATGGTATGTAAATCTCTATTCCCTTTAAAAATGAGTAGGTCTCAATTTCCTTTTATCTTCACTAGTCGTATGATTTGCCATCCAACACAACCCAATATTATTTCCAAAAAGGGTGATTGGGCAAGAAAATAGAAAATAAATGGGGCGTTGGGTTTGGACATTAATTTTTTTTTCTCAATAATAGATGAGATTTTAAATTAGGTACGTGCAAAGTTTGATGGATTAATATTAAGTACGGGAACACGTACGAATTTATTTCCAAAAGCTTTAACAAAAAAAAAAGAGTTGGAAAAGGGTTGTTGGGCAAGAAATAGAGAAAAAAAATGAGGTATCGGGTTTGGATGCCAAATTTTTTTTGCTCAATAACACAATAAGGTTTTAAACTAGATGCGTGAAAAGTTTGATAGATTAATTTTGAGTGCGGGAACACATACAAATTTATTTCTGAAACCTTTAAAAAAAAAGAGTTGGAAAAGGGTTGTTGGGCAAGAAATAAAGAAAAAAAAATGAGGTATCGGGTTTGGACGCCAATTTTTTTTTTGGCTCAATAACACAATGAGATTTTAAATTAGATGTGTGCAAAGTTTGATGGATTAATTTTGAGTAGGGGAACACATATGAATTTATTTTCGAAAGCTTTAACAAAAAAAATTGGAAAAGGATTGTTGGGCAAGAAATAGAGAAAAAAAATGAGGTATTGGGTTTGGACGCCATTTTTTTTTTTTTTGCTCAATAACATAATGAGATTTTAAATTAGGTGCGTGCAAAGTTTGATGGATTAATTTTGAGTATGAGAACACTTACGAATTTATTTTCGAAAGCTTTAACAAAAAAGAAAAAAGAGCTGGAAAAGGGTTGTTGGGCCAGAAATAGAAAAAAATGAGGTATCGAGTTTGGATGCCAATTTTTTTTTTGTTCAATAACACAATAAGGTTTTAAACTAGGTACGTGTAAAATTTGATAGATTAATTTTGAGCATAGGAACACGTACAAATTTATTTCCGAAAGCTTTAACAAAAAAGAAAAAAGAGTTGGAAAATGGTTGTTGGGCAAGAAATAGAGAAAAAAAAATGAGGTATCGAGTTTGGATACCAAATTTTTTTGCTCAATAACACAATAAGATTTTAAACTAGGTACGTGCAAAATTTGATAGATTAATTTTGAGTACTGGAACACATGCGAATTTATTTCCTTAAGCTTTAACAAAAAAAAAAAATTGGAAAATGGTTGTTGGGCAAGAAATAGAGAAAAAAATGAAGTATCGGGTTTGGACGCCAATTTTTTTTGCTCAATAACACAATGATGTTTTAAACTAAGTGCGTGCAAAATTTGATGGATTAATTTTAAGTACGGAAACACATACGAATTTATTCCTGAAAGCTTTAATTTGTTCGGCACCATGCCCTCGAGTAGTTCTCACTTGAAGCAATGCACTAATTGAGCCAGAGCAAGCTTCACTTGTATTGGGCCTAACTGAATTCCGGAGCACCCCCTACATCCTAAACTGAAAGGAAGCAGCTCAAAATGATGCCCTTTCAAGTCTATTCAATTGTTGGCGAATCTCTTGGGTACAAAGTCTTCGGCATTTTCCGACCATACACTAAAAAATAGGTGCTCAACAATTGAACTTCCTTAACAGCACTGAAGACGAGGGAATTCTTACAAGCATAAAAAGCAATAACCGTGTTGGTAAAAGCATATGCAATTACACACCAAAACCACATGTTTTCGTCAACTTATGATTTTTTAACAAATCATCTTATATACTCAATGAACTGCTCAACATAAAAACATATGCCTTCTTCATTATCATTCCACTCTCAAGCTTCCTAAACATGGAAGACAAAAAGAATTCTAACAAGCATAAAAAACGATTATGCTGCTATCTTTCGCCTCCTAATGAATTTTTGTGTGATCATGCATTGTCTCCGCGTTCAGAATCGTTCAATTCATTTAACTTAGGATATTGAAAAGAATTAGATGACTCCCATATAAAGGAATAAAATATATTTTGATAAAAATGCACAATTTTCTAAATAATGAGCATGCATAAATATTATCTCAAAAAATGCAAGTCAACAAAAGTGAGACGACTAGTACCTAATCAAAATGTTTGGATTGAATCTATTATGATACTCCACCATCTATTAATAAGAAAGCATTATCAATAAGCATTAAAATAGTTTACTAAAGATGAAATAATACTATAATATCAAATGATTTTCATAATAGATACCTGATTAGTGAATGAGAAATATCCATTCATAATCCTTGGTGGCATGATATATGATTGTTGCATCTATATAAAAAAAATGACTTCATTAATATAATGTAATATAATGCTTTCATGGGACATTAAATTTCAACAAAAAATTAAATTAGTAACCCAAACTACTATATGCCTAATTAGTGAACAGGAAAAACTCATTCATAATACCTGGTGGCATAATGTATGATGGTTGCATCTATATATATATAAAATGTTGATCAAATTAGAAGAATGTAAAAACAAATGTTGAACTCAGAGAGATACACCTGAACTAAAGGACCACCGATGTTGCTAGGACAAAAGGCATTTTGAATTTGATTTGCATTTCTTGAATAATCCGATAAATGAGTTTCAACGTGTGTTGCTTGAACAATCAGCTCTATATTACAAAATAAGAAATAAATTAATTGGCATTATGTAGCATAAGAATAAACTAAACATATTAACTAAAACTCTATGTCAATCAGAATCAGCTCACCTTGATTTTCTACGGCATCGAGAATATTATTTTCTTAGTTTTTTTTTCTCACTTGAGGCTTTAAGTCTTTCATAACTTGTTCCATTTCCTTTCTTTTGAAGGGGGTCCAATACCAACATCTCACACAAAGAAGTCTCATTATCATTATCATCACTAGCATCATCTATCATAGTCATGCTTGAGTTGTATGATGAAATTTCAGTTACTTGTTGCATTTAAGTTCTTCTTCGTTATTCTCATTATATTTTTATCTTGGGCTCCCAAACTCATTACTTCAAAAGCATTTTGCATTAATGTAGAAATCCATTAGAAGTAGATGGACCTGTTGACATTTCATGAGATTTATCATTCATATGTCCTTACTTTGCACCTTTAGTCTATCTTTTCAAAATATAAGCAGATGGAATGACTGAAACTGATAGGTTTGCATTCGACACGTACAAAGCATGGCGACACAACTATCCTTTTGATTCAAATAACTTGCATTTACAAGAAATGGACAGGTCAACAAGATTGAATCTGACAATATGTTCACCTTGAATCCCCTTACACTTGAGAGTGTATTCATAAACCAACCCATTGAAAGTAGTACTTGGAATCTGTTAGGAGACCGTCTGCAAAAATTCATCATAAAACCTCTTAAAAATGGCTTAAGTGTACACCAAAGCGGCATGCGTCAATATCCCATTATGCATAATATGCAATCTAGGCTGTCCACGAGAATTATAATCATCTTGACATTCAGTCTCTCTCATATGTTTCAATTGTTCTTCATAGTAGTGGACAAATAATACAAGACTCGATGTCTTAGCCGACATTTGTTAGAAGACATTATTAGTACTCTCGCTCCTTTAACTTGATGTTATACCACAAGTAAAAATATCGCAACCAAAAGCTGAACTTCATTTATATCTCAAGTCATACAACCTCTGAAGCCAACTCTTATTCTCAATGCCCCACTCCTTATCAATTTTTCTCCAAGTAGATTCAAATTCATCTTCTAATTTGCATTTATACATAAGTTTTAAAAAATATTTATCCTTAAACTCCGGCTTGTGATAAAGATGTCCAATGTTTTGATTAGCATTTTTTCCAATATGCCAAGTACATAAACGATGTTGAGTATTCGGGAACACCATTCGAATGGCTTTTGCCATTGCTTGGTCTTGATCAGTGAAAATGGTTTTTGGAGCCTTATTTCCCATAGACCTCAAAAACACCTCAAATAACCATATAAATGAATTTGCGGTTTCATCCGATAAAAATGCACAACCAAACAAAGTATTCTTCCAATGATGATTAACTCCAACAAAAGACCCACATATCAAGTTATACTTGTTAGTACCATAGGTGGTATAAAAAACCACAACATCACCGAAACAGTTATAATCAAATTTTGACAAACTATCTCTCCAAAATAAATTTGTCAATCTACCATCTTGATCTACCTGTTATGCATAGAAAAACATTAGATTTTGCATTTGCATACAATGAAAATGATTCAAAAGCTTTTGACAATCACCCCATTCGATAAGATTTGATCTTTCACTTTGTAAAAAATTTTGACAATCACGTAGGATGCAACCTAAGTTTTCGCTTCCTCTGGTTTCGTTGGCCAAGAATTTATATGCCATTGTCCCCCCAATGCCAACTTTAGCCATGTCAACTAAAACCCCTTTACATGTATTAGAAATCATCATTCTACATCTTATTAAGTGCTTTTGATGTTCTGGTATAAACTCATGATTGTGCTCTGAAACATAGTCCATGACTTTATGAACGCCACTCTCAATCTTAAATTAATAAAAGCAGGACAACCATATCTAACTTCAGGTCTTTCATATATATATATATATATATATATATATATATATATATATATATATATATATATTTTTGATTAGATGAGTTGACAGAATACCCCGCACAATTACACACAAAAATCTATCGAGTAATTTCTCCTTTGTCGTTTTTTCTAGTCTTAGACTTCCTTACTCCAAAACCTTTGCCTATAGCATAGGCCACATATTTATGATATGCTTTAAGTTCGCTTGCAAAAACCATTCCTATCGTAAACTTAAAACCTTTTTCCAAATCACGGGTTACATGTGCAAGATGAGAAGTTTCAAGCTGCAAGCAAAGAACAAAAGGTTTTTAAAATGGTGCTTTTACAAGGAAAATAAAATTTCTTCCATTTTTTGAGAAAAAAATATCTTTTATCTAGTATAAGTTTATAATTACCTCTAATTCAGCCATCGGATAACCTTACACTGTGAATTTACAGGTGCAAAGGCTTTACTTGATTAGAAGGAATCTAATGGGCATAAGGCAAATAACACCAAATCAGTTCAATGACTATAGCCATAAAACATCAAAGCATGACATCACTTAACCATTTAAAATAGAATTCATGGGAACATATATACAAAAATAGAATTACGCCAAACCCATGAAACTAAAAGGATTGAGCTCGTCACACGAAGTGTGGAATTAGGGGAAGGAGAATAGAAAACATAGTTCCAAGGAGAGCCTCCTTCTCCATACTGATGTCTTATTACCACCACCCAAAATCACGTCCACAACACTAACTATGCCGATCAAATTATGCCAAACCCATGAAATTAAGAGGATCGAACTCATCATAGGGAGTGTGGAAACAGGGGAAGGAGACTAGGAAACAGAGTTCCCTCCCGAAAATAACACCGAAAACAAAGCAAGGAGCTAATGAGTACACAACTTTTCTATTGAACCCCCACAAACAAGTTTTGCATCGTGAAAGCCCTAAACACACCTTAAATGAGGGAGTTTAGCCAGTTGACGACCTCCATTTGGGGCTTGAGTCTCGAGAGCAGCATGAAATCGCTGAGCCTAGTCACTGATTGGCTCCGCAGCGTGCAGTGGTAGGATATGTGCCTCAGGCTCCACTCCCGCAAAACCACAGCCAAATCTCTGTCCCCGTTCCTCCGTCTTAGGAAGAAATGGCCCTTCCTCCTCCTCCAGTCGCTTGATAAATGCTAGAGCGGCGCGGAAAGAGAAGCAAGTTAGTGCCATAGTAGGGGCCCTGCTTTGCTGGCGATAGCGAGGGAACAGCTGCTTGATGAACTTCGAACGAATGCTGGAGCAGCAAGGAGCGCGTAAAGAGAAGCAAGCAAGCGTCGAAGATAGGGCGGTCGTAATGTGGTTTGTTGATGTCAACAGGGGGACGACTGCTTGACGAACACCGGAACAAACGCCGGAGTAGCAATGAAAGTGGACAGAGAAGCGAGCAGCGTACGAGCAAGGCGCTTGTAATGTAGGTTGTCGGCAACGGTAGGGAACAATGACTTGATGCAATGCGGAGCAACGACAACCGTCGAGTGAAAGAATCGCAGCTACCGTAGAGTAATCGTGCGGAGCCTCTACTGCTTCTCTTTCCTTCGTTTGAAGAGGAAAGAGAAAAGTGCCTCTGCTTCTCTTTCCCTCATTTGAAGAGGAAATAGAAAAGTCCTCTGCTTTTTGAGAAAATATTGGCTGGGTTTTACCCTCCACATAGACCAAATGTAAGACGACTCAGGAGTTGACACATGGCTCCATGTAGGCGACAGCGTTAGAGGTTCAAAATTTGCGCACGCCGCTCTTGGGGCCCACCACTCTAACGCTCTCTCTCCTCTACTCTCCTCTGTGACCTGTCAACTCATCCTCTCTCTCCTCTCTCTCTCTCCCCGTTCTCCGTTCCATTGTAGGGGGAGAACAAAAACCGAACCTTTGCCTTCCATTTGCTCTTCCCCTCCTCTGCTCTCTCTCCCCATTCTCGTCGACGCTCCTCCGCACGGTGCCAACACCCCTCCACCTCCGTCTCTACCTCCACAAGTTGCTCGCAATGCCGATGCCCCTCCACCTCTGCCTCCGCCCTCGATGCCGTCGCCAACGCCCTTTCGCTTCCCTCTCGCAACCTTTGCCCTGCTCTCTCCCTCTTTCCTCTGCGGAGCGCCCTTGCTGGCCAATCTTGATGCCGACGCCCCTCCGCCGGTTGCCTCCGTCGCCCCCGACTATGACGCTGACTCCGACGCCCCTCTGCCTCCACCCCTAGGCCTCTACCCTTCCTCTCCCTCGTTGCTAACTCCATCGCGTCTTGTTGTTCCAGGTGAGCACCGCTTTCGATTCCTTTCTCCGCTTGCTCACTCGCTCGCGACCGGCCTAAAAGTGAATGTGCTTTCCCGGGAGATTCGAACTCTCTATTGAGTGAATGCACCTCAAGGTGTTGGCGGAGGTTTGTGCTGCTCGATGCGCAATGTTTGAAAGAGCGGCAGCGGCTTTAGGTTCAGACTATGCCGCGATATGCATTTTGTTTTCTGAAAATTTAGTGTGGACTTAGGAATGCTTGTGAAATTTGAATCTGTGATGGTAGCTGTAACGTATGATGGCTTGTGCCGACTTGATTGGGCTTGAATGGTAGTTTTGATATTAAGCCTATGTTAGAATCGGGCAGTGACTGAAATCGTACATGAGCTTGTCTATTATAGTTGCTGCCAAAATGTTCGCGTGAGATTGTGAGGAGCCTATCTATTGTTCACTCTTGCTTGATGTTTAAGGCATGTAATTGATGGTTTCGCTCAACAAGATGCCGATGAGAAGTGTCTCAGAATCGAGTGTTAAGTCATCTTGTCCCTTTGCCTTTGGTCTTTTATTTAGTGGTGATTAAACAATGATGAACTTGGAGAAGATGAAAGATATTCAGGGAATTAGTCAGCTGTTTCTGATGTGCACATGCATGTGCACACGTGAGTGTTTCCATGTGTTTTGGACAAGCAGTCAGCAGCTTCTTGCTTTTTGATGGTTTTGGGCAAATATTTTGGAGAGAGAAGTGGTTTTTGATAGGGTGCAGCAGTACATACTGTTACTTTAGTATTGTTTCAGATATAGAGCTTTAACTTAATCCTGGAAAGTTGCTCAAATGGAATATTTGATATTCCTCAATGCTTAGAATATGCCACTGCTTATCTTTGACTCTACTTGAGTGGGGACCTGAATGATGAGTCCAGGTGGGCTTCAGGAATTCATTCAAAATGAAAATGGCACTTTTAGGATTGTAGTCTTGCACTCGTGTAGCTACCTCGATCTAACTATTAGCCTGATTGGGTGCTTTTTCTTGTATTTCTTATAAATTGATTTGATTTATCTACTTGCTTATATATTCAGGATCCTTAAAGTTTCCACTGAAGAACTGTGCCATCATTTTGATGAAGAGATACCTGAAAGTGCTAGGCAACCTTCAGTCCACCCTAGGAATTTTTTAGAGTTTTGCTCATACAAGGCAATGAATGCGGCAACAAAAGCTCCTGATTCCTCTTCGCCTGATGTAGCATGAGTAATAGGTAAAGATGGTTGGTGACAAAGCCAGAGGCATTTGTTCATCTAGTTTTATTAAGAGACTGTTTGTTTTTCATGTGGAATTTAGTCCCAACGTCTCTCATTATTAGCCCATGCATATTAGTAGTAGGATTATGTCATTTTACTCATAAACGATAATGATTGGGATATTTTATTCCCTTAGAATATATAGTTAATTAGTGTAGGTGTCAAACAAGATGGGCTAAATATTGTAAGTTTAGTTTTCTTAGAACGTTTTAATAAATTGGATATTCCATCTTGACAATCACATTTGACAATTTCATAGGAGAAAAAAATCTCATATACTTATGTTTGCTAAAGTGCTATTATAATAAAGCTGTCTTCATGTATAATGATGTCTTAAGTCTAATGGGAAAATTACCAAAAAAGTCATAAACCTATTGCAATTGTGCCAATTCAGTCATAAACTTTTTTTTTGTCCAATTTAGTCATGAACCTTTTATAATTGTGTCAATTCAGTCCATCCGGCCAAAATTGGGCTGGCCGGCGCCGATGTGGACACCAACGGAGGACAACTAGTCGGCGAGGTAATTTTTTTTTCAAATTTTTAAATATATATTTTAAATTTTTAAATTTTTTTATTTGACCTTCTTCTCCCTCCTCGGCTGGCCGGTGCCGGCCGAGGTGAGGGCCGGCGAGGTTAGCCTCACCGACCACCGGCGAAGGCAAGCCTTGCCCGGCAACGGCGAGCTCGGCCCTTGCCAGCCACTGGCGAGGGTGAGGCCTTGCCGCGCTGCGTGGTGTAGTCGAGGAACCCCCAAAGGAGCTCGATCTCGTCCTCGTCGATTCAAAGGCGTTGGAATAGGGCTTTGGCGACGGTCACGGCCGAGGAGGGCCGCTTGAGCTTGGAGGGGGAGATCATGTCGACGATCGGGGGGACGGGGGAGGTGGTGGAGGCGACGGGGGCGGCGATGGCGACGGCAGCCTCGTCGACCAACCGGGCGAGGTCAACCCTCGCCCTCGCTAGTGGCCAGCGAGGCGGCCGTTGCCAGATCTGGCGATGGCCGCCTCGGCTGCGTCGTTGGGCAAGGCTCGCCTTCGCCGGTGGCCGGCGGGCGACCTCGTCGGCCCTCACCTCGGCTGGTGTCGGCTGGCTAGAGGAAGGAGAAGAAGGCAAAAAAAAAAAATTAAAAAAATTAAAAAATATATTAAAAAATTATCTCGCCGGGCCAGCTGTCCCCCGCGGCGTCCACGTCGGCACCGGCCGGCCAATTTTGGCCGGATGGACTAAATTGGCACAATTATAAAAGGTTTATGACTAAATTGGACAAAAAAGAGTTTAGGACTGAATTGACGCAATTGCAATAGGTTTAGGATTTTTTTGGTAATTCTCCCTAAGTCTAATTAAATGCATCATCTAATTGCAGAGCTACAAAGATATTAAGTCCTTCACTCTCTCTCTCTCTCTCTCTCTCTCTCTCTCTCGGTCCAAATGTGCACACATGCACGAAAAGTTTGTTTGAAGCTGGAGATGCTTAACATTTTAGTCAATTTGGTGCTTGAATGGATATTTGTCAATATTGCCCGAATATATTAATACTCACAATTGGTTACTTCACTTGAGAGGTTCATATATTGCATTTTTCTTACCTTTTTGTGATCATGTTATTTTTTTCTATTTGGGCAATAATCCAACAGTAGACCATCATTGTAAGTTTGCAATGATGGTCTACTGTCGTATTTCTTGAGTTTTGCAAGGTCTGCCGCTTGTTTTGCCAAAATTACATTTTGTGTTATTGGTGTTGGTGGTTGGTGTTCTTATTTTTTATTTTTTTTAGGGGGGTGTCTGTGGTTTAATAGAGATTTGTACTGATTATTTCATTGTTCTCCCGAAGCTATTTGATATGGGCATTGAGAAAATATTCGTAATGTTCTAGTGAAGATTTATGCATCTGAAGGGATGCTTTGGGAAGTTATTATTAATGAAAGAGATAAAAAAATGTTACAAGAGAAGATATCGAGAGGGCATTTGGAATGTAGAGACAGTTTAGAATAGGTTGGCATAATGAATCAATTTTATCTAACAACAAAAATGTCAACTTAGTGTATGAATAATTGGGTTTACAAATTGATGCGTGCCCTTGCTAATTTTATTATATGGTCACTTATTTCGAGCATCTTGTTCACCCTTTAAATAATTAGGTATTCTGATTTGTATTCTTCATCGTGGATGCTTTTACATGGTGTCTCTCTCAGCAATTGTAGAGCATCTCTTCCATCATATTGATTCTTAAGCTGAAAGGATTTGAAATACATTAGCTGCAAATCTCTGGATTCTGTTTTTTATGCTAGTTGTAACTTTGCAGGGAGCTTGAGCATGGATGCTTTTGGTGGAAAAGCTACTTCGTTTATCTAATCATTGTTCATTGAGACTAATATGCTTGAGCATAATTGCAAGGAATATTGGTACCTTCATCCTCTCTGAGTTTTGCTGCTTTTGTCTCAAGTTGTGGAATAAAAGGAAAATTAATTGCGATTGTACATTATTTGGTTGGAGTCTTTTCTTGCGGTCAGCATTTTGTCTTTTTGGACTTCCATGGAAATAATATTTGGAAGACTTGGTTGTGTTGTCTCTCCGCTAAGGTAACAATGCTATCTCATATTTGATTAGTTTTGTGTTGCTTAGTTAAGGGAGGTGAGAATAAATTCCCATCTCCAACAGCTCAGTTTCAGTGAGGCTTGTTTTCTCCCGTCAAGATAACTTGGTTTGACCAAGTCAGTCATACCAGGTCATGTTAGTTCCCATTTTATAGCGTGATGCTGATCAGTGACGGATATACTATTGAGGTAGATGTTAGTATATCATCAAGCTAAAATGTTGCACTAAACTCTCCCTTGGGATATTACATTGAGGTTTTAAGTATGGAGGTTTCTATGCTTTTCTTTCGGTACTTTTATTCTTCAATCATGAGATCATGCAATTTAAGCAAGTCCCCATGCCAGGACTGGACTTTTTTTTTTTTTTTTTTTTTTTTTTTTTTTTTTTTTTTTTTTTTTTTTAAGAATGAGGTTGTATAGCTGAACAAAAAATCTTGCAAATCAACGTTCAAAGCATTGAGATTGTTCCTCATTACTTTAAAAGCAATGATGCAACAGCGAAGTCTTTCCGAGACGATCACGCATTTTCCCGAACCGTCCGATTTTCCACCAACATGCAAGCTTTTTAAGGTAATTCATGAGATCTCCAATATAATCCAAGTCAATCAGGTGAGAAAATTTTCCTAGACCATCCAAACATGGTCCAAGGAGTGGGGGAGCCTCGGTCACATGAGTTGTACCGGTATCTCCATTAGGTCTATAAAACAAACGAAAGAATGAAGTGATCCCGGTATCCCGTTAGATACCATTCACAAAGACAATTTCTAACTCAACTTTATGCACATATTTTAGGTTGATTATAGAGAAAGATTAAATCAACACAGCAAACGGACATCATCACTTATAATTAAGAACCACACCTTAAATTTGTCCTATGAACTTTTTCATGTCAATCTAAAGACCTGACCAATATTGAAACCCCAGTTTCAGTGTCTGATAAAACATTTGCTTTGACACGGTACTACGCACCAAGACCAATATGCCCTACCATGTTCGAATATTTCACTATAGTATCAAAGCCATACAAAATGACACATGAAATCACCTGGGCGCAACTAACTGCATAGTATGCTTCAGAATATGAAAATATATCTCAAATATGGCAGAAAGTGTCTCTGACTGCATCCTTCGGTGCTCCATAATATCTAGATCAAAGCTAGCTGCCTTATAATCAGCGGCAATCTGTTTACACCACCAAGCACCTTAATTTTATGATATGAAATTAGAAAATCAAAGAAAGTAGGCAGTTGTTGCATAAGAATCCCTACCTCTTCCCTCATTTTCAACATCATTTCTTGCCTAGATTTCTTTCTATCATTCGGTTGTGGATGGCTTGATTCCTCTGGTCGGTTTCCTTTCTTATAATTCTTCTTTTTAACTTTTTTATCCTATCTGGTGCTTCCGATCTATGAAGGTCCTCGTCAAATGACAGAGATATAAGTACCTGAAAAAGCATTTTGATAGTTATAACAGAGAGAGAGAGAGAGAGAGAGAGAGAGAGAGAGGGGAGGGGGTGAATTAAACAAAATAACAAAGTAATTGAAACGTAAAAGTTCAAAATAGTGACCTATTAAACATACGTGGATATTTGACCAAAAAGAGAACATACTTGAATTGAGTCAGGATGCATCTGACAATTATGAGCTTTCACATAATTTGCAATCAATCAAACAGCTGCTCCAGCTACTTCACCACTGTGTTTACCCTCATTTGTAAAGAGTGACTTAATAGTGTCACAACAAAGTTTCCTGATGATATACATTCATTTCTTTTATTCAAGAGAAGAGTAGAGAGGAAAAGGGTAAAATATAAATGCGAAGAAATGCTCAAGGAATATGACCAGAAAACTAGAAGTAGAATTGTCTATCACGTGTCATCGTAGCACTTGACTCTTTAAGGAGTAGCTCCTTTTCTTGTAGTCCCAACACCGTACCAAAAAGTAAAAAGGTACAATAAATAGAATGTTATCTACTATTTTTCAGACTTATACATAAAAAAAGATCATACTACATTGCATGCATGACTTCATACAAGGGCACATGCACACATGCTCACAGATTTACATAACCACAAACATAAGCCATTGCATCTCTAAATGATTGCTAAGCGATGCTTCATCTATTTCCCTTTTGTTTGGGCAGGGAACTTAAACCAAAAGCAAGCAACAACTTATATTCATAGATAAAACAACATTGGTGATCTTATGAGTTCATCTGTCACAGAAGCACCCAAGCCATTCACAAAATGAGAATAGAATTCTGCACCCAAATGACCAGATGAACAAAAGACTATTCTTCGAAGTTCTCAATTATTCAACCATTCTCCTCATCTAGTCAACCAAAGGTCTTATTTTTATTGCAAACTCTTAACATAAAAAGAATAATGAGAAGTTAAAAATATATGGCTAAACCTTATGACTTCATCCGAGGAACTTATGTTTCTGACAACAACTTCAACCAAGCTCTCGCGATAATTGAAATGAGGAACAGCATCTAGCAAAGTACAGATGCAGCGAACCACCGCATGTTGATACAAGGAGACTTTTTCTAAAACCATCAACTTCTGCAGGTAGGCCTGTTAAATAAACTTTGAAATAGCTCAGAGTATATAAAATTGGATTGAAACAAATTCTTAATCAACATTAAACTAACTAAAACAGGAATGTGTAAACCAAGATCTGTAGTGTTTTTTGTCCCATTTCTGGTGAGTGCACTTCATTCAACAATCACAAGAAAATCAAGTAAAACCTTATATGCAGACAGAAGTGTCGATTCATAATACCGCATCTTCTTGACATCCTTTGAAACTTTCGTCACCAGCTCCTTCTCAGTAGGAAGTCTAATGCGGTAGCTATAATATCACAACAAAGGAAAACATCACAACAGTGCCGAGGGAAAACATGGAGAGTAGACGTAACGGTACAAATCACATCAAAATAAACTCAGCAACATACCCAGGAATGATGTCTTTGAACACAACCAACAAAGAAGCCCAAGCTTAACGATAGCATGCTTGTGATCATTGTACATCTGCAGCATTTCTTTTAACAGTTTAATATTAGACTCTGGGTCAGCAAGCAGAGCAATTCCCAGTTCTGCAAGTTTACACTTCTTAGTTTCAAATGACTCTTCTGCAGTGATGTCCTCTTTCAACTCAGCCTAAAGAAAACATGACATTGCATAAAGATCAGAAGAAATGTATTGATGTTAAAGTACTGTATGATAACCGTACAATGATACTAGCAAATTGTGATAAACATCTAGGCATAATATCAAGTCCAAATCTTCATTGCATCTAAACCAATGGCTCAGTATAAGCAAGCTAAAGTGATCCCACAAGATATATGCACAAGTTAAAGCAAAGCTAAGTTAAAGCAAAGGTTACTTTGACATAAATTGGTAGATGACTGATGTAGGTATACCAAGAATGTGTCAAAATGGGTACACTAAATTATGTGACATGAATTAAATTGGTGATGACAGGAGTAGATTCAAATCACAAGATGGTGACTTATTCATATATCCAATGTTAACATCATTTAGTATGATGGCAATTGTATAACTTTAGTATATCTAGAATTATTCTTGACAACAATGGAACACCAGTAAATTTTCTAGAAAGGATCGGGCCCTATTTCCTTTCTACTGAATTTAAGGTACACGATAAAAAACAGAGCATAGGAATTTAAAAGCTTGTCTTAGCTACCATAGAATCCTAGTTAAAACAACAATATCACACAATCAATGAATCAATGGAGTGAAACTGGTCTTAACAGTAATCGCAATAAAAAAGCTACCTCGGAACAACTCAAGGTTCTGCATAGTGGCATGATTGAGATTAACAATTGAAGGTAACCCCTTGCTTGCAGCAGCCAATTCCATCAACTCTAGCTGTTCCTCCTCCATAAGCTCCATGGATTCCTTGGCAATTCTATGAGCAGTGGCCTTCTCCACTCCAGCTTTTCATCTCTCTACTTCTTTTTTCTCGATGAAGCTCTTCTTTTTGTCTCTTTTTCTCCGCCTTCCAAACAAAAAACCAGAGAAGTTGGTAAAGAAAAGAGAAAATAAGAGATGCTGCTTAACCACTCAAATAAAGCAAAAGAAACTAACTAGTGAAAATGCAATACCAAGCTCAAATACTTACCTTAATAGATTCTTTCTGTAAATACTTCTCCCATCGCTCTGATTCTCGCCTTTGCTGACGTAGCAATCTCTCCTCCTCTCTCTGCTGTTCACGCATCAACCTTTCTTCTTCCTTCCTTCTTTCATGATCAAATTTTTCCATCTCTTTCCTCATTCGTTCCTCAGCCTGTAATAGAAAAATACAGGATATCAGTACATGCCAAAGTTTTCTCCACAAAACTCACATATCCTTAAGTGATAAATGAAAACCTTTCTCCTAAAAATATTTTCTTTCTCTAGTGCTTTGCGAATTCGGTTTTCATTAGCTTCAACTTCCCTAGCCATCTGGGCTTCTTCAATATGCAACAAAATGACATTTTTGGTCACCCTAAAGCTATATCAAAAAGTGATGACAATACTCGACTCTCAGAAGCATCATAATTACCTTGTGTTTTCTCTTGACATGCAGGTTAGAAGTATCATGCAAAATTGTCATGTCAGGCATGGTAGAAGAATCTTCTTGACCGATAAATGGATGGCTTCCTTGGTGAGCATCCATTTGAATGTTAACAAAAGACTCTCTCGGCTGAAGGGAATGATCATCTCTCAAAGGGGATAAAACACTGTTTCGCTCTCTATCTTCTTGCGAGACACGACATACTTGTAGTCAGTGACCTTGAACACCATCAACACTAGGCAGCTTCTTACTTCCATGAATAGATGACACTCTGGTAGTTGGCCCATCCACCAGGACATCAAGATAGTGAGTTTGGGCAATGCATCCATGGGTATGGTATCTTGTAGGCTGGTCATGCAGCAACTGACACTCATGGTGGAGAAGTCTTTAAGCAGCCTGGATAATCACACATAACACAAACATTGGCAATGCACATATGACTTCGAAAATTGAATGTTAACAAGCAAAACTATCATTAGAATTTTATTAGATTCTTCTAAGAGCAGTAAAAGTTCTTAAAATTAAAAAAGACAATTCCAGTTTTCATATAGAAAGACAAGAAGAACAAACTTGTAAAAGTATCGAGAAAGGACATGTAGGGTGTAAATATATAGGCAACTACCTACATCAACCTCTCAAAAGAAAATTGGCATGAAAAGGTAAGTTTGAATTGAGACTTACATCCCCTCCAATTTTCAACAAAGTATTAGTACCAATCAGTTCTTGATAACTACACTAAAAGGGACTGAAACTATTCAATATTTTTTTCCAAGCAGAAGAACACTCACGTTATCATAAAAATATTTGTGACGACATTTCACAAACATATTCTTAATTCACAAGCACGAAGAAGTATGATCCTTGTAAACTTCCATTAACCCATGCAAGTGTAATCACAACAGAATATTTGCAATAGTTAACCACAAAACAAGGGGAAAAAAAACATCACACAGGCAAACAAAATACACAGTAAAAGCCAGCCAAGAGCACTAGGACTCATTTTATAGAGATATCGATGCATAAGTACCTTTCCTTTAAGTATAGTATGCACCTGTCTGAGCTAGCCTAGATTCATTTCATGGAACTAACATTTATCGTAATGAGTACCTTAGACTCTTAATGGATTATAACCCTATAACAGTTAGCACAACTCTTCAAAAAGATTGAAACCTTTGGAAGATGACTACATCAAGGAAATAGCAGCAAATAACAAATTAAACGCCACACAATCTCCATATGACAAGTAATGACCAACATACTATAAGGGGTTCCTCTTTCTGTACAAAATTGCATATGTGTGGCTTCTCTTTTGTAGCCGTTTTGTATAGGGGCAGTACCCCCTTGGTACCTTCTTAATGGAATTTTCTTTATTGTTCAAACAACAACAACCACAACAACAACAACAACAAAGACATCTCAACAGGGAAAAGAAGCCACTGACTTTATTTGACATGGCATCCCGTTGAACATACACTTTCCCATCATAAGGATTCGCGGGTCCTTTCTGCTCCTCATCTGCAACTACACAGATAACATGTTAAAGTTAGATAAGTAATGGAGTAAACATGAAATGAGAACTAAGAAGAGGAAGAACTCAGATAGATAGAGAGAGAGCGACCTTCGTTCAGGAGCAGGGGGCGCTTCGCAGGAGGCGACGACGTCGGTGCCATCCGCGTTCAGGAGTAAGGGGCGCTTCGCGGAGGAAAGAGAGAGAGAGCGACCTTCGTTCTCGGAGAGGGAGGCCAAAACGCGAGCAGGGGTTTGTCGGCGTTGGGGTTGGCCAGCAAGGCGCTTCGCAGAGGAAAGAGGGAGAGAGCGGAGCAGAGGTCGCGAGAGGGAGGCGAAAGGGCATCGGCGACGGTGTCGGGGGCGGGGGCGGAGGGGTGTCGACGTCGCGGTTCACTGGAAAGGGTGGGGGTGGAGGCGGAGGGGCGTCGGCGTTGCGGTTCACCGGAAAGGGCGGGGCGTCGGCGTCGCGGTTCACTGGAAAGGTTGTCGGCGTCGGCGTCGGCGTCGAGAGCAACCGTGGAGGCGGAGGTGGAGGGGCATCGGCGTCGTGCGGAGGAGCGTCGGCGAGAATGGGCAGAGGAGAGAGAGCGTTAGAGTGGTGGGCCCCAGGAGCGGCGCGCACAAATTTTGAACCTCTAACGCTGTCACCTATGTGGAGCCACGCATCGACTCCCGAATGATCTTATATTTGGCCTATGTAGAGGGTAAAACCCAGTCAATATTTTTTCATTATATATGGACACACGAAAATTTTCAAAGTATGGTAGAGAAAGGTGACGTCCACCGATCACGTGTGGCCTTCAAAAGGGAATTTTCTTTGTCTTTCTTTAAGAGTTGGCGGAAAAAGAAATTCGGAAAGATTCTAAATAAAGGTATCAAAAGAATCTTATAGCAAATATGTGCCTCAAAAAAGGACATGACATCGTTGCTTGTCAATGGCATTTCCCCCTTTATTATTATTATTCTTTTGTTTTCTTTCCTTTTTCTTATTTTTTCCTTTTCATTAGTGACTAGTCTTAAGGCCACCGACGATATGTGGAGAGGGTCAGGTGAGGGTCGCTCTCACCTTACTTAGGCAAGGCCACCCTCAAAAGCCACAGGCTAAGACTCGATTTTGTGTAAAATCGAGTTTTTCCACTAACTCCATTTAATTTAACTAACGAAAAGACCTAACTTTTTAAATATTTTATCTCTTACACTTAGTGTCCTATGTACACTAAGATTAACTAAACCGCTAAAATGATATCGTTTTAATCTAAATCCTAATTTTTACACAAAATCTTAATTAAATTAAGTTTAAAAAATCCAGAAAATTTTCCATAAAAAGACAAACTCAAAAAAGAAAAAAAAATGCAAAAACATAAAAAAAAGAAACGTACACAAAAAAAAAAAAAAAAAAAAAAAAAAAACCATGATCATCGACCCATTGTTGGTAGTATAGGTGAGCATTGTTTCAAGGTAGAATCTAGAACTTGAAAATCAGACTGGTAAGAACTTATAGATTCCAAGTTTGGATGTATGCCAGGTAGGTTCTAGGCTTTCAAAAATGAGGAACTTGTTTTGACGAGTAGGTTTTAGGTTCTTGATTAGAGGAACCTAGAACCTAAAACCTAAAACCTAGAATCTAGAATGAGTTATAATATTTTTTTTAGTCCATATCTAAAAGTGTTAGTATGAACACCTAGAGGGGGTGAATAGGAGTTCAAAAGAAATCTTGACAAATAAATGCGAAATAAAATAAGTTGCATGTAAAGTCTGAATAAGGATTAGAGTCTGACTAAACAAGCCACCAAATTTTTGGTAAATGTTCAGAATCTGTTATGCGATGTAATAGATTTCTAAAATAACTTGTAAGTATGCAATATATTTAAATAAGAAGAGTTAAGGAAAGAGAATGTTGCACACAAAATTTATAGTGGTTCGGCTTAGATCAAGTGTACGTCCACTCTCCCACGCTAACAACCTTCTGGCTGGATTCCACTATGTAATCAACAAGAGATTATAACTTTGAGTGCAAACACTTAACGGTAGATCACATTATCTCACTAAGTCACTTTTTTGGTATTTCTCTCACGATCACAAACGTTTAAGCTCACCAAAGATAAATGTATGATCGAAGTTCGCTCAGATTTTGGAATTATAAATTCTACACTCGTTTCTTTCTTGCTCATCGGTCATTGATCTCTTTAAGTACTCCCTCACTTCCAAACTAGCCATTGGACAGTATCTAGAGAATTGTCTTCCTATCTACCCATTTAACAGATCTATATCTAAAAGATTTAGTAACTGTTGAGTGACAAAAGTATAATCCAAAGTTGATTCTGATCGCCTATATAAACAGAATCTTGATTTCCATAAGTAGAGCTTCTCCATTTAAAAAGTTCTTGTCTTAAATATCCAATTGTCAATAAATTAGATTGAGTCAATTAAATCTATCTTGATGTAGAATCCAAACTAGATCATTAATCGTTATATGTTTGGGGCTTGTGTTACGTTTTGTCAAGTTGTCTCATTCTGGACATGCTTCGTTTTGAATCTGTTAGGTTCTGAACTGGTGTCTCATTGTATATGTAAAGTCTGAAGGTGTTCTATCGGAAGTAAAGTCCGAGTGTCTTCCATCTAAAGTAGAGTCTGAGTGTCTTTTGTCTGAAGTAGAGTCCGAGTGTCTTCCTTTTGTCTGAAGTAGAGTCCGAGTGTCTTCCTTTTGTCTGAAGTAAAGTCCGAGTGTCTTCCATTTGAAGTAAACTTTACAATCTTGACGTAAGTTTGAACATATTCTGCTTTTAAACATATTTAGCCTTAAGGTTTGGATATAGTTTGAATAAGTTCAGCTTAAGCATAGAGTTTTTCTTTTGGTTCTTTCAAGTATAGACTTCGACATTATCCTTTACATATTCTATCATTTGCATAATCTATTACTCAACCATTAAACACGTTAATAACCTTTAATTTATTTTGTCATCTTCAAAACATCATAAGAGATTTCCCTAACAATATTTTTATGCGATTCTGTGATATTCCATGTCATTCGATGATGAATGTATAATCTAAAAGCACTAATCTGAGGACGTGCGGACCCCTAGAGTGCCATAACTTTGCACAAAAAGACACTTAAGTGCCATAACTTACGAAAGGTACACTTAAGTGCCAAAATCGAAGTAAAATGGATCACTTGAGTGCCAATCCGGCCAAAACGCCGATGTTGCATTTTTCGAGTGAACCCTGCTCAAAACGACGCCATTTTTGCATTATTAACGTGGCCAAATAATGCAAAAACGGCGTCATTTTGAGCTGACGTGGTAAAAAAATAAAAATTAAATTAAATTTAGTTAAAATATTAAAAAATAATAATTTTAAAATTAAATTTAGTTAAAATATTTTTAAAAATTAAAAATTAACAATATTTTAAAAAATTAACCAAAAAAAAAAAAGGAAAGGGGAGGAGGCGGCTTAAGGATCGGCCCTCGGCCGCGCGCTTGCCGCCACCGCCGCCCCATCGCCGCTGGGAAGGGCCGGCAACGGCGGCGAGGGCTTGTAAACCCTCGCCCCAGATCGGGGCGAGGGTTGGTGGCCCTTGGCCCAACCGGGCGAGGACACCGATCCTCGCCGACATCAACCCTCGCCTGATCTGGGCGAGGGCTGCGAGCCCTCGCCACTAGTCACAGATCTGGGGAGGGTCGCGGCCCTCACCCAACCGAGCCAAAGGCCGCCACCCACTAAGGCGACCCTCGGCAGGCGGTGGCCCTTGGCCCGGCCAGGTGAGGGCCGCTGACCCTTGCCAAATCTTGGCGAGGACTGCGACCCTCGCCCTAGATCGGGGCAAGGGCTCGTGAGCCCTCGCCGTTAGTCAACTAGGGTCGCTGGCCCTTGGCTAGGGCCTGGTGCCCTTGGCCGACCCTCCCCCTGCCGTCGCCGGCCCTTCCGGCGCGGCAAGGCGATCTTGGTGGCAACGGGCGAGGGCGATGCCTCAACCACCTCTCCTCCGTTCCCCTTTTAATTTTTTAATATTTTTTAATTATTTTTAAAAATATTTTAATTAAAGTTAATTTTAAAATTATTAATTTTAAATATTTTAACTAAATTTACTTTCAATATTTTATTTTAATTATTTTTTATCACGTCAGCCTAAAATAACATCGTTTTTGCATTATTTGGCCACGTTAGCATGCAAAACAGCATCATTTTGGGCACGCTTCACTTTGGAAAAATGCCACGTCGACGTTTTGGCTGGAGTGGCACTCAAGTAATCCGTTTTTTTTTTTTTTTAATGTGGTACTTAAGTGTATCTTTCGTAAGTTATAGCACTTAGGTGTCCCTTTGGGCAAAGTTATGGCACTTGAAGCGTTCTTTTGCCCTAATCTAAGCTTTCATTTTATGACTAAAACTTTTACTTTATTAACATCTATATTTTTCGTGTGTTTGAATATAAGTTATGAAGTAAATTATAGTAGTAAATAGTGATCATTAAATGTTTAATTTATTGCAATCGATCGATTGATAATATAGGTGGAACCTAGGTAGATACTGAAACCGGCCTTAGAACTTGTGATAAGGTAAGTTCCAAATTCTAGGATATGCAGGGTAAGTTTCATGTTCCAAAAATAAAGAATGTGTTCCAACGGATAAGTTTCAAGTCTCAAGTGGAACATGTATGAAACCTAAAATCGCTTACCCCTAGCCAATAGGGCGTTGAGGTTGCAGGCACCTTGATGAGGGTCGCAACCCTTGTCGACCAAAGGTGAGGGCCCACACTGCATGTATTTTTTTTGAAAAGCTTTTAGATTAATTTTTAATCTAATTTAATTAAAATTTGGGTTAAAATTGTCTTTGGACAAAAATGTCCCTTTCTAGCTAGAATATTCAGTTAGATGGTGAGTTTAAACTTTTATTTGAAATTCCTATGGCAATTTTAGGTTTTTTTTTTTTTGAAAAAAAGATCCCCACTTTAAATCATTATTGAGAAATTAATAGAACCTTGGACCCTTATTTGAAAATTTTCCAAGAAATTTGGGTTATGGGACCAAGGACAGACCTAGTTCCTCTAGATATGGACTAGGATAGGCCAAGTTGGGCTAGTCCAAGGTCAGTCTAGGGTTGACCCTAGACTGATGCTTGGCCTTACCATCATGTGTTAGAAAGTAGAACAATCAAAGAAAACCAACGAAAGTAATATCTGCAAGCATTACACAAAGGAAATCAAATGAATCATATTCAAGCCCAACGAAGTTGGATGATTTAGTGCAAAATACTCGTACATTACACAGTAAGATTTTATTAAATTGGTAAATTTACACGTGGGCGAAGAATTGCCAACTATTGAAGGAATTTAACGATGAAAAAATAAATAGTAAATTATCAACCTGTTTGGATGTTTGGCATTATAGCAAAATCTTACATTGGTAACATACAAAGAGATTAAGCAATTTGCATACAATTATTGTCATGCACTTCAGATGACTAATGATCAGCATCTAAAGTGAGTTTATTTTTTCAAAAGATGGCCTAAGGTGGACATTATTTCAAATAAATGTCTGAAGTTGCCAAATTAGTCTCAAATGAAGACTTGAGCTTGCTGGTTGGCCAAATTTTCGCTAGTTGGCAAGTACTTGATTTTTATTTTTTTTGGGTGGTCAGAAGGGTACCCTTCGAGTAGAGGAAATCACACTGATTTTTTTCCTTTGGCCTAGAGGGTGGCTAGTCAATCCGGCTACATGTGTAGTTTTTGTCCTCCAAGTCCCCCTCCATGAGCATCTCACTTATGTACTTAAGAGTTGAATTGGAGTTTCACCATCTTCTTTAGATTCCACTGCTATGTTATCGGAAGCCGGTGATGCACTAGCAATCGTGTTATTAGGTTCAGCATTGTGTTTGAATCCACTAACAGTATTTCGATTTGCATGGGGATCAAAGTCAATCCATTGCAACCTTCGACCCATTCAAGGAACTAGTATTGTTCATGGTCTGTGATTCAAGACTCTATTATGGATTGGCATATATGGACCGAGTTAATCACAATCATCCATTTATTGGACTTGTGTAGAACTAACTTTGGGGCAATTTTTTTTTTTTCGACAAGTAAAGTTTTATCGTTGGCTTAAAAGGCAAGTGAACTACCTGCTACATGCTTAAGTCATACAATTTAAACAAGACCCAAATGCTTACATAAAAACTTGTAATTGCCCAAAGATATTTGGGGAAAATTACCAAAAAAATCATAATATATTATACTTTTGCTAATTCAGTCATAAACCTTTTAATTGTGTCAATTGAGTCCTAAAGTTTTTCAAGTTTCACTAATTGAGTCCATCTAACCAATTTTGACCTAAAATTATCAAAGTAAATGACATCAGACTTTTTTTTAGTATTTTAATATTTTTGAATTTTTAATATTAAATAATTTTAATTTTCTCTTTTTCATCCTTTTTTTTTCCTGTTTTCTTCCTTTGCCAAGCCTTGGTGATGGCCGGTGATCGCCACAAGTTATGACCGACAAGGGTTGCCCTTGCTAGCCTTAGGTGAGGTCACCCTTGTTACCCTTGAGTAAGGCTTGTCCAAACTAGATTTGATAGGGTTGAGCTTTGCCTGAAGCTGGCTAGGTTGGTGATATTACTAGTACGAGTACCTAGAGGGGGGGTGAATAGGTATTCAAAGATTTTTCTTGATAATTTCTGAATACTTGCGCAATACTTAGACAGTTGAAGGATTAGCGAAAGATAATAATCAACGTATGACTAAGTAAGGAAAGAGAGAATTAAACACGCGGTTTATAGTGGTTCGGCTTGATTCAAGCCTACGTCCACTCTTCTGCACTGACAGCCAATTTGGCTGGATTCCACTATGAACAAAGAGATTTTACAGTGTTGATCTTCCTTGATTTCTCGGTGTAGATGATCTACCACACTCGCTCAAGGTATCACAAAGTATAAACACTCTCTGTGTATACAATTTCGCTCAGACTGTATCGACTAATAATCAAGGTGCTTCAGACTCTGGAATTTTTCTATCAATTCACGCACTTAAACAACTAGAATGTCTTCCTTTTTATACTCCTTTATGCCATCATACCATTGGCACTTACCAAAGGAATTCCTCCAATCTACCCGTTGGACGGAATCAATCAAGAAGATCATTCAAGCTATAAAAGGAACCTGACGATAGCCCATCAATCCTGTTCGCCCATACAATCAGGATCTTGGTTTCCAAGAATAGAACATTCCAAGAATACTTCGTCGATCATCGGATCTTCAATTGATACGAACAAAAGAATCTGTTATATTCATCCAACCAAAAGATCTTCCCCAGACGATAAGATTAAATCCTCAACCATATACTTCGGCTTTGGATTTCCTTCGTCACTGGATCAGAAAGACTGTCAATGAGAATAGTCTTGAGTCTTGAGTTTTAAGTCTTAAGTCTCGAATCTTGAGTCTGGTAGTCAGAAAGTCTTCGGACTTTAAACTAGACGATCTGCAGATACTCAGACTAGACTGAAGGAAACGTTTTGTCAGCTTCAAAATATTCTGGAACGATTTCTCCAACAGTTGGCCCTTGCTAGCCTTTAGGGATGGTTGGCCTCATCATCTTTGGGCAAGCCTTGCCTAAGAGCAGCCCTTGTGAAGGTTGACGAGGTTGCGCCTTACCCTCACTAGATTGGGCAAAGTTGAGCCTCGTGTGAAGCTATGACTTGCCGAATTTGGCGAGGCGGCAAGATCCTCCCTTGCTAGATCTTGGCGAGGGTGACCATCATTGTTGTAGCCTATGGTTGGTCAGTAGTCATTCCCAAGGCTCGACAACCATCAAAGAAACAAAAGAAAAGAAAGAGTGTTTAAAAAGTAAATATATATATATATATATATATATATATATATATATATGAAAAATATTCCACGTTTGTGCTAGTTGTACCATGTAGGATGCCGACGTTCATGTTAGTGATTTTCGACCAAAATTGATCATATGAGCTCAATTGGCAAAACATGAAAACATTTGGGACTAACTTGTATAATAAAAAGGTTTATTACTAAGGGTGTGTTTGTTTCATTGAAAGTATTTTATCATAAAGTGGTTTTTGGATTTTCAGTTGTTTGGTTCTCTAAAAAAAGATTTGGTCAATGGAAAATACTCTTTGGTCAACAAAAATATTATGTATTATTTTAGGAAAATGAATTCCTCCGCCTCAAAAGGTGAAAACACTGTCCCTTTTCATCTTTTTCTCTCTTACCTTTCACTTTTCCTCCCTAGATTTTTCTAAGGTACAGACTCCGCCGATTAGCTTGCTAAAGCGAAAGCGAGAGTGTGGAGATGTCGGTGGTGAGCATCGCCATGCTTCGGCGAGACGAGGAGTTGAAGCTTTTTGATGACGCGAGGGTCGGCGTCAAGGGCCTTATCGACTCCGGCGTCTCTCAGATCCCATCATTCTTCGTCCACACCCCTCGAGAGGCCACGGTTGATGCTGCCAACCTCGCAATCCCCACCATCGACCTCAGGTTCGTCGTCGACAGTGGCGGCGGCGATGGGGATCTCTGGCGGAGGGTCGTGGAGGAAGTCCGAAGCGCGTGCAAGGGCTAGGGGTTGTTCCATGCAGTGAACCACGAGATTTTAGAGGGCATGCTGGAGGAGATGATCAGAGAGGTGTCACATCTTGAATCTCGAGCGTGCGCACATCCCTTAATGGTTGATCAAATTGCAACATCCCAAGACGCATCACCAATCCATTCATTTTATTGTACATGCGGAAGCAAAATAAAAACCTTCAACATCAAAACATGAGATAGAAAAGCAGGATAATAATTTCACAAACAAACACGCTTTCATAGACACATTAGGTTTATATACAAAGTTAGTCTATCTACAAAAGATCGACTCTAAAAAAGAAGCTGTTCTACAACCTACTAGTTGAACCCATTCATCGATCCTTCAGACTTCATCTTTGAAAACTTCGGGGGCTTCGGGTCCTCCACAACCCCATCAGGAGGGTTAGTTGCACCCTTGCCTAGAGCGGTGTCAACCACAGTAGCGGGGACATCAAAACCCTAAATGGGACCTTCCATATACCCATTGAGCCCATGGCAATACCACACCCTAAATCGATGGTGTACCCTTTAAGGTAGGCCCTCATCAACCCAGACAGTGGTCACCATGAGTTTAAAGACCTAGTGACTCCCGGGGATTGGGACGTCTATGCTCCACTCAGTTACTCCCTGAGGTCGACCAAAATGTTTCGAAGGGACTGCCATCTAAGGACCTGAAAAGGTTAAGCCCACGACGGGGTAAGATAATGTTTCAGCAAGTTCACCCTCTAAACCCCTATTAGGAAGGAAATATGCTTAAAGACAGTCTATACGTGATATTATGAATTTCAGGTTCTATTTTCAATTAAATGAATCGGGCTTTTTATTGATGCGGCTATAATTCTATTCTCTGAGCTGATCACTCATGAGATAACTAGTCTAATAAGTGAAGCCGTTAAGGGATTTTAATGCAATAGACTTGAGAATTCGATTAAGAATCGACTGCTTGACCGTGCTAGTCTGCAAGGATCATTACGGCACAGTTAAAAATCGATCAAAGATCAAAGATAGATCGATTCGATTGAAATATGCAATCAAAGTGTGGGTGATTCCACCATATTGCAAAATTATCGTCGATTGGTATTAGACTAATTTTTCTGTCGTTTTGGTACCCTATGTCCGCATTTGAAATCTCAAGATTTTCACAAAAATCGAGAGTCATCAATGTGTCAAAGATGTACAATGTGGCTTAAAAATAATTGACCACGAGTCAATTGCACTCAAAATTTATAAAAGCTACCCGATAGGCTAGGTTACCTTAAAATCGCGATAGATTGAAATTAACCGCGAATTTGAACCCAATTTCAGAAATTGAAAGTTCTTTAATGTCATAATTCATTTTAGGAACATCGACTCATCCTCCGAAGATGTTTCTGTAAACTGAGATTTTTGGCGAAAATTCAAAATATGGCCATTTTTTATCAGAAAATTCAGGGGACCTTTTTTATCGTGTTTTTGGAATGCAAGTTGGTTTTATTGGCAAGGAAAAATGTCAATTTGGTCAAGGGCACATTGATGGAATTTATGGGGACTGAATTGGATCCAATTGAGGAGAAATTTGGTTCAATTTGGGGAATTTGGCAAAACAAATTCGTATGCTATGGCCTTCACCACCTTTGGACCACTTCATTGGCTTGCGAGGGAAGTTTGTGGGCTGCCAAGAGGCTGTGGAAGATAGCCAAGGGCTGGTGGGGCCTCTTCAAGGGACAAGAGAATAGAATGGAGGCTTGATGGACCCTCTAAGTGGCTGTTGTCCCTTTTCTTTTTCAGCATAGCGCACTTTCTCCATTTTTAGTCCACCTTGAAGCTCCAAAGAACTAGAAAACTGAGCCAGCCACCCCCTGCCATTGCAAGCCACCATTGGACTGTCTATCACCGCTGCTCACCTTTCGCACGTGTCGCACCCTCGTGCGAGCCCGCGCTAGTCCGTCGTCCATCCCGCCTATTCCGTTGCCATTTCACCTGTCTCGAGCCATCCCTGGTTGCCGTCAAAGCCTTAGCTGCCGCTCGAGCTCACCTCTGCTATCGTGAAGCCCCACTGGACCGTCACCGTCTCTCCTTATGGCTTTTGGTTGCTCGAGCAACCTCTAGGCCCATCAACTAGAACCGAAGGCCAACAAGCTTTCGTGGACTACAAGGCCCGTTTTAGGACACTTTCAGGCCTTGTCAGGTGTCACCGCTTTGGAGTTTATCGCTCGTCTCCGCATTGCCGTCATTGTAAACTCACTGGATCACAAAACCAGTGAGTTTACTCGCTAAACTCTACTTAGGGAATTAATTATCAACTTGGTGTTTTATTAGCTTACAAGACCATTTAGTATCAGCTTGTGCAAGCATATTTATCGTTAGCTTGTGAGAGTCCCTTTTGCATGTCAACTTGTGAGAGCGGTATACTATATCAGCTTATAAGCTCGATATGTCAGCTTGTGAGAGCAGTATACATTATCAGCTTGTGTGAGTTAAGATCGTTTTATCAGCTTGTGGGGGCACGATATATATAATAGCTTGTGTGAGCTAAGATCGTTTTATTAGCTTGTGGAAGCATGATTTATAATTATCAACTTAAGCGAGCTATTATCTATCTATATCAACTTGTGAGAGCTATGGCCATATATTACAACTTGTGAGAGCAACGACTATCTATTTCAATTTATGTGAGCAGTGGTCATATCGAATTGATAAATAGTACTGATGATATCGACTTGAGTGGATCGATTGATTGTTGGATGATTTGACTGAGTTGATCGATGAATTGAATTGAATTGATTGGTTGAGTATATGGAAGAACTAAGGCGAGGTAAGTCATCTGTCTTATGTGTGCATAGACTGCCTTTAGGCATATTTCCTTCCAGTTGGAGTTTAACGGGTGAACTTGCTCAAACATTGTCTCACCTTGTCGTGGGCTCAACATTTTTAGGTCCTTAGATGGTTGCTCCTCTTGAGCGTTTTGCCCAGCCGAAAAAGGTCACCAAACACATCTCTTAGATTTCCTTCCATGGGAGCCTGGGAGCCTAGGTCTATGAACTTGTGAGATTCATTGTTTGGGTTGATGAGGGTCTACCCCGGAGGGTACCCCATCAATTCAGATTGTGGTATTGTTACGGGCGAGGTGGACCTAGAGAAGGTGCCCTATCAAAGTCTAAGATTCCTATGTCGGTGCTAGAGATCACTTTTGGCAAGGGTACGGCTGACCCTCCTGGTGGTGTAGCGGTAGACTCGAGTTCCCTGGAGCCAGAGACCCAGGAGTCTTTGGTTGAGGGTTCGAACACTTAAAGGACTCGTAGCTTTTTTGTCTTTTGTAGACTTGTAAATATAGACTAGAATTGTATATGACTTAGTTTGCTGTGTATAAAAAGTGTGCTGTGGTTTTCAAAATTTTGGCCCTACTTTTCTATCCCATCTTTGTGTTGTCTGGGGATTTATTTATTCGCTTATGCATGCACATTAAAATGAATGAGTCGGCTATGCGTTCTAGGACATTGCAATTTAATTAACCACGGAGGGATGGGCATGTGCTTGAGGATGGGGGTGTGACACTATACACAATATAGATGACTTACCTCACCTTAGTTCCCTTTTGCATGTCAATACGATTCATATATTATATATGTATAGTAATACCACTCGATCATTTAGAACGTCTCAATTCACATTTCAATCAATCAATCAATCAACCAATCAATTGATCACAGGAGTTCCGATTATAAGGCCAAATCGTTATGGCATGTCCCATACCATGCCACACAATTTTATCTCAAAATCCGGCACGTCAATTTCAATTAATCACACGTTCCAATTGATTACTACCCGCATATACACAATCTACTGACACACATCGGTCTTCTAGCGTAGGCAAGCTTCGTCTCCCCCCTTGAGCATAGAAACATCCACCGACGCACATTAGAATGGCATTTTCGAAGGAGCATCGGTCCAGAATCTACTGCAACCGACATCCGTTATCTAGGGCATCCCATATAGGGGTAATGTCCTACCAATACACATCAGGGATGGGTTTACTTAACCATCACACGATTAATCAATCTCAGCTAAGGACATTGTGCTTTGTACTCAAATGTCTCAATTAAAATAATGAACTTGGCGTATTTTTTTCATATTAAAAACACTCAGTAAAATAATCGTGTGTAGGTATATGGTTAGTTTGGGCAAAAAATGCGATATCTTCCTTTTTAAAAATCCCACTATTTAATATAGTACCTAAAAACATTTTTGACGTTAAAAACGGACACTCGATATTTTCTGATTAAATACCAAATTTTCATAATTTTGAAATAAATACTCAAAATTCACAATCACCACTCAAATGGACAATTTAAAAATCAATTGCGTAAATTAAGCGCACTATTGCAATCAGCACGAAATTCCAGTCATCGACTATCCTGGTAAAATTTTCAAAAAAATATTAAATAATTAAATAAATAGTAAAATTAATTAATAAATACAAATTAAATAGATAAATACCAACTTAGGCCTAATAATGCTAATCTAACTCCCTAAACGGGCCTAGAAAAATAATGCACCATGCTCAATAAATAATATAATTTAATTAACCCTTAACTAATCTAATATAATCTAATCATCCTAATTAAGCAATTAAATCACTAATCTATCTAAACCAACCACCTAAGCTATACTTAGCCTAAACTAATCGACCATTAAGCATAATTAACTTCCTAAGTAAAGTTTAGTAAGTAAACTCATCGATTTTGAGGGCTAATGAGTTCATTGTAACGGTGACGCCAAGGTGGGTGAGAACCAAGCCTACAGCGACACCAACGAAGGTCCAAAAGGGCCCAGAAAATAGCCCAATAGCTCACTGCTAGAGTTGGGCCTTTGGTTTTGTCCAAGGGTTGGACCAAAGGGCTTCACGGTTGAAATGGGCTGGAATGGTAAGGAGGTGGACTAGGTGGCTTGGATAGGCGGTGGAGGGGCTTGACGGGGACACTAGGTGGTTGGATTAGCTCCGACGATCAACGAGCAGGGCATGGGTGATGAGCGTGGGTAGTAGGAACACGCGGATAGGCATGCTAGCGGGATGGCACGTGCGGGAGCTCGAGCGGTGCTTGGACAGCCAGGAGGGGCGGTCGACAGTGTGAGGGGCTAGCTGGCTAGTTCTATGGTTTTCTTGAGCTCAAAACACAACATTAATGGAGAAAGCAAGGCCAAAGAAGAAAAAGAAGGGTGTAGCTTGAAGGGGGGCCACCAAATGGCCACAAAATCTTCACAAATATCCCATTCACTCATTGCTTGGCCCCCACTTGATCAGCCCTATCCACATTAGCAATTTCTACACCAAAGCTTCTCATAGAAGCCATCCAAAGGGTTCAAGAGTTGCTGCCCCCTTGGCTATGAATTTGGACTTCGCCTCTTCAATTTCACTTCAATTTGTCTTCAATTAGACTCAAATTGGTGCCCATAAATTCAGCTAAGGTGTCCACATTACATTTCACATTTTTCATTGCCAATTAGTCCAACTTGAATGCTAAAAGTGCAATAAAAAACGGTCCTCTAATTTTCCCGGTCCAAAATGGCCCAATTTCAATTTTTTGTCGAAATTCCCAATTAGCCGAAAAATCTTTGGAGGATGAATTGACGTTCCTAAAATAAATTGTGACATGACAAAACTTTTAATTTCTGAAATCGGGTTCAAATTCGGAGTTAATTTCAACTATGCATAATTTTAGTGTAACCTAACTTATCGGGTAGCTTTTAGGAATTTTTAGCGCATTTGACCCTAGATCAATTATTTTCGAGCCATACTGTACATCTTCAACATATTGGTGACTCTCGATTATCGTGAAAATCTTGAGATTTAAAATACGGGGATAGAGTATAGAAATGACAGAAAAATCGGTTTAAAATTTTGAAATTAGATGGAATCACCCGTACACTAATCACATACCTCTATCGAATCAACATATCTCCGGTCTTTGATTGATTTTAATGGTGCCGTATTGACTCTTGTAGATTAGCACAGTTGAGTACTCGATTTCTGGTCGAATTCTTCAGTCTCTTGCATTTAGATTCCTTAAAGGCTTCACCTGATAGACTAGTTGTCCCATGAGTGATTAGCTTAGGGAAAAGAATTATAGCTGCGTCGATGAAAAACTCAACTCATTCAATCGAAAATAGAATCAGAAAATCAAGATGTCACAAAGGGGGCGAAGGTTCCACGAGAGCAAGGGAAGGAAAGAGTGGTACTCGCGTGAGAAGGGGAGGAAGGTGCTCTATTTCTCGAATTTCAATCTATTCAAGGTGGTGGCGGCGGATTGGAGGGACACGTTGGTCTGTGAGATGGCTCCAAGCCTGCCGGAGCCACATGAATTGCTGAAATCATGCAAGTACTTCCGTTGAAAATGGTTTACTTGACTCGATCTCCGGCTTTTAGATTACTCTTGAATAACTCACAAGCCAAATCAAGTAATCAAAGATTGTATGGATACATGTATAGATGCTGCAAATACATGATGTAGTACTTAGTCTTGCAATTTGAAGAATTTGAGGTCGATTTCGAGCTTTGTGAAGTCGACCATGCTCGAACTCGAGAAATCAAGCTCGAGGCCAGGATATCAACATGCCCAATCGTTAGGTCAAATGTCATTCAATCATTTTTCTGGTCAATACAAATATTATGTATTATTTTAGAAAATCTGTTTATAAAGTAACATGGACTCAACAAATTAATTTGGAAGTAAGAGGCATACTATTGTCAATTATTAGGTCAAATGTCATTCAATCATTTTTCAAATGCGATCCAAACACCAGAAAATACTTTCAATCACATATCACCAAATAGTAGAAAACTAACCAATTTCTTGAGAAATGATTTCTCAGAAAACATTTTCCAAAAACGTTACGTTTTTTCGTGAGAGAAACACATCATAAGTTGGTAAAAGTATAATAGGTTTAAGAACTATTTGGTAATTTTCCTAAGGTATTTGTGGAGTAAAAACACCATTCTTAAGAAGTCTTCCTTGGGTAAGTTCATTAATCCTTGACACAATAACATCAGCGCCAACAACCTTAGGGTAATAATATGTTGAAATTATGTTCATGAAACTTAACATCTTCTGCTTGTTTTGGATACATGACATCACGCCTTGTCATTTCCTTATTAACCAGTAAGGAATATAACTAGTTACCCCGAATGATATTCTAAAGACCTCACACACTACATTTTTTAGGTATCACTTTTAAAGGATGGAGCTTCCTTACTGTTATTCCCACCCGCTCTCCCATGTCGAGGGTCTCTGGAGTCAAACCATCACTGAGTTCCCAATCGAAATGGTAGAGCAACTTTGCAAGACCGAGATGAAGCACCCTATCTGCCAACGAAAGTCCGACGCACATTCTTCTGCCTGATCCGAATGGAATTAGCTCAAAGTTTTGACCTTTGTAGTCAATTTTAGATCCATGAAACCTCTCTGGTTTGAATGCTAATGGGTCCTCCCAAGCATCTGGGTCTCTTCCAATGCCCCATGCATTCACGAAAACCTGGGTATCTTTGGGTATATCAAAGCCCATGAAATTGGTTTCTTTTATAGCATTTCGTGGGACAAGCAAAGGTAATGGTGGATGCAATCTTAGGGTTTCCTTCACCACAGCTTGCAAAAACGGCATTTTTTCCGTGTCACTTTCTTCGAGTTTTCTGTTCAACCCCACAATATGGTTAATCTCATCTTTGGCCTTTTTCATTGACACGGGTTGGCGGAGTAGCTCCGCCATCGCCCACTCGATGGTGCTGCTTGTAGTCTCTGATCCACCGAAAAACATTTCCTGCACCATCAATTAGACCCATTTAGTACAAGTTCATGTCGCTAAGGTTACCATCAGTGTTGATTCTTTTGCTATAATTAAGATATTCAGTTTCGCTCGAAAATCACTCCCTCAAATCGTGGGCTTAACAGTAAAAATTATCATGCTTCACCTGATACAATCCTTATCAAACATAGCAGCTCCTATGCTTCAAATTGACAGACAATTGCGCATAAAGAAAAGGAACAAGAATTTGATGATTGGATCCTAAAATTGACGAAATGAATCCACTAATGACAACAGGAATATTTATAAAAGGGTAAGAGCAGGTGTTTGATTGGAAAAAAAAAATGAAATAAACAACTGGAATGGCAAGAATTAAGTTGCTGAGAAATTAATGAAAATGAATGGCAAGAAAGTGAAGTGTGTTCTTTTTATGTTTGTGCGTCTTTTTCCCTTACGGTGTGCTCTTTTTGTAGTCTCGGCTACAACGATTGCTTCACTGCAACTGCCGGTCAACAACTTTAAAAATTGTTCCGTCCTAGAAGTTTGACTACAATAATTGTTCGCGCTAGTTTTATCCTTGCAGTCGGTTTGATTCGACCAAATTTTGTGAGCCAATGTCAATACTTCTCGACTCAACCGACATTAACTTGACTTTCATTTATAAGTCCATGGACAAAAACTGTTCATGCCTTGTCAACTTAATTTTATTGGCTTCTTATAAACAATGCTGGTGTTTGAGCATCGATTATATTTATAGTCAATATCAAATCACACTATTCACTCATTCATTGTGGATACCCAACATGTTCTATTAATCAGTCAAATTGACATCGACTTAATTTAATAAATCATTCAATGTGTTTTTCTAGCACTAGATTTTCTTTTTATAAAAAATAACCATAAATCAATCTCGTGTTTTCGTAGAACATTCTTAGCTAGTTATTACAAAATGAGCACAGACTGGCTAAATCAGGAAAGAATGGTAACATCTTTATAATAGTAGCTTTTTGTTATGCAACGTTCTCTACAAACTTAAAGTGTAAAATGTTTTAATAGATAGTTGATTGGAAAAGGATAGTTATTATAAAATCTAGTGCTAGAATGTTCTACGAAAACACAAGTTTGTAGAGAATGACACGTGATATGACCTGCTTGTTAATTGTCAATTAAGTTTACCACCCCACTTTACAAACCGAACTGGACCTAATATCCTTGAGATATCGTTTCATTTTTGCCAAGAGTGGAAGAGAGGATACCAGAATTATTATGATGACGTTCTGGGAAGAGATTTTGCGAGGGCCTTCTTTTCCATCGCCCTCATAATCCAATACCGCATCCAAGAAGTCATTTGTCGTTCTCATCTCTCCCCTTAGCTTTCGCTCCTCCAACCTCTCTTTTACAAAACCTTCAGCAATCTTCATGGCTCGACCCATGTCCTTCGCCATGCTTGCCTTGATCCCCTGCGGGTCCAACCATTTCAACCACGGCAGGAAGTCGGCTACGTTGGGCTTGCCAGCCCATTCCATGAACCGGTTCATGGCATCGAAGAACTCGGGCCCGTCCTTTGATTTTGGGTCCAACAGATCCCGCGAGAGCACCATATTAGCCACCACATTAAATCCCATGAGAAAGAGGAAGTGGGATAAGTCGATTCCTTGCTCTTCATAAAAATTAGAAATTTTAAACGATTAATTATAATTAGAGAATGTGTAGCAGAACGTAATGAATGAGACATGAAAAATAAAATAAAATTATTGCACCAAGTTTTGCAACTAGTTTAAGGAGGGATGGAGGAATCAACCTCCAAGCTGCAATGTTCAAGACAAAAGTTGGATTTTTCAAGCTCAAGTCGAACTTAATAAAGTTCTTGATAAGCTTGTTTTCAGATTTTTTCACTAATAAAACTAAATTAGCATCTGAACTCTTAAAAACTCCAACTTGGGTTCTACAAATAAAATAAAGTGGAAAGTTTACTTTTGCATTCTCTTGCATAATAATGGGGATATACTTGATCAATGCATCAGAAGATATATAAAAACCAACTGCTTGATCATGCTCGAGTTTGACCCAATTCAATGGTAAAGCTACTCGAGCTTGGCATAATTCAACAGTAGAGCCACTCTAGTTCAACTCAAACTCGAGAAGAATGAAAGCAAGTTTGACTAAATAACACTTTAAACACCAGTAGCTCTTGGACAACTTGAATTATTTATTATTGAATTTGTCAATTACAGTAACAAAACAAAGGGATAAAAGTATCAGCAGTCCTTAAACTTTTACAGAAAGTTTTAATTAGGCCCCTAAATTTGTTGTGCAATTGGATCCTCGAGCCGTATAACTTCTTCTTTGATTTAGTCCTTCCATTAAAGAAGTAAATTTAAATATTGACATGGCGGTTACGTCCTCATTGAAAGCCAACATGGTGTCTTTAGTGATTTAAAAAACGACATAGAAAAATTGAATAACTAGGGGGAGGTCATGCAATAAATTGAGGCAACGCTTGGGTTGGTGAATGTTTACTTGGAATGAGATTTCTTTATTTTTATGATCTTTCTTACCCATCTTAGCACTAAGTAAAAAGAATTCATGTCTCCCTAATTAGTTAGTCTAGTCAGTGCTAACATATGGTCGGGATGCAATATTCATCATAACCAATGCATTCAAATATTTAAGAGGAGGGCCAACTCAAACTAAAAGATGTATAATTTAAGAACTCAATAATAGAAAAAAGAAAAAATAAAAAAGAAGATTCTGGAACTTAATTGTGCATTTTGCAAAAAATAAATACTGCCGGATCCTTTATCCGTAAAAAGCAGGCCCAATGTTTTCTTAGGTAGATCTAGTTGCAGGTTGCGTTCTGTACTGAAGTACGATTCTTTTGACAGCGTGGATCGTTAACTCTTAATGGTGCAGAAGTCCCAAGATATCTTAACCGTTGGTTTTACCTATATTAATAATTGAGAAGAACTTGTGACACTAGTGGGAATATTGTGTAGGGTATAGGCCTTCATCCTCTTTTGATATTTTATAGGGAGTTTAAACGTTCCTTTCTCTCTCTCTGTTGCTTTTTTTTTTGTCCCTTTGAAGAAGAAAACTATTATTTCGGCCATTCAAGGTTACACATGAAACGCAAACGTCCAAAGTAACACGAAGCACGTAAGAAATAACCTGTTGTTACTTGTTTAACCGCCATTTCTTCCTCTAAATACACGATCATGTTGTCGACGCACTTCTGCCTGAGATGGGCTGTCTCGTTGACGCGCTTGGTCACGAGGAGCTCAACAGAGCAGAGACGCCTGAGAACGCGCCAGTAGCCACCGTAACGACCCACAGCGAGCGAGCCTTGGTCATAATTGAGAGCTGTCATTGCATGGGGACACTTGCGGTCTGCGAACGCGAAGTCATGGCCCTTGAAGAACTCTGTGGCGGCCCGAGCTGATTGGATCACCATGGTGTTCACGGAACCGAGCTTCAACCACGTCACAGGCCCGTGCTTGGCTCGGAAGTTGTGGAGGTTCTGGTGCGGCGTGGTCCCGAGGTCGAGGATATTGCCGATCACGGGCCATGCGGGGGGCTGAGGGGGAAGCTTGGTGCGCTTCCGGTGGAGAAGGAAAATTAGAAGTGCCGGGAGGAGGAGGCTGAGCCAAAAGAGCCAAGAAGGGCAGTACTCCATTGGCTAAGCTTTGAGCTATTGCTCACCTTGCACTTATGTGATTGTTGCGTCGAAAACGTGATATTAATATACACTCTTATCCTATTCACAAGAAAGCGACCCAAAACAATAAAGAAAAAGCAGGAGATGCTATTATTTGCCATCCACAATATAAAAAAGGAGAAAACATTAATATATCTTTTGGCTATGAATAGGAGTAAACATGCTGGTCGCGTAGAGTCTGGTGGTCCATCCATTTCATCGTATTATGTTAAATTTGATTCTTATTTCATTGGAATAATTTCGTTTTTGGTCAAACAACTTACACGCATTATGCAAACAAATCCATAACTCTTAATTTGTGCATTTAAGTCCTACAACTTTACTTTAATACCACAAAATTATGATGTCTTGTTCTTTCTTGGGTTTCACGGATTGGTTTATCAACTAATTTGTCCTATCAAAATCGGATAGTTATGTATTTACTTTTGTTGAGAGTGTATAACAGATGTCCAATATCTTTACCCTAGGAGATTGCTAAGAAGGAGCACAAGTCTAAGCCTATTAACATATCTAATTGGACATATCTTCACTCAAAAGCTCAAAGCAATGAGTTATTGGCCAACTAGATATATTAATTACTTTACACTGCATCAATTCTCCACTGTGGGACTTCCCTAACACAACTTACAGATGAATCTCAACAATCTCCCCATCATGTATGAGCTCAAAATGTAAAGTATGTTCCCCCTTAATTCATGTATCTTTCTATATTAACTTATCTCAACTTGAATCTCCAACATTCACCTTCATCCATGTTCTTTTTCATCGGACCGTACCATGAAAACTGCCATTGGATTGCATTGCAACACCATAATACCCATTTCCTAGAAACTGTGTTAGTCACTAATCTCCCCATCATGTGTGAGCTCAATGTTAGGTTTGTTCCTCCTTAATTCAAGTATCTTTCTACGTTAACTTATCTCAACTTGAATCTCCAACATTCACCAACATCCATGTTCTTTTTCATTCGACTGAGCCATGTTCTTTTTCATTGGACCGAGCCATGAAAACTACCATTGGATTGCGTTGCAACACCTCAACACAAACTGCCTGGAAACTGTGTTAGTCACTAGGTTCCGACTTACATATGTATCTCAACAATCTCTCCATCATGTGTGAGCTCAATGTTAGGTCCGTTTTCCTTTAATTCAGGTATCTTTCTACATTAACTTATCTAAACTTGAATCTCCAATATACACCTTCATCCATGTTCTTTTTCATCGGACCGAACCATGAAGACTACCATTGGGATTGTGTTATACCACAACACACATTGCCTAGAAACTGTGTTAGTCACTAGATTCCTTTTCTTGAGATATCTAGAACAGATTGGGAGCCGCCAATCTACTATTGGCTCTAACACCAATGTTTGGTAGTCTGGCGCTTCTCTCATCTCAAAAGTTTACTCAAAGGGTGAGACTTTCTCTCATATTTATAAACTAACCACTAGACAATTACATAATCGATGTGGGATAACTCCAACAACTTTTGCCTTAGTAAGATGGCTTGTCTTTTTCAAAAACATCATATATATATAAGTCCAATCATCGATTTGATCGAAATTTCCAATCTCCACTATTTAAAGGACTTTTTGATACTGACACTTGAATTTCACTGATGAATTTATCATAAATTTGCATCTCATAAATTTGACCCATGATAAAAACAAAACAATCAGTTTATACAACATTGCATTCATTTTTCTTGTGGCATTCCTTTTGCACATATAAACTAGAGGCATGATCTTTCATTTATAGTTAGGTTTCAGTTCACATAGGTCATTCGTGCATATGATGAATATTAGGAATCTTCTAATACTCTTCGACTAGGGACAATGTAGTACGAGAACCTTGGGCTCCACGACAAAAATTATGATCACTCCAAAGAGCTATAACAGCGCCAATTCACACTTGGACTCAATTTTCTTCCTAGTAATTTATACCCAACTTCTCTTGATTGATTGAAGACCCAAACAAGCTCAAAACGATTGCAAGATAAGTATCATGATGATTTTGAGAAAAAAAAAAAAAAAGTATCACGACGATCGTCTTTACATCTATTTTCAAACAATATATGGCTCACGTGCTAGTTCCAAGAATAGTTCCTAAATTTGCATTTTTTCAAGGAATGTTGGATGATCTTGCACCAGGATGCTTGGACAAAAATACAATGTTGTCAAGCCTTCAAAACTGAACTTTTCAATATCCGTTTGGTCTAAAAATCTTACACAAGCTTCATCCGCTTGTTGACTAACTCCCCTCAACATTTTAGTACAATCGAATGAATGGTGTGTATTCATTGTTTTCGTGCAATTGCTCGGGCAACTCGTCTCTAATCTAACAAGCTCACTTTTCCTTCTTTAATTTAGTTGCCACTCTCTAATTGCCAATTGTCATGACCTTCTTAGAGGTGGACCACTAAGAGAAAGTTAATGGATTACCATGCAAGTATGAATGGTTACTCATTAAAAAGATAGTACCATTGTCTAATGTGGGCTCTCTCAAACCCCCAACAATCACAACTTTGGGGTTTTAATTAAATTATTTAGACATCCAATTCAATTCATTTAAGAATTGCCATTAGTCTACTATGGTTGATTAAAAATCCGAGTCAAATGTGAGAGAACACTTTACTTTTGTGAACTAGAGATTTCATGGATAGGGGACTTGATTATGCTAGATAAACCTATCTCCCTTTGGCACCTTCGCTTTATTTCACAAAATGTTTTGCAAGTAGCCTTGATTGATTTGGTCTTAAACCACTAACATGCGATGGATGATCATACAGGTATGGAAACAAGAAAGTAACACTCTATCAAAATGATAAATAAATTGCTTGAGCAGATAGAAAAACCTTGATGGGAATGATCTCTTCTTTTTTGTTTTTTCTTGTTCGTTTTCTCTTTAACGTTAATCACCTTTTTGCACTCTTGAAATCCAATTTAGAGCTTGCAGAACTTCATATTTTTCGTTACCGGCTGGAAATGAATATAGAAATTTCTCCAATTGTGCCCCCTACTTGGGCATGATCAAGAATTTGAGGAACCTTCAAGACTTCCAAGTCAATGCAAAAACCCATTCTCCAGTTTGCTTTTTCAGAGAATGATGTAGGCGAGACAAGATAGTTTTGTTTCTCCGCATCTTCATAATTGTTTCACTTTGACCTTCATTTTTCTCCCTTTGAGGTGTGGTTCTTGACGGGATAGTTTCAAATTCACTTTCTTTTATCTTAAGTAAGTTAATAATGAATATCTGTAGCGTTCAGGGCAAATGAACTAGAATGCCCCCGTTATTGTTATGTACTCTTCGCAAGATATAGATGCCGCAGTCGTGTTAGGGCTGTGCTTGGAATGCGGTTGTGTCCTCCCAGGATTGTCCATTATTGATTGGACTTTCAGTGCTCGGAGTAGATTCCCCCAGTGAGACTTGTTCTTCGTTTACATGTTTCCCGCGAGTAAATATCTCAAATGAGAATACCTGCAATTTGCAACAAAAAAGGCTTCTCTTTCTTCTCAAAAAAAGATATCCCTTTCATGAAAAGGAGTGACATGCATAAAATGTCTAAATACTAGGAGTTTACAAAATGTGCAAGTTTTGTTATTGCAGTGTTTGGGAAGACATTATTCACAAAATGTATGGGAAGAGATTATTCATTTACTTAGAGAATAGGAAAAGCTAAAGAAAGAAATAAACTATATAGAAGCATTTTATTCATAGGAAGCAAATAAATCTGAGAGATTAGCAAGGAGAGTGAACTTCCCTAATCAAATTTCAATGTTTTAGTAAATAATGGTATTAATGTCTTGTGACAATATGAAGAATAGTTTCAAATTGAGAGGTCAATCATGTTACCTACACATATAGAACTTTCTATATTCATTGAAAGATTAGCTATTCGTAATGCATGAGTGCGTATTGTGTGTGACGCATGCGCGCATGTCTAGTTACTAACTAATCGCACGTCACAGTGCCTGAATTAATGCTAGCTAATATTCATTGGTTTTATAACCTAAGTTGTGATTCCAAACTTGTCATACCCAATATTCATCCCAAGAATTTAGATAATGATTCCTATTATTTAGGAAAAATAAAAATAAGGAACGAATCCTTCCACGAACAGCAGTAAGCATATATATATTGACTAAGCAAATTATTTCATTGAATGATAATTATAACAACATCCATTGTATCATGAAGAAACCAAAAACTAGAGACGCATTAACCCTCTTCAGATCGCTCTCCACGTGTATCAAGGGTAAAAGTTGAGAATTAACGCAATGTTTCAAAATTTTGGAGAATAGTTTTCGAAAGAGTTTCCAAATAAACCTGAAGAAAAGAATAGATGAAAATGGCCATATTCTTCCTAAAATATTGATATGTGGGGAAAGTGATTTAATTAGAAAATGATGCACCGATAATTATACCCATTTTAAATAGTTTCAATTATGATTTTTTTACAATCGATTGGTATTGCATATAGCACGTGGTTAGGACATTCCAAGGAGGCGGCTATTTTTATGGAAAAAGAGTGAACGTAGGCAACTTAGTCCAATCCTTCTAATTTATTACTCTTAATTTATTATTATTATTGTTAATTTAATCTTCTAAATAAACATGGATTTCAATTCAACGCCAGCCTTTTCATTGCCTTTGCAACTTGCAAGCGTGTTAAACGAGTAAACTCTAGAAGCACGAAATATCTTAGGCAAACCAAATTAGTGACCTAGTATGAACACTCTGTTCCTCTAACTCCCCCAAAACTACAGAACATTTATTCTTGTGTTGCCCTTGGACACAATGTATATGGAACCACTCCCAAGTACGTATCAACACTTTGGCTTACAACACACACTGAATTGATGCATGGATAGTTGATTTACTAAAACAGAAAAGGGACATACCAGAATTTGAGTATATCGCAGGCCTCCTCTGGAAAATTTGGAAGGCTCGGAACCACTTTGTGTTTCGTCATCAACGCACACACCCGGACCAGCTTGTTGAAACAGCCTTCGCCCTGGCTCATCTCCAGATCAGCACTCAGCAGTAGGAATCGAGAAATCGCACCACCTGGCTGAACCCTAATTGGATTTGGCTTCCACCGTAGAAGGGCACGGGGAAGGTTAATTTGGACGAAGCTTTCCCTATTGCGAATCACATGGGCGCGATAGCAAGCATTGCTCGAGATCACACCAGCATTATGATTGGAGGCTTCACCCGCAGCGTTTCAGCATCCTCTGCTCTCGAGACGGAGATCCAAGCATTATTATGCACTCTCAAGGATCTATTACAGCAACAAAAAACTGAATCTCACCTGTTGTTGGAATCTGATAACCTCATTTTGGTGGAAACAATCAATCAGTGCCGTCTGCCGTTGTGGAAGTGCCGTGCCCTCTGTGCCGAAAGCGAAGAGCTGTTGCAATGTTTCCAAAACCTCAAGGTGAAGCACTGCCACCGGGAAGCAAATGCCATAGCTGACTAGGCCGCCAAGGCCCACAGAAGAGGGTCCCTTTCGCCTAATTGGATCAATTCTCCTCCTCAACTTATGATAGACATGCTTTGTAATGAAGTCCTAGTTAAGGGTTGTTCCTATTTTCCTACATGATTCGTAATATAATATCTTTTTCGACCAAAAAAAAAAACTTGTCATACATACCTGAAATCTCTGGCCTTGGAATGACTCGACTAATATATTATGAGAGAGAGAGAGAGAGAGAGAGAGAGAGAGAGAGAGAGGTGGCATCTTTCATCGTCAGCATTGCTGGAGATATGGCTCCTCGAGCACTAAAAGTTGGAAATTTATAGGGCATCAAGCATGAGATTGGGGTGCTCATGGACACATGTATAACAATGTGACCTAATTTTGGCTTGAGCAACTGAAGGATGCTTTCTATGAAGCACGTGGCGTACTTGATGAGTTCAAATTAGAAGCTCTTGTGACAAGAACTAAGGGGGGCACAGTGTGTTGTAATTATTATTGTAATCATAGGTTTTAATGGCTCAACGTTAAGGAAACGTCTCTTCAATTCATGCATTTTTCAATTTACATGCAACAGCTATGTCTCTTTGGATCATCCCTAATTGTTGCAATTATGGGTTAATGACTCTTTGTTCTCCTGTAGTTTTTGATTTAATAATGTTGTTATTAAGGGTTAATGGCTCAACTAATGTGAGCATAATCGGTGTGACTCTTGAGTTCATGTCCTTTCGGCTTTCTACAGCTAGTTCCCTTGTCTATAAATAGATGTGTCTTCTTAATTCAAAATAACAACAAAAACTCCCCAAAGTATTCCTCTAGTTTTCTAGTAGTTTGTATTCCTCTAGTTTTCTAGTAGTTTCTTTAAGTGTGTTGATTTAAAGAAGTGTTTGATAGAATCTTGTTAATATAATGCTCATACAAATGGGTTTGAGGTGTTGTATTTTGAGAGGCATAGTTCATGAAACTAATTGGCACCGTTGACATGAACTAATCACTTTAAGGAGATTTGATTTGCCGTACCTCACCTCTTATTTATTTTGCTATTGCTTTCTTGGAATTATTATTGTTTTCCCCAATATGTACTAATATTTCCCACAATCTTAAGGTGATTATCTTTTACTGTTTGTTGGGTTTATCAAAAAATCGGGATGACTAATAATAATCAAGTACCCAATGATGTCTGGAATGTTTGTGAGGATGTTCATATGTATGTATATGCCCGTTTAGGTATATTCTAGGGTTGGTTTTAGGGTTTGTGTGGCGGCTAGAAAACCTATATAAAGGATTTGTCAAATTTCTTTGGGGAAAGAGATATATTTTATTTTTAAGGAAAAAAATTGGGAGGTTTTCTTTTACTGTTCTTTTGAGGACTTGACCTTATCAAGATTCCCTTGTGACGGTTGATTCGACTTATCGAGCGAGATAGTGGATTCTTTCGCTTGTGGCGTCTATAATGTTGGTTGGTTGACATGTGTTCGTCAACAGGTCACGTTCAGACCGAGGTTGCCAATCACAGGTTTGATTGGAGGTTGAGGTTCGCAATTTGCACCATCCAAGCCTTCGTAGAACGATCTTTCTGCAACGATTCACATCAATATGGCCGTTTCAATGAGTGAGGTTCAAACCTCATGGCCTAGTGTTGCGGCAACAAATGCTGCAAGCTTTCGGGCTGAAACCATCTATGGTGGTACCGGTAGAAGTCGCTTGACTGATGCATTAGGGATTGTTTTTCAAAGAAGTACATATCCAATGGTGTATGGTTCAATTTCTAGTGAGATGGTTTAATAAGCTTTGCCTAATCTGATGATACCATCTCCAATAACTTTGAATGAGAAACTGTATGAGTTAACTAGTGTGGGTTTTAAGCAATGGTAATAGAAGATGTTCTTCTATTTGACCACATTGAATTTAGTCAAGTACTCATTAGAGGTGTGCTCAATAATTAGTCCAGATAAGCAAGATGTCATGATGCATGGGGAGCTGGAGCCTGGATTTCCTACGCCGAAACTATATCCTTAATTGTCTAACAAAATCCTTGTATCATGTTTATTGTAACATTGAAACTACTAGACAATTATGGGAGTCCTTAGAAAAGAAATACAAAGCTAAGAAATTTGTGGTAGCCAAATTCTTGGACTCGAGATAGTGGATTCTAAATTTGTCATGAACTATGTCCATGAAGTGCAAATGATTTTGAACATCTTTGTTGAGGAAATGTTCTTTGTGAATCATTCCAAGTGGTGTTTATTATTGAGAAGCTGCCTTCAGGCTGGTCATACTATAAAAATATTTGAATGGCAATAGGAAATAGATGAGCCTTGAATATCCCATTCCGTGCCTCATAATCAAGGAAGATAGTAGGTGGAATGCATATCATTCTATGGAACCAAAGGCCAACACTATTGAGTTTTCCAATTCCAAGAAAGATACAAAGAGGAAAAAGTTCTTTCAAGGAAAAGGCAAGCATAATGAATAATCTTGAAATTCCAAGGGACATGTTTTGTTTGTAACAAGCTTGACCATCAGGCCAAGGATTGCAAAAAGCGCTTGAACAAAGGCAAGGGCAATAGTGTAGTCAAGTAGCTGAATCTGATAAATTAAACGGAGGATGAGAGATTGATTGTTGTGGTTGTGTATGGGGTATCCTTGGTATTAAATAATACTAATTGGTGGTTGGAAACAAGTACCACAAGTCACATTTATGTGGATAAACACTTGTTTTCATCTTACAAGAAGGCTAAGGATGAAGAGAAGTTTTATATGGCTAACTCCACATTAGTAAATATTGCTAGAAGAAGAAAAATGATCTTGAAATTCTTCCTTAGCAAGGCAATCACCTAGCTAAATGTGCTGCATATATCGAAGATCCAGAAGAATTTAATTTCTAGCCCCATACCTATCTAAAAGAGTTTCAACATTATATTGGAATTGTATAATTTTGTACTTTCCAAATAGGGTGTATGTGGGAAAATGGTACTTGCGTAATGACCCGTTCAAAGTAAATGTGGCTGTCATTGATGTAAATTTGAAATTCTTGTACCCAAAGACTATCAATAATGAGAAGTCTTTGGTTTACACTATTGTGTCTTCTTATCTATGTCATATCTTTGGTTTATACTATTGTGTCTTCTTATCTATGGCATGGTAGATTATGGCATATAATCTATGCTACCACAAAAAAGATAGCAAAATTGGGGCTAATTCCAATGTTTGAGTTGGATGTCCACCACAAGTATAAGACTTGTGTTGAGGCTAAGTTTGTTAAAAAACCATTCAAATTGGTTGAAAGATCGAGTGAACCTTTACAGTAATCCGTAGTGATCTATGTGATTTAAAATTTGTAGAAAGTAGAGGTAAAAAAAAGTATTTCATCACTTTTGTAGATGACTTTACTCAATTTTGCTATATTTATCTGTTAACTAGCAAATATAAGGTTATGAGCACGTTTATTAAGTATAAAAATGAGGTCGAGAACCAACTTGATAAATGAATCAAAGTGCTTATGTCACAATCTTGACTCCATTCTTAGGGTCTTGAGTGACAGGGGTTATTTCACGACGTCTTAGGCTCATTGCCATCTCGATTCATTTTGTTATTATGCACATGCGGAAACGTGAATAAACAACTCCTCAGACAAACAACTGCTAGAAGATTGGGATAAATGTTACACAAAACACACTAGTTTATATTATGACAATACTTTTACAAACCTCTTTTCTATGGGGTTCTCTTTCCTTTTTCCTTTTTGCATCACACTACAAGTTTCCATATAGGTGAAAGGAAATTACTATCTCTTTGAACATGATTGTAGTTCCCAAAACTGACGTGAGACTTCCATGCCTACAAGACTGAAAGATGAGAAAGTGAGTCTTGGGAACTCAATAAGTAAAATTCTTAGTTCTCTAATAGGAAAATATCTTGTCATCAAAGTCTAGCAAGTATAACACTCACAAACAGTGTTGATGGCAGATTAACCACAAATCATATGTCATACTTTATTTAAACACATGCCATCCATGTCAAAACTACCATCGGCTTAACAATAATTCATGGTCATGCATAATCGGCATTCATGCAAATTTATTTATCTTTGTCCTAGCTTGATTGGAGCTTCTAGCTTATTGTTGGGCTTGACCAGGGCATCTCGGCTTAACCAAGTCTTCTCGGGGCTAGCTTCTCTAGGCATTCTGGCTCAATTAGGGCATCCTAGCTTAATCGAGGCATTGCTACCTATGCTGTTTGGTGGTAGGCATTTTTTTCTCTTTAAGTACATACGCATATACATCATACAAGTTGGTTCTTATCTTTTCTCTTAGCCGACACATACATGGCCCGAAGGTGTGCTCATCTATATTTGCGTGCCATGAATTCTTATACTACACAAGTAAACATGTTGAGTATGACCTGTGATTTGTGATTTGAATCGATCACTAAGCATTGATCCCTGCATCGGACATGGTTTGGAAACGGCATGTCTCAATGCTAATCCAAAACCTTGAGGCTTGGGTACACCTCACTTTTGTGAAGATCCTTAAGCTCAACGGACCTTAGCTTCAACCGGACGTGAACATACTTCATGCCGTGAATGACCCTTAAGTCGTGGCTTGATTCAAACATCAATCACAAAGTCCTCACACCAACAAAGGCATAAAACCAGCATACTTTAGTGCCTTATCAAGATCTCGCGGGCTTGAGTGATCCTAATATTGATCAAGACTTAGAGATAGCGACGGTACTTAATATGTGGCAAGTAAAGTATGTTTGTCTCCGTGATATACCTTCAATCGGTGTTACATGTTTCATGGACTCATTTCCACATTTGTTTTTCGGTATTTGATTCGTTTGAGTATCGGTTTGATTTTTAGGAATTTATTTCCTACATCATCTAAACTTTGAAAACTTCAAGTTGACTTCTACAAATAAAATTGAGTGGAAAGTTTACTTATGCATGCTTTTTGAAATTTATAGAGATGCACTTGATGAATGCAACGGAAGATATATAAACCCAACTTCTTGATCATGCTTGAGTTTGGCTCAATTCAATGATGAGGCTGCACGAGCTTGCAATAATTCAACGGTAGAATCACTCTAGTTAGACTTGAACTCGAAAAGAATGAAAGTGAGTTGGACTAAATAACATATTTAATCACAGTAGCTCTTGGGTAAGTTGAGTTATTTACACTAGTTAATTTGTTGACTTTGTCAATTACAGCACACAAAACCAAGGGATAAAAGTATCAGCAGTCCCTAAACCTTTACAAAAGGTTTAATTAGGTCCCTAATTTTTTTTGTACGATTAGATCCTTAAATCATATACTTTCATATCCGACATGGTCATTTCATTAAAAAAAGAAATAGAAGTACTGACGTGACACTTAAGTTTTCAGAATGCAAATACGATATTCTGTGTGGCATTTAAAACTTCTTTAAAGAGAATTACACAGAATTCATAAATATGGAAATTTTAAAAAATAAATATTAAAAAAAATGAAAAATAAGGAAATTTGATTTTAAAAAAAAAAGAAACGAAAAAAAGAAGTATCGTTACTGAAGTAGGGGGGACGCGCTTGGATGGGAGGTGGGAGTCGCAGACGGCATGCACTCAACGACCCAAGTCGTGCCGCGAGGCTGCCACCCACCCTAGCCAGCCAGCCAGCCCTCTATTCCCTTGTGCGTAATTATTAGTTAGATTTTTTTTTCCTTATCCGTATCAGCACTACGTTTAAAAATAAATAAATGTCACCAAATAAGTTAGTGCTGTTAGTGCTAACTTATAGTGCTGGGGCGACTTTCTTCATTATCATTCCATCTACACATCTATAAGGTGGGTAAACTTGAACTAAAAGATATATAATTTCGAGGACCAAATTTACACACAAAAATGATTCTGGAACCTGATTGAACACTTTACAAAAGTTCAAAAAACCATCGTTCCTTTATCCCTTAAAAACAGGCCCATTAATTTTTTTTTTTTTTTAGTTAAATCTAGTTGTGAGTTGTATTCTTTACTGAAATACATTATTTTGACGACAAGGGATCATTCCTATTAGCCGCACTTTTGTAGAAGTCTTAACATATCTTCATCATTGATTTGACCTATATTAATAATCGAGAAGTGGTTGTCACACTAGTGGATATATCGTGTGGTGTATATGTTATAAGGATTAAAGAAACGTCCCCCTCCCCACTGTCTCTTAAAAAAAAAAAGGTTAAAAGGAACGCCAAGCACGCGAGAATTTCTTCCTCTGAATACACGATCATGCTGTCGACGCACTTCTGCCTGAGATGGGCAGTCTCGTTGACGCGCTTGGTTAGGAGGAGCTTTGCAGAGCAAAGATGCCGGAGCGCGCCAGTAGCCGCCGTAACGACCCACGGCTGGATTATATACGGATGGATCATGGTAATTAATGGATTTAGGCTATGACTTGATGGGCCTAAGTGGGCCCATCCGCCCATGTTGGGCCTAAAAGCCTGGCCTGCAAGATAAGGGTCCATGAATGAATAGTTGAGATATAAAATGGTGCATTGAAGGGTTCCGTCTTTTGAATGGAGTGTCATGTTGAAAAATTACGTTGAAAAGATACGTCTTTTGGGAGGAAATGTTTTAAGAGAGAAAAAAAAAAGGAGACGTACCTTTTGGTGTACGTACATCTTTTTCCAGAAGCAAAAAAACTCTCCCCCTCCAAAAAGTGACATATGAACAGTATCCTCACGTTCAGAGTTCTCTCGCCCTAAAAACAACGGTGTGCTCCTCGATATGCTCCTCGATAGAAGGGGATCATAATTCTTCTTCGATATTCAACATTGGTGTTTAATCTGTGAAAGTCAAGGTATGTTTGATTTTATAGTGTAATTTTTGATCGGTAATACATATTTTTTCTAGGCTCGTCTTCTGCGTTCGTTTAAAGGTTCGATTGTGTATCGGATTGGTTTTAGGGAATTTGTAATTCCCAACAGTAATGAATCAAGATGTATCTACAGCCTTCTTCAGCAAATTTGAAATCTTGTGTTTATTTTAGAATAATTTGCAATAGTGACAAAACATGTGAACCAACACTAACCGTGTTTTATCTTACCTTTACCAAAAAAACAAAAAAACACCAACCGTGTTTATGTGGGTCCTACTGCAGAGTCCATGTGATCAATTGTCCATATGGATTTGACAAGATCCGACAAGATCCGACAAGATCATACAGTATCTTCATGTTACTTTTCTTTTATATTGCTCTCTTTGATCGTACAATATTCTGAAATTTGGCTGGTCGAGTAGTTCCACCATCACCCACTAGAAACCGCCCATAGTATATGATTCGGGAATCTATTGTACAGTCTTGCGTCCAGTGAATCCGGCTCATCGCAAATGTCCATTTTGTGGACTCTAAGTGTGGAGCCAAATTTAGAGTAATTTTCTATTTCAACAAGTGAGGTTTTATTGATGGTATAAAGGGCAGGTGAGCTACCCTGGTACATGTTCAAGTTATGTTGTTGTAATTAAAAAAGTACGTCCATGATGGGGTGCGAGACATTATTAAAAGGGTATGAAGTGAGAGGTATAAAAACTTCTTAGAAGACAACCGTTGGTGGTTATTGTTGGTAGAAAGTATGTTTAGAGAGAACATACGCTCCTTTCTCTCCCCTTTCCATCAAAGGCATTCCATTTCACTTTTGCAAGAACAATCGGCATTTACGCTATGGAAATCGGGTGTTTTCCTTGTGATTGCATCAAGACTTACGTGAGGAAGTATTGTTCGTGTTTCATCGGCAATTCAACGTTTGTTCGATGGCCATTTGCTATTTGCACATTGGAATCAAGTAAGTTGTCTTCCGCCGACTTGAATTTCAACATTGGTATCAGAGCCCAGTTGTGATTTTTACCTTGTTTTTCATTGAGTTTTCTCATTTACCATTTGATATTGAGATCAAGAGATTATATTCTACACTGTTTTTGATATTTATTGGTCGGAATTGCAATTTGAAAACTTGAATTTGAATCAAAGCGAAGAACGGGTTCGAGGTCATGTGCATCCATGAGGTTTTGGCCATTTTTCAAATTATTTTTTTGGTCAAAATCAAATTTTAAATATACAAGATGAAAGTACTCGTCAAGACGAGTCCAACGGTGGTTCGAGCGCAACCGGAGGACGCTGTACGCACCCACACGCGCATCTAGAAGCTGCTGCGCGTGGGCCTCACGCGCCCGACGCGCTGGGGACGCCAGCATGCTCAACATGCATCGCGCCGGTGAACCGACAAGTGCGCGTCACACGGAATGACGTGATGCTTGATGATGTCACGGATGACGTCATTGATGACGTCATCCAACGGTTGGTAACCGTTGGGATGACGTTGTCACCGGCGCGCTTGGCCGGGCGGTCACCGGCCGACAACCCGACCCGACCCGAGATCCTACCCGGTTGACCCGACCCCACCCAACTGTTGGTCGGTCAACTAGTCCGACGGTCAAATCGGTCGAACCGATCACCGGTTGGAGCAGTTGGACCAATTGGACCGGTCGGACCGGCCAAGAGCCATTTGGCTTGCTAGCGTGTCCACCACACACGCTACGCATTCAGGCGGCGTGTGGGGGCACGTGCGAACTCCGATTGGAGCGTGTTAGTGATGTTTGGTTTGTATGAATGTTCTCTACACAATGATATAATTATTTTATACTTTTGAATTTTTATAAATGTATGAAAATGCGTAGGAAACCCTATGTACGCGTATTTTTTGGGGTTTAATGCATAGTTTATTCATTTGTAACTTGTATTTTCTTGTGGTTTAGGAAATACAGTAGCTAGCTTGTGTGTAAATAATGTTATATATGCTATATAGAGCTTGGTTCAATGATATAATGTATATATTTTAATATCTTGCAATTTTCTAATTGCTAGAAAATTAGAATAATGGTAGGAAATCCATTACATGTTGAGTTGTATTTTTTATTATAGTTGAAGCATAATTGTTGTTTATACGTTGGTGGTTATCATGCTATGTTTTTGTGTAAAGGAAAAAATGTAGAAACTATATAAGGTCATGTAATTATTTTTCCTAGTGGGAGTTCGTAGGTTGGTAGAATTCAAGGGAGTTCTTATCGATAAATTAAAATTTGCACAAATTAAACTAATTAATGATAATAGAACAGTTATATATAGAAGTTGATTGAGAACATAGTCAACTTTTTCTTTTGTGTCTTTTGTTCAATTATCATTAATTTAGTTTGTCTTTACTACAAATTAAATATGTGTGTTACTTTATAAAGTGTGCTATTATTAATTCTGTATTTATTATGTCAATGTGTTATAACAATTGATTATAGTTTCGACATCCAAGACCATTGTGGCTGACCTCAATAAGGGTGAGAAGCTGAACGGTGACAATTATGATATTTGGCACCAAAATGTTCAATATATCCTTAAGGAGCAAGAGGTTTTGGAAATCCTCAACCATACCATGGATGAACTTGAGCATGGAACTTTAGCTCAACACATGAGAGATTTAGAAGCTTATTAAGCTTGGAAAAAGAAAAATAACATTGCTCACATCATGTTGCTGAGTTGTATGCAAGATGATCTCATGTATGAGTTTGAAAGTTATGATAAAGCTCAAATTATGTGGGTTGCCTTGAAGGATAAGTTTGGGGGTACATCTGCCATTAAGGTGAGGAGACTCACTATCAAGTTTGATACATTCCGAAAGCACCCAAAATGTAACGATGAGGTAGCATATTTGGGAGATATCAAACATGATTCGTGAGCTGAGGATGGCAAGTTACTCCCTTTACTGATGAACATCAAGTTCAGGCTGTTATAAGGTCTCTTCTTGACAATTGAGAGCATATAAAGATCAATATGACGCATAATGAGAATATTGTCACTTTTGATGATATTGCACATCATTTGGAATTAGAGGATGAGCGCCCAGAGGCTGTGAGATCCTCTACCCATGCTTATTTTACTGAATCGAGTTCGCGCAAGGCTTCAGGCTTTAAGTGCAAAAGAAATTCTCAATTCAATAACAAAGGGAAGAGAGTTGATCAGGCACTTAAGAAGGCTAAGACCTTCCGACGCAAGAGGCGTGGTGAGAAGAAGGAGAAGGCCAAGATGGAGTGCCACAATTGTGGCAAGATGGATCACTTTGCTCATGAATGCACTGAGTCGAAAAATGTATCCTATTACTCCATTACTTTGAGTAATGCTTTTGTTTCTAGTACTGTAATGCTTGCTGAATCTCATCCAATGTGGACTGCAGACTCAGGAGCAATAGACCACATAGCTAGAGATCGAGAAGCATTTGTGGAGTATCGTTGGATACCGCCTAGAAGAAGATGGATATATGTTGGGAATAACTCAAGAGTTGAAGTGAAGGATGTCGGCACATGTAAATTGATTTTATGTGATGGGTGAAACCTATTCCTACATGATGTCCTTTATGCTCCAGATATTTGATGAAACTTGGTATCTGTAGTTATTCTTCTTAGCTTAGGTTATGTATTGAATTTCCATTGTGATTGTGTTTGTATGGAACAATTTATTATGGTTCAAGTCATGTATCGAATGGTTTTATGGTGTTAGACATTGACTATGATCAGTACAATGTTAATGTTGATGGTTGTTTTTCTTTAATTGCATCTTCTAATAATGTTGAGATTGATGCAAGTACTTGGCATGCTAAATTAGGTCATATTGGATTGCAAAGAATGCAAAGATTAGCTAGAAAAAGGCCTTTTAAGGTCACTCACTAATGTTAGTCTATCCGTATGTGAACAATGTCTAACGGGAAAAGCAACTAGAAAACCATTCGGTAAATGGATTAGAACTAAATTTCCATTGTATCTTATATATTCTGACATTTGTGGTCCTTTGAATGTGAGGGCGAGGCATGGAGCCTCATATTTTATCCCTTACATAGATGACTTCACACGTTTCGATTATATCTTTCTGATCTCCCATAAGTCAGAAGCATTAGACTGCTTTAGACGATATATAGTGATTGTAGAGAATCAGTTAAACAAAACAATAAAGGCATTAAGAATCGATCGTGGACGTGAGTATCTATTAGAGCAATTCAAGGTTCTTTGTGATGAAAAATGAATTGTATGACAATTGACTATTCCTGGTACTTCACAACAAAATGGGGTAGTTGAGAGAATGAATAGAACCCTATTGGAAATGGATAGGTTTATGATGGTGTAAGCAAATTTACCTATATCATATTATGGAGATGCGTTATTGACTGCTTCTTTATATTTAATCTAGTGCCATCAAAATCAGTCACTTCCACCCCTTATGAATTATGGATTTGTAGGAAACCAGACTTGAGTAGTTTACGTTCATGGGGATGTGCAGCTTATGTTCATGATTCTTCCAATAAATATGGTAAATTATGTCATAGAGGGAAGAAATGTATCTTTATAAGATATTTTGAACACTCCAAAGGGTATGTATTCATAGGTGAACAAGCTGATGGAAGTGTGACCGAAATGGAGTCACGAGATGTCATGGTCTTTGGAGAATATTTTTCTAGTAGAGGTGAGATTGATAAGGACTTCCAATTATATGAGATGGAAGATCTTGATAACACACCCACTGATGTTGTAGAGGGAAATGAAGATTTATCTCAACACACAAGACCTAGTAGGAGTGTTGCATCGCCTAATGAATTGAATTCAAGAGAAATTCAATTGCGTAAAAGTAATCATAAAAGTATTCACCGTCGTTGATTTGAGATTGAAGGAGAAGCATTTATGATTGTTCAAAAAGACAATGCCGAGCCTAAGATTGTTCAAGAGGCTCTCTCATCATCTGATAAGAAAAATGAAGAAAAGCTTTGGAAGATGAAATGGAGTCAATGAGGGCAAATTATGTTTGGGACTTGGTTGATCTACCACCAAATCGTAAGGTCATTGGACAAATTGGTCTTCAAGATTAAGTGTATGGTGGATAGATCCATTGAAAAGTATAAGACTTGCTTTGTAACAAAAATGTTATACTAAACAAGAGGGTATAGACTATGAGAAAACTTTTTCACCAGTTATAAGGTTTGCCTCAATATACCTTATTCTAGCCATCGTTGCACATTTTGACCTTGAATTACATCAAATGGATGTAAAGACGTCATTTCTCAATTGAGATTTAGATGATGAAATCTATATGAAACAACCAATAAGTTTCATAGCTAAAGGTCAAGAGCATAAAGTTTGCAAACTTCATCGCTCAATAAATGGCCTTAAGCAATCATCTAGACAGTGGATATCTTCATTTTCATCGAGCAATAATAACTTTTGGTTTCATGATGATCGAAGAAGATCATTGTGTATATGTCAAGCGGTCCAAAGATAAATTTGTGATTTTATCACTTTATGTGGATAATATTCTATTGGTTGAAAATAACAAATTTTGGTTATTACCATAAAAGAATGGTTGTCCTCCAATTTTGAGATGAATGACATTGAAGAAGCTACTTATATATTAGGAGTTAAGATCAAAAGAGATCGATTGATGAAACTCCTTACTTTATCACAAGAGTCTTATATTATGAAGATTCTTGAGCGTTTCAAGATATAGTATTGTAATTCCATTGATACCCCTATCATGTAAGGTGAATGCCTAAGTACTGAGATGTGTCCTTAGACTCCAAAAGAAATTAAAGTGATGGAAACTGTTTCTTACTCTAGTGTGATCGGAAGTTTAATGTATGCTATGATGTGTACTAGACCCAACATATGTTATGCCATGAGATTGGTGAGCCGATATCAATCAAATCCCGATCAAGCACACTGAAAAGCTATGAAGAGGATATTGAGATACTTGAAGGGCATTATGGACTATCGGCTTTGTTACCAATGGAATGATTTACGCTATTGGGTTATTCAAATGCCGATTAGGGTGGAAACTTGGATGAGCGTAAATCGACTTCTAGATATGCGTTATTACTCAATGGAGGTGTGATTTCTTGGAATAGCAAGAAATACATGCATGGCCTTATCTACGATGGAGGCAAAATTTATTGCATGTTTTGCCGCAGTGCAAGAAACAGTATGACTAAAACATTTCTTGGAAAATTTAGCCACTGTCACTAAAGTTCTAAGACCGGTGGCAGTTTATTGCGATAGTTAAGCAGCCATTGCCTATGTGAAAGATCCCAAGTATCATGGAAGGACGAAGCACATTGACATAAAGAATAACTTCATCAGAGAAATTATAGCGTAGAAAGAAGTGATCCTGCAATACATTTCAACTAATAGAATGGTTGTTGATCCATTTACGGAGGCTATTCCTAGAGACATATTCTTAACCCATAGGATGCCACTAGGATTGCTTAGAATGTGATATCTGTTATTGTAGAGGATCATTGGTTTATGTATTTATGGATAGATATATTGTACTTGTTTATTTATTAGTGATTTGATGTTTTATCAATAAGTGCAAATCCACTATGAGACTAGCATAAACACACGTACATTATTGAAAAGTATGTCAGCAGGCAATCATTGGCTCACTCACATGAGCAATCGCCTCAAGTGCTTTAGATAGCATGTTGAGATGAGACGTTATGTATATATAAATGCTGAAGAACAAGTTTGGTACATAAAATGTCGCCTTGATTGGAGTCAAGATGATGTCTATGATTTGTTTATAACAAGACCGAACATGATATTCCCACAATCATGTATGCCTGAAAGATGTCGGATGCAAGTACTTAATTGGGCGCTATAGAAAACAAGATGATATAGCACTCGGGCTAAACATGAGTATGTGAGAAGCACGTGACTATGTTTAGGCTAAGATCTGTATGGTGGATATATTTGATAAATGACATACGCTCTTATAGAAAGAGTAATCCACTATAGCATGTAATTCATACTATATGTGCATTGTACGACCAATAATGGAAGATGAGTAAAATTATCCATATTTACTCATCGTGTGAGTCCTTGAGGTAATTATAATTTACCTCAATATTGTGCCATATATTACTTCTGACTATGTTCTCGAAGTGAAAGATCAATGTTGCTACTTTACGGGCAGTCATGAATAGATATGGCCTATGAGACATGTCTAGGAAAGTAGTTGTTCTGAAATTGAGAGAAATATGAGTGCGAATGAAGATTATTGTTGTTTTACATCTACCTCATGTATTTACTGGTCAATCAATTATATCACCCTATGTGTTTGCGGATGTAATTGTAAATACATGGTGTTTTTGAGGATAGTCAAGTATAGCCTCTAAAGGATAAATATACTTGGATTGATGTAACAAAATATGTCTGGGGCATTGTGAGATATCGATTGTTTATTTCTTTTCGGGGTTGTAGCCATTATGTCATCCCTAACAGGTGCATACTTTAAGCTCCAAAGTGCAGGTGCACTCATTGGTCGCACGACTTATTTGTCAGTATGAATTGTTTTGTAAAGTTGATGAATGTTGAATGTCTTATATTCTTGATAGAGAGCTATTAAGCCCATTGTGTCCGAGTGGGAGATGTTGTAATTAAAAAGGTACATCTATGATTGGGGTGTGAGACATTATTGAAAGGGTATGAAGTGAAAGGTATAAAAACCTCTTAAAAGACAACCGTTGGTGGTTGTTGTTGGTAGAAAGTATGTTTAGAAAGAACGTACGCTCCTTTCTCTCCCCTTTCCATCGGAGGCATTCCATTTCACTTTTGCAAGAACAATGGTATTTACGCTGTGAAAATCGGATGTTTTCCTTGTGATTGCATCTAAACTTACGTGAGGAAGTGTTGTTCGTGTTTCATCAGCAATTCAACGTTTGTTCTGGGGCCATTTGCTGTTTGTGCATCGAAATCAGGTAAGTTGTCTTTTGCCGACTTGAATTCCAACACATACAATTCAAACAATACCCAAATGCTAACATTGGAACTTGTAGTTTCCCTGAGATATTTGTGCAGGGATGACATCATTCTTAAGAAGTCTTCCTTGGACAGCTTTTTTTATTGACACAATAACATTAGCACTAATGACCTTAGGGTAATTATACCTCACATGCTACGTTTTTTAGGTATCACTTTCAAAGGATGGAGCTTTCTTAGTATTATTCCCACCCGCTCTTTCATGTTGAGGGTCTTTGGAGTTGAATCATCGCCTAGCTCCCAATCGAAATGGTAAAGCAGTGTTGCAAGACCAAGATGAAGCACCCTATCTGCCAATGAAAGTCTGACGCATATTCTTTTGCCTGATCCAAATGGAATTAGCTCAAAGTTTTGACCCTTGTACTCAATTTTAGATCCCATGAACCTCTCTGGTTTGAATGCCAATGGGTCCTCCCAAGCATCGGGGTCTCTTCCAATGCTCCATGCATTCACGAAAACCTGGGTATCTTTGGGTATATCAAAACCCATGAATTTGGTTTCCTTTAGAGCATTTCGTGGGAGAAGTAAAGGTATTGGGGGATGCAATCTTAGGGTTTCCTTCACCACGGCTTGCAAAAATGGCATCTTTTCCGTGTCATTTTCTTCGAGCTTTCTGTTCAACCCCACAACCTGGTCAATCTCATCTTTGGCCTTTTTCATTGACTCGGGTTGGCGGAGTAGCTCCGCCATCGCCCACTCGATGGTGCTACTTGTAGTCTCCGATCCGGCCAAAAACATTTCCTGCACCATCAAGTAGACCCATTTAGTACAAAGATTAGGTCTTGGATACCACAAGTGTCCGAGTCTCGTCCTATAATTAAGAGATTCTCTTTGGCTGGAAAAAGTCACCCTCGAATCGTCAGCTCAATAGTAAAAATTATTATGCTTCACCTGATCAACAATCCTGATCAAACACAGCAGTTCCTATTCTTCGAATTGGCAGAAAATTGGCACACAAAGAAAGGAACAAGAACTTGAAGTTGACAAAATGAATCCACTAGCGACAACAGAAGTATTTATGAAAGAGATGGGGCAGGTTTGCGATTGACAAAAGGAAATAAACAACTGGAATGGTAAGAAATAGGTTGCTGGGAAATAACTGAAAGAGATTTGCAAGAGAGCAAAATGGATTAACATAAGTAAAGCTTGTTCTGCGCGTTTCCATTAAGATGTGCGCTTCTTATAGTTTCAGCTACAATAATTGCTTTACTGCAATTGTCAGTCGACGGCTTTGAAAATTATTCCCGCCTAAGAGTTTGATTGCAATAATTATCTGCACTGGTTTTATCCTTGCAATCGATTTGATTTCAGCCAAATTTTGTAAGCCAATGTCAAAATTTCTCGACTTGATTGACATCGACTTGACTAACCTGGTAATTTTACAATAACTAGTTGGAATGCTTGATGGAGAAATAAGATTGATTTTAGTTTATTTTAATGAAAAGAAAAATCAGTGCTTGGACGGTACCATGATTGATTTATTAAGTTAGCTACCAGAACTTTTCCGTAGTGCGTGATGTGACCCTAGTTGTTTAAATGTCAGTTAAGTTTGTCACGCCACTTAATCAACCGAATTAGACCTAATGTCTCTAAGTGTGGTCATGTTAAACGTGGAAGAGAGGAGCAAACTCACCAGAATGATTATATTTATGTTCTGGGAAGAGATTTTGTGAGGGCCTTCTTTTCCATCACCCTCATAATCCAATAATGCGTCCAAGAAATCATTCGTTGTTCTCACATCTACCCTTAGCTTTCGCTCCTCCAACCTCTCTTTCACTAAGCCTTCGGCAATCTTCATGGCCCGACCCATTTCCTTCGCCATGCTTGCCTTGATCCCCTGCGGATCCAACCATTTCAACCATGGCATGAACTCGGCCACATTGGGCTTGCCGGCCCATTCCATGATCAGGTTCATGGCGTCGTAGAACTCGGGCCCATCCTTCGATTTTGGGTCCAATAGATCCCGTGAGAGCACCATGTTGCCCACCACATTAAACGCCAGGAGAAAGAGGAAGGGAGATAAGTCGATTCCTTGCTCTTCATAAAAATAAAATTTCTTTATGATTAATTCTAATCTGAGAATGTATAACCACACTTAACAAACTAGGCATGTGAAAAATAGATTGTACCAAGTTGTGCAACTAGTTAACGGAAAGATGCAGTCAAATCAAGAGGAACCAATCTCTAAACTGCTTGTAAGCTCCACTTGACTTACTGTGCATGCTTCAATGTCCAACACGAAAGTTTACCTACGCAATTCAATGATAAAGCCACTCGAGCTTTACATAATTCAACAGTAGAGCCACTCTAGTTCGACTCGAACTCCCTAAAAAGAAAGCGAGTTCGACTGAAAGACAAATTAAATTCCAGTAGCTCTTTGGTAAATTGAGCTATTTACACTAGTATTTAATTTGTTGACTTTGTCAATTACAGTACACAAAACAAAAGGATAGAAGCATAGGTAATCCCTAAAATTTTACAAAAGGTTTAATTAGGTCCCTTGTTTTTTTTCGGTGGAATTAGATCCCTAAATCATATACATTCTTGTCTGGTTTGGTCTTTCTTTCCTTTAAAAGGAAACATAAATGTTGAAATGGCAATTAAGTCTCGTTGAATGTCAACACGGTATCCTACATAACTTTTTGAAAGGATCGTGAGAATAACAATCTATTATAAATTATAAATTCTTGAAAATGTGAGTTTCACAATAATTTCTAATTATTATGTTTTGATTTTTTGTGATTTAGAATTGACTGTTATTCTTACTAAATATTAAATATTGTCACGCAATCATTTTTTTTAAAACATAAAATAGAATAAAAAATTCATAAATAATGAAATTAAAAAATAACATAAATATAAAAAAATCAAAAATAAGGAAATTTGCAAAAAAAGAAATGAAAAACAGAAGTGTCGCGATTGAACTAGGGACTTACGTGAATGGAGGCTATGCTGAATTAAGGATGTAGGCGACTCGTCGCTAAGGTGGCAAGTATGTGCTTGCACGGGAGGTGGCGTTCGCGAACGGCGAGCACCCAACGATCCATGTCGTGCCTCGAAACTGCCGACCCCCCTAGCCAGCCAGCCCTCCATTCCCTTGTGCATAATTATTGGTTAGATTTTTTTTATATATTTTTATTTATTTTTCTTACCCATATCAGAGCTATGTTTAGAAAAAAAAAATTCATTTCACCAAATAAATTAGCTTAGTTACTGCCAACGTATAGTGCTGGTGCGGCACTCCTCGTAAATATTCCATCTACATAAAGAAGAGTAAAGTGAAGGGAAATCAATAGTGCACGATCGGTTAAAAAGAGGTATACAAACCGTCACAAAGGAAAATAAAAAGAACTAAAATATAAATAATTAAACATTTTGCAGAACAATTACGACGATCGTACCTCTTCAAGATAAGATTCGAGAGAGAGAGAGAGAGAGTTACTTACAGTCAAGGTCTTGTATGTTTGAGTCTGAAAGTCTTTAGACTTTGATTTCCTCATACCTCAAAATGTTGAGTTTGGAACGGATAGTTTCAAATTGATTTTTTTCCAAAGGCTTTGTGAATATATCCACCAGTTGATTCTTTGAATCAACAAATTGAATTGAAACTTCTCCATTTTGAACATGGTCTCTAATGGAGTGATGTCGAATCTTTATATGCTTTACTCTTGAGTGAAGAATTGGATTTTTTGTGAGATTGATAGCGCTGGTGTTGTCTCAATTAATCTTCGTGCATGAATCTTTAATTCCAAAGTCTCTTAGCTGTTGTTTTATCCAAAGAATTTGTGAACAGCAACTTCTAAGAGCTACATACTCTGCTTCTATTGTAGAGAGAGCCAGCTACCGTACTCGCTTTCTTGAAAACCAAGATACTCCCCGCTCTAAGTAGTTGGACAGTACCCGAGGTGCTCTTTTTATCAACTCGCAATCGGCTAGATCTCGCTGCGTCGAGTATCCAAGAAGAGTAAAGTCTCCTCTTTTATGATACCATAGACCGATGCTTGAAGTAGAAGCAATGTATTTAATAATACGCTTTGTAGCATTTAAATGAGATTCTTTAGGATCTGGCTTGAAATTTGGCACAAATGCAGAATGGAGGCTATGCTGAATTAAGGATGGAGGCGAGAATTTCTTGCACTTGTTACTCAGCCTGTCGTACCAAGCTCGAGGTGCTTATTTTAAGCCATATAAGGCCTTTTTGAGTCGAATAACGAGTCCGGTTTCCTTGGGCCTTCAAACCCAGGTGGTTGTTCCACATAAACTTCCTTATGGATGAATCCATTAAGGAAGGCACTTTTGACATTCATTTGGAATAACCTGAAATTTTTATGACAAGCAAATGCAAGTAATAAACGAATTGCTTCTAACATTGCTACTGGTGCGTAAGTCTCGTCATAGTCTATCCCTTCTTCTGCGTGTATCCCTTGGCCACGAGTCTTGCTTTGTTTCTTACGACCTTTCCTTTCTCGTCTATCTTGTTTCGAAAACCCATTTAGCTCCAATAACTGATTTACCTTTTGGTTTTGGAGTCAATTCCTGTGACATCATTGATATCGAATTGCCCGAGCTCTTCTTGCATGGCTTCAATCCAAGCTTTTCATCGATAAAGCTTCATCTATGCTTTTGGATTCTATTTCTCGTAAAATAAGAGCCACAACACTAGACTCTTCATGCCTTTTGGATCTAGTGCGAATTCCTTCATTAATGTCGCCAATGATAAGATCTTTAGGATGACTAGACTTATGCTTCCAGTTACTAGTTGATTTGTTAGAATGATGATCACTTCCTTCACTTGAATCTTCAATAGTTACTTGCAAAGTCTCGAGCTGTTTCTTTAGATTTTGTAGAGTCCGGAGCAGTTCTGGTCTGAATAGATTCATTTTGTATCGAATCTCGGATTTTGACATTCATTGATTCTTCCACAATTTGAGTCCTTTGTTGTAGACTCGTACGCTTTGCTTGTGGTTGAATATCCAAGGAAGATGCCTTCTTCGAGTTTTCTTCAAACTTACCAACTCTATCATTTGCATTTTTCAAGATAAAACATTTGCATCAAAACACATGAAAATATGAAACAATAGCTTCTTTTCTTTGAATAATTCATAGGGGTTTTTTCTAGAATAGGCCTTAGAAAAACTCTCGTTGATAATATAGCATGCTGTAAAAAACTGCTTCAACCCAAAAATGTGAGGAGATGTTACTTTCAATTAGAAGAGTTCGAAGCGATCTATTCTTTCTTTCCACAACTCCATTTTATTCTCGAGTATAAAGGTGGGAAGTATGTGCTTGCACGGGAGGTGGCGTTCGCGAATGGCAAGCACCCAACGATCCATGTCGTGCCTCGAAACCGCCGCCCACCTTAGCCAGCCAGCCCTCCATTCCCTTGTGCATAATTATTAGTTAATTTTTTTATATTTATTTATTTATTTTTCTTACCCATATCAGATCTATGTTTAGAAATAAAAAAAATTCATTTCACCAAATAAATTAGCTTAGTTACTGCCAACGTATAGTGCTGGTGCGGCATTCCTCGTAAATATTCCATCTACATAAAGAGGAGGGCCAACTCGAAGTAAAATATAAATAATTGAACATTTTGCAGAAGTGCGAGAAGTTAAATCAGGTTGTAGGTTGCTTTCTTTGCTGAAATATGTTCTTTGACAGAATAGATCCTTCGCCCCTAACCAAACCATCGATTTTACCTATATTAATAGGGCCATGCTAAGAAGACACTGTTGTCAAGTGACGGACATACTGATCACTTATTTCAAGTGTGGGAAATTTTGCAACCAAAGTATATAACTTTCAAAATCAATTGTCAAGATTGCCTCTTGTGATGTAAACCACCAAAATTAAGGCCGTTAAAAGAAGAATAATAATATACATAGTATAATCATTTAGCATAATAAGAAACCAAAGTTAACGCAAAACCAACCTTTCATATCTATTTTAGATTCTGTGCTTGTACCAAAATTAATTTGTAGAATGTCTTGAATGATTCTCAAAGGAAAATAAAAATTTTAATTGAATTTTAGATAACGACTTCAAATATATAGGGGTAGTACACTTCAAGATGGCAAATGAAGAACCATCGCCTAAAAAGCAAGATAGAATATTTCTTAATTAAAAACTATGTATGTTTTCATTCCCCATCATCTCTCTGCTTTCATGTTGCTCATGTTCGAGTTTTTGCTTCAGTAGCCCTAGTCACACCTAAACTAGCAACTAGTAGCGCATAGTTTAAATTTGTGTAGACGTCGATCATCATGAGAGAGTAGATAATTTCGTGTTAGTGACCAATTAGAGAAGGGATATGAAGATGTTATATTTTACCTATTACCATGATTTAATAATAATACAAAATGAAACACGGACCTTAGAAATTCTAATTTGACAAATCTTAAGCAAGGGTTGGTTTCCTACAGGTGTGTAGTCATGGGCTAAATGTATATTATGTTTATATGGTCTAACTTTTCTGATTTTACTCTATGAAAGTCATTTTTTGGCAATTTAATTTTGAAAATGTTATATTCTTGTTGCTAAATAGAGATTTGTGGTCAGCGTGTCCTCGTCGATTCCTAAATAGTGATCGGACCGTCTTCTCAGCTTTTTCTTCATATTAATAATTAATTAAGGGTTGTGACCCTACAAAAATATAGGGTAGGGTATGCGACCTTCATCTTATTTGTATTGAGTTTAAGATAAGTTCATCTCTCTCTCCCCGTCGCCTTTTTACTTTTCTAAAAGCTATTACTTAAATCATTCCAGGCGACACATAGGACACCGAGTCAGAAGCGACGCCAAGCACCTTTTTTTTTGGGGCCGAACGCCAAGTACTTAAGAATTAACCTTTTGTTGCTTGTTTGACTGCCATTTCTTCCTCTATATACATGATCATGCTGTCGACACACTTTTGCCTGAGGTGGGCCGTATCGTTGACGCGCTTGTTCAAGAAGAGCTCCGCGGAGCAGAGACGCCGGAGAGCGCGCCAGTAGTCACCATAACGACCAACAGCGAGAGAGCCCTGGTCATAGCCAAGAGCAGTAAGCGCATGGGGACATTTGCGGTCCGCGAACACGAAGTCATGGCCCTTGAATAACTCCATGGCCGCTTGAGCTGATTGGATCGCCATGGTGTTCACGCAACCGAGCTTCAACCACAAGACAGGCCCATGCTTGGCTCGGAGGTTGTGGAGGTTCTGGTGCGCCATGGTCCCGAGGTTGAGGATGTTGCCGATCACGGGCCATGCTGGGGGCTGAGGGGGAAGCTTGGTGCGCTTCCGACGGTTGAGAAGGAAAACTAGAAGTGCCGAAGAGGAGGCCGAGCCAAAAGAGCGAAATAGGGTAGGACTCCATTGGCTAAGCTTTGAGCTATTTCTCACCTTACGCTTCTGCGATTATTGTACGGGAAACACCATATAAATAGACACTCTTTTCCTGTTCACACAACCCAAAACAATAATTAAAAGGAAATACAGGAGAAAACATTAATTCATCTTTTGGCATTGAAAAGGGGTAAATATGCTGGTCACGTTGATTCTTGTGATCCATCCATTTCATCGAAATAGGTAAAACTCGATTCTTACATCATCATAATAATTTCCTTTTTGGTCCAAAAACTTACGTAAAATATGCAATCTAATCTTCTAACTCTTAATTTGTGCGATCAAGCCCTATAACTTTAATTCAATATTCAATATATTGATGTCTTGTTCTTCCTTGGATTTAACGGATTGCTTTATTGATTCATTTGTCTTGCCAAAATCACATAGTTATATACTTACTTTTGCCTTGGTAAGATGGCATGTTATTTATCAAAAATAATATATATATATATATATATATATATATATATATATATATATATATATAATCCAATCACCAATTTAATCGAAATTTCTAATCTCCACTCTCCAAAGGACTACTTGATGGTGAAACATGAATTTCACCAATGGATTCATCATGGATTATCAAAGAAAAAATCATTTCAGCAATCAAACTCCCAGATAATGGCTGGAGTTTACCCTCGATCAAAAAACAGTTAGTTTATATGAACATGAATTCATTTTTCTCGTGGCGTTCCTCCTGCACATATAAACTAGAGGCACGATAGTTTATTAATAATTAGGTGTAGTTTATATGAACTTGAATTCATCTTTCTCTTGGCGTTCCTCCTGCACATATAAACTAGAGGCATGATAGTTTATTAATAATTAGGTGTAGTTTATATGAACTTGAATTCATTTTTCTCGTGTCCTTCCTCTTGCACATATATAGAGGCATGATATTTTACTAATAATTAGGTGTCAATTCACGTGAGTTATCCGTTTATCTCATGGAGATTAGGTATCTCTTACACTCTTCAACTAGGGATGAAGTAGCATGAGAACAGCGGGCTTGACAGTTAAAATTTTTTATCAATGGTGACTCTGGAGAGGCTAGAGTAGGAAACGGCTTTGGCCAGTATGTAGATTATGCGCACCCAGAAATTGAATGCGAGAGAGAAATTGACAGCTGAATTTTTATCGATGGTGACTCTAGAGAGGCTCGAGTCGGAAACGGCTTTGGCCAGTATGTAGATTATGCGCACCCAGAAATTGAATGCGAGAGAGATTTATAGTTGATGATCCCTCCCAATGCGAGAAAGAAATTGACAGCTAAAATTTTTATCGATGGTGACTCTAGAGAGGCTCAAGTAGGAAACGGCTTTGGCCAGTATGTAGATTATGCGCACCCAGAAATTGAATGCAAGAGAGATTTATAGTTGATGATCCCTCCCATAGTGATGGTGGAACCAAAAAGAATATGACAACTTTTGGAAGTTTGGAACAAGGCACAAATGAGGACTAGAGAGAGAAATAATGGAAATGAAAATGCTCTTTGCTTGTGTATAACTACAGATCTGAAGTCCACAACCTTTTAAAGTGGTTAGATGTGTGCATAGCTTAACTAACATCAAATAGAAAACAAGAAACTCCACAAAGTGAAGAAAAAACACATGAACAACAAATGAGACAAAGACATGAAGTCCTTGCTTCTTACGAACGAAGAAACCTAATGTTCTTTGACTAAAGAAAAAAAAAAACAAGACCTTCCCTTTTCAATTTGAAAAGCATTTACTCCTTGTTGAATGGTGGAGGGGCTACTCAAACACAGCCCACCATAAACGTGATTGTGGCATCCAAAAATTTCGACAACCCTTGGATGCGCGGCGGTTTGTGATTAAGTGACGAAAGTATTGTCAGATTATGCCGTTGGTGCTATGCACGATCATTGGCTCATATTATTGTTGGACCAATGTATTTCTTTTAGTGATGGTCTAATTGCTGAGTAAGCCATAGTCTCGTTGAAAAAAAAGAAGAAATTTCCTTAGGTAAGGCCACTTGCGAGACCAACCTCACCCGCATTTGCACCTTGCTAAATGAGCCTTACATGCCAGTTGTTTTTGACCTCTTTGTACATGGAAGTTGATAACAGAAATCGTTGAGGACTCCCCTATTTTCGCGCCGATTCTCGATCATGCCCGAGTTCCTAACACGCTGACCCGAATACGTTGGTGAAGGAGCACCAAAAAAATCGGCCGCCTCGAGCTGGCCGTTTCTTCTTACGCATGAAGACCATGCCAACCCAAATATCCCATGCACGTACAAGACTTGCAGCCGCGCCTTTGTTTGTTGTCCAACCAGTCAACAAAATAAGATTGTTGACCCATGCAGCAACATGAAGCTCACGTATATGGCCCACGTCTACAGCCCATAATCACGTTGGAATGAAGAGCCCACAGCCCACGCCCATGCAGCCCATACGAACGTTGAGGAGTCAACCAAGGTGGGTGGTTGACCGAGGGGCACCCAGCAGCAGCCACGTTGCTCTCCATTTCGGTGGCCAGCGAAGGAGGAGCTGGGAACAGTTGCTTCGTTCGTGTCTAGAAGTGGCCAAAGAAAATTGCCACGTCTCCCTCACCTGTCCTCCATGAATACATCCACCGAAACCCCTACATGCAAATATCATTATTAGTCTAATTAATTTTGAGGGAATTATTAGCTTGGTTTTGATGGTGAAGAAAGAGAGTGAACCGAATAGAATTTTGAGCAGAGAGAGAGAGAGAGAGAGAGAGAGATGCAAGCAGTGAGTGAGTGCATGGTGTGAGGAAGAAGAGATCGCCTGTGCTTGTGCTCGAGCTGCTGTCATTGTCGCCGCCGGTCTTTGTCGCTGTTGAGCCAAGCCCGAGCTTTCGGTTTTACTTGCTGTCAAGCTAAGGAATTAGAGGCAAGTAGAAGTTCATCAATCTATGTGATGTAGTGTTGTTGTTGTCTAGTGTAGTGCAATAGACTTGAGGAAGGGTTGAGATGAAAACTGAATGCCAATCTGTGGAGGATTGAATGCGAAGTTGTTGTTTTGTGTTGGATTGAGCTAGATAAGTTCTAGATTGAGACTATAAGTCATTGCATGTTGCATTTGAGGCTTGCATATCTCGAAATCTAATTGTGAGTGAGCTGTGATTGTTGAGTGAGGTGTAATGGTGTGTGCTAAGTGAAGAAAAGGTTGAGTTACATGAGCCGAGATGTGAGTATGTGCTTTGTACCGAGTTGTGAAGGGTTCTAGGTGAGTGAAAATGTATTATGACTACTCCTAGATGCTGTGTAAGTGTTTTGAGATGCTACATGATGAATTTGTAGTAAAACAAACGGTTTGATTGAGCTGAAAATGAAGAGAAAAGCATTAGATGTTTTCTGTCTTAGACGAACATGGATAGAAAGTCGTTTATATTGTGTCGCTTTAATTTCTAGAGATGAAGATGAGGAATAGAATTATTTTACTTAAGATAACATCCATTAGATTGGCTTTAACTCATAGTTATAGCTATATGAATACACGAATGTGTAGATAGAAGCAATTCATTTTAAAACAGAAAAACTGTTCCGTAGAAAAATAGCTTGACTTTTGATGATTCCACGAATTTTTTGTATTTATCTAGATAGATTTGAACTTCAAATCCTAAATGAAAGTTAGAGAGCACATTTTTAGGACTAACATCTCAAAAATTGAGAATAAATGGACAAGTTTTGGTCGGTGAAATGATTTTTCTTGTAAATGTTAAATCTGGAAATTATTGCTCTTGCTATACAATGAATCTGACTTAGTGTTCTTCGTGAAACATTTAATTTAGGTCTTGTTTACAACATATCCAAACTTCAGAATTTTCTGAGTTCATTTAGGGGTTATTTTGAAATTTTCATTAAAGCTACACATTTTGGTTTTTAAGCTGTTTTATTCCGACTTTGCTTAACCAATTTCAAAAGTGAATGCATCTTGGGTTGTTATGTGACATGATGATATTGGCATTGGCATATTATGCAATATTAAGATGTGATGAGACTCAAGAGACATTTTGTCATTGCATTGAAAAGTGTTTTTGGAAATTAAAATGTTAATTATTGCCGTTGGACCCTTGGGTCAACAATGTCCCGGGAGTCGGGATGCCCAGAGGTTCGAATGAGTCAATACCCTTTGGATGCCTGGTTGTATTTTGAATACATGCCCAAAGGATTTTCCCCGGGAGTCGAGATGCTCGGAGGTGTGTGTTGGATGCCCGGTGGTATGTCGGTACGTAATTTCGGAAGGCAGGGGTAACCATTTTCATGGCGAGCCCCGGCAACTCCTCGTGATGCCAGGTGGGATGCAAGATGCCCGGAGGTGTGTGCCGGATGCTCAGAGGTGTGTGCCAGAGGATTTCGTGATGCCCAGAAGGACGCAAACATTGGTCCTCTGGGGGGGTGAAACCTTTTGAATGTTAAAATGGATGGTTCCACTAAGTGTGTGTGTGGTTTGGTTTTAGGACTAAATTGTATGGCATGGAATGAGACGTGTCATTACAGTTTGGCCCTATGATTGGGACTTGTGTGACTGGATATGATGCATCTTATTGGTTGGAAATGCACTGGTCATTGCATTGAAGAGTTATATGGTTTGGATGCATACTCATTCATTGATTGCCTATCTTGTCTATCTTGCATGAATCTAGATATTGATGGTACTACATAATATAGTTTAATGAATCTTTTACTGCTGAATGGTTGTACTCACTCCTTTTGGGGACTAACGTTTCAGACTAGATAAGATGCCTATGCTATCATCACCACCAGCAAATGGACTGAGTGGTTGGATATAACCGCGAGGAGAAGGACAGCAAAGGAAGGAACTTTTGGATGCCGACACTGATCGATGGACTTTAAGTATACTGTTGGAAAAGATGTTGGTCATCTTTTGAAGTATAGCCGAGTATAGAAGATTACGGCATTTTGATGTATTGATGAATGATGTCCATCTGGTTTAAGTAAATAAAAGTGTTTAACTTTTACCTATAAATGTTTAGTTGGTGTGCATCGTTTTCTGAATATAGGGAAGGGAGTTGTTGGATACACTTCCACCATATTTCTGCAGAGACCGATCTAAAAGATATAAACCCCCAGGAGTTATGGGCCTATTATGATTCTATGGTATTACAATGATATATTGTCAGGACAAGAGAAAGGTAAGCGCACTGTGGCAATCCCAACGGATTGGGGGCTGTTCAAGGAGTGCCACAGCGACATCCTGAATTTCAGGTTTTGTTTTCAATTTAATAAGTTGGACTTTTCATCGACGCACCTATAGTTCTTTTCCCTGAGCCGATTACTCACGGGATAACTAGCCTATTAAATGAAGCTGTTAAGGAATCTAAATGCAATAGACTTGAGAATTCAATTAGGAATCAATTGCTTGACCATGCTAATTTGAAAGGGTCATTATGGCACCGTCAAAATCGATTAGAAATTCAAGATAGGTCGATTCAATAGAAGTATGTGATTAGTGTGGGTGATTCCACCTAATTGCAAAATTTCTGTTGAACGGCACTAGATCAATTTTTTTATTTATTTATCATTTTCGTCCCTTGTCTTTGTATTTGATAGTTCGAGATTTTCACAACAATCGAGAGTCACCAATGTGTCAAAGATGCACAATATGGCTCGAAAATAATCGATCGTGGGTCAAATGCGCTAAAAATTCATAAAAGGTACCCGATAGGTTAGGTCACGCTAAAATCGCTCGGATTGAAATTAACCGCGAACTTGAACTCGATTTTAGAAATTAAAAGTTCTGTCATATCATGATTTATTTTAGGAACGTCGACTTATCTTTAAAGAATTTTCGGCGAACTCAAGATTTTTATGGAAAATCAATTCGGACAATTCAGAAAAGAACGAAAATTTGGATGTGCCAAATTGAAGGGATTTTTGGCCTCCAAAGTGAGCTACTTAGTGAAGGGAAATTGTAGAAATTGTGTGGGCTTCCTTCTTAGTAAAATTGGACATCAATTGGTGAAGAAATTAAAGTCTATTTGAGGGAAATTCGTAGGCTTGAAGGGGGCTGCAACATTTGGCATCAAAACTTGTTATTTGTGGGGATTTAGATGCATGAAAGTGATTGGGGGACAAAGGGGATTAACTTGAAGGCTTGTGAAACCAAGCATTTAATTGAGTGGATAATTTTGTGGACTTCTTTCCCCCAAACTGCAGCTTCCTCCTTATGCCAAGTTGCCCCTCTCCTTCGGTCTTTCTCTCGCACACGCCTGTTTGACCAACCCCTTTGCCTTATGCTTTCGTTCATTTATTCCTTCACCGAAGCAACTCCATTGTTTTCTCTCTCTCTCTCTCTCTGCTAGCACCTGCTTCCATTTCTCTCTGTCGAGTCTATCTTGCAGCTACTCCACCACCATCACCTATCCCACCTTCATTTCGCTGCCGCCTTACCCATCTTCATGTGGCGTTGATTCATCGAGTCAAACTCCAGCAATGCCTTCTCCGCCAACATTGACTCCAGCAGCTCCTCTCCACCCGAAGCTGCTTCCTCATCTGGTTTGTGGAGCACTAGCATCGATGCCACCTGCCACCTCTAGCTGCTCTCTTCACCTTCGCACGTTGTAGTCTCGAGCCGCCAAGCCAAGCCCGCGACGAGTTCTTGAGCAGAATTGGTTTTTAGCTCAAGCAAGGAGTTTGTGAGCCATTTTTGCCCGGTCTAAGTCTTCGTTGGTGTTGCCGAAAGTTCAAGTTTCAGCCGCTGTCGCACCGCTGTTGTGGTGAACCAGTTTTCATGCTAAACCGGTGAGTTTATGCACTAAACTCTAATTAGTAGGCTAATGATGTTTAAGGGGTGTTTAGATTATATTAAGATTACATTAGGATAGTTATTAGCTTGTTTAATTAATTTAGGTTAGTTAGATTAGTGAATTAGGTGGTTAGAACTTGTAATTAGTTAGTTTATTATGTGGCATTATAGTTAGAATGATTAGTATAAATTAATTAGTTCAATAGGTGGTTAGATTAGCAATTTTTAGCCTAAGTTTTCATTTAGTGATTTAATTTACATTATTTAATTAATTTTGATAATTATTTGATTATTAATTATTTTTCGAAAATTAGACCGAGATAGCCGGTGACCAGAATTTTGTGCTGATTTCAATGGTGTGTTCAATTTATGCGATTGGGTGTTAATTTGTGTAAATTGAGTACCGATTAGAATTTTGGTTATTTATTCCAAAATTTGTGAATTTCAATATTTATTTAGAAAATCCCAGTTGTCGGATTTTGATACCAAAAATGGTTTTATATACTATATAAAATAGTGGGATTTTAAAAGGAAGGATATCAATTTTTTTGATTTGATCTGATCGTGTACCCACACACGACTATTTTCAACAGGTGTTTTTAATACGAAGAAAATGAGTCAAGTGCATTATTTTAATTGAGACATTTGAATGCAATGCACAGTGTCTTTGGCTATAATTGAATGATCGTGTGCTGGTTAAGAGAACCCGTCCCCAGTGTGTATCGGTGGATGTTAACCCCATATAGGAAGTCGATCGCAGTAGATTTTGGACCGAAGCTCCTTCGAGTATGCCGTAAGGAATACCGTCTCTGATGTGTGTTGGACGATGTAGTTTTGCTCAAAGGAGTGAGACGAAACTTGGCTACGCCAGAGGACCAATGTGTGTTGGGTAAAACTACTTGTGTGGGTAGTAATAATCAATTAGAACGCATGATTGAGTGAGATAGATGTGCCGAATTATGGGATAAAATTGTGTGGCATGGTATGGGACGTGTCATAACGATTTGGCCCTATAATCAGGACCCCTGTGCTTGTTTGAAATTTGAGTGTGGCGTTCTAGTTGATGAGCTTGATTACTATTCATGCTTTTGTGTTGTAAGTGGTATAAACTGTGCTGACTTGCAGGGATGATTTGAGACAAGGTAAGTCTCTGTAGTTGTGTGGTTGTGTGGTTAGGATGCCTCTAGGCATATTACCCTCATAATTGGGGTTTAGAGCATGAACTCGCTGAAATTTATGTCTCATCCCGTTGTGGGCTTAACTTTTCAAGAACGTAGGGTGGAGGACCTGGAGTCGAGCTTGAGATGATCCGTGGTGTAGGTCAAATAGGAAAATTTCTTTTTGGAGAGGTAGTCTTTTGAAGTCTTTTGGTTATAGACATTTGTACATGACTTAGTATATTTATAAAAACATGTTTTGCTTGTGAATCTGTTGTCTTGCTTTATATCTCGAGATGGTTACTGTCGGGGGATTTTTTATTCGCTTCCGCATGTGCAATAAAATGAAAGGGTCGGCGACTCGTTTTGGGAAGTCGCATTTTTATTTTTGACCACCGAGAGATGGGCATGTGCTTGAAGATTGGGGCATGACATCCCCGCCCGAAGTGGTATCATAGCTAGTCAATAGTTGGAGTGATAATATGCGCGGGTTCTTAGGATAGTTAGTAGGAAAAGCCTTTTAATTTTGTTGATGTATGTGAGTGATAGCTGATTGGTAGCTTGTATGTGGGGTCACTCAAATTCTAATTTGGTATTGGAATTGGAAAATGGGTTTCTATAAGATCCTATAGCATGAGTGATCAGGAGCGAAGAACTCTTAGGCAGAGGTAAGTAGGAACTCTAACTTGGGGTAGGACGTTGACAAGGGTCGATACCTGAGGTACTCGAGGTAGAGCGCAGGCTCAGGCCAACGTGAGTGTAAGAGTACCACTGTAGGCCGGTATTGTGAGTGTAGTAGCACTGAGCGATCCTAGATTTGACAGGATCGTTCGGGTGCTTAAGACTTTGGGAAGCATTTTGGGTTTGCAAGCATAGAATCAAGCTGTTGCTGTTGCCGCTGTCATTGCCGCCACCAATGCCGTAACTGTTGTTGTTGCCGCACTCGCTGAGGCCCAACCTGGAATTGTGATTGGGGAGTTAGCTTCCACATTTAGGTCGCGGTTTAGTTCAAATAGAGTTAGCAATTGATTCGGGAAGAAATTGATGACAGAAGGAAAGCACTTCAATCATCCCACTCAAAGGAGTATAATGGGAATGCTAACACCCAACCAAAAGGGCGTGTGTCATGTCGGTGGGAAAAGACATGGATCTGCCTTGTGTTTTAAAAAGACAAGGGTTTGTTACGGGTGTTGCCAGTACAGCCACCTGATCAAGGACTGTTTGCTTGGGTAGATGGAACCATAATAGCTACTGCCACTGCCGCCAATGAGCTAGAGCAGGAAGAATGCGCCGCAGAAGGCACAGTGGGGTAATTGGGACAGGTCTCCGGTGCGAGAAAGGGTGCGTGTTGTCACCCGACAGGAGGCAGAGGACTCATCGAATGTGTGCCAAATTTGTAGAAGAAAGCATGGATCAGCCTAATGTCTTGGTATCACGGGAGCATGTAATGAATGTGGCCAACATGGCCATTGGGTGAGGAACTGTCTGCACAGGTTCAGGAGAGCATAAGCACCGCTACCGCAGGTAGGACGTCACTAGGATGGCGAATGAGACAAGAATGAACTGAAGCATGCATCGATAAGAGGAAAAATACTTTTGGGGTGATGTTATCAATATAGCGTAGCAAAGTTGTGGTTAAGTTTGGACAATTTCAGTTTGTTGTAATAAAGTTGTAGAAAGAAGAATTACTGGCTAGAGTTGTACTTGACTAGTTTGCTTATGTATAACTTTGATGTCATATATAAAAAAGGTGAGGCTTGAGGAGCTTTTTGTTGTAATGAATTGTTGTCATAAGGTGATCCAGTTTAAACCATTAGCAGGTAAAAGTTTCGGATTTATCGAAAGTCGAGGAGGACCCTCGATCCCTTTAATCACGTCGCTTGAGGCAACTCGTTTGTTAGATGGGGGTTGCCAAGGTTACCTAGCGACTGTCGTGGATACGACAATTGAGGAGCTAAAGATCGATGACATCTCAGTAGTATAAGAATTTCCATATGTGTTTCCAAAGGAATCGCTAGGTCTGCCGCCAGAAAGGGAGATTGAGTTTGTATTGAGTTAGCACTCGGGACAAAGCCAATCTCTAAGGCTCCTTACTGGATGACATTGTCTAAGTTGAAAGAATTGAAGGTGCTGATGTAGGAATTGTTGGATAAGGGATTCATACGCCCCAGCTGCTTTTATAGATTTGATGAATCGAGTGTTCAAGGAGTATCTGGATCAATTTGTGTTCGTGTTTATTGACAATATCTTAGTGTACTCGAGAAGTCCTGAGGAACACGAGAGGCATTTGAGGATGGTACTTCAGACTTTGAGGATTCATAAGTTGTACGCCAAGTTCAGCAAGTGCGAGTTTTGGTTAACTCGTGTTGCTTTCCTAGGGCAGGTGATTTCAGGCGAAAGAATCTCCGTAGACTCGTCCAAGATCGAAGCAGCTGTCAACTGGCCAAGATTGACAACCGTGACAGAGATCAGAAGCTTTCTGGGTTTAGCAAGGTATTACAGAAGGCTTATGGAAGGGTTTTCAGCTTTGGCCTTACTGTTGACTCGACTACTGAAGAAGGAAGATAAATTCATGTGGACAAACAAGTTTGAGCGTAGTTTCCAAGAATTTAAGCAGAAGCTGACTACCGCATTTGTGCTAACGATTCCACCTAGTCCTAGAGGATACGAGATCTATAGTGATGCGTCATTTAGAGGACTGAGTTATGTGCTGATGCAACATGGTAGGGTTGTTGCATACGCGTCTTGTCAGTTGAGAACTTTCGGAACTGAATTGCTCGATGCATGACTTAAAACTCGTAGCAATTATTTTCGCTTTGAAGATTTAGAGACAATATTTGTGCGGAGAATGATTCTAGATCTTCATTGACCATTAAAGTCTCAAGTATCTATTCTCTCAGAAGGAGTTGAATATGAGACAACGTCGCTGAATGAAACTCTTGAAGGACTGTGATTGTGATATTCTGTTTCACCCTAGAAAGGCTAACAAGGTTGCATACACGCTAAGTTGGAAATCTTCAATAGTGTAGATGGTACTCAAGGAATGGATCTTACTTGAGAGGGCTCGATATTCGGTTTTCAAATTTGAGGTAGGCTACTTTTAAAATCTTATGACCACCCTTATAATTGAGCCAAAAGTGCAGATTAGAATCAAGACGCTTCAGTCGACAGATCCAGAGAGATTCAGAAGATCTTGCAAGAGGAAATCGAAAAGAGAAAACCTAACTTTCAGATTTCTGATGATGAAAAACTAAGGTTCTGAGGACGATTATGTGTACCTGACAATGCAATGCTTAAGGAAGATACATTATCAGAAGCTCATTGTAGCAGTTACAACATTCATCCTTACAGTACGAAATTGTATCAAAATCCGCGTCAACACTATTGGTGGTTTGGTTCGAAGGCGGATGTTGCCAAGCATGTCGTCAAGTATCTGACATGTCAGCAAGTGAAGGCACAACACTGTAAGCCGAGGGGACTTTTGTAACCTCTCAAGATTCCCGAGTAGAAATGGGAACACATTATAATGGATTTTGTGACAAGCTTACCAAGGAGTCATAGAAGGAATGATTCCATTTGGGTAGTAGTCAACGGACTAACGAATTCGGCTCACTTTATTGCCGTACGAAAGGACCTTGATTTGGACAGGCATGCATAATTGTACGTCCGTCAGATTGTTCGCTTGCGTAGAGTGCCTATGACGATTACATTAGACAGAGACTCGAGATTTACCATCGTTTTTTGAAAGAGCCTACATTGTTTTAGGAATGAAGCTGCAATATAGTACGGCTTATCATCCTTATACGGATGGCTAGCCTGAGAGAACAATTCAAACCCTCGAAGACATGCTGCGAGCTTGTGTATTGGATTTCAAGGGAAGCTAGGAGGAGCAGCTTCATCTCGTTGAATTCGCCTACGGAAATAGCTACTAGCAGAGCATTTAAATGGCTCATTTCGAAGCGTTGTATAATAGAGCGTGTAGAAAAGCTACGCTGATAAGCGTCGGAGACCGTTGGAATTCTAAGTTGGTGAACACGTCTTTCTGAAAGTGTCACCAATGAGAGGTACTTTGTGCTTTGGCAAGAAAGGGAAGCTGAGTTCGAGGTACGAAGGTCCCTTTGAGATTTTAGAAAGAATAGGGACTTTAGCATATCATCTTGCATTACCGCTGAGGTTGGCACAAGTGCATGACGTTTTCCACATGTCAATGTTGAGGAAGTATGAGCCTGACCCGACTCTCACGTTGAATTTTGAGGAATCAGATGTGAATGACAGAGAGTTGTACATGGAAAGCCCGGTTTAGATCGTGGATTGAAAAGAGCAGATTTTGCACACTAAAATGATCCCGTTGGTTAAAGTGGTATGGCAACACCACGGCACAGAGGGAGCAACCTGAGAAAGTGAAGATTTGATGAGACGACTGTTCCATCACCTTTTTGTTTAAAGATTTGTATGGTCTAAATTTCGAGGATAAAATTTTTATAAAATGAGAAGAGTTGTGATATCTTGAATTTCAGGTTCTGTTTTCAATTTAATAAGTTGGGCTTTTCATCAACACGCCTATAGTTCTTTTCCCTGAGCTAATCACTCACGGGATAATTAGCCTACCAGGTGAAATCATTAAGGAATCTAAATGCAATAGACTTGAGAAAACAAGTAAACGAATGTCTGAGCTATCCCTTGGTTTATGATCCGTTTAAGGAAAACACAACCTATGAGGAAATAACAAGTAAACGAACGTCTGAAGAACAGAAAGGTCGAGCCAACGATGATTGTGGTCCGGAAAAAGGTTGACTTATGTGTAGGATTGCTTGTCTTGGACGGTGGTGTGCGGTGTGTTAAGAAGTCATGTTTTCTTTTAGGGATCTTTTATTGGTGTTAAAATGCGTAGGTTGAACCTAAATGAAGTCACCAAAACATGAAGAAAGCATGCGAATGTGTGGCCGTGAGTTGACTTTAGCGGTCCTTCAGAAAATGTTTAGTAAACAAAAGCTTTTTGTTGTTGTCGTCGTCGTCATTCTTCTTCTTCTACAGTGATGAGAAAATGACGTGATTATGCACCGGAGTGCTGCGATGTCTGGAAGTAGGAATGACAATTCATGTTGTTGTTTGCAAACTATTTGTAATTACAACCTAAATTATCCGAGTGATATCACGAAAGAGTTAATTATGGCCATCATTCAAGGAGACCCTTGATTTCTGAAACATAAGCTAATTAGAGTCATTTACATACATAGTTACAAGTCTTCTGGAAGGAATACTCTATAGGTATGTTTGAGTATACATTTTGTGATTTATAACCACTTGCTCTATTTCACATAAGCCAAGTTATCCAAAGGAGTATTTTGAGTAACCACACAATGTAGAGCATCTCTCATTGATGTGAGACTCTAAATGTTGGAATTCTGGTCGGCGGAAGACAACTTACTTGATTCCGATGCGCAAATAGCAAATGGCCCCGGAACGAACGTTGAATTGCGAATTTATCACGAACAGTACTTCCTCACGTTAGTCTGGATGCAATCACGAGGAAAACACTCGATTTCCACAGCGTAAATGCCGATTGTTCTTGAAAATTGAAATGGAACGCCTTTGATCTTTTTCAATGGAAATGGAGAGGAATTTTGGTGCGAATGAATTGCCAACCGTCAATGGTTGTGTTCGGGAGCCTTTATATGTCTCCCTTCGTACCCCTCCATTTGTGCCTTTCCATCGTAGCATATCAAAGCCAATTGGTGCGGTCCAATCGCACCCCATCATGGACGTACTAGCTAACTAGCTAAAGTACAACATCTCCCACTCGGACATGATGGGTTTGATATCATTCTATTAAGAATATAAGGCATTCAACATTCATCAATTTTACAAAACAATTCATACTGACAAATAAGCCGTGCGACCAGTGAGTACACCTGCACTTGGGAGCTCAAATTATGCACCTGTTAGGGATAACATAATGGCTACAACCCTGAAAAGAAATAAACAATCGATGTCTCACAGTGCCCTAGACATATTTTGTTACATCAGTCCAAGTATACCTATCCCTTAAAGGCTATACTTGACTATTCTCAAAACACCATGTATTTACAATTACATCCGCAACCACATAGGGCGATATAATTGGTCGACCAGTAAATACATGCGGTAGATGTAAAACAACAATAGTCTTCCTTCGCACTCATATCTCTCTCAATTTCAGAACAACTGCTTTCCTAGACATGTCCCATAAGCCATATCTATTCATGACCGCCCGTAACATGCTAAAGTAGCAACATTGATATTTCACTTCGAGAACATAGTCAGAAGTAACATAGGGCACAAAATTGAGGTAAAAATACAAAATTACCTCAAGGGCTCACACGATGAGTAAATAGGGATAATTTTACTCATCTTCCCTTATTGGTCGTACAATGCACATGTAGTACGAATTACATGCTATAGTGGATTACTCTTTCTATACGAGCGTATGTCAATCATCAAATATATCCACCATACAGATCTTAGCCTAAACATAGTCACGTGCTTCTCACGTACTCATGTTTAGCCCGAGTGCTATATCAGCTCGCTTTCTATAGCGCCCAATTAAGTACTCGCATCCGGCATCTTTCAGGCATACATGATTGTGGGACTATCATGTTTAGTCTTGTTATGAATCAATCACAGACCTCATCTTGACTCCAATCAAGGCGACATATTTTATGTACCAAACTTGCTCTTCAGCATTTATTTGTACATAATGTCTCATCTCAACGTGCTCACTATAGCACTTGAGGCGATTGCTCGTGTGAGTGAGCCAATCATTGCCTGCTGACATACTTTTCAATAATATATGTGTGTTTGTGCTAGTCTCATAGTGGATTTGTACTTATTGATAAAACATCAAATCACTAATAAACAAACAATTACAATACATTTGTCCACAAATACATAAACCAATGATCCTCTACAATAACAGATATCACATTCTACGTAATCCTAGTGACATCCTATGGGTCAAGAATATGTCTCTAGGAATAGCCTTCGTAAATGGATCAGCAACCATTCTATTGGTTGAAATGTATTGCAGGATCACTTCTTTCTGCGCTATAATATCTCTGACGAAATTATTCTTTATGTCAATGTGCTTTGTCCTTCCATGATACTTGCGATCTTTCACATAGGCAATGGCTGCTTGACTATCGCAATAAACTGTCACCGGTCTTGGAACTTCAGTGACAGTGGCTAAATCTTCCAAGAAACGTTTTAGCCGTACTGCTTCTTGCACTGCGGCAGAACATGCAATAAATTCAGCCTCCATCGTAGACAAGGCTGTGCATGTCTGTTTCTTGCTATTCCAAGAAATTGCACCTCCATTGAGCAAGAACGCATATCCAGAAGTTGATTTACGCTCATCCAGGTCTCCACCCCAATCAGCATCTGAATAACCTAATAGGCATAAATCATTCCCTTGGTAACAAAGTCGATAGTCCATGGTGCCCTTCAAGTATCTCAGGATCCTCTTCACTGCTTTCCAGTGTGCTTGACCAGGATTTGATTGATATCGGCTTACCAATCCCACGGCATAGCATATGTCGGGTCGAGTACACATCATAGCATACATTAAACTTCCGACTACACTAGCATAAGGAATAGTTTCCATCATTTTAATTTCTTCTGGAGTCTTAGGACACATCTCAGTACTTAGGCCTTCACCTTGCATGACAGGGGTATCAATGGGATTACAATGCTGCATATTGAAACGCTCAAGAATCTTCACAATGTAAGACTCCCTGTGATAAAGTAAGGAGTGTCCTTGATCGATCTCTTTCGATCTTAACTCCTAATATATAAGCAGCTTCTCCCATGTCCTTCATCTCAAAATTGGAGGACAACCATTCTTTTATGGTGATAACCAAAACCTTGTCATTTCCAGCCAACAGAATATCGTCCACATAAAGTGATAAAATCACAAACTTATCTTTGGACCGCTTGACATATACACAGTGATCTTCTTCGATCATCGTGAAACCAAATGTTATTATTGCTCGATGAAAACGAAGATACCACTGTCTAGATGATTGCTTAAGGCCATATATTGAGCGATTAAGCTTGCAAACTTTATGCTCTTGACCTTTAGCTATGAAACCTGTTGGTTGTTTCATATAGATTTCCTCATCTAATTTTCCATTGAGAAATGCCGTCTTTACATCCATTTGATGTAATTCAAGGTCCAAATGTGCAACGATGGCTAGAATAAGGAGTATTGAGGCAAACCTTACAATTGGCGAAAAAGTTTCCTCATAGTCTATACCCTCTTGTTGAGTATAACCTTTCGCCACAAGGTGAGCCTTATATTTTTCAATGGATCCATCCGCCCTACGCTTAATCTTAAAGACCCATTTGTTTCCAATGGCCTTACGATTGGGTGGTAGATCAACCAAGTCCCAGACATGGTTTGCCCTCATTGACTCCATTTCATCTTCCAAAGCTTTTCTCCATTCTTCCTTGTCAGAGGATGAGAGAGCCTCTTGAACAGTCTTAGGCTCGGCATCGTCATTCTGAGCAATCATAAATGCTTCCCCTTCAATTTCAAAACGACGACGGGGAATACTTTTACGATTACTTTTACGCAATTGAATTTCTCTTGAATTCAATTCATTAGGCGATGCAACACTCCCACTAGGTCTTGTGTGTTGAGGTAAATCTTCATTTCCCTCTACTACATCAGTGGGTGTGTTATCTAGATCTTCCATCTCATATAATTGAAAGTTCTTATCAATCTCACCTCTAATAGGAAAATCGTTCTCCAAGAACGTGACATCTCGTGACTCCATTTCGGTCACACTCCCATTAGCTTGTTCACCTACGAACACGTACCCTTTGGAGTGTTCGGAATATCTTATAAAGATACTTTTTTTCCCTCTAGGGCCTAATTTGCCATGTTTATGGGAAGAATCATGAACATAAGCTGCACATCCCCATGGACGTAGACTACTCAAGTCTAGTTTCCTACCAGTCCATAATTCATAAGGGGTGGAAGTAACCGATTTTGAGGGCACACGGTTAAGTATATAGGCAGCAGTCAATAATGCATCTCCCCAATAGGAGATAGGTAAATTTGCTTGCGCCATCATAGACCTAACCATTTCCAATAGGGTTCTATTCCTTCTCTCAGCTACTCCGTTTTGTTGTGGAGTACCAGGAATAGTCAATTGTCGCACAATTCCCTTTTCATCACAAAGAGCTTTGAATTGCTCCGATAGATACTCACGTCCACAATCAGTTCTCAATGCCTTTATTGTTTTGTTCAACTGATTCTCTACCATCGCTATATATATATATCGTCTAAAGCAGTCTAATGCTTCTGACTTATGGGAGATCAAAAAGACATAACCGAAACGTGTGAAGTCATCTATGAAAGTGATGAAATATGAGGCTCCATGCCTTGCCCTCACATTCAAAGGACCACAAATGTCAGAATGTATGAGATGCAATGGAAATTCAGCTCTGGTCCCTTTACCGAATGGTTTTCTAGTTGTTTTTCCCGCCAGACAATGTTCACATATGGATAGACTAACATTGGTGAGTGACCCCAAAAGGCCTTCTCTAGCTAATCTTTGCATTCTTTGCAATCCAATGTGACCTAATCTAGCATGCCAAGTATTTGCATCAATCTCAACGTTGTTTGAAGACGCAATTAAAAAAAAAACAACCATCAACATTAACATTATACTGGTCATAGTCAATGTCTAACACCATAAAACCATTCAATATATGACCTGAACCATAATAAACCGTTCCATACAAAATGTCAACACAATCACCATGGAAGTTCAATACATAACCTAAGCTAAGAAGAACAACTACAGAGACCAAGTTTCGTCGAATATCTGGAGCATAAAGGACATCATGCAGGAACAGGTTTTGACCACCATGTAAGATTAATTTACACGTGCAAATACCCTTTACTTCAACTCTTGAGTTATTCCCAACATATATCCATCTTCTTCCAGGCGGTATCTGACGATACTCCACAAATGCTTCTCGGTCTCTAGTTACATGGTCTGTTGCTCCTGAGTCTACAGTCCACATTGGATAAGATTCAGCAAGCATTACAGTACTAGAAACAAAAGCATTACTCAAAGTAATGGAGTAATAGGGTACCTTTTTCGGCTCAGTGCATTCACGAGCAAAGTGACCCAACTTGCCACAATTGTGGCACTCCATCTTGGCCTTGTCCTTCTTCCCGCCACGCTTCTTGCGTCGGAAGGTCTTAGCTCTCTTGGGTCCCTGATCAGTCATCTTCCCTTTGTTGTTGAACTGAAGATTCCTCTTGCGCTTGAAGCCCGAAGCCTTGCGCGAACTCGATTCAGCAACATAAGCATGGGTAGAGGATCTGGTAGCCTCTAGGCGCTCATCCTCTAATTCCAAATGATGCGCAATATCATCAAAAGTGACGATGTTCTCATTATGCGTCATATTGATCTTCATATGCTCCCAATTATCAGGAAGAGACCTTATAACAGCCTGAACTTGCTGTTCATCAGTAAGGGAGTGACCAGCCGACTTCAGCTCACGGATCATGTTTGACATCTCCCGAAGATGCTGCCTCATCGTTACATTTGGGTGCTTTCGGAAGGTGTCAAACTTGATGGTGAGTCTCCTCAGTTTAGTGGCAGATGTACCCCCAAACTTATCTTTCAAGGCAACCCACATAGCTTGAGCTTTGTCATAACTCTCAAACTCACACATGAGATCATCTTGCATACAGCTCAGCAACGTGATGCGAGCGATGCTATTTTTCTTTTTCCAAGCTTGATAAGCTTCCAGATCTCTTCTGTGTTGAGCTGAAGTTCCACGCTCAGGTTCATCCATGGTATGGTTGAGGATTTCCAAAACCTCTTGCTCCTCAAGGATGTACTGAACCTTTCGGTGCCAAATATCATAATTGTCACCGTTCAGCTTCTCACCCTTATTGAGATCAGCCACAATGGTCTTGGATGCCGAAGCTATAATCAATTGCTATAACACATTAACATAATAAATGCAGAATCAATACTAGCACACTTTACAGAATAACACAAATATTTAATTTGCAGCAAAGACAAACAGTTTAATGACCTAGCATCCTTTTTAATGTTGGCTCGCATCGTGATATTCCCTTCAGTTCATTCCTATTATCTTTGCCATCTTACAAGTCTATTAAGAGTCATATGTTGTCTGAGCTCTCTCACTTGGTATGGCTTAGTCCATCTAAGAATCGCCCATCTATTGAAGGGGGTCCTGCTCCAATACTCAATGTAGCAATTTGACATGTTCCATGAGGTTCACGTGTTCAAAAAGAGTATCCCCCCAACCACACAAGACATATTTAAGGAATACGGTTTGCTTATGAATCACTCAAGAGTCTCTCTTCTATTAACAGTGAGATATCATTCTTCAGATGTCTCCTTCAATCCAATATTGGATTCTCAAGCAGACAACTTTTGAAGAAAAACTCCATACTATGTCATTCTTCTATAAAAAATAAATCGTCAGTGACGCATACGGAGAATAGCAGTAGTTAAGGAACGTCGACCCATGACCAAAAACCATAAATTCTTGCAGGTACTTGCATCGGATTGAGACAGAGGACTGTAATCGTTTTCCGTAAACTAAGGACAATAGAAATCCCCCGCAAAGTACAACCCTCTTCATTTTACGCTCTCATGATACACTTGAGAAAACCATGCTGTGTACCGATGCCAACTAATGCTTTCACGTCCTAATTGATTTGCGATGCAAACAAGACTTCCTACTCTACATGGAAGTGATTTTTCAATGTTTGCCATAGCAAAATCATGAATTTCAAAATAAAAGAAAATCTTTAAGCACAAAGTCGAATATAGGATTTAGATGTCTGAACACCAGACTCGACATCAAGGGCCCCACCAAGGAATTCGAGCCCAAGAGCAAGGCATGATCACGAGCCTTGGTATTTCTATCCCAAAAAGCCCAGGTAAAAGTAGCTGGGTCATTTTACCCATGCTTCTCTCACTGGCTCCATAAATATTAATAGAATATGTATCAACTTTTGCATTGTTCTTCAAGGATCGCGTAATGCTTGTCTTTTCTTTTTGTTAGATATATTTTAGAATCCATAGATGATCTAGATTAGTTAAAATGAGAGAGAGAGAGAGAGAGATTTTGAAGTCAAAGGCCTTTCTCTCCGATGGGCTTCCGAAGCCAGCTCTACAAGTCGGATTTTCCTCAAGCGAATCGGACATGGATATGAGCCTACTTGAAGCTGAGCGTGAAATGGGCTGCCAGGTAAAGGTGGCAAAATGGGTCTTAGACCCATATATGACTCATTTAAATCATAAATGGATCATATATGAGTCACTTGTTTTTTGAAAAAAAGTAGTTAAATGGGTTCAATAATTAAAGACTTTGATTGGTGGGTTTTAAGTAGGTCTTAAATTGGTTGGATTTAGAACCCATTTTCACCCAAAACCTCACAATCTCTCTATTCTCTCTTTAACTTTACAAAATTAATTTTTTTATAAAAACCAAAATTACAATTATTTTTTTTATTTTCTTTTTCTTTTTTTACTTTCTTCTTCCTCCGGTCGCAAGCACGGCGATGGCCAATGATCGGCAAGGTGAGCCTTGAGCTCGTCGGCATCTGGCCAGGCTTGAGCCTCGCTAGATCCGATGAGGGGTGAGCGTGAGCTTGCAAGATCTAGTGAGGCGGAGGCCTCGCCGATGTCCGGTGAGGCTCGAGCCTCGTTGACATCCGGCAAGGCTCGAGCCTAGCCAGATTTGGTGAGGGGCAAGCTCAAGCTCGCCCGACACTGGTGAGCCTCTAGCTCGCCGAATTTGGCAAGGCAGAGGCCTCGTCAGTGTCGGCGAGCCTCGAGCTCGCCGGCGTTAGCGAGCCAAGCGAGCTTGAGGCTCGCCTATCGGCCGCCGTTGTGGCGAAGCAGCTGGCCAAAGAAGAAGAAGAACAAAAAAAAAAAAAAAAAAAATTATATTTTAAAAATAAAATAAAAATAATTAAAATTCTATTTTTTTGAAATAATTATTTTAAAAATTATAAAAAATTTCCATAAATTTGTGTTGTATAAAAATATTTTAGCAATACCATATATATATAATAAGCTTCCTTAAGTTTAGTTAAATAGGTTGGGTAAGGGTTTTGGTATGGGTCAAAAATTTTGCATTGCAATAAACGGGTTAAATGGGTCGATTTGAGTTGGACCATTTAGGATCTGACCCAAACTTGACCCGACCCATCCGTTTAACGGGTCTACTGCTAGGAAGGTGAGTTGGTCGGCTTGACTTGTGAGGTAACGCTGATGGACTGGGTCGAAATCAAATGGCCGGATGGGCTGATATGATGGGCCGGCTTTGGTTCCTTGCAAGCTATAATATCCCAATTGGACTCTCTCTCATCCATTTATTTATTTGTTTTTCTCTTTTTTTGTTGTATTCATTTTTTATTTTTGCAAAAATGCATACTTTACCAGTCGACAAAAATTCAGGCATCACTAATCGATAATTGCCACCGGAAGTTGAACTAGTAAGAGATTGTGCACAAAGTGTGTGCGCTAGAAAGGTGAGTGACATGAATGAAAATGATGAAATGTCTAATTATAGGATTTTACATGGCATAAATGCGCAGCTTTTAGTATTGCCCAATATAGGAAGAGATCTTATATGAATTTTTTTTTATTTAATTAGAGAATAAAAATAAATAAATAAAGCAATAACGTAGAAGCATTACTCATAGGAAGCAAATAAATTTGAGAGATTAGTAAGGAGAGCAAAGTTCGCTAATCAAGCTGCAATTTTCTAGTAAAATGATAGTGAGAATGTTACGTGATAATAAGAATAAGTGTTTTGAATCGAGAGATATAGAGATCTCATCTGAATTTTAATAAATCAACCATGTTATCTAAGCATATAGAAATTTCTATTTTCACGAAAAGAATCTCCATCCCAATATGGGCTGCATATGTATAAATATACATACATATATATGAGTAACTGATAAATTGCAGCTCACACCTCATAGATCCCCATAAAAGCTAACTAATATTCCCTAAGTTCATAACTTAAGTTCTAATATCAGCTTTGTCATATCGCAAATGCATCCCAAGATTTAGAAAATGACTAGCTATCCTTTGGAAAATACAAAGGACGGAGCCTTTAACCAAAAACAACAATTTTAAATAAATGTATTGACTACGCAAAATCTTTCATTAAATAATAGTTATAACAATATCCAGTGAGCCATGAATTAATAAAAAAGTAGAAAGTAATTAATCCCCTCAAAATCGCTCTCCACGTGTATTAAAACCAAAAGATGAAAATTAATGCAATATTTAAAAAGTTGGGAGAGTCGCTATCAAATTGATCTGAGTGGTGGAATAATTTTTGTAACTGCTTCCGAATAAGCTTAAAAAACATAGAAGATGAAAAAGGCCACATTCTTCTTAGAAAAAGAGACATGCAGGGAAATTTAATTTAATTAGGAAATTATGCACCAATAACTATACCTATTAAATAGGTTTAATTCTTGAGTAACGACAAAAAAACTTTGGAGGATTGATTGATATTGCATTTACAATTTTGTTACGACTTTTTAGGATGGTGAATAGAGGATGACAATACCTTGGAAAATGGACAAAAGTATATTGTAAGTATTGAAACCTGGCACAGATAGACACTTAAATGTCAAAACTTCCAAAAAATATACTTAAGTATCACTTTTTTTTTTTTTGAAAATTAGGACAATTAAGTGCCAACTTCGATGATGATAGCTAGAAATCCGATGTTACATTTTTTAAAAGAATAAATGTGGTCTAAGTGGCTCATCGAGTTCCCTACTCAACAATAAAAGTGCAAAATGACGTTGTTTTGCCCCAAAATTGATTTTTAATATAAATATTAAATAAGTTAAATTAAAAAACTAAATTTATTTTTTTAAAAAAAGGTTTTAGCAAAGTAGTAAGCGCCTCGCCATTGTTGTTGCTGCTGTAGCCGCTACCGCCCCTACCATCGTCGAAAGGGTCGATGATTGTGGGGCGAGGGTTGATTGGTGCCGAGCCCTGGCCCTAGCCTGTTGGCAATGGCTCGCAACCCTCCCCCTAATCCAATGAGGGTCGTCAGCCCTCACCCATTTAAGCCAAGGGTCGCCCCTGGCTAAGGAAGGGTCATCTAGCCATGCCACAGTTAGTGACGGTCCTTGGCACCTTTGGCCGATGGTCGGCGACTTTTGCCACTAGTTGGCCAGGGTCGTTGGCCATTGGTTAAGGCTTGAGAACCTCGATTGACCTTTGCTCCATTGTCATTGAACCTTTCTAGTGATGGTGGGGTGGCAGTAGTAGCGAGCCCTCATTGCATTGCCATAACCATTTTTTTAAAATTTAACTTAATTAATAGTTATATTAAAAATCAATTTTTGAGGTAAAATGACGTCATTTTAGGATAGAATAGTCACGTCAACATTACATGACTATTTTTTTTTTTGAAATAATTGCCATTTCAATAAAAAATATTGTCGAAAAATGCTATGTCAATACTCTGATAAGAATTTCTCATTATTGACATTTAAATATTCCTCTCTTTTCCATTTGCTTCTGGGCCACGGAAACTGTTAGATAAAAACAAACTAATCAATAAATATCTCTGTCACTTCAATGCCAGCATTGTCATTGCCCACGCAAGCATGCTAGACTACTAAATACTAGATGGACGCAAAGTCTTTAGATAGGCCAAAACCTTGGACCCAACCTAGGTGGGTCCCATATGCATTATTGATAGCATAATCTTTCTATTACGCGTGGCTGAGGAGAATTCCCATCTTTAACATGAACTTGTTGTACATGTCTTGGAAGTCTCTAGCCTTATAAACGACTGTAGTAATATCTGGCAGAAGTATAGCCCAAGTGCCATAACTTGGTACAGAGGAACACTTAAGTGCCATACCTTTAAAATGGTACACTTGAGTGCCAGTTTTAAAGTTAAATGGGACAGTTAAGTGCCACTCCGGCGAAAATCCAGCCAAATGGCTGACGTGGCGACTTTCCGGCGAGTTTGGTCCAAAATGGCGTCGTTTTGCATGCTGACGTGGTGGAGAAAATGCAAAAACGACGCCGTTTTATGTATATGTGTAAATAATAATATCAAAATCAATTAAATTAGATTTAAAATTAATTTTATTTAAAATATTCAAAAATTTAGAAAAATTTTAAAATTTTTTAAAAATTAAGAAAATTTTTAAAAAATTTAAAAAAAATTAAGAAAAATTTAAAATTTAAAATTTTAAAAAAAGGGTGGGGGAGGTTGAAGGGGCGGATGAGCCCTCATTGCCGCCGCCCGCCATTGCCGAGAAGGGCTGGCGATGGAGGGGGGAGGGTCGGTTGGGGTCGCCGACCCCGGCCGACCGACGGCGAGGGTTGCGAGCCCTCACCGGATCATGGCGAGGGCCGCGACCCTCGCCCCGATCCGGGTGAGGGCTCAGGCCCTCGCTGCCTGCCGACCCTCCCCACTCCGTCGTCGGCCCTTCCTGGTGGCGGCGGGGAGGTGGCGAGGGCCCGTGAGCCCTCGCCAGATCTGGGCGAGGGCCGTGACCCTCACCCTAGATCTGGGCGTGGGCCACAACCCTCGCCCAGATCCGGTGAGGGCTCGCGGGCCCTCGCTGCCTCCCCGCCGCCGCCGGGAAGGGCCAACGGAGTGGGGAGGGTCGGGGAGGGGCTCGCAGCCCTCCCCGGGGTTCCGCGCCGGCGACCCCAATTGACCCTCCCCCCTCCATTGCCGGCCCTTCCCGGCGACGGCGGGGAGGCGGCGGCGGCAAGGGCTCAGCCCTCGGCCGCCCCTTCGACCTCCCCTTCCCCCCCTTTTTTTTCTTAATTTTTTAAAATTTTTAAAATTTTCTTAATTTTTTTTAATTTTTTGAATATTTTAAATAAAATTAATTTTAAATCTAATTTAATTAATTTTTATATTATTATTTACATGTAGACACGAAACGGCAACGTTTTTGCATTTTCTTCGCCACATCAGCGTGCAAAACGACGCCGTTTTGAATCAAACTCGCCGGAAAATGGCCACGTCAACCATTTGGCCGGATTTTTGTCGGAGTGGCACTTAAGTGTCCCATTTTACTTGATATTGGCACTCAAGTGTACTATTTTAAAGTTATGGCACTTGAGTGTCCTTCCGTGCCAAGTTATGGCACTCCAGGTGTTCCAACCCCATAATATCTTTTGCTCCACTGATAGAGCGAGAGAGATTGACACAAAGAGATAGAGAGAACAAAATGGCGGAAGCTGTCATTGGGAACATTGCTGGAGATATCATTGCAAAGCTGGTTCCTCAAGCAATAGAAAAAGTGGGAGAGTTATTGGGGCGTCAAGCACGAACTTGCGAAGCTCAAAGACACTGTCTCCACAATTCACGCTATTCTGGACGATGCAGCAGAGCAATACTACCAGATTCGCCAATTCCAAGTTTGGCTTGAGAAACTGAAAGACGCTTTTTATGATGCGATGTGCTTGAAGAATTCAACATAGAAGTCATGTCACGTTAATTAAGGGGCCATAATGAAATGATCAAGAAGGTAAAGATATTTTTCTCAAAGTTCAAACCAACTTGCTTTTAAACTAAAGTGGAGTAAAAAAGTAAGAGCAGTGTGAAGAGAATAGAAGCCATTAAGGCTAATAGGGGATTCCACTTGGATGAGCGCCCCAAGAGAGAGTGGAGGAAGAGAGAAGAGATGCATCCCTTTATGCACGAGAGGGAGATATTATAGGGAGAGATGATGATAAGAAGACAATTATGGAATTCTTACTAGATGCGAACATGAAAGAGCACGTTCCCATCCTTCTGATTATTGGTATTGGTGGGCTTGGAAAAATAACCCTTGTCACTCGCAACCCTGGAGATGGGGTTCGGGTCGTGACAGAAGAAGTAGAGTGGCTTTGGCAATTTTAAGAATATGTTCTATTGTGGCCAAAACCCGTGCCTCTGATATGCATTCACTATGACAATTAAGAAGTGACTGCAAGGGCACAAAATGTGATATATAATGGTAAGTCCAGACACAATCATCATAGATATAATATTGTGAGACAATTGCACTTGAACATAATAATTTCTTTGGACTTTAATGAATTCAAAGGAAAACATTGTGGATCCGTTGAAAAATGGTTTGTCGAGAGGGTAAGTAAACTGCACATCAAAAGGAATGGGGTTAAAAGTTTTTATTATGAGGTGGAAACCTAACCTAGTAATTGGAGATCCCATAGACTAGGTTCAAAAAACAACACATTTTGGAAACTCTAGCATGCACATTGTGTCACATTCCTATGATGCAACAACGCCTATAATGTCTTTAGGGTATGCTATGCGTTTAATGATTCATATAGCTTGGATTCCAATATCCTAGTAAAGTATGGTAGCATGCCTTTGATAAGAATGCGCCTATTTGCGTGGGGCTGGCCGACTCTATGAAAATCTTTGAAAATCTTCAAAGGCTAGATTTTCTAAAGCATGCATGAATCACAAGAGGTTCATGGCTGAAAGAATGAACATAATTGAGAATCAATATTGATTCAGAAATACTCTGTGTGAGGTCTATTGTTTGCGCTTATACCAACAACTAGTGATTCAAGGCTTAATCCATTGACTGGTTAGGTAAGTCCGATAGACTTTCACTAAAGAAGGTTCAAAGCGAAGTTACCTCTCTTGATGTAGTTTATTTCCACATGCACCTTTGGATTTCTTTGAGTCAAAGTTGTAGAGTCTTTGATGGGGGAAGATTCTTGTAATTATTGTTGTAATTATAGGTTTTAATGGCTCAACATTAGTGAGATGTCACTTCAATTCACGTGCAACCATTATGTCCCTTCAAATTATGCCCTAATTACGGTTTAATGACTCTTTGCTATGGTTTTTGAATTTAATATTGTTGTTATTAAGTGTCAATGACTCAACTAATACAAGCATACCAACCAAAAAAAAAAAAAAAAACTAATACAAGCATAACCGACATGATTTTTGAGTTCATTTCCTTTCAATTTTCTTTGGCTGTTTCTCTCATCTATAAATAGGCATGTCTTCTTAGTTCAAAATAACAACGAAAATGCCTCAAAGTACTTATCTATTTTTTTTGGTAGTCATTGTCTAAGTGTGTCGGTTTTGAGAAGTGCTCAACAGAGTTTTGTTCATATAGTGTTGATACAAACATGTTCGACATGTTGTATCTTGGGAGACATAATTCATGAAGTTTTTAGTATTGTTGGAAGGAACTAATTACCTTAAAGAGATTCAGTTAGTTGTACCTCATCACCTGTTTATTTTGTTATCGCCTTTTCTAGATTACGACAAACAGTGTTGATACGTAATTAATATTTCCAACACAGTGAAATGATTAAGGAGGCATGTACAATTTTCTCAAATTGAAACTGACATGCTTTTCAATTGAAGATGAGTTACAAAGTAAAAGCAGTGGGGGAAAGAATGGAAGTCATTAAGGTTGTAGAAGAGTGCCTTGTAGTTTTTCTGTTGACACCTAAATTTTGGTGACCCATTCAATGTATGGAAAATTGGGAGACTGTCTCAACCCCTAAAAAAAAAAAAACACTATTAATTTGCATTTGCAAATGAGGAGCATTTTTATAAAAATATTAGACCCACATAAATTGCATTATAATTTAACTAGAGCAAATGGGTTCAAGTAAGGGGCTCTAAACTTAATTTAATTATTAGAATAAGTCTACAAAAGTAAAAATTCGGCCAAGTCTATTGAATAACCTAAGTGGCCAAAATTTGCATATGAGATGCCATGGGAGGTGCGAATTAAGAAAATTGCATAATCTAATTAAGTTTGTATGCAATAAAAGCATTATTTTTTAAAATTTTAATTATGGGGGAAAAAAGAAAGAGAATACCTCAATATTCTATCTTGAACATATCACATAATCTCTTTTGTTTAATTTAGGAAAGTGGTATCTTAAGTAAAGCCCTAGATCTATACCTATATAAGTATTCTTTCCTTCTAATTCAAAACAGGGGCTAGAAACTAAGAGGCACACATACAAAAGCGAGAAAATTGAGGGAACGTTTAACGAAGGTCCTGAATTTTTTCAAGGCCGCCAAGCCCCACTTGGTCGCTGTGCCTTGCCACTCGACACTGTTTCCCCCTTGCCACTCCACTTGCACCAATGCAGAAGCACCGGCCCAACTTACCGAGCTTCGCTTCGATCTAACCATCTCCTACAAGTTTCCCACCGCTGTGCACAGCATCACCATCGCCCAACCTCAGCTTCAGCAAGCACCAGCACACCCGCACCGGTCTGTGACCGACTCTGAGCAGCTTCGCATGCATCCGAGTGATTCTCAACGAGCACCAGCCCTTGTCACTGTCATCACATCCTTGAACCCTGTTGCTTGACACTTTCATTGAAGGTTTCTCGCTGCTCCAGATAAGCTTCCGACGCAGCTAGCATCACTATAATGTCTAGACATTACCCGAAAATCTTCAGGCGAGTTCCTAGCCACCTAGCTGTACCGGTGGCACTCCAACGTTTCACAGCTACTCTACGGCAACTCGAGTAACGTCTTGGCGCTAGTCAATCGGTCTGATGTTCATTTTGTCCGCTCATGTCATCACAATCTCGCCCGATTAGAACTAGTAATTAGATATTGCGTATATCCCTCGCGTATTAAGGTAAGTTAGAATATTTAGTTTCCTATTTTAAATATTTTGATTTGTAAAGAAAAGTTTAATCGGGGAAGTCGAATTTAAGCGCGAAGATTGGAGCCTTAATTAAATATTTCCATTCTTTGTTTCGGTTGGATTAATTAGGAAATCGAATCTTTGAGACTAAAGATTGGATACCCAATTAAATCTTTCCCATTTTATGTACATATCATGAAGTGATATTTAATAATTTAAGGTTAGCCTTAGTAATTATTAATATAATCTAGTGATTTCATTGTCACTTAATCACTAATCATGTAGAACTTTAGGATATGCATATCATTAGATTAGATGCATCACATAAAAATGATATTTAATTTTCTTACTGGTTAAATTCATCATGTGGAATTAGGTAGTTGAAACTGCTAGTACGAACACCTAGAGGGAGGGTGAATAAGTGTTTAAAATAAATCTTGGCTAATAAATGCGGAATAAAATAAATTTTGAGCAAAGTCTGAATAAGGATCATAGTCTGGTAAGTGAGCCACCGGACTTCTGGTAGATATTTAGAATATGTTATATGATGGAATAGACTTATGAAATAATATATAAGTATGCAATAGACTTAAATATAAAGAGTTAAGAAAAAAGAATGTTGCACACGAAATTTATAGTGGTTCGGCTTAGATTAAGCCTACGTCCACTCTCCCACGCTAATAGCCTTTTAGCTAGATTCCACTATGCGATCAACAAGAGATTACAACTTTCAGTGCAAACACTCAGTGATAGATCACATTATCTCACTAAGTCACTCTTTTGGTATTTCTCTCACGATCACAAACGTTTAAACTTACAAGAGACAAGTGTATGATTGAAGGTTACTTAGACATTGGAATTATAAATTACGCTTTGTCTCTTACTTGTTCATCGGTGCTTAGTCTACTTAAATACTCCTTTACTTCCAAACTAGCTATTGGATAGTATCTAGAGAATCGTCTTCCAATCTACCCATTGGATAGATCTGTATCAAGAAGATTTATTAGCCGTTGAGTGATAGAAGTAAAATTCCAAATTGATTATGATTGCCCATACAAACAGAATCTTGGTTTCCATAAGTAAAGCTTCTTCGTTTAGAAAGTTCTTGTCTTCATGATCCAATTGTCAATCAATTAGATTGAGTCAATCAAATCTATTTTGATGTAGAATCTAAACCAAATCACTAGCCGTTAGATGTTTGGGGGTTGTGTTATGTTCTGTCAAGTTGTCTCGTTTTGAACATGTTTTGTTCTGAATCTACTACGTTCTGAAGTTGTGTCTCGTTCTGGACCTTGCCACGTTATGGACTTATGTCTAATTCTGGATGTAAAGTCTGAGAGTGTTCTGTCAAAAGTAAAGTTTGAGTGTCTTTCATCTGAAATAGACTTTATAATCTGACGTAAGTATGAACATATTCTTCTTCTGAATATATTTAGCCTTAAGGTCTGGACATAATCTGAATAAGTTCAACTTCAACATAGAGTCTGTCTTCTGGTTCTTCCAAGTATAGACTTCGACAATATCCTTTACATGTTCTATTATATGCATAGTCCATTACTTAACCATTAAACATGTTAGTAGCTTTTGATTTATTTTGTCATCTTCAAAACATCATAAGGGATTTCCCTAATGGTAGTTTCCTATTTTTTACTTTTAAAGCAAATCTAAAAAAATATTGCATCCATATCTCATATTGATGTCATTCAACATTGCATATCATATGGAGAGTCACATATTTTTAGGATTGATTTTAATGACCTCATTTTGTAGATAGAAATAATTAGCATTGTATAATCATATGTAGAAATCTTGTCTAGATGCATGCATTACATAGTCGTTTAATTCTTAGTTAACATAGTGCAGAATACTTTGTGCATTGGACGACAATAAAGTTTGCTTAACGTGCTGAGGTTCTTTACTCTTTCCTAAGCAATTTATTATCGCTTTGAATATTAAGTGTTAAATTCTTGCTTGCACCCTTGTGCGCATTACATAGTCCTTTACCTCTTGATCACCCTTGTGCACCCTCTTGATCACCCATAGCATATTACTGGCTTAGGATTAAATGATCTAAACTGCTTCCAGACATGTTTAAAATAAAGAGAAAATGTACCAAAAAGGTGGTAGATTTATCTTGCATAACCGAATCCCAATATCCATGAATCTTTGATCGGTAGAAGTAAAATGTTCTCTTACATTTTACTTGGGTTTCCAATTAACCTGTAAAAATTAGTGGTGATCCCAAAATGAATTTATTTACATAGTTAATTGATTTAATTAAAACTCAAAGTTGTGACTGGTATGGGCTCGGGAAAATCTGCGCTAGACAAAGATACCTTCTTTAATGAGTTACCATTCGTACCCTACCTAGTAATCTATTATCTTTTCCTTGGTGGTTCACTCCTGCAAAGGTCCCAACAATTTGACAATTCCAAATGACTTAGGCCTGAATTTTCTCTTTTAAAAATTGTTTTAGTTTGAGCAGTATGGAGATAAGGTGTGCCACTAACGGTTATGTTAAATGTTCTTGCATATGAGAGTTATAAGGGATGAATTATAACACTTTGTTTTGTAGAGAGATGTTGAGAATGTATGCGTTAGATCAATATTGAAGTGATGTATGCATATTATAAACTATTGTACATGTTTTACTTTGATCTAACACTAAACTTTTGCATGAATCCTGCGATCGAACCTAGATTGCATATTAGGAGAAAAAAGGATGGTGTTGAGACAATATAACCTTGTCCACAAAACTACGAGACTAAGGATTGCACTTTTCAAACCCTGAACTTTCTTTCTTGATACTTGAGATTGCAAGACTGTAGGGTAGCCTTTTGATCGAGCTAGTGTCAAGAGCACCCGACCCAATCGCAAGAGTGTGAGATTTGGGCCAATTTATACTCTTGCCTCCAAACATCGAGCCTTTTAGTACAATGGAACAATTTAAGCAACGAGTAGGACTATTATGTGCTATGCTCTAAATTGCGAAGCATTGATCTTGTTGTCAAGGACATTATGCCCACTGGTTGGGATGATCTGTCAAATAATGAGGCTATCTGCACAAATGGAAAATGCAGTCTTTGCCATTGATGTAAGGCTGGATGATAGGATGAGTTCAAATCACCTAGAGTTAGGGCATCTTTGATTGTTGACACACTCATTTGTATAGGAGTATTTATGCTTTCTAGTGCTTGATTCTTTGTATTTGATTGCTTTCTAGGATTTTCATTTCCATACAATGTAATTTGTTTATTTCCATTCAATAAGATGCAAGTTCATCAAAACTTTCATATTTTGATGGAATGTTGAAGTAAACCAAACTATCCTAATGATAAAATCCTACCAATAAAAAATGAGGCGAGGAGATAATTTTGAAGGCTGGCTTTCTTACGTTCCACTCAAAATTTAGTGAAAATAAAAGTTTTAAGCACCTATTTGCCACTTCGTTCCTTTTGTAATCGCCTTGCATTGTGGCCCGGGAATATTTCCATTTCAAATAGAACTTCTTGTGACTTTAAAAAATACATGATGAGATAATAGAGGTATAATGCCTTGAATCATGAGATCCTCAGAGGATCTATATTTTGCATAAGCCAAGCCACAATTTGTACTTATGTTTACTTACATTATATCTCTGTACACTTTGTTTTGCAGGGGGGAAAGAGTAAAGTCAGAGCATCCATCAAAACAAAGATCAGCCTTCCACATACATGTCCTTTCCCCTTTAAATAGAGGCAATCCATAGCACTCATTTTAGAAAATGCCCCATTGTGTTTGATATTATTGAGTCTAACACTCTGTCTTCATGGGGACGTTGCCGCGCTAACTTTCGTGTTTGAATCTTTGGTATAGTTAAGTGTTTTAAGGTCTCAAAATTTTTGTGATAGACTCTGTGATGCAATAAGCTACTTGTTTTGAAATTACAAGCTTTTCTCATGATTAAGATGTTAAAACACTCATATTCTTCCAAAAAGTGATCTTGCATAATATTTTGCTTGTTTAATTCACCAGTTTCATTTGGAACTTATTAAAACAGATGATTCAACGAATGATGTGTAATGCTTGATAATGCTAATTTGGATGTTTCAAGATGATGAAATGCAAGTTTAATCCTACATATAGTCCTCTATTTATACACTATGAGATGAGTGGAATAATTTCATGTCCTCAAGGTAATTGGTTTCTGGAGGAAGGTATGCAAATTGAATGATGAGGGCCCATTCATTCCTTTATCCTGAACATTGTAGTTAAACTATTGTTTAAGCCTTTTGAGCTTGAATGATTGGAAAATTTTCTTTCGGCTTAACCTTGTTAAGAACCATCTCACACTAGGGCGAAATTGAGGTAAAGTTGACATTATAGGTTGAGAAAAATGAAAGAACTTTTGTTGCCCTCACTTGAATTAATCTTTGACTATCTTTATTACAAATGAACTCAAACAAGAATTTAGGTGCCTTAAAGTGATGAAGAGCATTTCTTTCTCTATCATACACCACTTTTATTCCTTGTAGAGCGCATTTGAGCTTGCAAATTCATTTCTAAACCTAGTTGGTGATTATTCCTCATATTGAGGCAAGGCAGATGAGTTGACTTAATGAAGTAGCATGGTTCAGAGCGTCGATTGAAGATGAAGGCCACCAAAGTCCAAAAATGTTGAATCGTGGAAAAGAAACTACAGCTACAAGTTGAGAAAGCATCCCAATGAGAACTTGATGATTCCAAAACTATCATTGGTACTAATATCTACTATGATAACTGCAGATGGAGTGATTGTCACACCCCGATCCTCGGGCATGCACCCATCCCTCACTTGGTCAATTAAATAGCGACGTCACAGGATACATGGTCGACCCTTTCTTTTCAATATGCTTGCGGAAGCATATAAATAATCCCCAGACAACAAAATAATGGGATAGGAAAGTAGAATCGATTTTTCACAAAGAGCCTTTTATAAACACACAAGTTTTATACATGGAAGCTTACAAAAAGGAATCGGCTTTCAACAAAAGAGAAATGTCCTAGGACTAACTAGTCAAACATGCTCGCTGATTCTTCGGGCTTCACCTTCTAAACTTCGGGCCTCAGGACCTCCACCGATGTCAACTAGGGACCTGAAAATGGTTATACAATAACCAGTGAGATAATGTCTCAGCAAGTTCTACCCCTTAAGACCCGATTAAGAAGCCAATACACCATAAGGGCTGCCTAAGCACAATCACGAGTCAGAGAACTTACCTTGACCTCAGTTCCACCCTGCAAAGTAGTATCATTTACAGATGTCTCCAATCACATCAATCAATCAATTTATAACATCATATCAAATCATTGATCAACCGACCTAGTTGATTACATGTCATCTCGACCCTTTCTTGGTCAGCTTATCTCATATTATTTATAAGTCAATCCATATTAGGAATGCTCACTGCTAAGTTGATTGATAGATAGTATACCTCGCTTTTGAGATGATGGGGTATACTGCTCTCCGCTAAGCCACCATATCGCTTATAAGCTGATATAGTATACTAACATTGCTCAATCTATGCTGGTAAGGTATACTGCTCTTTGCTAAATTGGCATATCGCCCGTAGGCTGATATAGTATACCGACATATTCAATCAAAATTGATAAGGTATACTGCTATCTGTTACGCTGCCATATCGCTCGTAGGCTGATATAGTATACCGGTATACTACTCTTTGCTAAGCTGACATATCATCCGTAGGCCAATATAGTATACCATTCCAATCATACAATCAATTCCATCTTTTTATCATTCTCCATAAAATAGCTATGTGTGGGTACACGATCGGCTTTAGCCAAAATATAATAATTTCACTTTCAATCTTCCACTTATTTTAATAGTACGAAAATAGATTTTTGGCGCTGTAGACCGACGTCCGGTAATTTTCCAGTCAATTACCAACTTTAATTAATTTAGGAATAAAATCCTAAAATCACAATTAAATCAATTCAGCACAATTTAGAATTCAAATAAATAAACAGATTGGACCACAATAACCAACTCGTGGATCAGTCTTTCTCTCTGCACCTTTATGTTCTCAATTGGAACATCGGCAGGTGTGGCGGCAGGTGCAGCAACAGGTGCGGCAACAGGTGTGGCAGCAATGGCAACATTGGTAGAAGCAATGGAAGTGGCTTTTAAGGCGGCAGCAAATGCAGCAGCTTGATTTTGGGCTTGCTGTCCCATCATTTCTTGCACGGTGTCCAAAGCTTGGGTGATCCCAATGGTTCCTTGATCACCTGGGGCTGCAACCCTAGCACCAACAGGAGGTGGTACTACGCCACTGGCGTTAGCTTGTACTAGTATTCGACCTCGACCTCCTCGGGTATCGACCCTGGTTGGCATCTTACCTCGTGTTATGGCCCTAGCAGTCCTTTTGGTAGGAGTTCTTGGCTCCTGATCACTCATGGCTCAGCTTTCTCTACTAAAGCCTACTTCCAATTCTAAGCTGAATTAGAAACAGCATGATCCAAACAACAAGCAAGTCTATCAATCAATTACCACAAACATGCACCAGCATGAATTTAAAGGTCTTTCCTACCACTATCCTATGGTCCATCGCACCTTATCACTCTAACCCCTAACCATTACTCCGATACCACTTGAACGAGGATGTCACGCCTTGATCCTCGGGCACGCACCCATCCGTCACTTGGTCGATTAAATAGAGACGTTCTAGGACGCATCGCCAACCCTTTCTTTTCAATTCACATGCAGAAGTATATAAATAATCCACAGAAAATAAAACAATGGGATAGGAAAGTATGACCAATTTTTCACAAAAGATCTTTTTATAAACACACAGGTTTATACACGGAAGCCTACAAAAAGTAATCAGCTTTCAACAAAAGAGAAATGTCCTAAGACTAACTAGTTAGACATGCTCGTCGATTCTCCAGGCTTCACCTTCTCAACTTCGGGCCTTAGGTCCTCCTCCACTGTCAACTAGGGACTTGAAAATGGTTATACAATAACCAGTGAAACAATGTCTCAGCAAGTTCTACCCCCTAAGACCCGATTAGGAAGCCAATACACCTTAAGGGCTGCCTAAGCACAACCACGAGTCAGAGGATTTACCTTGGCCTTAATTCCACCTTGTAAAGCAGTATCATTTACATATGTCTCCAATCACATCAATCAATCAATTCATCACATTAGATCAAATCATTAATCAATTGACTCAGTCGATTACATGTTATCTTGACCCTTACTTGGTTGGCTCATCTCATACTATTTATAAGTCCAACCATATCAGGACTGCTCATTGCTAAGTTGATAGATAGATAATATAGCTCACTTCTGAGATGATCGGGTATATTGCTCTCCGCTAAGTTGTCATATCGCCCGTAGGCTGATATAGTATACTGACATTGTTCAATCTAAGCTGATAAGGTATACTGCTCTCTGCTAAGCTACAATATCACTCGTAAGCTGATATAGTATGCCGACATATTCAATCCAAATCAATAAGGTATACAGCTCTCTACTAAGCTATCATATCGCCTGTAGGCTGATATAGTATATTGGTATACTGCTCTCTACTAACTTGATATATCCCATGTAGGTCGATATAGTATACTATTCAAATTACACAACAAATTCCATGTTTTTATCATTTTTGATAAAATAGCTGTGTGTGGGTACACTATTGGCCTTAGCCAAAATATAATAATTTCACTTTCAATCTCCCACTTTTTTTAATAGTGCAAAAATAGATTTTTGGCGCTATAGCTCGATGCCGGGTAATTTTCCAATTAATTACCAACTTTAATTAATTTATGAATAAAATCCTAAAATCACAATTAAATCAATTCAGCACAATTTTGAACTAAATAAATAAACAGACTGCACCACAATGACCAGCATAAAATTCCGATTGTCATCTATCCCGACCTAATTTTTGGAAAATAATTAATTAATTAAATAATTACAAAAATTATTAAATAAATGTAATAAATTCAACTTAGGCCCGTAATGCCTAATTGGACGCCAAAACAGACCCGGAAAAATTTCAAGGTTTTTAAACTAATAATAGCACGAGTTTACTCGCTAATGTCACTAACTAACCACCTAACATGCATCGGCAGATAGTTAAATTATCTAATCTAATTTAATCTAATTTATCTACCTAAACCATGCTTAACTAATATAATCAACTTTTAAGCATCATTAACTGACTAAGTGAGAATTAGTGAGTTCAACTCACTTGTTTCACGATCCGTCTAATTCAAAACGTTGGGAATGCAACGTGGACTGACTTTCTTCAAAGCGGGCCAAACTTTCAAGGCTCGGAACCACCTCAAAATGGGTCTACAAGCTTGCTGGAAACCCACCCACAAACTCTTTGTTTGGGAGGTTGGAGGTGGGCCAAACGACTATGGCATAAGCTGAGGAAGCTACTAGGATGGCGGAACAAAGGGCTGGAAGCAACAGGGGCGTCAAGTTGGGCGGTGGCACGGTAGGGCACCCATGCGGGGCGGTGGGGTGTGCAGATGGCATTCCATGGTCACATCGGACATGTGGCGTGGACGACCAGCTTCTCTAGTTTGCTAGGCTCAAGCAAGGCCCAATGAGGAGGGGAAAGGAGGCTGCTAACCGGTTGGAGAGAGAGAGGGAACAAGGTGGGGTTGGAGGGGGCCACTTGCCTTATTTTTCATTCAAATGTCTCCTTGACTTCACCCATAGCCAAGTTTGTCTTCTATGGCTGCAATTCAACCATCCATGCACTCATCTAGAAGGTTGAAGAGGTCCATAAGTTGTGGGAATGTGGGGACATACAAATTTCATGGGTTTTGGCATCAAATGGACACTTAATCTTGCTTCAAACAATCCAATTTGGCCTCAACAAATCTAATCAACCCATCATCAATCATTTTGACATTTTTCTTCATCCATACAATCCACTTACTTCCCAATTTCGCGATCTAAAACAATCCTAGCATTTTTCTGGAAAAAACGGCCCTAAGTTGACTTTTTCCCAAGAAGTGTCGGGTTGCAAAAAAATCTTTTGAGATTGAGTCGACGTTTCTAAAATTAATTGTGACATGATGAAACTTTCAATTTCGCATTTAATTTCAATCTAGCTCGTTTTCAGCGTGACCTAGTCTACCGGGTAGTTTTATGAAATTTTTAGTGCAAATGACCTTTAGTTGATTTTCTTCAAGTCACAATGAATGACCTCGATGTATTGGCGACTCCCGATTGTCGTGAAAATCTTGAGGATTCAAATACGAACACAGGGTATCAAAACGATAGAAAAATCAGTATAGTGCCGGTCGATGAGAATTTTCCAATTTAATGCTATCACCCACAATTAGCCACACATCTCAGTTGAACCGATCTATCTTTGATTTCAAATCAATTTTATACTGTGCTGTAATGGTCTTTAAAGATGAGCACGGTTGAGAAGTCGATTCTTGGTCGAATTCTCAAGTCTATTGCATTAAAATTCTTTAATGGCTTCCTTGAATAGTCTAGTTATCTCGAGAGTGATCAGCTTTGAGAATAGCCTTATAGGCATATTGATGAAATGCTCGATTTATTTAATTGAAAATAGGATTGAAAATCTGGGATGTCACAACTTTTCCCCTCTTATAAAAATTTCGTCCTTGAACTTTAAATCATTACAAAACTTAAACAAAAAGGTGTGGGTATAACTGTCTCATCAACTCTTCAGTTTTCCATGTCACTTGTTCAGTACCGTGGTGTTGTGAGATCACTTTGACCAATGGAATGGTCTTTGTACACAGAACTTGTTTTTTTGTCCACGATCTGAACCGTCACACCCCAATCCTCAAGCGCACATCCAACCCTCAACTGGTCGATTAATAGCGACGTCCAGGACGCATCACCGACCCTTTTGCTTTAATATGCATGCGGAAGCATATAATAATAATTCCTAGGATAATAAAGCAATGGGATAGGAGAGTAGGACTAAATTCAGAATTTTAAAAAACAACCACACTTATATACATTGCAAACCAGTGCACATATATATAAGGCGAACTATTAAGTTAGATTCAACTTAAACGAGTTTAGAAACAAGGTCTACAAGTTGGGGTGGGGATTCCACAAACTACGGGTTCTTGTCCTCCTCTTCATCATCCTCCACACTCCAACTGGAGCCTTTAGCACACTGTATCGGACTTCTGAGATCTTCAAAATTCAGATCTGCCGCATCTACGACCGAGCTCGAAGGGGAATTTGCGGTGCCTTTTCTAAAGGCGACCTCCAGAACACACAGAGGTATCTCAGACTTCGGTAGGGGACTCTCTCTCGTGGCCATCTTGAGTTGGCAATACCACGATCTATATCGATGGGGCACCTTATGGGTGAGATCCGCATCGACCCAAACTATAGACCTCACCAGCTCATAGATTCATCCCCTAGGGCACCCATGAAACGGAAAGTAAGGGGTTTGCTCTGTGATCTTCTTAGGCCGTCCCAAAAACTCAAGAGTGGCTGTTGACACCCGAAATTTTCGTCGACATTTTAAATAAATATTTTGCAAAAATAAAAAAATGAAAAAAATTAATTGAAATGAAAAGAAAAGAAAAAAAGAAATAAGGAAAACGAAAAAATGAAAAAAAGGGAGAGAAATAAAGAAAAAGGAGAGAAAAGGAAAAATAAAAGGAAAAAAATGATAGAAGAGGAAGAAGAGGGGCATTCGAAGGGGGGACTCTCTCTCTCTGGCGCAGATTCTCTCTCCCAGAGAGGTTCTCTCTCTCCCTGGTTCCCGCTCTCTCGGCTAAAAAATTGAACGGACTCGCATACTCCCTCTCTTTCGTCGTAACAACCTCCTCTCTCTCTCGATTTCTTCTCGATCTCGGAGGCCAACAAAGAACCCTCCGGCGCCGGCCATGGCTCCGCTCCTTCCCTCGACAATCGGCTCAAGTCTCGTGGTGCTCCTTTTGAGAAGTAGTGCGCCGGATCCGGCATCCTCACGATCGGAGACTCTCTCCCGATCAACTTTAGGAGACGAAACAACTGTTGATCGAGGAACTCGTGGTGCGAGACTCGGAATCGCGCCAAGTTGTTGGAGATATCAGTTCGGTTCCAAGGGTAGGGATCTGAAGGCGGTGACATCGGCGGTCGGAGATTAGTGCTTTCTCTCGGTTGGAGCTTGATCAGTTAGGGTTTTCCTTTATTGGTGCGATCGGAGGTGCGGGAGCTCATCGAATCGGACTCTCTCTCGATCGTTCATTCTTTCTCTAGATCTGGGGTTCCGGTTTAGCTCCAAGGATTGAGCTCTGAGACTGATCGATGACATTGGCGGTGACAGCAACAACGGTGATGATAGGATGTTTAACCGTTTCTCTCTCGGCTCTGTCGTTTGCTCGACGGTGAGCTCTTTTTCTCTCTCTCGATCTGCTGAGTTTTTGGCATCTGATTTCTCTCTCTTGTTCACTTCCTCTGACTTGAACGCTTTCTCCCTCTTGATCGCTCTCTCGCGCACCCTATCTGACCCGCTGGAACCGTTGGTCGAGGAGCTTGAAGTAAGGGCTCAAACAGTGTCGTCAACGGTAATGGTGATAGCCGACGGCTTCTAATCCTTTGCCTATTTATTCAAGGTAAGCTTCAGCCCTTTCATTGCTGGTAGGTACTATAGCCTTGTGATTAAAAAGGAGAATTTTCTTGATGATGTTGTCTGGTTCATGCAAGTTTTGGCCTTGTCTATATGCATGCTGTGATTGCGAGGTCTTGGGTGTTTATTGTTTTTGAATCCCTACTCAAGCTCAGTCTTGGTGCTCCCTATTTTTTCTTATGCCTATTTAGCATTCGATGAAATGCCTAAGCTAAACGCACGTTCATAGTCTTTACTGTGCTGCTCGAGGCTTGTTTCTTTCTTGATATTTTGTAATGGATGCCGTGAACTTTTGGATTTGGTCATCATTTCCTAGATTCAACAATTGTTACAAACGGAGCTACAATTGGTAAATGATTAAGTGTTCTGTTTTCATGACCTGTGTCGTTTGCCATTTTCACATGATTTTTTGTGATTAGATTCTAAAGTTGATGTCTAAATGAAAGTTGTTCATTAGGTTCCAATCTATATGAAATAACAATTTTGTGATAATTGAAGATCATTTACCCAGGTTGAGTAAGTCTAGAATATCCTTGACCTTGTTTGAAATTTTGCTTTTCTGATTGGTTCTCTGTTTCGGATGGCCTTTTGTGCAAATGACCTGATATGAGCTGGTTGATGTGGTTTTCTGTGTTTGATGCCTTCATGAGAGTCGAAGATGGTTAGACTAGCTTTCCAACGAGCTATAATACACCTTGATCCGATATCATTAGCCACATGAAATCTTCTTTAAAAGTCAGGAAGTAATTTTGGAAAATTGTTGTGTTCTGCTCTGATGTGGAAATTCGTATGCTTGTTTTGACTGATATGCTTCGGTCCTTGGAATGAGCCGATAGATGATGTTATTAGGACTTAATGTCTTCTAGAGATTTGTAATAGACTTCTTGAGCTTTCCATAGACATATTATATGTGCGATTTGACTATCGTTTGCCCTGCCTAATGAATATTACCATATCAATGTTTGATTCTGGAAATTCAGAAGATAGATTAGACTGATTTTCATTTGTGCTATGATTTCTATGATGATCTTTTGACGAAGTTGTCTACATGAAACTTGTGCCTCACTGTCTTCTTGACATTTGAAACACGTGTTACAAGTTTTGCATTAATGCATGGCATATCATATTTGAATCTTATTTGATGTGAATATCATGCATCCATTTGGCTAATTGCAATTGAAATTTGTCAAGCATGACATTTTTAGTTCCAAGTCACTTTGCAATGTTAATGACTTGTGTGACTTCTTGGCATTCTGATTTAGGGTTAAATGTTTACCCAAATCTTTTTCGCATTCAACCTTATGTCATGTGCAAGTTTCACATTTTTGTACATTGTCTAGGTGGTCTTACGAACCTTTAAACATGCATGGTATTTTGTCTTGTCTGTGACTTGAATTTACTGGATTCATGTTCATGTCTGATGCCTATGTCTATTCGTTATAATAATGATTTCTATGCGTTGTCTTAGTCATATAAGATGAGGCAATGGATTCTTGTTTCTTAGATTAGGTTTAGATTAGGACCCTGAAGATGGATATAACATGAAGATGGTGGAGGTCGATGTCTACTCCAACCGTTATCATGTAATGCTCATTTTCCCGACATATGTCTCCGGTTTCATTCATTGTATAAAACCCGACGAGCTGCGGGTTTTCTTTCTTTTCTTTTTAATTGTTTTCTCTCTTATATTTTTTTTAGGATTGCCTTATAGATTTACTGTTTTTCCTTGATTGCTTACTTAATGTCTTGCAATTTCAATTTCATTGGTTGTTTTCCTTTATATTTTTTTAGAAATAGAATAGCATGAAAATGATCAACCACACATGATCACTTAGTCTAGGAATTGATGATCCTAAAAATGTAAAAAGAAATGCATGGACATATTAGAAAAAACATAACATACTATTTAGGTACCAAAAAGGTGCTAGTAGCAATATTAGCGTAACCCAAGTCCCCGAACCTAGATATCTGGTTGCGTAGGAATTGAGGGAACACTTCTAACCCTCGATTGGGTTTCTAGCCGACCCCCAAAAATGAGGCTAGTGACGACTCCTATATATTTTTAGGTTGTTATAAACAACTAGATTGCATAAATAAACCTACTGTTACGCGGGGTACGAGCTTGAGAGAGCTCGTGATCTTGAGATCAAGTACCCCTAAACCCGACCTTTCCTACCTTTGACATTTCGAGGGGCGGCGAGATCGGGTCGCGATAGTGGCCATCTAGGAACCTGAAATGGTTATACAATAACTAATGAGACAACGTCTTAGTGAGTTCTACCCCCTAAGACTCAATTAGGAAGCCAATATGCCCTAAAGGCTATCTAAGCACAACACGGGTCAGATGACTTATCTTGGCCTCAATTCATTCTTGCAAGTTAGTATATATATCAAATATACACGATCACATCACATCACATTAATTAGATCGAATTATCGATCAATCGACTTAGTCGATTACATGTCATCACGACCTTTCCCTTGGTTGGTACATTAAATATCATCTATTCTCCAAGATGGTATATCTATTCATCAAGCCCACGTGCATTCTCTAGGTTAATGTACTTAGTCACCAAGCCCATATGCATTCTCCAAGATGGTATATCTAGTCATCGAGCTCACGTGCATTCTCTAGGTTAAAGTACTTAGTCATCGAGCCCACGTGCATTTTCCAAGATGACTTGCCTAATCACCGAGCCTAAATGCATTCTCCAGGTTGACATACTTAGTCATTGAGTTCATGTGCTTTCTCCAAGGTGATATATCGAGTCGCTGAGCCAACAAAATATGACGTCTTTCTTTGAGATGACATCCTTAGCCATCGAGCTGACATAGTATGGCATTCTTTCTCACATTCTATTATACCCGTTAAAATAGCCGTGTGTAGGTACACGGTTGGCCTTAACCAAAATATAATAATTTCACTTTTCACAAGTCTCACCATTTTCAACAACCCATATCATACTTTTGGCGTTGTAACCGATGCTCGGTTAATTTCCAATCAATTACCAAAATTGATTAATTTAGGAATAAAATCCTAAAATCATAATTAAATCAATTTGGCACAAACCAACGCTCAAATAAACAAATGGACTACACCAGAATAATCAGCATGAAATTTTGATCGTCGACTATCCCAGCCTAATTTTTGGAAAATAAATAAATAAATAAATAAATAATTACGGAAAATATTAAATAAATGCAATAAATCTAACTTAGGCCTGTTATAGCCTAATTGAAAGTCGAGACGAACTCGGAAAATTACTGAGACTCGCTCAATAAATACTATGACCTATTTCCTTGCTAACTACACCAACCATTTGCCTAACATGCATTGATAAGTCTTTAATTTAATTACTCTAATCTAATATATCCACCTAATTGCACTTAATTAAATCTAATCAACCCCTAAGCATCATTAGCCTACTAATAAGGGATTAGTGAGCAAAACTCACTTGTTTAATGCTCGGGTTGGATCATATCGATAGGAACGGCGCAGGGGATGCTTTTTTCCAAAGTTGGCCTAGGTTTCGAGGCTCGGAAACACCTCAAAATGTACTTTGAAGGTGGCTGAAAACGCACTTCATTCTGCTTCTGTTTTGGCTGGCTAATGGCTGAAACGGCAAGGGGTTGGTTGATTGAGGTGGGGATGGCTCGAGGAAGCAAAATCGGATCTTGGCGGGGCTTAGTGGAGCTTGAATGGTGGTTGGCAGCAACTCATAGCGGTCCCAAAGGCTTGCTGAGCGGCGAAGCAAGCTAGAATGACGTGTGAGGCGCGGTAAGGCGTGGTGGTGCACATGGCACTCGCGTGGGTGGAGGGCGACTTTCGGCGACGGTGCTAGGCGGTCTTGGTGGTGACGGGCTTGCTCCGGCTGCTTCTTTGGTTGCTATGGTGGTCGAAAAATAGTAAGAGATGGGAGAAAATGGCTTGGACGGCAGCTTGTGGTGGAAGAAAGGCAAGGGATAAGGTTTAGGGGTCACCATGGCCATTTTTTCCATAACTTGTTCTCCAAGACTCCTCCTTGGCTTAGCATCTTCCTTGGCTATCCATGAGCCACCAAGGCTCCTCCTTTCAACATTTAATTGGTCCAAAATGGTGGTGGATGGGGGGAGTTACGAATTTACAATCAATTAGCTTCAATTGGATACCGATCTTTGCTTGACTCAATCTTAATTGGCCTCAATAAATTCAATTGACCATCCATCGATCAAATCGATATTTTTTCCTCACCCATATATCCATCATGCTTCCTAAATTTGCAATCAAAATGATCCCCGGCCTTTTTCTGAACAAAAATGGTCCTGCACCGACTTTTTCCCAAAAAGTCTCGGGTCACAGAAAAATCTTTTGAGATTGAGTCGACGTTCCTAGAATTTATTGTGACATGACAGAATCTTCAATTTCTGAAATCGGACTTGAATTTATGGTTAAATTTCATTCGGCGCATTTTTAGCGAGACCTAGGCTACCGGGTAGTTTTCAAAGATTTTTAGTGTAAATGACTCGTGGTCAATTTTTTTCAAGCCACAATGAACCCACTCGACATATTGGCAACTTTCAATTATCGTGAAAATCTCGACGATTCAAATATGAACACAGGGTACCAAAACAACAAAAGAATCAGTCTAGGATCGGTCGATGAGAATTTTTCAATTTAGTGGTGTCACCCACAATTAACTACACATCTTAGTCGAACCGACCTCTTCTTATCTGATATCGATTTTATACTTTACCATAATGATCTCATCAAATGAGCACGATTGATTAACCGATCCTTGGTCGAATTCTCAAGTCTATTGCATTAATGAAATGCCCAATTTATTCAGTAGAAAACAAGATTGAAAATCTAGGATATCACAAAAATCTGACTTTCAACATATGACACATAGTCATTCACATCTAAATCTTCAAAATTAAGTACGTGGATTGGGTTAAGCTCGTACTTCCTCAACATCGACACGTGAAAGACGTTGTGCACTTGCGCCAATCTCGGGCAATGCAAGACGATACGCTAAGGTCCCAATTCTTTCAAGAATTTCAAATGGACCTATGTACCTCGGACTTAGATTTCCTTTCTTACCAAAGCGCGAAGTTTCTCTCATTGGTGACACCTTCAGAAAAATGTGATCACCAACTTGGAATTTCAAAAGCCTTCGACGCTTATTTGTGTAACTTTTTTGTCTGCTCTGAGCGATCTTTAATCTACCTTTGATCACTGTCATGGCATCCACTGATTGCTAAACCAACTTTGGGCCTGTAATCTTTCTTTCCCCAACTTCATCTCAACACACCGGTGTTTTGCACACTCTGCCATACAACACTTTAAAAGGAGCCATCTGGATGCTCTACTGATAACTGTTGTTGTAGGCAAATTCCAACAGATGAAGTTGTTCTTCCCAACTTCCTTTGAAGTCTAATACATAAGCTCTCAGCATGTCCTTGAGGGTTTGAATTGTCCTCTCAGACTGGTCATCCGTCCGAGGATGATATGCCGTACTGTACTGCCACTTAATACTTAAGGCACTCTGTAAGCTCTTCCAAAAAGCGGCGGTAAACCTCAGGTCTCTATCTAAAGTTAGCGCAACCAGCACTCCATGCAGGTGAACCACTTGACGCATGTACAGATCTACGTGTCTATCCAAACTGAGGTCCTTTTGAACTACAATGAAGTGAGCCGACTTTGTCAGTCTGTCGACCATTACCCAAATCGAATAATTTCCTCTCTAACTCCTCGGTAGTCCTGTCACGAAATCCATCGTGATATGCTCATATTTCCATTTTGGGATCTCGAGAGATTGCAGAAGTCCTCCCGGCTTGCAATGTTGAGTTTTAACCTGCTGACACATCAAACATTTGACGACATGCTTGGCGATGTCCGCCTTCATACCAAACCACCAATAGTGTAGACGTAGATTCTGATACATCTTGATACTACCGGAATGGATGCAGTAACTGCTACGATGCGCTTCTGCTAAAATATCCTCTCTAAGCTCAACATCGTCAGGTATAATCAATTGTCCTTGAAAGCTTAGCGTTCCATCATCAAAAACCTGAAAGTTAGTATTTCTTTTCTTAGTGTCCTCTTGAAGGATCTTTTGCTCATTTGGGTCTATCGGTTGGAATAGCTTAATTTTGATCTGGACATCCAATTCAATTTTGAGGGTGGCCTAAGACTGGAAAGGTGGCCTACCTCAAACTTAAATACCGAATCTTGAGCTCTCTCGATTAAGTTCCACTCTTTAATCAAAATATGAGCAATTGAAGACTTTCGACTCAAAGCATCGGCAACTTTGTTCGCCTTTCCCAGGTGATATAGAATATCACAATCGTAGTCCTTTAGTAAATACTTGAGACTTTAATGGTCTGTGAAGATTTGGAATTTTTCTCCACACAAATAATGTCTCCAAATCTTTAGGGCAAACATAATCGCCACGAGTTCTAAGTCATGCATTGGATAGTTTTGTTCATAAGGCCTCGACTGACGGGAGGCGTATGCAACAACTCTGCCATGTTGCATCAACACGCAACCAAATCCTCTGAGTGACGCATCACTATAGATTTCGAATCCTCTAGAGCCAGATGGAATTGTCAACACAGGTGCGGTAGTAAGCTTTTCCTTAAGCTCTTTGGAAACAATTCTTGCACTTGTCTGTCCACACACATTTATCTTCTTTTCTAGGAGTTTTGTTAGTGGTGACACTAATGATGAGAACCCTTCCACAAACCGTCTGTAATAATCTCTCAAACCTAGAAAACTTATGATCTCTATCACTGTAGTCAATCTTGGCAATTTGATCACGGCTTCAATCTTGCTTGGGTCCATAAAGATTCCTTTGCCTGAAATCACGTGACCTAAGAAAGCAACATGAGTCAACCAAAACTCTCATTTGCTGAACTTGGCGTACAACTGATGGACTCTCAGTGTTTGTAGCACTAGTCTTAGATGACTATCATGCTCTTCATCACTCCTTGAATACACAAGAATATCATCAATGAATACGATCACAAACTGATCTAGATATTCTTTGAATATTCAGTTCATCAAATCCATGAAGGGAGCAGGAGTATTTGTCAACCCGGATGGCATTACTATGAACTCGTAATAGCCATACCGAGTACGAAATGCTGACTTTGGAATGTCCTCCTTCCTATTCTCAGTTGATGATATCCTGTCCTCAATCGATTTTTGAAAATATCGATGCTCCTTGCAGCTGATCAAACAAGTCATCAATCCTCAAGAGTAGATACTTGTTCTTAATCGTTACTTGATTGAGTTGTCAATAGTCGATATACAGGTGCAACGAATCATCTTTCTTCTTTATAAACATAATTGGTGCTCCCCAAGGTGATGCATTGGGACAAATGAATCCATTTTCCAATAGCACTTGCATCTGCACCTTCAATTCCTTCAACTTAGATAACGCCATCCGGTAAGGAGCCTTAGAGGTTGGCTCTATTCCGGGTGCTAGCTCGATCACGAACTCAATTTCTCTCTTTAGTGGCAATCTTAGCAATTCCCTTGCAAAGACATCTGGAAATTCTTATACCACAGCAATGTCTTCCATCCTTAGCTCCACAACTGTCATATCTACGATAGTTGCCAAGTAACCTTGACAACCTTCATCTAATAGACGAGTTACCTCTGGCGACGAGATTAGGACAATTGAGGGTCCTCCTTGATTTCCGACAAACTCGAAGCTCTCATCTTCTAACGATTCAAACTGAATTGCCTTGTGATAGCAGTCCATTATAGCTCGTTGTTTGGTGAGCCAGTCCATGCCAATTATCAAATCAAAGTCATACATGGCTAGGACTAACAAGTTTATTTTCCCCAGTCGCTTACCAATCGCTAACTTGCAAATGAGAACGACCCAAAGTAGCAATAACTTTATCCTTCAATGGTGTAGATATGCAAACTGCAAACTCCAACAATATATGACTTAATCTTAACAACTTAACATATTGCTCGGCAATAATGGAATGAGTTGCTCCTGAGTGGAATAAAGCGTAAGTAGGATGGTCATTCAGCGAAACCATACTTGTGATCACGTCAGGCGTAGCTTCTGCTTGACCTTGTGTGATGGCATACACTGTGCCCTGAACTAGAGGTCTTAGATGACCTCCTTGCGGCGCGTTCTAAGGCACATATCCTCTGATCTGTCCCATAGGTGGCAGCGACGGCAATTGCGATTGTCTTTTTGGTCTGCTAGGACAATCTCTGGCCTTATGACCCTGCTGGCCAAATTCAAAATAGGCACTCGTCCTTCAAAGGCATTGATTCACAGCATGTGGTCTTCCACAAAGGCAACACATCTCGATTTGGCTTGGTCCATACTTGCCAACTCCACCCTTCCTATTGGGCGGGATCTAGAATCTACTTCCAGGCATGGGCCTCTTTCCCTGACGAATTCCTTCTCGGTGTGAAGTAAACCTCGATTTAGACGAGGTGACTTGCTTAGTTAGGCTCCTTTCAAGCATATGTGCTAGACGATAGATTTCTCGATAATCGATTAAGTTGAATGGCACCAACGACTACTTCAACTCTTGTCGAAGGCCATTTTTGAACCTGTGAGCCTTCTCCTCAGGGTCTTCAATCAGTCTCGAAGCATACTAAGATAGCTCCGCAAACTTGACCCCATATTGGTCAATAGTCATCGACCCATGACGGAGTTGCAGAAATTCTTCTATTTTCTGCTCCTTGGTATTCCTCGAAAAGTATTGTTTATTGGACACCCTGAGGAATGCATCCCACAGTGAGACCACTCTTTCTAGAAACATTGTCTCTCTGGTAGCTCTCCACTAGGTGTAGGCATTGCCCTGTAATTGATATACTACCGAGGTTACCTTCTCTGCTTCTGTGCACATCTAGAGTGCAAAGGGTTTCTCCAAATCCTGAATCCACAGTGAAGCGGCCTTAGGGTCTCTAGTATCCGTAAATCTTGATAGGCTCAGTTTCAAAAAGTGCTCCACTAGCTTGTGGATCGATCTTTCTCTCTGCACCTCTATGTTCTCAATTGGAACATCGGTAGGTGCGGCGGTAGGTGCAGCATCAAGTGCGGCAATAGCTGCAGCAGCAAAATAGCATTAGCAGCGGTAGTGGCGGTGGCTTTTATGGCGGCGGCAAAGGCGGTAGCTTGATTCTAGGCCTGTTGCCTCATCATCTCTCGCATGGCATCCAAAGCCTGGGTGATCCCAATGGTTCCTTGATCACTTGGGGCTGCAACCCTAGCACCAACAGGAGGTGGTGCTATGCCACTAGCACTAGCCTATGCTGGTGCTCCACCTTGGCCTCCTCAGGTACCAACAATGGTCAGCTTCTTACCTCGAGTTATGGCCCTACCGGTCCTCTTGGTAGGAGTTCTTGGCTCTTGATCACTCATGACTCAGCTTTCTCTACTGAAGCCTGCTTCCAATTCTATGTCGAATTAGAAATAGAGTGATCCAAACAACAAGCAAGTCCATTAATCAATTACCATGACATGCACCAGCATGAATTTAAAGGTCTTTCCTACCACTATCCCATGGTCCATCATACCTTATCACTCCAATCCCTAACTATTGCTCTGATACCACTTAAATGGGGATGTCACACCCCGATCCTCAGGCATGTACCCATCTCTCACTTGGTCGATTAAATAGTGACGTTTGAGGACGCATCGCCAACCTTTTTTTTTCAATACGCATGCGGAAGCATATAAATAATCTCCAGACAATAAAACAATGGGATAGGAAAGTAGGACCAATTTTTCACAAGAGACCTTTTTATAAACACAAATGTTTATACATGAAAGCCTACAAAAAGGAATCGGCTTTCAACAAAAGAGAAATGTCCTAGGACTAACTAGTCGGACATGCTCGCTGATTCTCTAGGTTTCACTTTATAAACTTCGGGCCTCAGGTTCTCCACTGCTGTCAACTAGGGACCTGGAAATGGTTATACAATAACCAGTGAGACAATGTCTTAGCAAGTTATACCCCCTAAGACTCAATTAGGAAGCCAATATGCCATAAAGGCTGCCTAAGCACAATCACAGGTCAAATGACTTACCTTGGCCTCAATTTCACCCTACAAAGCATTATCATTTACAAATGTCTCCAATCACATCAATCAATCAATTCACAACATCAGATTAAATCAATGGTCAATCGACATAGTCGATTACATGTCATCTTGACCCTTCCTTGGTTGGCTTATCTCATACTATCTATAAGTCTATCTATATCAAGACTGCTCATTGCTAAGTTGATAGATAGATAGTATAGCTCACTTTTGAGATGATCAGGTATATTGCTCTTCGCTAAGCTGATATTGCTCTTCGCTAAGCTGCCATATCGCCCATAGGCTGATGCAATATACCGACATTCCTCAATCTAAGCTGATAATGTATACTTCTCTCTTCTAAGCTGCTATATCGCCTGTAGGCTAATATAGTATACCGACATATTCAATCAAAACTAATAAGGTATACTACTCTCTAATAAGCTGTCATATCGCCCATAGGCTGATATAATAATAAGGTATATTGCTTTATGCTAAGTAGACATATTGCCCGTAGGCCGATATAGTATACCATTCCAATCATACAACCAATTCCATCTTTTATCATTCTCAATAAAATAGCCGTGTGTGGTTACATGGTTGGCCTTAGCCAAAATATAATAATTTCACTTTCAATCTCCCACTTCTTTTAATAGTCCAAAAATAGATTTTTGGCATTGTAGACCGACGCCTGGTAATTTTCCAGTTAATTACCAACTTTAATTAATTTAGGAATAAAATCATAAAATCACAATTAAATCAATTCAGTACAATTTAGAATTCAAATAAATAAACAAACTACACCACAATAACTAGCATAAAATTCCAGTATCGCTATACCAAATAATTTATGGAAAATAAATAAATAAATAATTACAAAAATTATTAAATAAATGTAATAAATATAACTTAGGCTCGTAATGCCTAATTGGACATCGAAACAGACTCAGAAAAATTCCAAGGTTTGTTAAATAAATAATAGCACGAGTCTACTTGCTAATGTCACTAACTAACCACCTAACATGCATCAGCAAATAATTAAATTATCTCATCTAATCTAAGCTAATCTATTCACCTAAACCATGCTTAATTAATCTAATTAACCCTTAAGCATCATTAACCGACTAAGCGAGGATTAGTGAGTTCAACTCACTTGTTTCGCGATTTGTCTGATTCAAAACGTTGGGAACACAACGGGGACCGACTTTCCTCAAAGCGAGCCAAACTTTTGAGGCCTGGAACCATCTCAAAACATGCCTACAATCTTGCTGGAAACCCACCCACAAACTCTCAGTTTGGGAGGTCGGAGGTGGGCCAAATGACTCTGGCACAAGCTAAGGAAGCTGTTGGGATGGCGAAATAGAGGACTAGAAGCAGCAGGGGCGTCAAGTTGGGCGGTGGCGTGCCAGGGCACACATGTGGGGCGGTGGGGTGCACGGACGTCGTTCCAGCGATCACTGCGGTGTGCGGCGTGGATAGGCAGCTTCTCTAGTTTGTTTGGCTCGAGCAAGGCACAATGAGGAGAGGAAAGGAGGCTATCGACCGGTTGGAGAGAGAGAGGGAACAAGGTGGGGTTGGAGGGGGCCACTTGCCTTATTTTACATTTAGATATCTCTTTGACTTCACCCACAGCCAAGTCTGGCTTCTATGGCTGCAATTCAGCCATCCATGCACTCTTCTAGAAGGTTGAAGAGGTCCATAAGTTGTGGGAATAGGGGGACATACGAATTTCATGGGTTTTGGCATCAAATGGACACTTAATCTTGCTTCAAACAATCCAATTTGGCCTCAATAAATTCAATCAACCCATCATCGATCATCTTGGCATTTTTCTTCACCCATACAATTCACTTACTTCCCAATTCGCGATCTAAAACGATCCCAGCCTTTTTCTGGACAAAAATGGCCCTAAGCCGATGCTTCTAGAATTAATTGTGACATGACAGAACTTTCAATTTTTGAAATCAGATTCAATTTCGCGGTTAATTTCAATCTGGCGTGTTTTTAGCGTGACCTAGGTTACCAGGTAGTTTTCAGAAATTTTTAGTGCAAATGACACGTGGTCGATTTTCTTCGAGCCACAATGAACCCACTCGACGCATTGGCGACTCTCGATTGTTGTGAAAATCTCGAGGATTCAAATACGGACACATGGTACCCAAACGATAGAAAAATCAGTCTAGTGCCGACCGATGAGAATTTTCCAATTTAATGCTGTCACCCACGATTAGCCACACATCTCAGTTGAACTGATTTATCTTTGATTTCAAATCAATTTTATACTGTGCTGTAATGGCCTCTAAAGATGAGCACGATTGAGAAGCCGATTCTTGGTCAAATTCTCAAGTCTATCGCATTAAAATTCTTTAATGGCTTTCCTGAATAGTCTAGTTATCTCGAGAGTGATCAATTCTGAGAATAGCCTTATAGGCGCATTGATGAAATGCCCGATTTATTCAATATAAAACAAAATTGAAAATTTGGGATGTCATAGTGATCATCTTGTAGATGTCAATGGTTCCTAAAATATTAGTGAAGATGAGAAACTAGATAGTGGCCATGAGGAGAACAATTGCCAATATGATGAGTAGCTCATGGTGACTTGGAAGTACCAAAGTTGATATAGTGTTCTTGAAGGTCATTTGAGATTGATACATTGGAAAGGATAATTGGTCTTGTAATTGCGTGACATTCCATCGATATTGTCACTAAAAGATTGTCTAACGACTTGCTAATAATCTACAAATATTGATAATGAGTGTCAGACCGTGCTGATATCAATTCACCCAACATGATGGTGAAGTATTCATTTAGATTTGATCATTAATAGTACAAAAAATGATTCGTTACAAGCCTAAAATTCACAATGCAAGTATTGGAAGACAATAGGAAAATTAATTGATAGATATCTGTGTTAGACCGAGTATCAGAGAAGTGACTGCTGCAGTAGACTCTATTTCAGGAAACTTGCATTGTCAGAGGAAACGACTCTATGGCCAATCCCGATTTTGGCAAGGGTCTCCCTTTGCTCTCAAAAAGTTATCTTGATCTTCTTCAGAATCTCTAATGGGCTGATTGAAAACTTCTATATAAAGAGGATTAGCGAAGCTTGGAATAGGTTGGACAAGAGAAATATTGAGAGTACTGTAGTTGTACTTCATTGTTTGAGATATGAAATCTTCATTGTTATTTATTAGATACTTTCGATTAAAGGTTTGGTATTGCATTGTAACTGTAAATAGTCAAGTATACAAGTGTAAAAGTAGTTGTTGTGTCTCGACAATGTAATCTATCAACTAAGAGAAAAAACACTGGTTAGTTGTAACTAACATTGCTGATTACTAGTGGAATCTAGCCTATGTCAAGGCTATTATTTGTAGAGTGGATACAGACTTGGGGATAAAGTCGAATCACTATAAATATCTATGCACTTTACTACTTTAGTCTTCTATCTGCTACATCCATTCACTATCTTCACACACGATGGCTCCTACAGCATCTCGTCTTTACCTGCTCTTGTTGACATTGTGTGAAAGATCTTCTTAGTCTTCATACAATCTATTTCAATCCCCTTTTAGGTTGTACTCATAGCCCCAACAAGTTAGAGCCTAATGGGTTTGTACTGAAAAAAAAAATTATACAAAAACATTTGAAAAAAAGAGATAAGAACAAAATGAAAAAGAAAACAAAGGAAGAGAGAAAGAAAATTGTTGATGTGAAGCTCTAACTGTTGATGAAAAGCCAAAGTGCGTATATCGAGAGGGCAAAGTCATCTCTAGTGAAAATGTGGTGATTTCGCAAATTTTAGAAATCAAGTTTGGACTCTCATAGTCAATGAAACAACTACACGAGAAGACAATTTTTAGTGAAGAGGAAGATTGGTAACAATGCCAAAATGATTACCAACTTCAAGATCCCTTAAATTAGGGAAAAAAAAAAAACTTTGAGTCTAATGGATCATTTCGTTTATAAAAAACAAGCTTATGTTACATCCCTTATAGAGTCTCTTCAAATTAGGGTAGTTACATTAAAGTAGGAGTTTCAAATGTTAAAAGCTTTACTCGAAGAAGTGCGGGTAAGAGAGTTTATCTGATTTTGCAGATTTCTTGATTTGTAAAACCTCAGAGATAATGAATGAATAACATTTCTTTATGAGCCATGAATTATCCCTTTTAAACTGTTGACTAAGCCTACATTACAGTTATATCAGAAACACTTTTAGATTGGTATGGTCATACAACTTGTGGGTAAACTCAGACTCTTATTGAGATTATAATAATGTCAAGATCTAGTGTCTCTCTTTTTCCCGCATCAATAGCCGGGATAAAATATCTTTCTAAATGAGATTAGGTGAAAAGCCCTTTCGGACTGAAAGTCTTATTTAGCATTTTCAAAGAGATCCATGCCACGGTGGTGAAAATTGTCTTGATGATTGTCCTCGGTGAAAATTTAGTGATGTAGATATGGCAAAATGCCTATGCATAACCTGCAATCAATGATGAAAATGATTGATTCTAGATATGCGTGCTCATTCAAGGATAAACTTGAACTCCTTTATCCTTTGAATGCGCGTATATTTGCTTTAGTCGTGTTTGATGAGAAATACTTCCTTAGAGACCAAAAAGTCCTTTATGCCCTGTAAGTGCTTCATTACCTTGGACTTACTTTCGAAATTGTTTTCCTTGAGGAGGTTTACCATGAGAAACTCGTTGAAGCCGTAAGTGCAAAACCATAGGTATTCCAAACCCCAAGTAAAAAACCTTTGGCCCTAAGTGCAAAACCTTAGGTATTCCAAATCCTAAGTGGAAAACCTTGGACAATTCAAATCGTAAGTAGAAAACTTTAGACATCTCAAGTCCTAAGTGAAGATCTTAGACAATTTGAGTCCCAAGTGAAAGACCTTAGACATCTCAAGTTCTAAAGGAAAAACCTTAGACAATTCATATCCTAAGTGCAAAAACTTACATGTTTCTGGTCCTGAGTACCAAACCTTAAACGTTTCAAGTCCTAAGTGTAAAATCTTAAGCATACTAACTACTGAGATGAACAACTCTAGGTAACTTCAAAGTCTTAGGATTGAAAATTCTGAGTGGTTGCAAATATTTGAGACGAAAAACGCTAGGTGCCTCTCTTATCCAACGACAAAATTTGAGATGAGTTCAGGTATCTGATTTGAATAATTATAGAGTGCTAGATATTTTGTCGTGAAATATTTAAGCTCCTAGAGAGAGTTCCAGGTGTTTATTTACCAAACCTTTTCGAATATCTACGGCCATTTGGAATATCTACAGTCATTTGTAGATATTTCGTTAAGAAATCTTTTAACTCTTGGAGTGAGTTCCGGGTGTTTATTGACCAACCCTTTTTTTTTAATATTCAAGGTGAATTTTGGATATTTTGTTAATAAATCTTTAAACACATGGGATGATTTCCTAGTGTTTAGCAGATATATCGCTAAAAATTTACGGATAGTTCTAGGTGTTTATCGGTTAAATATTCAAGTCTCTAGATGAGTTCTAAATATTTGTTAAAGAGCCTTTTCAAATATTCAAGGTGATTCTAAATATTTCGTTAAGAAAATTTTCAATTTCTGGGATGATTTTCGGGTGCTTATCAGTTAAATCATTAAATACTTAAGGTGAGATCTAGGTGTTTATCAGTTAAATCTTTTAGAGTATCTAAGGAGAGTTCTAAGTATTAAGTTAAGAAATCTTTAAACCAAATCCCTGTGTTGACTTCCAAAATTTTCAATTAAATCATTAAATACTTAAGGTGAGTTCTTGGTATTTTCTGGTTAGATCCGTTCGAGTATCTGGGATGAGTTCCAGATATTTTGTAAAGGAACCTTTAAATTGTCTAAGGTGAGTTCTAGGTATTTATTGGATAAATTTTTTTCGAGAATTTGAGACGAGTTCAGGGTGTTTGAAAACTATTTAGTAATCTTCAAATCTTTCAAATGTTTGAGGTGAATTCCAGGTGTTTGTCAGGACTTTTAAAAATTTACTTTTCCGAATCTACATATACGTATTCCATCTCTGCATTAACATCGATATTTTCATCACATGTCATTGCATTCTCATTGAGATCTATCTTTCCAACTAAACAAAGTCAGCACACTACATTTGCATTGTTAAATTTTATGTATCATTTATCTTTGAATGAATCCTTTGCAAGCTTCCTTTTAAAGAAGAGCAGTGGTTAACAATTAAATTTTGATGGCCCATTCATTGCAAAGAATATTAGGAGTCAATGTCGATTCCTAAGTAAAAATATTATTAATTTACATTTGCACAGTAGCAACATTTTATTTTTATTGTAATAGGTCCGCATAAATTGAATTCTAATTGGACCGGACCTAATGGGTTTAAGTAGGGGCTATAAAATTAATTAAATTATTGGACTAAGCCCGCAAGAGTATAAAATTCAGTCAAGCCCCTTGAATACCGTAGGTGGCCGAAACTTGCATATAAGATGCACGTGGGGAGTGCAAATTAGGAAAGATTATCACATAATTAAGTTTGGTGGAGATAGGAAAAAGAAATGCCTCAAATTCTTATCTTGAACCTATCACATAATTTCATGGATTCAATTTTGGAAAGGGGTATCTTCAGAAAAGCCCTAGATCTATGCCTATATAAACATTCTTTCCACTCAATTAAAAAGGGACCTTGAACATTAAGAGGCACACAGTAATGTTCTGAGTTCAAATTTTTCCAAACTCTCTAATTGCTTCCTTAATCCCATATTTCCACGCTTCAGGCTTAGGCAAAGTCCAACCTACGTGTGAAGGGGGTGTTAGAACATTCAAATATTATATCGCGCCATCATATAATAGTTTAAGCTCTTAGAACATTAGTAATGATCCTACAAAATCTCACCAAATTATTGCCTTTGCCCTCATTTTCTTGGGTGATAGGACCAATAAATGAACTATGTGCATGATCAGAGCCTAATTTATTTTTAAAATTGGACTAAATCATGTACATTACAAGTCAGAGCTTTTCGTCAGGTACGAGGTTAATTCGCTCTTGGAAATGACCTAAGATGATGGACAAAAATTGAACTATGGTCTTTAACCGATTTTCTTTGTCTGTATCAATTTTATTTGTTGACGCATTCATTTGGTATGTGGTTGATTGGTCCCAAAGAGAACTTCATTGAGTATCAGCCACAGAAAAGTAAAAGGAGAACATAATAAACTAAATTTATTGATTAGAAGTTCAAAAGCAGATTAGAAATTTAAATCCAAAGGTGCAGTAGATTCTTTTGGGTTATGTATAAATAGATCTTCAATGTGAATCAAGATGGAAGAAGTATACCATAACTGTTAAAACTTGGCATGAGTGGATGCATGAGTGTTAAAACTTCCAAACACTTAAGTACCAACTCCAGTAAGACTTGCCAAAAATCCAACGTGGTATTATTTTATTAATATTAGTTTATGTGGCTTCTGGAATGTCCACTCAGCATCCTTGTCTCAAAACAATGTCGTTTTGCCCTCATATTTTATTTTTAACATAAATATCAATTAAATTAAATTTAAAAAACTATATTAAAAAAGGGAATTATATTTGGGGCCGTGGAGACCTAGGCCCTCACCCTCGTTGTTGTCGCCCCACCCTGGCCAAAAAGGGTTGGTGACGGTGGGGCCTTTTTGGCGAGGATGTGAAATAGCTAGTACGAGTACCTAGAGGGGGGGGTGAATAGGTATACAAAAATTTTCTCGAAGCTTGCACGATATTTAAACGATTAGAGGATTTGCAACAGTTAAAAATTCAATCGCAAGACTGAGTAAGGGAAAGAGAGAATTGAACGCTCGGTTTATAGTGGTTCGGCTTGATTCAAGCCTACGTCCACTCTTCAAGACGGCCGATTGGCTGGATTCCACTATGATCAAAGAGATGTTACGGTGTTGATCTTCCTTGGTTTCTAGGTGTAGATGATCTACCACACTCACTCAAGGCGTTACAAAGTATAAACACTCTCTGTGTACAATTTTGCTCGGTCTCGACTAACAATCAAGGATCTTCGGACTGAATTTTTCTATCGATCACACACTTAAAACAGCTAGACGTCTTCCTTTTGTACTCCTTCATGCCATCATAGCCGTTGGCACTTACCAAAGGAATTCCTCCAATCTACCCGTTGGACGGAATCAATCAAGAAGATCATCCGAGCTATTTAAGGAATCGATGATAGCCCATCAATCTGTTCGCCCATACAATCGGGATCTCGGTTTCCATGAATAGAATATTTCCAAGATTGTTTCGTCAACCATCGGATCTTCAATCGATCTTAGATAAGAATTAAAGAATCCGAAATGATTATCCAACCAAGAAATCTATTTCGGAGTATCGAATCCTTAACCATAAACCTCGGCTTAGGATTTCCTTCGACACTGGAGTAGAAAGACTGTCAGTGAGAATAGACTTAAGTCTTGAGTCCTGAGTCTTAAGTCTTTGAGTCTTGAGTCTTGGGTCTTGAGTCTTGGGTCTTGAGTCTTGGGTCTTGAGAGAACAAAGTCTTCAGACTTTAAACTGACGGTCTCCGAACATCCAGACTTTAGACTGAAAGAAACGTTTTGTCAGCTTCAAAATATTCTGGAAAGATTTCTCCAACAATCTCCCCCTTTTTGATGGTGACAAAACTTTCTTGAAGATTTGAACAACTTTGACCTGCAAAACATTTCTCAAGTAATATGGCTAACTCATAAAGATTAATAAAACAACCGAGACTCGCATCCACGAGACAATTGGTTAGTCTTTCATGAGAAACACCATATAACAACACTTGAATAAATGCAACCCGTCAAGTTCATAATCCGCAATCCACATCAAAATTCACACCCAAATTCAAGTTCTCAAGTAATACTCAAAAATAAATAAACATAACCACAAAGGTCAAAGATTAAAAAATGAAAGTTCAAATTGATTCTCCCCCTTTTTGTCAGCATTGAAAAGGGTGAGAAAGGATTCATGTCTGCTTGGGAATGCGCACGATCTGGAAATCCCCAATGGACTGGACTACTCCTTCAAGCTTCTTCAGGTCTTCTCGCAGACGAGCTACCTCTTCTCCCTTGGCATTGGCTTGGAGTTGCTGAGCGAGGTCTTTGAATTTATCTTCCATAGAGACCGAAGATTCTTGTCCAGCATGCTTCAAAGCTTGGATTTCACAGTCCAGAACATATATCTGGTTACGCATTTCCGGAAAGAATATTCATGATACTACGAAGATCTGCAGAATCATCCGTCGTGTATGCCGGCATTGGCTTTCTCGGATGGTGTGTATGCGACGATGGTGCTTCATTCGGTCGGCAGATTTGGAATCGATGTATCACCTTCTTCGTGGCAATTGAGAGACCTGAACTTCTTCCGGGTCTTCGGAGATTGTCTTAGATCTTCAGCAACAAGAGGTGTAGACCTTTCTTGCAAGCTTACTCCCCGTCTCTAGGACATCGAGAGGGGAAGAATGATGATCATGCTCGGGATTTCCCTTCTCTCCAGTTATCCATCAGCCAGACTTCTCTTTTTCTTTGTCTCCTTCTTCCTCAACTTCTTTTTCCTTCTTTCTGTTCTTCTTCTTCTTCTTCTTTCTGCTGAAGTTACGTCGAATGAGACACGAACGTCTTGTTCTTGTCGGTCTTTGGAATAGTGGGATCTTCATCATCTTCATCTTCATCCTCATCCTCCGGGATAAGAGTTCTTTTCCTCTTTTTCGAAGAGGCACCAATAACCTCCTTTCCTTTCCTTTTTGAAGCAGACCGGACTGGAGATTTCACCTTGAATTTCTCCATTGCCTTAGAAAGTTCTTTCGACGCATCTTCATTAACATTTTCAACCCTACCACCATCTTGTCACACGGTCGAACACAAAAAGTATGTGGCGGTTCAATATTCAGATGTCGAAGATCTTGGTCACCGGACCGGGATAAGGCAATTGTCCTTTGTCTTTTGACACTTTTCTTTCTGTACATATGGAAAAGAATAGTGTGCGGGAGAGAAAATTTCCGTCTGAGTTGATCGCATACATCAACTTTGCTTGAGAAAAAGACACGAAGTCTTTGACGTAGACTTTGGTCTAAGACAATTGATCACAATCTTATGAAGCACAATGTCGATGGCATTCATCCTGGAATAGATGATTTTCTTATCAACGTCCCTATCTTTGACAAGATCCGAGTAGTACGAGCGGTGAGACTTTGATTGGGAGATAGCGTCCCCTTTCAACTCCAATTATGTCCGCCAACATATTTACATCTACCACATAGACTTGGTCTCGGACACCGAATGAAATTCTATTCGCATCCAAAAAGCTAAGATTTGAATAGAAGTAAGCGATCGATTGATCATACCCGTCAGTAGAGTCGAGCAAAAAGTCTCAAGTTGAAGCAAACTCAACTTCTCCCTTAAGTTCAAGTTGATGGAATCCGGGAAGTCAAAGTCGACACTTCTAGGGTTGATTACCCCTCTTTTCAACAGACTGAAATACATTTTTCTTGATCCTTGGATTTAAACAAATCCATCCGATTTCCTTTCACCTTTGCAGCCACACCCATTCTAGGTTTAAATTCAAGGAACATTTTGTCATCATCGTTCCCGTCAATTAGATTCTGTCCGGCATACGAGGATCACTAGGAATGTTCGCAAGAGCCTCCTCTGCTCTTCCTTTCGGAGCAATTCCCAACTCTTCCATTTTCCGCAGAAAAAAGATACTCATTCCCATAATTTTTGTCCTTAAGAAAGTCATCTATATACTTTAATGAAGAACCGGTGTTTTTCAACGCACGATAAAGCTTATAGATAACGAGAGGTTTTTGGACTCTTCTTTGGGTCGGCATCCTCGATAATGTCTTCTTCTAGATTTTGACTTGCACCTTGTGGGTCGGGAGATGCTGAATGACGTGGAGGAGAGCGAATCGGACTTTGTCGCTGACTTGGTGAGTCTTCTTCCTCGATAAGATCGAAGTGAGTCGGTCCCTTCTCCATTCTTTGTGGTCCCCATTTGCGATTCTTGATGATTTCCTCGAAGACGACATCTTTCTTTGTCTATTGGAGGATTTCTTCACTTGCTTTTCCCAAGAGAGATGACCACTTTCTCGACGATGAACAGAGAGTAAAAACAAGATCGGAAGAAGAGTGTCTTTTAGGGTTTTTAAAATTGGGGGTAGAATGACTTTGTGTATTTATATGTGCCTCGGATTTGAAAATAGAATTTTAAACGGTACAAGGAAAGTGTACGAACACTCCTTTTTCAAAAATAACTGCCAAAAATAACTTCCTCTAAAAAGGACAAGTTTTCAAATTTCACACAAATTATATCTGAATAAAAGAACGTACCTTTTTCGAGATAAAATAAGCAAGAATTCATACCTTTTAGATAAGATATCGACTTACGGTCTTAAGCGATGAATGATTGAGTCTCGGGATTTAAAGTCTAAGAGATCGAGTCTTAGAGTTGGTGAGTCTCTAGACTTTAACTTCTTCAAGCTTCAAAATGTTGAGTCTTGAGCGGATGAAGTCGAATTGATTCTTCTCCAAAGGCTTTGTGAATATGTCCGCTAGTTGACTTTTTGAATCAACAAATTGAATTGAGATTTCTCCATTTTGAATATGATCTCTAATGAAGTGATGACGAATCTCAATATGCTTTGCTCTAGAATGAAGGATTGGATTTTTGGTGAGATTGATCGCGCTTGTGTTGTCACATCTGATTTACGTGCATGAGTCTTCAATGCCAAAGTCTTGTAGCTGTTGTTTTATCCATAGAATTTGCGAACAGCAGCTTCCAAGAGCTACATACTCTGCTTCCGTTGTTGAGAGAGCTACAGTGCTTTGCTTCCTTGAAAACCAAGACACTGTCCTATTTCCAAGCAATTGACAAGTTCCAGAAGTGCTCTTTCTATCGACTCTGCAACCGGCCAGATCTGCATCTGAGTATCCTAGAAGATTAAAGTCTCCCCTCTTTGGATACCAAAGACCGATGCTTGAAGATGAAGCAACGTATTTGATAATACGTTTCACGGCAATGAGATGTGATTCTCTAGGATCTGATTGAAACCTAGCACAGATACAAACACTAAACAAAATATCGGTCTAGAAGCGATGTAAGATAAAGAAGTGAACCGATCATGCTCTGTACAGCTTTTGATCTACTTTCTTCCCTTCTTCATCCTTGTCTATCTTCGAGAACATGACATTGGTATGTCGGTCTTCTTGCATTTTTCCAATCCAAACCTTTTGACAAGATCATTCGCATATTTTTCTTGATGAATGAAAGTTCCTTCATTCATTTGTTTCACTTGAAGTCCAAGAAAGAATGTTAATTCTCCCATCATACTCATTTCAAATTCATCCCGCATAGACTTAGAAAATTTCTTGCAAAGACTTTCATTAGAGGATCCAAAAATAATGTCATCAACATATATTTGGACAAGTAAGAAGTTTTTGTTTTCCTTTTTAATAAATAAGGTAGTATCTACTTTACCTTTGACAAAACCATTTTGTAATAAAAACTTACTTAGTCTGTCGTACCAAGCTCGAGGTGCTTGCTTAAGACCGTACGAGCCTTTTTCGGTCTAAAGACTGAGTCCGCTTCTTTGGGTCTTCAAATCCAGGCGGTTGTTCCACATAAACTTCCTCATGGATAAATCCATTTAGGAAAGCACTTTTGACATCCATTTGGAATAACCTGAAATTTTTGTAACAAGCAAAAGCAAGTAATAGTCGAATAGCTTCTAACCTTGCAACGGGTGCGTAGGTCTCGTCATAGTCTATTCCTTCTTCTTGCGTATAGCCTTTGGCCACGAGTCTTGCTTTGTTTCGTACGACTTTTCCTTTTTCGTCCATCTTGTTCCCGAAAACCCATTTGGTTCCAATAACGGTTTTACCTTTTGGTTTAGATGTCAATTCCCGAGACATCATTGATGTTGAATTGTCGAGCTCTTCTTGCATAGCTTCGATCCAGCTTTCATCGGATAAAGCTTCTTCTATGCTTTTTGGTTCAATTTCAGAGATGAGAGCCACGACACTAGATTCTTCATGCCTTTTTGATCTGGTACGAATTCCTTCATTAAGTTCGCCAATAATAAGATCTTTGGGATGACCGGATTTGTGCTTCCGGTTACTAGTTGATTTGTCGAGGTTGATGATCTCTTTCTTTACTTGATTCTCCATGAGCGTCTTGATGATGTATTTCCGGACTCGAGATGGTTTCGAGATGTAGACATTTGAAGGTCTAGAGCGGGTTCGATCTCTTCGTGCTTGAGTCTTGCTTGGATTCGTCTTGCTTGAGTCTTGGAATTTGACATTCATTGATTCTTCCACAGACCGGCTTTTCTTGTTGTAGACTCGTAGGCTTTGCTTGATGTAGAATATCCAAGGAAGATACCTTCATCGATCTTTCTTGAACTTACCCACTCGATCATTTGCATTTTTCAAAATAAAGCATTTGCAACCAAATACATGAAAGTATGAAACAATAGGCTTCTTACCTTTGAACAATTCATAGGGGTTTTCTCAAGAATAGGTCTTAGAAAGACTCTATTTATAATATAGCAAGCAGTTGAAACAAACGACTTCAGCCCAAAATCGAGGAGAAATTTTACTTTCAATTAAAAGTGTTCTAGCCATTTCTTGAAGAGATCTATTCTTTCTTTCCACAACTCCATTTTGCTCGGAGTATACGGAGAGGAAAACATGTGATTAACACCCGGTTTATCACGGAATCTCGTAAAATCTTGATTTTCAAATTCACTTCCATGATCGGTTCTTATACTTGAGATAGCACATCCTTTTTCAATTTGAACCTTTTTAGCAAACTTTTCAAAGTACGAAAAGGTTTCAGATTTATTTGCAAGAAAATATACCCATGTAAAACGAGAGTAATCGTCTACAATTACTAGACAATATTTCTTACCTCCAATGCTCACGGGTTCTTGTAGGTCCGAAGAGATCCATATGAAGCAAGCGCAATGCATGATTAGTTGATACATGATTTATTTGCTTAAAAGAATTTCTTACCTGCTTTCCCGAATGCATGGAGTGCATAAGTCGGACTTTTGGTAAGGCAATTTAGGTAGACCTCGAACAAGCTGCTTTGAAGAGATTTTGACTAATTGCTTCTTGTTGATATGGCCAAGTTTTACGTGCCATAGAACTGCTTCATCTTGAATTGAGATTAAGCATTGTTCTTCATTTAGCTTTACATCAAGGAGGTGAATGTTTCCATGCCTTCGACCCATGAAAGACCGAGTCGAATCTTTGCTAATTCCAGAACATATGCCTTCTTGAAAAGAGATCTTATAACCGATATCACACGGTTGGCTAATACCGAGTAGATTGTAGTTGAGTCCTTCCACTAGAGAGACATTGCTTATTGTGAGATTTCCAATTTTCACGATTCCGAATCCCACAATACTTCCTTTGCTATTTCCTCCGAATGAAACTTTTCCACCATTTACTTGAATAAGCTTTATGAAACAATTTGAGTCTCCTGTCATGTGTCTTGAGCATCCACTTTGTCAAGATACCACTTTACCTTCTTTTTGACGAAACCCGCATTCAAAAGAGAGTCTCAAGCTTTCTTTGGTACCCAAATTTTCTTGGGTCCTTTGGTGTTAGTAGGATGAGCATTATTGGGCCATACTCTTTTAACAGGCCTCCAAACCATAGGACACTCTTTTTCAAAATGATCCGACAATTACACTTGGAACACCTTAAAGCATTTCGTCCTACAGGCTTTACAAAAATTCTTTTAAAATGATTTTTATAAGCCTCTCTCGATGGTCTTTTCTTAATTCTTTCTTTTACTTTCGGAAAATCAATCAAAGGAATTGTTTCAGCTTGTCATACCTAGACTGACTTATTGAAGTAAGGTCTTTGGATTGAAAGAACTTTTCAAGTTTTTCAGACCCTATTGAAAATTTCTTTGAAATATTTGATAAATCAGTTTTTAAGAAAGCATTTTCTTTCGAAAGATTGTCTTTACTCTCTTTAAGAGTAGAAACATTCAAGTCTAAATTTTTTACCTTTTCTTCTAAAATGTTTTCCTTTTGTTTTAAAACTGAGTTTTCCTTTTAAGTTCGGAAATCTTTTTAAGAGAGGTCTTAAGACTGAAACATAACTCATCAATATATTTAGAGACTTTGACGGGGATTTTATAATCACTTACCTCAAATTCACTCGTCAGTCGATCCAGTCGATCCAGTGCGAGTCGATGTGCCATCGAGACACGGTTGGCATATTCCTCATCACTCTCTTCACACTCGTATCGCTCCGAGTCTCGGCTTTGAGAGCTTTTCGAGACTTCTCACTTTTTCCTCTTTTCTTTTTCGAAGAGGACGGTTGGGTCTGATGTGTCCCTTCTTTTTACATTCGAAGCAAACTACATCTTTGTTTGGTTCCACATCATCAACGAGACTTGGTCTGTTGTCTCCGAAAACTCTGTTTCTTTGGAATGAACCTTCGCCTTTTCTATTCGGTTTTCTGAATCTTCTTATCATGAGGGCGAGCTCCTCATCATCCATATCATCTTCTGAATCTGCATCATCGAATCATCATTTGATTTTAGTGCAATAGATTTCTTACCTCTTGGATCTTCGTCTTCATTAATTCGTTCCACTTCGTAAGATCGAAGAGTTCCAATCGGTTCGTCTACGAGATAATGGCATGATTCTTTGCGTCTCTCTTATTGAAGTCTTTATATGATTCCAATCCTTGGAGAGTCCACGCGAAGCTTGTTCACCTTCATAGGATCAGAAATTTTTTGTCCTTGGTTTTCAAGACCATTGACAATATCTCGTAAAACGACTAAACATGTCGAGTTATAGATTCTCCGATTTCATTTTGAAGGATTCATATTGACCAAGAAGAATATTAATTCTGGTCTCCTTCACTCGATCTGTCCCTTCATAAGTGATATGTAACCTGTCCCAGACTTCTTTTGCTGTAACACAAGAAGATATTCATTTATATTCGGTTGGTGATAAAGCACAATATAAAGAATAAATCGCTTTCGCATCGAGTGCTTGTCTCTTGTTTAATTCTTCTTGAGACATTCCGCTGGCTTCAACAGTTTCTTTCCCTCTTTCGAGAGATTGATGCAACGCGGGAGTGATTCCTCTTTCCACAACGTCCCATTCCGAGAGGATCCTTTGATCGTAGGAAAGCTTTCATCTTGTTTTTCCGGATGTTGTAATCCTTTCCATCGAAGTAGGGAGGTCTGGTATTGCTTTGCCCCTCCATCAGCCCCGGTGCTAGCATACTAGCCATGGATCTTTTACTCAAAGTAAGACACTTCAAAGCAGTGAGAACACGAGCTCGATACCAATTGAAATAGCTAGTACGAGTACCTAGAGGGGGTGAATAGGTATACAAAAATTTTCTCGAAGCTTGCACGATATTTAAACGATTAGAGGATTTGCAACAGTTAAAAATTCAATCGCAAGACTGAGTAAGGGAAAGAGAGAATTGAACGCTCGGTTTATAGTGGTTCGGCTTGATTCAAGCCTACGTCCACTCTTCGAAGACCGACAAATTTGATTGGCTGGATTCCACTATGATCAAAGAGATGTTACGGTGTTGATCTTCCTTGGTTTCTAGGTGTAGATGATCTACCACACTCACTCAAGGCGTTACAAAGTATAAACACTCTCTGTGTACAATTTTGCTCGATCTCGACTAACAATCAAGGATCTTCGGACTCGGAATTTTTCTATCGATCACACACTTAAAACAGCTAGACGTCTTCCTTTTGTACTCCTTCATGCCATCATAGCCGTTGGCACTTACCAAAGGAATTCCTCCAATCTACCCGTTGGACGGAATCAATCAAGAAGATCATCCGAGCTATTTAAGGAATCTGATGATAGCCCATCAATCCTGTTCGCCCATACAATCAGGATCTCGGTTTCCATGAATAGAATATTTCCAAGATTGTTTCGTCAACCATCGGATCTTCAATCGATCTTAGATAAGAATTAAAGAATCCGAAATGATTATCCAACCAAGAAATCTATTTCGAGTATCGAATCCTTAACCATAAACCTCGGCTTAGGATTTCCTTCGACCTTTGGAGTAGAAAGACGTCGGTGAGAATAGACTTAAGTCTTGAGTCCCGAGTCTTAAGTCTTTGAGTCTTGAGTCTTGGGTCTTGAGTCTTGGGTCTTGAGTCTTGGGTCTTGAGAGAACAAAGTCTTCGAGACTTTAAACGACGGTCTCCGAACATCCAGACTTTAGACGAAAGAAACGTTTTGTCGGCTTCAAAATATTCGGAAAGATTTCTCCAACGGGATGTGGCATGGGTTGGCTACCGTTGCCGGCCCTTCTGGCGATGGTGGGGGCAGTGGTGGCAAGGGCCTCCATGGCCCCAAATTTGATTCTTTTTTTTTTAATAAAAATTATTTTTAAATTTTAATTTAGTAATGTTTATATTAAATATCATATTTGAACTAAAACGATATTGTTTTAAGCTTATCTATTCATGTTAGCGTCATGTGGATGATTTAAAAAAAAAAAGAATTTGTCACATCAATTAAAAATTTTGCTAGAAAAAGCCACATTAGTTGTTTGGCCGGAAATTCTCGTCATTGGCACTTAAGTATTCATTTTTTCTTTGATGTTGTGGTACTTATGTATTCATCTGTGTCAAGTTTTGACACTTGAGGTGTTCGCGTCTCGAATCAAGAGGTATCTATAGGCTTCTTTAGCAAATTTACAATCTTTTATTTATTTTAGCGTAGTTTGCAAAAGTGACAAAGTGCGTGGGCCAGGACCATTTCGACCGTGTTTATGTTGGTTGTGGTGCAGGTGCACGCGATCAATTGTCCATATAAATTTGACAAGATCTGAAAAGATCATACAATATTCTTTTTGTTCCTTTTCTTTCATGTCGGTCTCTCTGACCTCCTTATTCTATTATTCAACAACCTAATTAAGCCTTTGCCTTCTTAACTTTGGTTAGTACTGCTCGGGGTCTCTGAATCGGGAATTTATCGTAGGCACCATAAAAGACATCCATTGTGCACTCACCTGTGGAACCAACTTTAGATTAATTGTTTTTTTTTTCTTTACGACTAGTAAGGTTTTATCGATGTCATAAAAGGAAGATGAGCTACCCTGCTACATGCTGAAGTCATACAACTTAAACAAGACCCAAATGCTAACATAACAGCTTGTAGTTGCTCGAAGACATTCGTGCAATAACAACAGCATTCTTAAGAAGTCTTCCTTGGACAGGTTTATGGATCTTGACAAAATAAGATCAGCGCTTATATACTTAGGGTAATTATATGTTGAAATTATATTCACGAAAATCTCACTTCTTGTGCTGGTTTTTGGTACATGGCATCATGTCTTGCCATTTCCTTTATTACTAGTCAATAACTAGTTACTATGGATAATATTCCAAATACATCACACTCTACGTTTCTTAGGTACCACTTTCAAAGGATGGAGTTTCCTTAGTGTTATTCCGACCCGCTCTCTCATGTCTAGGGTCTCCGGAGTCAAACCACCATCTAATTCCCAATTGAAATGGTAAAGCAACGTTGCAAGACCCAGATGAAGCACCCTATGCGCCAATGAAAGTCCAATGCACATCCTTCTGCCTGATCCAAATGGAATTAGCTTGAAGTTTTGACCCTGGAAGTCAGTGTTAGATCCTAGGAACCTCTTTGATTTGAACGCCAATGGGTCCTCCCAAGCATCCGGGTCTCTTCCAATTCCCCGCACATTCACGAAAACCTATGTATCTTTGGGTATATCATGTTGGAGAAATTTTCTTGAAGTGTTTTAAAGCTGACAAAACGTTTCCATCAGTCTAGTCTGAAGATTTGCAGACTCTACTATTTAAAGTTTGAAGATCTCAGGACTGCCAGACTCAAGACTCAAAGTCTATCCTCATTGACAATTGCTAATCTGTTGAAGAAGGTCTATCCAGAATTGGATGTTTCATTAAGGATGTGACCTTATCGACTGGAGAAGATCTCTTGGCTGGATATGACATAACGAAATCCTTTATTTGATCATGATTGATTCGAAGATTAAGGATCCGATGATTGGCGAAGTATTCTTGGAAGGTTCTACTTATGGAAACCGAGATCCTGATTGTATGGGCGAACAGGATTGATGGGCTATCGACATGTTCCTTTAATAGCTCGAATGATCTTCCTAATTGATTCCGTCCAACGGGTAGATTGGAGAAATTCCTTTGGTAAGTGCCAACGGGTATGATGGCATAAAGGAGTATATAAAGAAGACGTTTCAGTTGTTCGAGTGCGTGTGCAATAGAAGAATTCCAAAGTCTGAAGCTCTTTATTCTTAGTCAATTCATTTGTTGAGCGAAATCTTGTATGCAAAAGAGAGTCTATATTCGTGAGAAACCTTGAGGAAGTGTGGTAGAGTCTCTATACTGTGGAATCAAGGGAGAACTTTGCTATAACATCTCTTTTGTTCATAGTGAAATCCAGCCGGTGGGCTATTAGTGCGGAAGAGTGGACATAGGCTTGGAATAAGCCGAACCACTATAAACCTTGTATTTAATTTTCTCTTCCCTACTCTCTGTTTTACTTTGATCGTAATTCGTTTTATTAACCTAAGGAGAATTTCCTTTCCATTGTCTGCTTAATATTGTTCGCATATCACGAAAAATTATTATACGCCTATTCACTCCGCCTCTAGGTGCTTATACTAGCTATCTCAATTGATATCAGAGCCTGTGTACTCACTTTGTTTGAAGTGTTTTACTTCAGAGTCAAAGATCCATGGCTAGTATGTTGGCTCCAGGGCTGGTAGAAGGGCAAAGCGATACTAGACCGCCTTACTTTGATGGAAAGGACTACAACATGTGGAAAAACAAGATGAAGGCGTTCCTAAGATCAAAGGATCCTTTGGAATGGGACATTATAGAAAAAAGAATCATTCCTAAAGCTGCACCTGTCTCAGAAAGAGGAAAAGATACTGTTGAGTCTAGTGAAATGACTCAGGAAAAGATAACCAAGAGACAAGCTCTTGATGCAAAAGCAATTTATTATTTATATTGTGCTTTGTCACCTACTGAATATAACAGAATATCTTCTTGTGCTTACAGCAAAAGAAGTATGGGATAGATTACATATTACCTATGAAGGAATCGATCGAGTGAAAGAGACAAGAATCAACAATCTCCTCGGTCAATATGAAGCCTTCAAAATGAAATCAGGAGAATCTATAACTGACATGTTTAATCGTTTTACAGAAATTGTGAATAGTCTTGAAAATCAAGGTCAATCAATTTCTGATCCCATGAAAGTAAACAAGCTACTGCGTGGACTCTCGAAGGATTGGAATCACATAAAGATCTCAATCAGAGAGACACAAAGAATCATGCCACTATCAGTTGATGAGTTGGTTGGGACTCTTCAGTCTTATGAAGTGGAACGAATCAATGAAGACGAAGATCATAAAGGTAAGAAATCTATTGCATTAAAATCTAAAGATGATTATGATGTTACAGATTCTGAAGACGATATAGATGATGAGGAGCTTGCTCTTATGATAAGAAGATTCAGAAAGCTGAACAGAAAAGGAAGAAGATTCAATCTAAAGAAACAGAGTTTTCAAAAGCAACAAATAAGTCTGTTGAAGATGATGAATCAAACAAAGATGTAGTCTGCTTTGAATGTAAGAAAAATGGAAACATCAGACCTAACTGTCCTATTCTAAGGAAGAATAATTGAAAAGCTGAAAAGTATCAAAAGGCTCTTAAAGCAGAAACTTGGAGTGATACAGAGTGTGAAGAAAGTGATGATGATTATGCCAATGTATGTCTAATGGCACAATCGAATTCAGATTCGAACTCCGAGACAGACTCAGATTCAGAAAGCGAATTTGAGGTGAGTAACTTCAAAATCCCTATTAAAGTTTCTAAATACATTGATGAATTGTGTTTTAGTCTTAAGATTTCTCTTAAAAGAATTTTTGAACTCAAAAAGGAAAATTCTGCTCTAAAATAATAAGAAAATGTTTTGAAAGAAAAAGTGAAATGTTTAGACAAGAATGTTTCTTCTCTTAAAGAAAGTGAAGATAATCTTTTAAAAGAAAATGCATTTTTAAAAAATGATATCTCAAATATTTCCAAAAGGTTTTCTATAGAATCTCGAGAAACTGGAAAAAGTACTTTCTGTTCAAAGACCCACAAGATATGCTTATAAAAATCATTTTAAAAAGATCTTTGTAAAACCAGTAGGTCGCAATGCTCTCAGATGTTCAAAGTGCAATAGTGCAGATCATTTTGAAAAAGAAAGTCCTATGGTTTGGAAACATGTTAAGAAAGTATGGGCAAAAACTGCATATTATACTAACACCAATGGACCCAAGAAAATATGGCAACCAAAGAAAGTTTGAGTTTCTTTTTTAAATGCAGGTCACTATCAAGAAAAAGGTAAAATGATATCTGGATAGTGGATGCTCAAGACACATGACAGGAGACTCAAATTACTTCACAAAACTCGTTCGAGTAAATGGTAGAAAAGTCTCATTTGGAGGAAATAACAAAGGAAAAATTGTGGGATTTGGAAATGTAAAGATTGGAAATTTCACAATAAGCAATGTTTCTTTAATGGAATGACTCAACTACAATCTGCTAAGTATCAGTCAGCTGTGTGATACTGGTTTCAAAATCAACTTTCAAGAGGGAATATGTTCAGGAATTAGTAAAGATTCTATTCAGTCATTCATGGGTCGAAGACATGGAAATATCTACCTCTTAGATGTGAAACCGAGGAATCACAATGTATAATTTCAATTCAAGATGAAGTGAACTTATGACACAGAAAGCTTGGGCACATCAATATGAAGCAGATAGATAAAATTTCAGCAAAGAAGCTTGTTCGTGATTTACCCAATCTTTCATACCAAAAGTCTGATCTATGTACACCATGCATATTGGGAAAACAGGTAAGAAATTCCTTTAAACCAATAAATCAAGTTTCCACTAACCGTGTACTGTAGCTTCTGCATATGGATCTCTTTGGACCAACCAGAACATAGAGTATTGTTGGTAAGAAATATTTCCTAGTAATTGTGGATGATTACTCACGATTTAGTTGGGTGTATTTCCTGCCAAATAAATCTGAAACTTTCTCTTACTTTGAAAAATTTGCTAAAAATGTTCAAAATGAAAAAAATGGTATATTATTTCAAGTATAAGAACAGACCATGAGGTGAATTTGAAGATCAAGATTTTACAAAATTTTGTGATGAATCTGGTTTTCAGCACTTGTTCTCCTCTCCATATACTCTAGAGCAAAACAAAGTTGTGAAAAAAAAAAAGAACGGGTCTCTTCAAAAAATGGCTAGAACTCTTTTAATATAAAGCAATATCTCTTCACGTTTTTTGGGCTGAAGTAGTTTCTATAGCATGTTATATTATTAATAGAGTTTTTCTAAGGCTTATTTTAGAAAAAAACCCCTATGAGTTATTCAAAGAAAAGAAGCCTATTGTTTCATATTTTCATGTATTTAGATGCAAATGCTTTATATTGAAAAATGCAAATCATTGAGTTGGGAAGTTTGAAGAAAATTCAGATGAAGGCATCTTCCTTGGATATTCAAGCTCAAGCAAAGTGTACAGAGTCTACAACAAGAAGACCCAATTTGTAGAATAATCAATGAATGTTAAATTCCAAAATTCTATGCAAAATGAATCTATTTAGACTCATCTTGAAGAATCTGAACCTACTCTAGACTCTACAAAGTCTAAATCTCAGGAAGCAGCTCAGACTTTGAAAGACCAACAACAAATGATTATTGAAGATTCAAATAAAGGAAGTGATCATTAACCTGACAAATTAACCATCAACTGGAAGCATAAGTCCAGTCATCCCAAAGATCTTTTATTGGCGACATTAATGAAGGAATTTACACAATATCCAAAAGGCGAGAAGAGTCTAATGCCGTGGCTCTTATTTTTGAAATAGAACCCAAAAGTATAGAAGAAGCTTTATTTGATGAAAGATGGATGAAGGTATACAAGAAGAGCTCAGGCAATTCAGGATCAATGATGTCTGGGAATTAACTCCCAAACCGAAAGGTAAATCTATTATTGGTGCTAAATGGGTTTTCAGAAACAAGATGGACGAGAAATGAAATGTCATAAGAAACAAAGCAATACTCGTGGCCAAGGGATATATGCAAGAAGAAGGAATAGACTATGATGAGACTTACGCACCAGTAGCAAGGTTAGAAGCAATTCGATTGTTACTTACATTTGCTTGTTATAAGAATTTCAAGTTATTCCAAATGGACGTCAAAAGTGCTTTCCTAAATGGATTTATCTATGAGGAAGTCTATGTGGAACAACCACCTGGGTTTGAAGACCCAAGGAAACCAGACTTAGTGTTCAGACTCAAAAAGGCTTTATATGGTCTAAAACAAGCACCCCGAGCTTGGTATGACAGGTTGAGTAAGTTTTTAATTCAAAACGGCTTTGTTAAAGGTAAAGTAGATACTACTTTGTTTATCAAAAGAGAAAGTAAAAGTTTTCTGCTTGTTCAAATATATGTAGATGATATTATTTTTGGATCCTCTAACGAAATTCTGTGCAAGAAATTATTTAAGTCTATGCAAGATGAATTTGAAATAAGCATGATGGGTGAGTTAACCTTCTTTCTCAGGCTTCAAGTAAAACAATTGAAGAAAGGAACATTTATTCATCAAGAAAAATATGCTAATGATCTTGTCAAAAAGTTTGAACTGGAGAATTGCAAAAAGGCCGATATACCAATGTCAAGTTCCTTGAAGATAGACAAAGATGAAGGAGGAAAGAAAGTCGATTAAAAGTTATACAGGAGTATCATTGGCTCACTTCTTTATCTTACTGCTTCTAGACCTGACATTTTGTTTAGTATTTGCATTTGTGCCGGATTTCAAGCAGACCCTAAAGAATCTCATCTAAATGCTGCAAAGCGTATTATCAAATATATTGCATCAACTTCAAACTTTGGTCTCTGGTATCCTAAAATGGGAGATTTTACTCTTCTTAGATACTCAGACGCAGACCTAGCCGGATGCAAAGTTGATAGAAAGAGCACCTCGGGCACCTGTCAACTACTTGGAGGCAGGACAGTGTCTTGATTTTCAAGGAAGCAAAGTACAGTAGCTCTTTCTACAGCAGAAGCAGAGTATGTAGCTCTTGGAAGTTTTTGTTCACAAATTATGTAGATAAAACAACAACTAAAAGACTTTGGAATTGAAGACTCATGCACGGAGATTAAATGTGATAACACCAATGCAATCAATCTCACCAAAAATCCAATTCTTCACTCAAGAGCAAAGCATATAGAGATTCGACATTACTTCATTAGAAATCATGTTCAGAATGGAGAAGTCTTGATTCAGTTTGTTGACTCAAAGAACCAATTGGTAGATATATTTACAAAGCCTTTGGAGAAAAATCAATGTGAAGCTATTTGTTCCAGACTCAAAATCTTAAAGTCTGAGGAAATTCAGACTCAGGACTAAAAGTCTAAAGACACCTAGTCTCAGACGATGAAGTTCTTTTTAGTAAGTTATTTTATTTTATCTCGAATCTCATCTTGAAAAGGTACGATCATCAACCGCGTTTGATTATTGCTATCTTTAATTGACGTGATTATTGTAACGTTTCCTTTTCGAAAAAGGAGTTATTTTTTTTTAAATGACTATTATCTCGAAAAAGGCAGTTATTTTTTAAAAGGCACATTTTTACTTTCCTTTATGACGTTCCGTTTGCCTCTCTTTGACTGTCCTATATACTGTTGCTTTTTCTTCACTTTACTCTCAAAAATCCTAAGAGAACACCGATCTTCCATTCCTATTTTCTTCTCTTGTTTAATCTTCGAAAAAGTTGTCATCTTTCTTGTGAAAGTCAAGTTTGGAATCTTTTAAAGACTGTGAAAGATGTCGTCTCAAAGGAAGTCTTCGAGGATTGCAAGCAAGGGACCGCAAATGCGTGAGGGGCCTACGCACTTTGATCTCACCAAAGAAGAAGAATCTCTTAGTCAACAGCAGAGCCCACAACATTCTCAACAGCGTCATTCTCCTTTATCTAGTCCACAGGATGTTACTCATCAAGAAAATGAAGAAATCATCGAAGGCGCAGATCTTGTAAGAATTCAAAAGCCCTCTTTTATTTACAAGCTTTATCGTGCTTTGAAAAGAGGTGGAACTCCATTGAACTACATTGATGAATTTCTTAAGGACAAAGGGTATGGAAATGAGTACATCTTTTTGCGAAATATGGAGCGTTTGGGAATTGCCCCTACGGGGTTGGCTGAAGAAACCCTTGCCAATATCCCAAGTGATTCGCATGTTGGAGGGCTGAATCAACTAGATGGGAATGATGATGATAAGTTGTACAATCAGTTTCAATTGAGAATGGGTGTTGCGGCAAAAATTCGGGGAAAAAGGACCGACTTGTTTCGTTCGGAAGAACAAAAGCGTCTCTACTCTAAGTTGTTGAAGCGTGGGGTAATAAACTCTAGAAGCGTGGATTTTGATTTCCTTGATGCTGTGAACGTAAATTTGAGGGAAAATTTTAGTCTTCTTTAACTTGAACAGTTCTGTTATGACTCTATAGAAGCATATGCTGAACTCACTGCATATTTCTATTCGAATCTCAATTTCCTAGATGCGAATAGATTCTCTTTTAGTGTCCAAGATCAAAACTATATGGTGGATGTAGATATGTTGGCTGATGTCATTGGGGTTGAGAGAGGGAGATATCAATCTATCAATGTCTCAATTGCTCGTGCTACGCTGGAACTTGTTAAGGATAGAAGGACAAAGGAAAATATTTCCTACTTGAGGATGAGCGCATTTAACATTTTGCTTCACAAGATTGTCATCAATTGCCTCAGATCAAAATCTACTTCAAAGACTGATATTTCAAATTCAGAGGCAAAGCTGATGTATGCCATCATTACTGGGAAAAATTTTTCTATTCCTCATACTATTATATTCCATATGTATAGAGCAGTGGTGAAGGACAAAGGTCAACTTCCTTATTCAGGTCTTGTGACAAAGTTATTTAGACATTTGAATGTTCAACCTCCACGAATTCTTTGTAAACAATCTTGTGATCATATGGTGATAGGACTGAAAATGGTGACTAAAATGCATATAAAGGAACTAAGTAAGGTGTTGGAGAAATTCAAGGAGAAAACCCCTGTCAAAACTCATCAAATCTCTTCGGCAGCAAAAAGAAAAAGGAAGGAGCCCATGGTTGCTCCATCCAAGAAAAGAAGAAAAGAAGAGCACTCATTGTGGAGGATGAAGATGATGAGGAAGACATCACCATTTCTACTATGGCATTGAAGAACCTAAGTCGTTATGTTCCAAAATCAACGGAACGACAAGAGAAAGACACAGAACAAAGGACTGGAGAAAGAGAAGAGAAAGATGCAGAGGAAAAGGAAGCAGAGGAGAGGAGAAGAAGGAGAAAGAGATGCTAAGAAGGAAATAATTGAAAAAGAAGAAGAGGAAAGAGAAAATCAAGAGGAAGGAGAGCATGAGGTACATACTTCTCCACCCGAAGGCATGGAAACAAGGGGAGATCGTGAGAAAAGAAAAATGTCCTCATATCCTGCAACCAGTGAAGGAGTCAGTCGCTCTCCAGCAGATCCAAAGGACATCTATGCCTCTCAATTTCCTAAGGAGGCACATGATATTTCATCACCCAATCTGCGTGATTACGCTGATTTGCCATTGTCTGCCTTTACTCCATTAGATCGTGCCGAAGCCAGTACGCAGACCGATAATTCAGCAGATTTTCGCAGAATTCTAGATGTTCTCTTGGAAATACGGGGTCAGATATATGCCCTGGGATGCGAAGTTCAGAATTTGCAGAATCAAGGTCAAGCTTCTTCAAGTTCTTTGAATGACCAGATCCAAACCCTTTCTCTTTAAATTCAGGCTAATGCTAAGGGTGAGGATGTTGCACAACTAAAGGAGGAATTGAAAAAACTGGAAGGGATTGTCCAGTCAATGGGAGATTTCCAGCTTATTTGTGTTCCCAAGCAATCTTGACTCTATTCCATTTCCATCTCAACCTTTTTTATGCTTACAAAAAGGGGGAGAAATGCAAGATTTGAAACTTTGACTTTTTAATCTTTTGGATTGTTTTGATGTTTGACTTGACTTTTGTGTCTAGATGTGGAATAAATTTGGATTTGGATTTGGATTTGACTGCTTATATTAAGTATTATTGATATCTTATGAATGGCTTTACTCACATGCAAGACTAACCCATTTTTTGTGGTTGCAGATTCTAGTGTTTTCATTAAGCCATTTATCTTTATAAGATATCCATATTTGTTTGAGTAACATTTTGCAGGTCAAAGTTATCCAAATTTGCAGAAAATTTTTGTCACCATCAAAAAGGGGAAGATTGTTGGAGAAATTTTCTTGAAGTGTTTTGAAGCTGACAAAACGTTTTCCATTAATCTAGTCTGAAGATTTGCAAACTCTACTATTTAAAGTCTGAAGACCTCAGGACTGCCTGACTCAAGACTTAAAGTCTATCCTCATTGATAGTTCCTAATCCGTTAAGGTCTATTCAGAATTGGATGTTTCATTAAGGATGTGACCTTATCGACTGGAGAAGATCTCTTGACTGGATATGACATAACAGAATCATTTATTTGATCATGATTGATTCAAAGATTAAGGATCCGATGATTGGCGAAGTATTCTTGGAAGGTTTTACTTATGGAAACCGAGATCCTGATTGTATGGGCGAACATGATTAATGGGCTATCGACATGTTCCTTTAATAGCTCAAATGATCTTCTTAATTGATTCCATCCAACGGGTAGATTTGAGGAATTCCTTTGGTAAGTGTCAACAGGTATGATGGCATAAAGGAGTATATAAGGAAGACGTTTCAGTTGTTCGAGTGCGTGTGCGATAGAAGAATTCCAAAGTCTGAAACTCTTTGTTCTTAGTCAATTCATTTGTTGAGTGAAATCTTGTATGCAAAAGAGAGTTTATATTCGTGAGAAACCTTGAGGAAATGTGGTAGAGTATCTACAATGTGAAATCAAGGGAGAACTTTGCTGTAATATCTCTTTTGTTCATAGTGAAATCCAGCCGGTGGGCTGTCAGTGCGGAAGAGTGGACGTAGGTTTGGAATAAGCCGAACCACTATAAATCTTGTGTTTAATTTTCTCTTCCCTACTCTCTGTTTTACTTTGATCGTAATTCGTTTTATTAACCTAAGGAGAATTTCCTTTCCATTGTTTGCTTAATATTGTTCACATATCACGAAAAGTTATTATACACCTATTCACCCCCCTCTAGGTGCTTATACTAGCTATCTCATATCAAATCCCATAAAATTGGTTTCCTTTAGAGCATTTCGTGGGACAAGTAAAGGCAATGGTGGATGCAATCTTAGGGTTTCCTTCACCACAGCTTGCAAAAACGGCATTTTTTCCGTGTCATTTTCTTCGAGCTTGATATAGCTAGTATAAGTACCTAGAGGGGGGTGAATAGGTATATAAAAGATTTTTCGCGATAATTGCACAATACTAGACAGTTTATAGATTTGAGACAAACAATAATCAAAGTAAGACTGAGAGAAGGGAAGAGAAAATTGAACACACAGTTTATAGTGGTTCGGCTTATTTCAAGCCTACGTCCACTCTTGTGCATTAATAGCCTATTGGCTGGATTTCACTATGAACAAAGAGATGTTACAGCATTGATCTTCCTTGATTTTTCGGTGTAGATGATCTACCACACTCGCGCAGGGTCTCACTAAGTATAAACACTCTCTGTGTATACAATTTTGCTTAGAATGTATCTACTAATAATCGAGATGCTTCAGACTCTGAAATTTCTCTATCGATCATATTTCTAAAACAACTAGAATGTCTTCCTTTTATACTCCTTTATGCTATCATACCTATTGGCACTTACCAAAGGAATTCCTCCAATCTACTCATTGGACGGAATCAATTAAGAAGATCATTCGAGCTATTAAAGGAACCTGTCGATAGCCCATCAATCCTGTTCGCCCATATAATCAAGATCTTGGTTTCCAAGATAAAACCTTCCAAGAATATTTCGTCGACCATTCGATCTTCAAACGATCTAGATTATGTATAAAAGAATCCGTTATTTTTATCCAGCCAAGAGATCTTCTCCAGAGGATGGGACTAAATCCTCGACCAAATACTTTGGCTCTGGATTGCCTTCGTCACTGGATTAGAAAAACTGTCAATGAGAACAATCTTAAGTCTTGAGTCTTGAGTGCTAAGTCTCGAGGTGATCGAAAGTCTTTAGACTTTAAATAGAAGGTCTGCAAATATCCGACTAGAATGATAGAAACGTTTTGTCGCTTCAAAATATTCTCGAAAGATTTCTCCAACAATCTCCCCCTTTTTGATGGTGGCAAAACTTTCTTGTAGATTTGAACAACTTTGACCTCGCAAAAACATTTCTCAAGCAATATGGCTATCTCATAAAGATTAATAAAACAACCAGACTCTGCATCCAAAAAAAAATTGGTTAGTCTTTCATGAGTAATACCATACGACAACACTTGATATAAATGCAAACAGTCAAGCATTGAAATCTACACACAAGTCAGTCAAATTCAAATTCACACCCAAGTTCACTCAAGTCATACTCAAAAACAAACATTCAAATACTTAAAAGAAATTTAAAGTCAAAGTTTAGAGAGTTCGTTCAAATTTGCAATTATCCCCCTTTTTGTTATCATTAAAAAAGGTGAGAAAAGAGTCGTCTCGCTTGGGAATGCGCACGATCTGGAAATCTCCTATCGACTGGATGATGCCTTCCAGCCTCTTCAAGTCTTCCCTTAGATGAGCTACCTCTTCTCCTTTGGCATTGGTTTGAATTTGAAGAGCTAGATCTTTCATTTTATCCTCTAGGGTAATCAAAGATGCTTGTCCAGCATTCTTCAGGACTTGAATTTCACAGTCCAATGTATAGATTTGACCCCGCATTTCCAGAAGAACATCAAGGATATGACGAAAATCTGCTGAATTGTCTGCCTGTGTGCTTGCATTTGCTTTCTCAGATGGAGTGAATGCAGACGATGGAGCTTCTGTATAATCTTGCAGATTTGGAGTTGACGTATCTTGTCCTTCTTCAAGCATTTGAGAAGCCTGAAAATCTTTTGGATCTGCTAGTGAGCGTCTTAGACCTTCACTGTTGGCAGCATCTGGTGTAGACTTTCCTTGCTCTCCATCTCCCCCTGTCTCTAGGACCTCAAATGGGGAAGAGTGATGGTCAGGCTCTTCAGCATCTAGATTCCCCTTCTCTCCGGCTTCAGCTGCAGACTTTTCTTTCTCTTCTTCTCCTTCTTCTTCAGCTTCTTTCTCTTTCTCTTGCTGCTCGTCTTCTTCTCTGTTCTTGGCTTGCTTCTCTTCTTCTCTCTGTTTCTTCTAATGTTCCATCGATTCAGGTACAGAACGTCTGGTCCTTATCAATGCAGAGATAGTGAGATCTTCCTCTTCACCTTCATCCTCCAAGATGAGAGTTCTCTTCTTTTTAGATGGGGCACCAATGGGCTCCTTCCCTTTTCTCTTTGAAGCAGAAGGTGCTGGAGTCTTTACTCTGAACTTCTCCATTGCCTTAGAAAGCTCTTTCAGACGCATTTTGGTCAGCATTTTAAAACCTACCACCATTTTTTTGCATGGTCGAACACAAAGAGTATGTGGCGGTTCAATATTCAAGTGTCTGAAGATCTTGGTCACCAGACCTGGGTAAGGCAATTGGCCCTTGTCCTTCAACATTGCTTTGTACATGTGAAAGAGAATGGTGTGAGGGAGAGAGAACTTCTTCCCTGAGTTGATTGCGTACATCAATTTTACCTTGGAATTAGACACGTCAGTCTTGGATGTAGACTTCGGCCTGATACAGTTGATCATAATTTTGTGAAGCAAGATATTGATGGCTCGCATCCTTGAATAGATAATTCTTCCCTCTGTATCCCTGTCTTCGACAAGCTCCAATGAAGCACGAGCAATTGAGACTTTGATCAGTTGATAGCGTCCTCATTCAACTCCAATTATGTCAGCCAACATGTCCACATCTATCACATAGTCCTAGTCTCGAACACTGAATGATATTCTATTCGCATCTAAAAAGCTAAGATTCGAATAGAAGTATGTTGTTAATTGCACATAACCATCTGTGGTATTGGTGCAAAATTGCTCAAGTTGAAACAGATTGAACTTCTCCCTTAAGTTCACATTAATGGCATCCAAGAAATCGAAATCAACACTCTTAGGATTTATCACCCTTCGTTTTAATAGTCTGAAGAACTGATTCTCCTATTCCTTTGATTTAAACAACTCCATTCTTTTTCCTTTCACCTTCGCAGCAATACCCATTCTAGGTTGAAATTCACTAAACATTTTATCATCATCGTTCCCGTCAGTTGGATTCTATCTCGATACACGAGGGTCACTTGGAATATTTGCAAATGCTTCCTCATCCTTTCCTTTGGAAGCAATTCCCAAATCCTCCATTTGTTGCAAAAATATATACTCATTCCCATAATTCTTATCCTTAAGGAAATCATCTATGTAGTTCAGCGGAGTCCCAGTGCTCTTCAACGCACAGTAAAGCTTGTAAATAAAAGAGGGTTTTTGGACTCTTACAGGGTCTGCATCCTTAATTATTTCTTCCTCTAGTCGTTGACCCGCACCTTGTGGGGTAGATGATGTTGAGTGACCTTGTGAAGAGTGAATCGGGCTCTATTGCTGACTCGATAAATCTTCTTCTTCGGTTAGATCGAAATGGGTAGGCCCCTCCCTCATTTTCTGTGGTCCCCTGTTCGCGATTCTTGAAGACTTCCTCGAAGAAGATATCCTTCCTTGTCGTTGAAAGATTCATTTACTCGCTTTCCCAAAAAAAGATGATAACTTTCTCGAAGATGAACACGGAGTAGAGACAGGATTGGGAGGAGAATGCCTTTTAGGGTTTGAAGATTAGGTGAAAAAGAAAACTGTATATATTTAACTCAGTTTAAAAAGGAAAGATCGATCGGCACAAGGAAAGTGAACAGACACCTCTTTTTAAAATCATTAACTGCCAAATAGAAGTTAATCCTTTTGAAAAGGCAAGATTTCGTTTTTCACGGAAATTATAAATTAACTGAACGAAAGATCGTACCTTTTCGAGTTTAAATATAATAGCAACTTACAGTTTATAGCCATGAATGTCTGAGTCTAAGGGTTTAGAGTCTAAGGGTTGGAGAGTCTCTAGACTTTAACTTCCTCAAGCTTCAAAATGTTGAGTCTGGAACGGATAAAATCGAATTGATTTTTCTCCAAGGGCTTTGTGAATATATCCGCTAGTTGACTCTTTGAATCAACAAATTGAATCAAGATTTCTCCATTTTGAACATGATCTCTAATGAAATGATGTCGAATCTCTATATGCTTTGCTCTTGAATGAAGGATTGGATTTTTAGTGAGATTGATTGCGTTGGTGTTGTCACATCTGATTTATGTGCATGAGTCTCCAATTTCAAAGTCTTGTAGCTATTGTTTTATCCATAGAATTTGCGAACAGCAACTTCCAAGAGCTACATACTCTGCTTCTATTGTTGAGAGAGCCACAGTGCTTTGTTTCCTTGAAAACCAAGACACTGTCCTGCTTCCAAGCAACTGGCAAGTTCCTGAAGTACTCTTTCTATCGACTCTGCAACCAGCCAGATCTGCGTTTGAATATCTTAGAAGATTAAAGTCTCCCTTCTTAGGATACCAAAAACCGATGCTTGAAGATGAAGCAACGTATTTAATAATACGTTTCGTAGCACTGAAATGGGATTCTCTAGGATCTGATTGAAACCTAGCACAGATGCAAACACTCAACAAAATGTCGGGTCTAGAAGCGTAAGATAAAGAAGTGAACCAATGATGCTCCCGCAGCTTTTGATCAACTTTCTTCCCTTCTTCATCTTTGTCTATCTTCAAAGAACTTGGCATTGGTATATCAATCTTTTTGCAATTTTTCAATCCAAACCTTTTGACAAGATCATTAGCATATTTTTCTTGGTAAATGAAAGTTCCTTCCTTCAATTGCTTTACTTGAAGACCAAGAAAGAATGTTAATTCTCCCATCATACTCATTTCGACTCATCCCGCATAGACTTAGAAAATTTCTTTCATAGACTTTCATTAGAGGATCCAAAAATAATATCATCTACATATATTTGAACAAGTAAAAAGCTTTTGTTTTCTTTTTTGATAAATAAAGTAGTATCTACTTTACCTTTGACAAAACCATTCTGTATTAAAAACTTACTTAGTCTCGTCGTACCAAGCTCGAGGTGCTTGCTTTAAACCATACAAGGCCTTTTTCGGTCCCAAGACCGAGTCTCGGCTTCTTTAGGGTCTTCAAACCCAGGTGGTTGTTCCACATAAACTTCCTCATGGATAAATCCATTTAGGAAGGAACTTTTGACGTTCATTTGGAATAATCTGAAATTTTTATAACAAGCAAACGCAAGTAATAGTCGAATAGCTTCTAACCTTGCTACTGGAGCGTAAGTCTCATCATAGTCTATTCCTTCTTCTTGCGTATATCCTTTAGCCACGAGTCTTGCTTTATTTCGTACGACTTTTCCTTTTTCATTCATCTTGTTTCTGAACACGCATTTGGCTCCAATAACAATTTTTACCTTTTGGTTTAGATGTCAATTCCCAGACATCATTAATGTTGAACTGTCTGAGCTCTTCTTGCATAGCTTCAATCCAGCTTTCATCAGATAAAGCTTCTTCTATGCTCTTTGGTTCAATTTCAGAAATGAGAGCCACAGCACTAGACTCTTCACGTCTTTTGGATCTAGTGCGAATTCCTTCATTAATTTCGCCGATAATTAGATCTTTGGGATGACTGGACTTATGCTTCCAGTTACTGGTTGATTTGTCTGGATGATGATCTCTTTCTTTATTTGAATCTTCATGAACAGCTTGATGCTGGTCTTTCAGAGACTGAGATGCTTCTTGAGTTGTAAGCTTTGGAAGGTTTGGAGTAGGTTCAGACTCTTCATAATGAGTCTGATTAGATTCATCTTGCGTAGAGTCTTGAAATTTGACATTCATTGACTCCTCCACAGACTAGCTCTTCTTGTTATAGACTCTGTAGGCTTTGTTTGATGTAGAATATCCAAGAAAGATGCCTTCATCTGATCTTTCTTCAAACTTACCAACTCGATCTTTTGCATTTTTCAATATAAAGCATTTGCAACCGAACACATGAAAGTATGAAACAATGGACTTCTTACCTTTAAATAACTCATAAGGGGTTTTCTCTATAATAGGTCTTAGGAAGACTCTATTGATGATATAGCACGCTGTTGAAACAGCTTCAGCCCAAAATCGTGAAGAAATTTTACTTTCAATTAAAAGAGTTCTAGCCATTTCTTGAATAGATCTATTCTTTATTTCCACAACTCCATTTTGCTGAGTATATGGAGAGGAGAACACATGCTTAAAGCTAGATTCATCACACAGTTTTGTAAAATCTTGATTTTCAAATTCACCTCCATGATCTGTTCTTATACTTGAAATAACACATCCTTTTTCATTTTGAACCTTTTTAGCAAATTTTTCAAAATACGAGAAGGTTTCGGACTTACTTGCAAGGAAATATACCCAAGTAAAGCGGGAGAAATCGTCCACAATTACTAGGCAATATTTCTTATCTCCAATGCTCTGGGTTCTGGTTGGTCCAAAGAGATCCATATGCAGCAACTGTAGTACATGATTAGTAGAGACATGATTTATTGGCTTAAATGAATTTCTTACCTGCTTTCCCAGAATACATGGTGTGCATGGATCGGACTTTTGGAATAGTAATTTGGGTAGACCTCGAACAAGCTGCTTTGATGAGACTTTGGCTAATTGCTTCATGTTGACATGACCAAGCTTTCTGTGCCATAAGCTTGCTTCGTCTTGGATTGAGATTAGGCATTGCGATTCATTTGGTTTCACATCCAGAAGATAGATATTTCCATGTCTTCGACCCATGAAAGACTGAGTAGAGTCTCTACTAGTTCCAGAACATGTTTCTTCTTGAAAGAAGATCTTAAAACCAGTGTCACATAATTGACTAATGCTGAAAAGATTGTAATTGAGTCATTCCACTAGGGAAACATTACTGATTGTGAGATTTCCAATTTTCACAGTTCCAAATCCCACAATACTTCCTTTGCTGTTTCCTCCAAAGGAAACTTTTCCACCATTTACTTGAACAAGCTTTATGAAGCAATTTGAGTCTCCTGTCATGTGTCTTGAGCATCCGCTGTCACAATACCACTTTACCTTTTTCTTGACGGAGACCTCAAATTCACTGTCTGAGTCTGATCCAGAATCTGAGTCTGAGTCTGAATGTGCCATCAGACATAGGTTGGCATATTCATTATCACTTTCTTCACACTATGTATCACTCTAGGTTTCGGCTTTGAGAGCTTTTCGAAATTTTTCAGCTTTTCCTCTTATCTTCTTCAGAAGAGGACAATTGGGTCTAATGTGTCCCTTTTTCTTACATTTGAAGCAAACTACATCTCTGTTTGGTTCCTCATCATCAATAGACTTGGTCTGCTGTCTTTGGAAACTTTGTTTCTTTGAGTTGAACCTTCTTCCTTTTCTATTCAGTTTTCTGAATTTTCTTATTATGAGAGCAAGCTCCTCATCGTCCATATCATCTTCTGAATCTATATCATCAGAATCATCATTTGATTTTAATGCAATGGATTTCTTACCTCTTGGATCTTCGTCTTCATTAATTCGTTCCACTTCATAAGACTGAAGAGTTATAATTAGCTCGTAGACAAATAGTGGCATAATTCTTTGCGTCTCTTTTATTGAAGTCTTTATGTGATTCCAATCCTTGGAGAGTCCACGTAATAGCTTGTTTACCTTCATGGGATCAGAAATTTTCTGTCCTTGATTCTCAAGACCATAGACAATATCTATAAAACGGCTAAACATATCAGTTATAGATTCTCCTAGTTTCATTTTGAAGGCTTCATATTGACCGAGGAGAATGTTAATTCTGGTTTCCTTCACTCGATCTATTCCTTCATAGGTGATATTAATATGTCCCAACCTTCTTTTGCTGTAACACAAGAAGATATTCTGTTATATTCAGTTGGTGACAAAGCACAATATAAAAAGTAAATTACTTTTGCATCAAGTGCTTGTCTCTTGTTTATCTCTTCCTGAGTCATTCCGCTGGTCTCAACAATTTCTTTCCCTCTTTCAGAGACTGATGCAGCTGTAGGAGTAATTCCTTTTTCTACAACGTCCCATTCCGGAGGATCCTTTGATCTTAGGAAAGCTTTCATCTTATTTTTCCAGATGTTGTAATCATTTCCATCAAAGTAGGGTGGTCTGGTATTGCTTTGCCCTTCCATCAGCCCTGGTGCTAGCATACTAGCCATAGATCTTTTACTCTGAAGTAAAACACTTCAAATAAAGTGAGTACACGAGCTCTGACACCAATTGATATAGCTAGTATAAGTACCTAGAGGGGGGTGAATAGGTATATAAAAGATTTTTCACGATAATTGCACAATACTAGACAGTTTATAGATTTGAGACAAACAATAATCAAAGTAAGACTGAGAGAAGGGAAGAGAAAATTAAACACGCGGTTTATAGTGGTTCGGCTTATTTCAAGCCTACGTCCACTCTTCTACACTGACAGCCTATTGGCTGGATTCCACTATGAACAAAGAGATGTTACAGCGTTGATCTTTCTTGATTTCTCAGTGTAGATGATCTACCACACTCGCTTAAGGTCTCACTAAGTATAAACACTCTCTGTGTATACAATTTTGCTTAGAACGTATCGACTAATAATCGAGGTGCTTCAGACTCTGGAATTTCTCTATCGATCATATTTCTAAAGCAACTAGAACGTCTTCCTTTTATACTCCTTTATGCCATCATACCCGTTGGCACTTACCAAAGGAATTCCTCCAATCTACTCGTTGGACGGAATCAATTAAGAAGATCATTCGAGCTATTAAAGGAACCTGTCGATAGCCCATCAATCCCGTTCGCCCATACAATCAGGATCTTAGTTTCCAAGAATAGAACCTTCCAAGGATATTTCGTCGACCATTCGATCTTCAAATGATCTAGATTACGTATAAAAGAATCCGTTATTTTTATCTAGTCAAGAGATCTTCTCCAGAGGATGGGACTAAATCCTCGACCAAATACTTCGGCTATGGATTGCCTTCATCACTGGATTAGAAAAACTATCAATGAGAATAGTCTTGAGTCTTGAGTCTTGAGTGCTGAGTCTGGTGATCAGAAAGTCTTTAGATTTTAAACAGAAGGTCTGAAAATATCCAGACTAGACTGATAGAAACGTTTTGTCAGCTTCAAAATATTCTGGAAAGATTTCTCCAACAAAGCTTTCTCGTCAACCCCACAACCTGGTCAATCTCATCTTTGGTCTTTTTCATGGACTCGAATTGGCGGAGTAGCTCCGCCATCGCCCACTCGATGGTGCTGCTTGTAGTCTTTGATCCACCGAAAAACATTTCCTACATCATCAAGGAGACCCATTTAGTATACTATAGTGTCTAGCTAGAATATCACTAATATTGATTCTTGTGCCATCATTAAAAAATTCTCTCTCGCTTGAAAATCACTCTCTTGAATCGTCGGGTTAATAGTAAAAGTTCTCGTGCTTCACTTGATAAAAAATCCTGATCAAACATGGCAATTCCTATACTTCGAATTGACAAACAAATGTTAAGAGTGCCGACAGATTCACAAAAGAATGACTCATTTTGTGTTCCAATTTGAATAAGATTGTAGATCTCAATTCAACCTCTTCGATAGGCTTAAGACTTGTTTACTAAGGTCCAATGATACCTTCCACAATTGAAATATCCTTTTCAACAACTACTCACTATTTATGAAAACATTTAACACTTTGAGTTTTTAGAGAACATTGCATAACAAAAAGTTGTTATTGGTATATAGATTTTATCATTCTATCCTGGTTTGGGCAATCCCCACTCATTTTATAATAACTAGCTCGAATGCTCTAGGAAAACACAAGATTGATTTATGGTTTATTTAAGGGTCATGCTATTTCCACCCCTCATATAACTAACTCCACCCTATTTTTCATTAAAAAGCAAAATTGCCCTCAATCATTAAATTGTAATTTAAAGTGGTAGACCCAAATTTATTCACTTTCCTTCTTTTTCCTTCTTATTCTATTTTTATTTAGAATCTAGTCACCATAGTTAAACTTTTAACATGTTTTGTGTTTATTTAATATGGCTATAATGTGTATATTGGAGGCATTTTGTTTTCTTTTTATTTTTAAATTTTACTTCCGCAGAATAAGTTATGTTGAAAAGAAAAATTTCCAAGAAACCTAATTCTTTTTTACATTGTTGAGCAAATTAATGGATTAATTGTCATATAGATTCTAGAGATTAATATAGACAACTTTTCTAACAATCTCATCTTCATAAACTTTTACTTCTGTTATGTATATCACCATCAAACCCTTTCTCATTTGGTCTTTTTTTTTTTTTTAGAAACACTTCATGGATGATATTAATTTTTGTTATTCCTATTTGGTGAGATTTCACTTGAATTTTTAAAAAAGACATTTCTTATTTAATAAGAATAGTGATTTAATTACATTTTACCTTTTAAATTTTCACATTGGAGAATGTAATTATGATTTTACTTCAAAATTTCTTTGTAGGTTTTTTTTTTTCTTTTTCCATTGATCATCCCATTATATGTATACGTGAACAAATTGATAAGAAATGATTTAATGGTGACACACACAACAAATTTTTTAGACAACATTGAAAAGAATTTGATTTAATGAAAATTTTCTTTATGAGTAAATTAATTTCTACATAAGTAAATTGTAATATTAAAGCAAATGCATATTGCCTTTAATATACATGGGATATCCACAATAAACCAAAACAAGACATGTTAAATCTTGATTATGATAAATAGATCCTAATAGAAGAAGAAAAACTAGAAAAATAAGGAAAGTGAATAATTTTGAGCCACCACTTTAAATTGCAATTGAATGATTAAGAACCATTTTGTCTTTTTGGTGAAAAGTGGACGGATTTAGTCATATAAGGGGCAGAAATAGTGCCATCCTCATTTTAATATTAACTACTAAATTTTGTCTTTAACACGTGATGTGATCTTACTTGTTAAATGTCAATTAATTTTACCACGCCACTTAATAAACCAAAACGAAACATGTTAAATCTTGTTAATGATGAAGTGAAAACATAGTGCCTTTAATATACATGGGATATCCACAACAAACCAAAATGAAACATGTTAAATCTTGATTATGATAAATGGTTCCTACATAGGAGAAGAAAAACTAGAAAAAGAAGGAAAGTAAATAAGTTTGAGCCACCACTTTAAATAACAATTGAATGACTAAAGTAAATTTCGCCTTTTTGGTGAAAAGTGGTTGGATTTAGTCATATAAGGGGTGGAAATATTATCTCCCTTATTTTAATATTAACTAGTAAAACTTGTCCTTCATCCTACTTGTTTAAATGTCAATTAAGTTTACTGCAAACTTTATAAACCGAATTTGACCTAATATCTCTAAGATGGTAATCTATGATCATGCCTTTTTGGCCGTGTTAGACGTGGAAGGGAGGAGCAAACTCACCAGAATGATTATGTTTACGTTCTGGGAAGAGATTTTGCGAGGGCCTTCTTTTCCATCGCCCTCATAATCCAATACCGCATCCAAGAAGTCATTTGTCGTTCCCATCTCTCCCCTAAGCTTTCGCTCCTCCAACCACTCTTTTACAAAACCTTCAGCAATCTTCATGGCTCGACCCATGTCCTTCGCCATGCTTGCCTTGATCCCCTGCGGGTCCAACCATTTCAACCACGGCATGAAGTCGGCTATGTTAGGCTTGCCGGCCCACTCTGTGACCCGCTTCATGGCGTCGTAGAACTCAGGCCCATCCTTTGATTTTGGGTCCAATAGATCTCGCGAGAGAACCAGGTTGCCCAGCACATTAAATGCCAGGAGAAAGAGGAAGTGGGATAAGTCGATTCCTTGCTCTTCATAAAATGAAATATTTTTACGATTAATTATAATAAGAGGCTGTATAGCAGCACGTAACATATTAGACATGAAAAAAATTTATAGCACCAAGTTGCACAACTAGTTAAAAAGAGGGATATAGTCAAATCGACCTCTAAGCTATTCATGAGCTCCACTTGACTTACTATGAATGCTGCAATGTTCAACATGAAAGGTCGAATTTTTTAAGCTCAAGTCAAACTTAATAAAGTGCTTCTAAGCTTGGTTTCGACTCTACTTCACTAACAAAACTAAATTAGCATCTAAACTCTTAAAACTTCAAGCTGACTTCTACAAATAAAATTAAGTGGAAAGTTTACTTATGCATGCTTTTTGAAATTTATAGGGATGTACTTGATAAATGCAACGAAAGATATATAAGACCCAACTTCTCGATCATGCTCGAGTTTGGGTCAATTAAATGATGAAGCTACACGAGCTTGACATAATTCAACAGTAGAGTCACTCTACTTCAGCTCGAATTTGAAAAGAATGAAAGCGAGTTTGACCAAATAACTTATTTAATCCCAATGTCTCTTGGGTAACTTGAGTTATTTAGTGTTTAATTTGTTGACTTTGTCTACAATACACAAAGCAAAGGGATAAAAGTATCAGTGCTCCCTAAACTTTTACGGAAAGTTTAATTAGGTCCCTAATTTTTTTTTGTACAATTAATTCTGTAAATCATATACTTTCATGTCCGATATGGTCCTTTCATTAAAAAAGAAAACAAAAATGCAGATGTGGGAGTTAAGTACCGTTAAATGCTAACATGGCATCCTACGTGACATTTAAAAAAAATTAAAAAATAGAATAACACAAAATTCATAAGCAAGGAAATTAAGAAAAAAATAAATATTAAAAAAAGTGAAAAATAAGGAAATTTGAAAAAAAAAAAAAAGAAACGAAAAACAGAAGTCTCGTTAGTGAACTAAAGGGCAGACGTCCGTGAATTGTGGCCACACTTAGGGACGGAGGCGACTCGTTGCCGGTGGTCGTGCGTGACGCCGATGTCACGCCACCTCAAAGAGATCGAGCCTGGGGTGGCGCATGGGCGCTTGGATGGGAGGTGGAGGTCGTAGACGGCAAGCACTCAATGACCCATGTCGTGCCTCGAAACTGCCACCCGCCCTAGCCAGACAGCCCTCCATACCCTTGTGCATAATTTATTAGTTAGATTTTTTATTTTCTTATTTTTCTTATCCATATCAGCACTATATTTAAAAATACTTCATGTCACCAAATAAGTTAGTATAATCAGTGCTAGGGCGACATTCCTCATAATCATTCTATCTACGTATCTATGAGGAGGGTCAACTCTAATTAGAAGATGTATAATTTCAAGGACTCAATTTTCAAACAAAAAAAGATTCTGGAACCTAATTGAACATCTTACAAAAGTTGATAAACCATGGTTCCTTTATCCCTGAAAAACAGGCCCAATATTTTATTTTTTCGAGTTAAATCTAGTTGCAAGTTGTATTCTTTATTGAAATACATTATTTTGACGGAACGGATCCTTCTCTCCTAACTGCGCGTTTGTAGAAGTCTTAACATGTCTTAATCATTGATTTTAGGGAAAATGTCACAAATGGTCCATAGACTTTTACTTGATGTGTAATCTCATCCCTAAGCTTTTGACGGGGTTGCACCTTACCCTCACTAAATTGGGGAAAGTTGAGCCTCGCGTGAAGCTATGACTTGTCTAATTTGGCGAGGCAGCAAGATCCTCCCTTGCTAGATCTTGGCGAGGGTGACCATCATTGGTTGTAGCCTATGGTTGGTTAGTAGTCATTCCCAAGGCTCGACAACCATCAGAGAAAGAAAAGAAAAGAAAAAGTATTTAAAAATTAAAAATATTCCACATTTGCGCTAGTTGCACCATGTAGGATGCTTGACATTCATGTTAGTGATTTTCGACCAAAATTGATCATATGAGCTTAATTGGCAAAACGTTAAAACGTTTAAGACTAACTTGCATAATAAAAAGGTTTATTACTAAAGGTGTGTTTGTTTCATTGAAAGTATTTTACCAGAAAGTGTTTTCTGGATTTTCAGTCGTTTGGTTCTCTAAAAAAGATTTGATCAACGGAAAATACTTTTTGGTCAACACAAATATTATGTATTATTTTAGGAAAACGAATTCCTTCGCCTCAGAAGGTGAAAACACTGTCTCTTTTCATCTTTTTCTCTCTTACCTTTCACTTTCCCTCTCTAGATTTTTCTAAGGTACAGACTTCGCTGATTAGCTTGCTGAAGTGAAAGCAAGAGCGCGGGGATGTCAGCGGCAAGCATTGCCGCACTCAGCGAGATGGGGAGTTGAAGCTTTTCGATGACACGAGGATCGGCGTCAAGGGCCTCCCGATTCCGGGGTCTCCCGGATCCCTTCATTCTTCGTCCACATCCCTCGGGAGGCCACGGTCGATGCCGCCGACCTCGCCATCCCCACCATCGACCTCGGGGTCGTCGTCGATGGTGGGCGATAATGGTGATCTCTGGCGGAGGGTCGTGGAGGAAGTCCGGAGCGTGTGCAAGGGCTGGGGGTTGTTCCATGCAGTGAACCACGAGATTCTGGAGGGCATGCTGGAGGAGATGATTGGAGGGGTGTCATGCCCTGAACCTCGAGCGTGCGCACATCACTTAATGGTTAATCAAATTGCGACGTCCCAAGACGCATTGTGACCCATTCATTTTATTGTACATAGGGAAGCGAAATAAAAACCTTTGACAACAAATAACATGGGATAGAAAAGCAAGATAACAATTTCACAAACAAACACGCTTTCATAAACACATTAGGTTTATATACAAAGCTAATCTATCTACAAAAGATCAGCTCTAAAACATAAGCTGTTCTATGACCTACTAGTTGGACACATTCACAGATCTTTTGGACTCCATCTTTGCAGACTTCGGGGGCTTCGGTCCTCCACAACCCCACCAGGAGGGTCAGCTACACCCTTGCCTAGAATGGTGTCAACCACAGCAGTGGGGACATCAAAACCCTAAATGGGACCTTCCCTATACCCATTGAGCCCATGGCAATACCACACCCTAAATCGATGAGGTACCCTTTAAGGTAAGCCCTTTATCGACCTAGACAGTGATCACCACGAGTTTAAAGACCCAGTGACTCCCAGGGATCAAGACATCTATGCTCCACTCAGTTACTCCCGAGGCCAACCAAAACGTTTCGAAGGGACCGCCATCTAAGGACCCAAAAAGATTAAGCCCACGACGAGGTGAGACAATGTTTCAGTAAGTTCACTCTTTAAACCCCTATTAGGAAGGAAATACGCTTAGTGGCAGTCTATATGTAACATCTTGAATTTCAAGTTCTATTTTCAATTGAATGAATCGGGCTTTTCATCGACATGCCTATAGTTCTATTCTTTTAGCTGATCACTCAGGAGATAACTAGTCTAACCAGTGAAGCCATTAAGGGATTTTAATGCAATATAGACTTGAGAATTTGACTAAGAATCGACTGCTCGACCGTACTAGTTTGCAAGGATCATTACGGTACAGTTAAAAATCAATCGGAGATCAAAGATAGGTCGATTCGACTGAGATATGTGATCAAAGTGTGGGTGATTCCACCATATTGCAAAATTCTCATCGATCGGCATTAGACCAATTTTTCTGTCATTTTGATATCTTGTGTCCGCATTTGAAACCTCGAGATTTTCACGATATTCGAGAGTTGCCAATGTGTCAAAGATGTACAATGTGGCTCGAAAATAATTGACTACGGGTCAATTGCACTAAAAATTTATAAAAGCTACTCGATAGGCTAGGTTGCGCTAGATTGAAATTAACCGTGAATTTGAACTCAATTTCAAAAATTGAAAGTTCTTTCATGTCATAATTCATTTTGGAAACGTTGACTCAACCTCCAAAGATTTTTCTGCAAATCGAGATTTTTGGCAAAAATTCAAAATATGGCCTTTTTTATAAGAAAATTCAGGGGACCTTTTTAATTGCGTTTTTGGAATGCAAGTTGGTTTTATTGGCAAGAAAAAATGTCAATTTGATCGAGGGCACCTTGATGGAATTTATGGAGACTGAATTGGATCCAATTGAGGATAAATTTGGTTTAATTTGGGGAATTTGGCACCAAATTCGTATGCTATGGCCTCCACCACCTTTGGACCACTTCATTGGCTTGCAAGGGAAGTTTGTGGGCTGCCAAAAGGCTATGGAAGATAGCCAAGGGCTGGTGGGGCCTCTTAAAGGGACAAGAGGATAGAATGGAGGCTTGATGGACCCTCTAAGTGGCTGCTGTCCCCTTTCTTTTTTAGCATAGCCCGCTTTCTCCATTTTTAGTCCACCTTGAAGCTCCAAGGAATTAGAAAATCGAGCTAGTCATGCCCCTGCCGTTGCAGGCCACCGTTGGATCGTCTGTCGCCACCACTTGCTGCTCGCACACGTCGCACCCTCGTGCGAGCCTGCACTAGTCCGCCGTCCATTCTGCCTGTTCCATTGCTGTTCCACTTGTCTCGAGCCATCCCTAGTTGTCGTCGAAGCCCTGGCTGCCACCCAAGTTTGCCTCCACTGCCGTGAAGCCCCGTCGTTGTCTGCTTAGCCCCGCTGGACTATCACAATCTCTCCTAACGCTCTTGGCTACTCAAGCAACCTCTTAGCCCATCAACCAAAATCGAAGGCGAGCAAGCTTCTGTGGAGTTCAAGGCCCATTTTAGGACACTTCCAGGCCTTGTCAAGTGTCACTATTTTGGAGTTTGTTGTTCATCTCCGCATTGCTGTCGTTGTGGACTCACTGGATTGCAAAACTAGTGAGTTTACTTGCTAAACTCCACTTAGGGAATTAATGATCTTAAGGGTTGATTAGTTTAGGCTAAGTATCGTTTAGGTGGTTAGTTAGAATGGATTAGTGATTTAAATATTTGTTTATGCATGTTAGGTGATTAGAACGGCTTAATTAGAGATTAGATAGATCGTATTATTTATATAGATTGGTTCGGAAATTTTCTGGGCCAGTCTTAGTGTTTAATTAGGCTTTTCCGGTCTAAGTTCCTATTTATTGTATTTAATTATTGTGACATCCCAGATTTTCAGTCTTGTTTTCTATTGAATAAATCAGGCATTTCATTGACGCGTCTATAGGGTTGTTCTCAGAACTGATCATTCTAGAGATAACTAGACTATCTGAGGAAACTATTAAGAATTTTAAGGCAAATAGACTTGAGAATTCGACCATGAATCGGCTGCTCGACTGTGTTCATCTGCTGAGATCATTACGGCACAGACGTAAATTGATTAGAGATCAGATATAGGTCGGTTCGACAGAGATGTGTGCCTAATCGTGGATGACACCATTAAATTGGAAAATTCTCGTCGGCCGACACTAGACTGAATTCTCTATCGTTTTGGTACCTTGTGTCCGTATTTGAATTCTCGAGATTTCTACGACAATCGAGAGTTGCCAATGTGTTGAGTGGGTTCATTGTGGCTCGAAGAAAATCGACCACTGGTCATTTGCACTAAAAAGTTCTAAAGACTACCCGGCAGTCTAGGTCACGCTAAAAACGCGTCGAATGGAAATTAACTGTGAATTCAAACCCAATTTCAGAAATCGAAAGTTTTGTGGTGTCACGAGCTATTTTAGGAACGTTGATTCAGTCTCAGAAGATTTTTGAAGATTCCGGGATTTTTACGGAAAATCGATTCGGACGTCGCGGAAATTTAACAGAAATTCAGATCGGCCGAATTGAAGAGATTTTTCGACTTTCAATCTGAGCTATAAGGCGAAGGGGACCTATAGAAATTATGCAGACTTTTTCTACATCAAATTGGACGTCGAATTTGGGAAATTGTCAAAGAAATAGATGTCTCGAAAAAAAATTGTGAAATTCGGATTTAAAGGAGGGCAGCATTAATTTGGACTTTAAATTGATTTAATGGTGGAATTTATGCTTGAAAATGATGGAGGAGACATAAAGGATGAGATTGAGGTCTCGAGAGGTCAATTGAATTTGTGGAGGCCAATTTGAGATGAAATTGAGATGGGATGAGTGTCCAATTTGAAACCATAATCTTAAAATTTCGTAATCCCCCACACCCTAGCCAATTTTAGACTATTGGAAGGGTTATTTGAGATGTTGGTGTGGCCAAATGAAGGCCAAGGAAGAGTACTTGGTTGAGGTTGAAACTTGGGGAGCAAGGGTGGAAAATTTGGACCAAGTGGAGCCCCCCATCACACTTATCTCTTCTCTCTCTCTCTCTCTCTCTCTCTCTCTCTCTCTCTCTCTCTCTCTCTCTCTCTCTCCCCATCAGATCGTGCAGCCCATTTCTTCCTTCCCTTGAATTCGCTCGCCCACAGCAGTGAAGAAGCAACGGAAACAGAGGCAGCCAGCAACGCCAGGACCGCCTACGCCACTGCCGAATCCCCACCGCCAGTTCGTGCTTCCCCACGCGTCCACCTCCTCCTTTTGCTGAGTCAAGCCCCAGCAGCAAGCCGCGGACGTTGACTCTCCACCAGCATCCACCGAACGTTTCATCCCCTGGCTTCAAGCTGCCACGAAGACTGCTCCACTCTCGGTTGTCTGGCTGAGTCAACAAAATCAGCAAGCTTCTCCACCTTTGACCGAAGCAACGCCAGCATCTACTTCTCCTAGCTCTGCCACGCTCAGTCCACGATCGAGAACTTGCAGCTCCACCACTTCACCATTTCGTTTCTTCTCTGCCGCCCCACCATCTTGCGTCGTGCTGCTTGGTCAGCGTTCAATGAAGAAGACCCCGTGCCAGCTGCCACGCGTCTCCTGCAGCTCGGACGAAATTGCTTCTGCATCAGCATCTTCATCTCATCCGTAACGCCAGCAACCGCACGTCCCCAGCAACACGGTCGAAGTTGCTCCTTCCTTCGTTGGATTCTGCTCATGTTCGACCCAACTATCGGGCCAATTGAAGTCCATTTTCAACCGCTCCTTTCAGCCCATGAAGCCCAGCGAAAGTTCAAGTCCAGTAGCCTAACAATCAGCCCAACAGTTGGGCCATTTGAAGCCTAAGAAAAATCCCAGCAGCCCAAGTCTTTAGCCCATTAATTTCAACAGCCCTCTTGGCAAGCCCAATTCCAGCAATTAAATTCCAAGCCCAGCGAAGCCATCACTTTTGGCCCTATTGCAATCAGGCCCAGTGAATTCAGCTCCAAAGCCCAGCAAAATTAGAGGCCCGTAAGGACAGCCCATTCAAGGTCCTTTCTGTCAAGTGAAGCCCAGTCCAGTGCAAGACAAATCTCAGTTGGGCTGTGATTTGTAGGGCCAAGGTCAAGGCCCGGTCCAAGCCCCCGGTATCGTCGAAAGTTCGGATTTCGGCCACCGTCGCGTCGCCGTTGCAATGTCCCGGTCCCCGCTTTTAGTCAAGTGAGTAATCTCACTAATCCTCGCTTAGTAGACTAATGATGCTTAAGGGTTGATTAGATTTAATTAAGTGCAATTAGGTGGTTAGATTAGTTTAGAACAATTAAATTAGTGACTTAATGATGCATGTTTGGTGGTTAGACTTAGTCATTAGCAAGTAGAGACGTACTATTATTTATTGAATGCATCTCGGGATTTTTCCCGACCCTTAGTGGGCTTCAATTAGGCATTACGGGCCTAAATTGGATTTTTAGTATTTATTTATTTTTCAAAATTAATTATTTAATTATTTATTTTTCGGAAATTAGGCCAAGATAGCCGACGACCGAAATTTCGTGCTGATTGTCATGGTGCAGTCCGTTTATTTATTTGAGCTCTACATTGTGCTAAATTGAATTAATTGTGCAATTTGAGGAATTATTCCTAAATTGATTAAGATTGAGTAATTGAGTTGCGGATGACCGAGTATGATTATTTAGCGTCAATAATGCTTTGATGGGCTATTAAGTGGAGAAGTTTGTGAGAGCGAATTGAATATGCTCTTGGCTAAAATCCATCAGGTATGTTAATATCGTGTGAAAATTTAGTGAGTTGATGAGTATGTGGGGATTTATCCCAAAATTGATCAATGTCGGTATTCAATTAAATTTGACCATGAGAGGTTGTGAGTTGAACCTCAGAAGCCACCGAATTTGGAATCGGTCGCGCCCGTTGGGCCGTAATTTGCCACCTGATATGGGTCGCGCCTGATAAGGCCGTAATTTGCCACCCAATAGGGGTCGCGTCTGATAAGGCCATAATCTGCCACCTATTAAAGGTTGCGCCCATTAGGCCGTAATTTGCTATCTAAAGATAGGTCGTGTCCTTTGAACTGTAATTTTTTGCCAAGAAATTTGGTAGTCTATGCTCGTGAAGTCGTGAGTACGATTGGAGACTAAATAAGGGAAATGACTAGGGAATAGTCGAATTGACATGAAATCGACTAGGTCGATGGATCGAAATATTGATCTGTGATGTAATTGCTTAGGTGCTTATTGAACTGTACTAATATGCAGGTGGAATCTGAGGCCAAGGTAAGTCCTCTGACCCGTGCGTGTATAGGCAGCCTGGTTAGCATATTGGTTTCCTAATCAAGTCTTAGTGGGGTAAAACTTGCTGAGACGTAGTCTCATCCCGGTTGTGGGACAACATTTCAGGACCCTGATGAGGAGCCTGAGGAGAAAGAAATCGAAGAGGAGTACCTGGAGGAGAACCCCGATGATGATCTGAGTACGAATCGGATGAGGACTGAAATCCTGTCATCTTTTAGGAATCCTGTCTAAATGTGAATAATGTGAGACTAGAGTGTTATGAATAGTCTTGTGAATAGATATGCCATGTATAAAGGTTCGGTTGTAGATTTCAATATGAAAAATATGGCCTTACTTTTCTATCACATTGTATTGTTGTTTGGGGATTTATAGCTGCTTCCACATGTGCTTAATAAACGAAAGGGTCGGCGATACTTAGTCCTAGGATATCGCATTATAAAATCGACCAAGTAGAAGGATGTGTGCGTGCTCGAGAATCGAGGCGTGACAATTATATTTATTCAATTAATTTTAGTAATTATTTAATTATTTATTATTTTCCAGAAATTATACCGAGATAACCGGTGATCGGAATTTCGTGCTGATTACAATGGTATGCTTAGTTTATCTAATTAAGTGCCAATTTGTGCAAATTGAGTGGACATTGTAAATTTGGGTATTTATCCCAAATTTGAGTAATTTCGGTATTTAATTAGAAAATACCGGGCGTCAGTTTATAATGCCAAAAATGTGTTTATGTACTACTATAAATAATGAGATTTTTTAAAAGAAAGATATTGAAATTTTGGCTCAAACCGACTGTATACCCACACACGATTATCTTTATTGGGTATTTTCAACTCGATGTTTTGTTAGCTTATGAGACCATTTAGTATCTGCTTGTGCAAGCATATTTATCGTCAGCTTGTGAGAGTCTCTTTTGCACGTCAACTTGTGAGAGCAGTATACCTTATCAGTTTGTGTGAGTTAAGATCGTTTTATCAGCTTGTGGGAGCATGATATATATATAGAGCTTGTGTGAGCTAAGATCGTTTTATCAGCTTGTGGAAGCATGATTTATATTTATCAGCTTGAGCGAGCTATTATCTATTTATATCAGCTTATGAGAGCTATGGCCATATATTGCAGCTTGTGAGAGTAAAGACCGTCTATTTCAGTTTGTGTGAGTAGTGGTCATATCGAATTGATAAATAGTACTGATGATATCGACTTGAGTGGATCGATTGATTGTTGGATGATTTGACTGAGCTGATCGATGAACTAAATTGAATTGATTAGTTAAGTATATGGATTATACTAACTTGCAATAAGGAATTGAGTTGAGATAAGTCCTCTGTCTTATGTGTGCATAGACTACCTTTAGGCGTATTTCCTTCCAGTTGGAGTTTAAGGGGTGAACTTGTTGAGACATTGTCTCACCTCTTCATGGGCTCAACATTTTTAGGTCCTTAGATGGCTACTCCTTCTTAGCATTTTGGCCAGCCGAAGAAGGTCATTAAACAGATCTCTCAGATTTCCCTGCATGGGAGCCTGGAAGCCTAAGTCTACGAACTCGTGAGATTCATTGTCTAGGTTCATGAGGGTCTACCTCGGAGGGTACCCCATCAATTCAGATTGTGGTATCGTTACAAGCGAGGTGGACCCGGAGAAGGTCCCCTACCAGAGTCTGAGATTCCTATGTTGGTGCTAGATATCACTTTTGGCAAGGGTATGGCTGACCCTTTTGGTGGTGTAGTGGTAAACCCGAGTTCCCTGGAGTTTTCAGTTGAGGGTTTGAATGCTTAGAGGACTTATAGCTTTTTTGTCTTTTGTAGACTTGTAAATATAGACTAGAATTGTATATGACTTAGTTTGCTGTGTATAAACTTAGTTTGCTGTGTATAAAAGTGTGTTGTGGTTTTCAAAATTTTGGCCCCACTTTTCTATCCCATCTTTGTGTTGTTTGGGGATTTATTTATTCGCTTCAACATGCGCATTAAAATGAATGGGTTGGCGATGTGTTCTAGGACATTGCAATTTAATTGACCACCGAGGGATGGGCATGCGCTCGAGGATCGGGGCGTGACACTATACACAATACAAAGGACTTACCTCGCCTTAGTTCCTTTTGAATGTCAGTACAATTCATATATTATATATGTACAGTAATAGTCATTTGGAACATCTCAATTCACATCTCAATTAATCAATTAATCAATTAATCAATTAATCAATCAATCAACCAATCAATCGATCACAGGAGTCCTGATTATAAGGCCAAATCGTTATGACACGTCTCATACCATGTCACACAATTTGATTTCTTAATCCAGAGTGTCAATTTCAATTAATCACACGTTCCAATTGATTACTGCCCACATATGCACAATCTACCGACACACATCGGTCTTCTAGCGTAGGCAGGCTTCGTCTCCCCCCTTGAGCACAGTATCATCCACTGACACACATTAGGGACGGCATTCTCGAAGGAGCATTGGTTTAGAATTTACTGCGACCGGTATCCGTTGTCCAATGGCATCCTATATAGGGGCAACGTCCTACCAATGCACATCGGGGATGGGTTCACTTAACCATCACACAATCAATCAATCCTGGCCAAGGACATTGTGCTTTGCACTCAAATGCTTCAATTAAAATGATGAATTTGGCCTATTTTTTTCATATTAAAAACACATTATAAAATAATCGTATGTGGGTAATTGGTTAGTTTGGGCCAAAAATGCGATATATTCCTTTTTAAAAATCCCACTATTTAATATAGTACCTAAAAACATTTTTGACGTTAAAAACCAACGCTCAATATTTTCTTATTAAATACCAAATTTTCACAATTTTGAAATAAATACTCAAAATTCACAATCATCACTCAATTGGACATTTTAACAATCAATTACATAAACTAATTGCATTACTGCAATCAGCACGAAATTTCGGTCATTGGCTATTCCAGTATAATTTTCGGAAAATATTAAATGATTAAATAAATAGATAAATACCAACTTAGGCCTAATGATGCTAATCTAACTACCTAAACGGGCCTAGAAAAATAATGCACCATGCTCAATAAATAATACAATCTAATTAACCCTTAATTAATCTAATCTAACCACATAATTATCCTAATTAAGTAATTAAATCACTAATCTATCTAAACTAACCATCTAAGCCATACTTAGCTTAAGCTAATCAACCCTTAAGTATAATAAGCAAATTTTAGCAAGTAAACTCACCAATTTTGTGAGCTGATGAGTTCACGGTGACGGCGACGCCAAGGCGGGTGAGAACCAAGCCTATAACAAGACCAACGAAGGTCCGAAAGGGCTCGGAAAATAGCCCAACAGCTCACTGCTAGAGTTGGGCCTTCGATTCTATCCAAGGGTTGGACCGAAGGGCTTCATGGCTGAAACGGGCAAGAATGGCAAGGAGGTGGACTAGGCGGCTTGGACGAGCGGTGGAGGGGCTCGATGGCGACGATAGGTGGCTAGATTAGCTTCCACAATCAATGAGCAAGGCACGAGTGACGAGCGTGGGTGGTGGGGACGCGCGGATAGGTGTGCGAGTGGGACAGTAGGTGCGGGAGCTCGAGCAGCGCTCGGTGGTGCTCAGACGGCCAAGAGGGGTGGTTGACAGTGTGAGGGGCTGGCTAGCTGGTTCTCTGGTTTTCTTGAGCTCAAAACACAACACTAATGGAGAAAGCAAGGCTAAGGAAGAAGAAGAAGGTTGTAGCTTGAAGGGGGGGCTATCAAATGGCCACAAAGTCTTTACAAATATCCCATTCACTTTTTGCTTAGCCCCCACTTAATTAACCCTATCCACAGCAGCAATTTCTACACCAAATCTTCTCATAGAAGCCATCCAAAGGGTCCAAAAGTTGCTGCCCCCTCCCCCCTAGTGGCTACGAATTTGGACATTTGCCTCTTCAATTTTACTTCAATTTCTTCAATTGGACTCAAATTGGTGTCCATAAATTTAGCCAAGGTGCCCACATCATATTTCACATTTTTCCTTGCCAATTAGTCCGACTTGAATGCCAAAAGTGCAACAAAAAACGGCCCTCTAATTTTCCGGTCCAAAACGACCCAATTTCGATTTTTCGCCAAAATTCCCAATTAGTCGAAAAATTTTCAGAGGATGAATCGAAGTTTCTAAAATAAATTGTGACATGACATAATTTAATCGGGTTCAATTTCATGATTAATTTCAACTATGCACGATTTTAGTGTGACCTAACTTATCGGGTAGTTTAATCAGCAGCCTAAAGAGAAAATGGTACCCGAAACCCCCATACCTTCTTCAGATCAAGTCCCCAGACTAGAGCCTTTTGCTACTGAATCAAATGCCTTAGCTATACTCCCACTAGCTAGTCTAGCAATTAACCCATAAGAAGATGTTAGGATGGCTGAACAAATTGCCTTAAACAAAGGAAAGAGGCCTCAGCAAACTGATCACCAACAATAGCTCCTGCTTCTCCAATCTGTCAAGGCTGAAGAGGGGCTGGAAAACCTGAAGAAAAACAAAAACATGTTTAAAACACCTGTAGCAAAAAAATAGAAAAGAGTTAACCCATATGAGAAAAGATCTACTTCAATCCAGTTGGCCAATGAGGAGGAATTATTGGATACACCTATCCAAACGTTGGAATGGGTCTCGGAACGGGTTTTGGTGGCTAGCCCTAATAAACTACCAGATTATACATGAAGATCCTATGCTGGAACTATCAGGGTCTGGGCACACCCTTGACAGCTAAGCACCTTAGGGCCCTTGTGGCTCGAGAGAGGCCTAACTTGGTCTTCCTTATGGAAACCAAGAATAAAGAAAGCACGGCTGACCTAGTAAGAAAGAGTCTAAAGTTTAGTAGCTCTACCATAATCAACCCAATCGGAATTGCAAGGGGATTAATCCTTATGTGGGATGATCAAGTACAAGTGGAAGTTTTAGCAGGCTATGGGGAAATCATTGATGTAAACTGCAAAATTCTCAGCAATGATGATCAAATGAGAATATCTTTCTTACACGCATCTACTTCTTTTCAAGAGAGGTTAAGTCTCTGGCAAATACTCAACTCAATCAACTCATCAAACAATCTTCCTTGGCTTTGCATGGGAGATTTCAATGAAGTTCTTTATCTTTGGGAAAAAGTTGGAAGAAGAGAAGTAGACAGACATAGAATGGTGGCTTTCCGGGCTTTCATGGACTCCTGCTCTTTAATGGACTTGGAAAGTAAGGGTTGCAAATTCACATGGACTAATAATCGAGAAGGAGATGATCTAGTAAAAAAATAGTTGGATTGAGCACTATGTAATTGGGCATGGAGAGTATAATATCCAAATGCGGAGGTATTTGCTTTGCCGGCGATAGGATCGAATCATAGTCCCTTACTACTTGCATTGGAACCAAACACAATGAAAAGAAAGAGAGAATTCAGATTTGAGGCATATTGGCTTGAGTACAAGGAATGTACAGAAGTGATCCAAGAAGCATGGGGGAAAAACAACATCGACAATGTAGACTTTGCTGGGAAAGTGAAGAAAATTGCAGCATGCCTAACCAGATGGAGTAATAGAAAATTCCAAAATGCATCCCGACACATCGAACCTCTAAGGAAAAGATTAACGGACTTGACTAATCAGGAGGATACTCACTCAAATAGAGAAGAGTTAAAAAATGTGGTTCAGAAAATAGAAAATCTATGGAGACAAGAGGAGATGTATTGGAGCATGCGGTCACGATTCACATGGGTGAGATGGGGTGATCAAAATACAAAATGTTTTCATGCCATGACGAATCAAAGAAGAATAAGAAACAATCAAAGAAGAATAAGAAACAACATCTCTATGTTAAAGAGTGATGACACTACATGGAGTCGTGAACCTTCAACTATAAAGCATCACGTCAAGGCCTTTTATCAATCTTTATATTCCACGGTGGGGGAGAGGAATTATTGGCTTATACTTCATCAATGCACACAATTAGTCACCGCTGAAATGAACGATAGCCTAATCAAAACCATCTCAGAGGAAAAAGTTAAAGAAGCAATCTTCCAATTGGGAGCTACCAAAGCCCCGGGACAGGATGGACTAAATGGGTTATTTTACCAAAGCCAATGGCCAATGGTGCGTGAAGACATATTCAGAATGATCAACTTTTTTTTCAGCCAAGGTACTCTTGATCCTCAATTAAATAAGACCCATATCACTCTCATCCCTAAAGTAGCAAACCCTGAAACAATCACTCAATACAGACCAATCAGTCTCTGCAACTTTAGTTATAAAATCATTGCTAAAGTCATGGCCAATAGATTAAAAGCCCTTCTCCCAAACCTAATATCCTAAGAACAAAGTGCCTTTGTTAGTGGCTGTCAAATCCAAGATAACATTTTCATCGTTCAAGAGGTCCTTCATCAACTGAGAGTAAGGAAAAGAAAGAGAAATTTCTAGGCAATACTTAAACTTGATATGCAAAAAGCCTTTGATAGAGTGGAGTGGGATTTCTTATGTGATTATCTGTTAACTTTGGGATTTAGTGAAAAATGGGTAGCTTTAATCAAGCAATGCATCTCCTCGGTCTCATATAGTGTAAGAGTAAATGGGGACCTTTGCACTCCTTTTAAGCCATCTCGAGTTATTCGACAAGGAGACCCTCTTTCCCTCTATCTCTTTATCCTAATGACCAATGCTCTATCTACCCTCATCAATAAAGGAATTGAAGACCATACCCTCAAAGGCATCAAACTAAACACCACCTATCTCACTTTGTCCCATCTCCTATTTGCTGACGATGCTATTTTCTTCCTCAATGGTACAATCACTGAAGCCCAAAACCTGGCCAACATCCTAAACCAATATTGTTTTGCCTCTAGTCAAGCCATCAATCTTAACAAGTCAGAGATTTTCTTTGGTAAGTGCTGCCCACACCTCTTGAAATCCAACCTAGCAGTTGAACTAAGAGTTCTTATCATAGAAAAAACAGGGACATATCTTGGAATACCTTCAAATTGGGGCTAAACCAAAAAAAAAAAAAAAAAAAAACAAATGTTTTCTTGGGTCCTCTCTTGAGTAGAAAGAAAATTAGAGGGTCGGAAAGAAAAATTAATATCCAAGGTGGGGAAAGAGATCCTTATCAAGACAGTGGTTCAAGCTTTACCGCAATACGCTATGTCTCTGTTCAAAATCCAAATATCTATTTGTCGTGCAATAGAGTAGCGCATTTCCAACTTCTGGTGGAAACAAAATTCAGCAAAGAAAGGTGTTCACTGGAGAAATTGGAATCTTTTGAAAACTCGAAAGGATGGAGGAGGCCTTGGTTTCTAAGATCTTGTGAATTTCAACAAAGTGTTAATAGGAAAACAAGCTTGGAGACTAACTCAAACACCAAATGCCCTATGGAGCAGAATTTTAAAGAGCCTATACTTTCCAAATGATACCTTCTAGAGTGCAAAAAAAATGTTATAGACCGTCTTGGGGATGGTAGAGTCTCTTAATGGCCAGGGAAGTGCTAGAACCTGCTACTAAATGGGAGGTAGGATATGAACAGAAAATCAGAATCAGAGAGGATCGATGGTTAAACTTGGGGAAGATCTGTGGACCGCCAAACAAAAATGATCCAAAAAGAGTGGTTGAATTAATCAACCATACCACTAGAGAATGGAATGAGCAGAAAGTACAAAATCTTTCGTGAGAATGTGGCAAAAGAAATACTAGCAACTCCACTTAGCTTAACTCCTGAACATGATAAACTTATATGGATGGCAAATAGATTAGGATCCTACACAATTAAGAGTGGCTACAACAAGCTCAGAGCTCAAGAAAGGGACTCGTTGATAATGCAACCTTCCACTTCCTACCAGACTTCCAAATCACTATGGCATGAAGTTTGGAAGCTCCAGATTTGCCCCCAAAGTCAGATTTTTAGTATGGAGTATATGTAACAATGCCCTCCCCACCAAAGAAAATCTATTCAAAAGGAAGATGATGCCTGATTTGAGCTACCCCATCTGCAATCAGCATCCAGAGACGGTAGAGCACCTATTCGCCTTATGCAGCTGGACAAAAGCTATATGGTCAAACCCAAGACTACAGATCGACACCTCTTCGATTAACATAACCCGTATAGATAAATGGATCCATGCCATACTCACCTCGACGACTGATCCTCAAGCAAAGGCACTTTTTGCTGGAACTCTATGGAAAATCTGAAAAGCAAGGAATGCCCTGATTTTCCAAGCTCGTCGGCCAAACCTTAAGCTGATTCTTGAAGATGCGGCCTCCATGGCCCTCTTGTCCAAGTACACGCTCCTGCACAACAAAATCCAGCAAGTCATAAACAACCCAAAACCAAGAAACAGCAACCCAGAACCGAGAAATAGCAACCCCAAAAAACCACCAACTTGCAAACTTAGTGTGGACAGTACCTGGAGCAGCTTCACGGCATCGGGCTCGATTACAGGGGTCCTTCGCAACAGCAAGGCACTGCTACTCGATGGCTTCATGAAACCCATTTGTGCATCCTCTGTCCTCCTTGCTGAAACCCTAGCGGTGCAGGAGGCTCTACTCTGGCTGAGAAGCTTCGAACAGGAGGAAAGTGCACAAACTGGTGTGTACTTGGAAGAAGAACATGAGCTTCAGATCACTTCTGATAATCTTGAAGTGGTCCAGTGCATTATGGGCCAAAAAGAAACCCCATGGGCTGCTCGACCAATTACAAAAGACTACTGATGCCTATTAAACCAAATGCCCAAAGTCATATTAGCCCATGAGCCTAAAGAAGCCAACCGAGCAGCGGACTAGGCCGCAAAAGCCCACAAAGCAAGTGAACTCCCATTTAATTGGACTACTTACCCACCCTACTCTCTTTTGTTAATTTTATGCTCGAAGTAGAGACCTTGCGTTTTTATGATGTTGGTTAAGTAATGAAATCTACATATTTCCGACCACAAAAAAAAAAAAACTATGAGTAGCTTTTAGGAATTTTTTAGCACATTTGACCCTAGATCAAGTATTCTCGAGTCATACTGTACATCTCCAACACATTTGTGACTCTCGATTGTTGTGAAAATCTTGAAATTTCAAATACTGGCACAGGGTACAAAAATGACAGAAAAATCGGTTTAGTGCCGTTCGACAGAAATTTTGAAATTAGATGGAATCACTCACACACTAATCACATATCTCTATCGAATTTACCTATCTTCGGTCTCTGATTGATTTTGATGGTGCCATATTGACCCTTGCAGATTAGCACGGTCGAGCAATTGATTTCTAGTCCAATTATCCAATCTATTGTGTTTAGATTCCTTAACAGCTTCACTTGATAGACTAGTTATCTCATGAGTGATAAACTCAGGGAAAAGAACTATAGGCACGTTGATGAAAAGCCCAACTCATTCAATCAAAAATAGAATCAGAAAATCAGGATGTCACAAGGGGTGCGGAGGTTCCATGAGAGTGAGGGAAGGAGGGAGTGGTACTCGCGCAAGATGGGGAGGAAGGTGCTTTACTTCTTGGATTTCAATTTGTTCAAGGTGGTGGCAGTGGATTGGAGGGACACGCCGGTCTATGAGATAGCCCCAAGTCCGTCGGGAATTGCCAAAATCATGCAGCTATGTCCGTTGAAAATAGTTTACTTGACTCGATCTCTAGCTTTTAGATTGCTCTCGAATAACTCATGGGCCGAATCGAGTAATCAAAGATTGAATGGATACATGTATGGATGCTGCAAATAGCTACATGATGTAGTACTTAGTCTTGCAATTTGAAGAATTGGAGGTCGATTTCGAGCTTTGTGAAGTTGACCATGCTCAAGCTCGATAAATCAAGCTTGAGGCCAGGATATCAGCATGCCCAATCATTAGGTCAAATGTCATTCAATCATTTTTCCGGTCAACACAAATATTATGTATTATTTTAGAAAATCCGTTTATAAAGTAACATGGATTCAACAAATTAATTTGGAAGTAAGAGGCGCACTATTGTCAATTGTTAGATCAAACGTCATTCAATCATTTTTCAAATGCAATTCAAACACCAGAAAATACTTTCAGTCACGTGTCACCAAACAAAGGAAAATTAACCATTTTCCTGAAAAATGGTTTCCCGGAAAACATTTTCCAAAAACGTTATGTTTTTCATGAAACAAACACATCCTAAATTGGTAAAAGTATAATAGGTTTAAGAACTTTTTGGTAATTTTCCTAAGGTGTTTGTGGAGTAAAAACACCATTCTTAAGAAGTCTTCCTTGGGTAGGTTCATTAATACTCGACACAATAACATCAGCGCCAACGACCTTAGGGTAATAATATGTTGAAATTATGTTCATGAAACTTAACATCTTCTGCTTGTTTTGGATACATGACATCACGTCTTGTCGTTTCCTTATTAACCAGTAAGGAATATAACTAGTTACCATTAATGATATTCTAAAGACCTCACACACTACGTTTTTTAGGTACCACTTTTAAAGGATGGAGCTTCCGTAGTGTTATTCCCACCCGCTCTCTCATGTTGAGGGTCTCTGGAGTCAAACCATCACTGAGTTCCCAATCGAAATGATACAGCAACTTCGCAAGACCGAGATGAAGCACCCTATCCGCCAGCGAAAGTCCGACGCACATTCTTCTGCCTGATCCGAATGGAATTAGCTCAAAGTTTTGACCTTTGTAGTCAATTTTAGATCCTAGAAACCTCTCTGGTTTGAATGCTGATGGGTCCTCCCAAGCATCTGGGTCTCTTCCAATGCCCCATGCATTCACGAAAACCTGGGTATCTTTAGGTATATCAAAGCCCATGAAATTGGTTTCTTTTATAGCATTTCGTGGGACAAGCAAAGGTACTGGTGGATGCAATCTTAGGGTTTCCTTCACCACAGCTTGCAAAAACGGCATTTTTTCCGCGTCACTTTCTTCGAGTTTTCTGTTCAACCCCACAATCTGGTTAATCTCATCTTTGGCCTTTTTCATTGACACGGGTTGGCGGAGTAGCTCCGCCATCGCCCACTCGATGGTGCTGCTTGTAGTCTCTGATCCAGCGAAAAACATTTCCTGCACCATCAATTAGACCCATTTAGTACAAGATCATGTCTTGCTAGGTTACCACCAATGTTGATTCTTTTGCTATAATTAAGATATTCACTTCGCTCGAAAATCACTCCCTCAAATCGTGGGCTTAATAGTAAAAATCATCATGCTTCACCTGATACAATCCTTGTCAAGCATAGCAGCTCCTATGCTTCGAATTGACAGACAATTGCGCATAAAGAAAGGAACAAGAATTTGATGATTGGATCCTAAAATTGACGAAATGAATCCACTAATGACAACAGAAATATTTATAAAAGGGCAAGAGCAGGTGTTTGGTTGGAAAAAATGAAATAAACAACTGGAATGGCAAGAATTAAGTTGCTGAAAATGAATGGCAAGAAAGTGAAGTGTGCTCTGTTTATGTTTGTGCGTCTTTTTCCCTTAAGATGTGCTCTTTTTGTAGTCTCGCCTACAACAATGGCTTCACTGCAACCGCCGGTCAACAACTTTAAAAATTGTTCCGTCCTAGAAATTTGACTACACTAATTGTTCGCGCTAGTTTTATCCTTGCAGTCGGTTTGATTCGACCAAATTTTGTGAGCCAATGTCAATACTTCTCAACTCAACCGACATTAACTTGACTTTCATTTATAAGTCCATGGACAAAAACTGTTCATGCCTTGTCAACTTAATTTTATTGGCTTCTTATAAACAATGCTGGTGTTTGAGCATCGATTATATTTATAGTCAATATTAAATCACACATCTGATCAACATACTATTCACACATTCATTGTGGATACCCAACATGTTCTACTAATCTGTCAAATTGACATCGACTTAATTTAATAAATAATTCAATGTGTCTTTCTAGCACTAGATTTTCTTTCTATAAAAAATAACCATAAATCAATCTTATGTTTTCGTAGAACATTCTTAGCTAGTTATTACAAAATGAGCACAGATTGGCTAAATCAGGAAAAAATGGTAACATCTTTATAATAGTAGTAGCTTTTTGTTATGCAACGTTCTCTACAAACTTAAAGTGTAAAATGTTTTCATAGATAGTTGATTGGAAAAGGCTAGTTATTATAAAATCTAGTTCTAGAATGTTCTACGAAAACACAAGTTTGTAGAGAATGATACATGATATGACCTGCTTGTTAATTGTCAATTAAGTTTACCACCCCACTTTACAAACTGAACTGGACCTAATATCCTTAAGATGTTAATGATTTCTTTTTTGCCAAGAGTGGAAGAGAGGGTACCAGAATTATTATGATGACGTTCTGGGAAGAGATTTTGCGAGGGCCTTCTTTTCCATCGCCCTCATAATCCAATACCGCATCCAAGAAGTCATTTGTCGTTCTCATCTCTCCCCTTTGCTTTCGCTCCTCCAACCTCTCTTTTACAAAACCTTCAGCAATCTTCATGGCTCGACCCATGTCCTTTGCCATGCTTGCCTTGATCCCCTGCGGGTCCAACCATTTCAACCACGGCAGGAAGTCGGCTACGTTGGGCTTGCCAGCCCATTCCATGAACCGGTTCATGGCATCAAAGAACTCAGGCCCGTCCTTCGATTTTGGGTCCAACAGATCCCGCGAGAGCACCATACTACCCACCACATTAAATGCCATGAGAAAGAGGAAGTGGGATAAGTCGATTCCTTGCTCTTCATAAAAATTAGAAATTTTTAACGATTAATTATAATTAGAGAATATATAGCAGAACGTAATGAATTAGACATGAAAAAAAAAAAATTATTGCACCAAGTTTTGCAACTAGTTTAAGGAGGGATGGAGAAATCAACCTCCAAGCTGCAATTTTAAAGACAAAAGTTGGATTTTTCAAGCTCAAGTCGAACTTAATAAAGTTCTTGATAAGCTTGTTTTCAGATATTTTTCACTAACAAAACTAAATTAGCATCTGAACTCTTAAAAACTCCAACTTGGCTTCTACAAATAAAATAAAGTGGAAGGTTTACTTTTGCATTCTCTTGCATAATAATGGGGATATACTTGATCAATGCATCAGAAGATATATAAAACCCAACTACTTGATCATGCTCGAGTTTGACCCAATTCAATGGTAAAGCTACTCGAGCTTGGCATAATTCAACTGTAGAGCCACTGTAGTTCGACTCAAACTCGAGAAGAATGAAAGCAAGTTTGACTAAATAGCACTTTAAACACCAGTAGCTCTTGGGCAACTTGAATTATTTACACTGGTATCTATTTTATTGAATTTGTCAATTACAGCAACAAAACAAAGGGATAAAAGTACCAGCAGTCCCTAAACTTTTATGAAAAGTTCTAATTAGGTTCCTAAATTTATTGTGCAATTAGAACTTCTTCTTTGATTTAGTCCTTCCATTAAAGAAGTAGATATAAATGTTGACATGGCGGTTACGTCCTCATTGAAAACCAACATGGTGTCTTAAGTGAATTCTTAAAAAACCTAAAAAAAAGAATGACATAGAAAAATTGAATAACTAGGGTAGAGGTGAGTTGGGTCATGCAATATATTGAGGCAACGCTTGGGTTGGTGAATGTTTCTTTATTTTTATAATCTTTCTTACCCATCTTGGCACTAAGTAAAAAAGAATTCATGTCTCCCTAATTAGTTAGTCTAGTCAATACTAACATATGGTGGGGATGCAATATTCATCGTAACCAATGCATTAGCATATTTAAGAGGAGAGCAACTCAAATTAAAAGATGTATAATTTAAGAACTCAATAGTAGAAAAAAAGAAAAAAAAAAGAAGATTTTAGAACTTAATCGTACATTTTACAAAAAATAAACACTGCCGGTTCCTTTATCCGTAAAAAGCAGGCCCAATGTTTTCTTAGGTAGATCTAGTTGCAGGTTGCGTTCTTTACAGAAGTACGATTATTTTGACAGCGTGGATCGTTAACTCCTAATGGTGCAGAAGTCCCAACATATCTTAACCGTTGACTTTACCTATATTAATAACTGAGAAGAACTTGTGACCCTAGTGGGAATATTGTGTAGGGTATAGGCCTTCATCCTATTTTGATATTTTATAGGGAGTTTAAACGTTCCTTTCTCTCTCTCTGTTGCTTTTTTTTTTCCCTTTGAAGAAGAAAACTATTATTTCGTTCATTCAAGGTTACACATGAAACGCAAACGTCCAAAGTAACACGAAGCACGTAAGAAATAACCTGTTGTTACTTGTTTAACCGCCATTTCTTCCTCTAAATACACGATCATGTTGTCGACGCACTTCTGCCTGAGATGGGCTGTCTCGTTGACGCGCTTGGTCACGAGGAGCTCAGCAGAGCAGAGACGCCTGAGAACGCGCCAGTAGCTACCGTAACGACCTATAGCGAGCGAGCCTTGGTCATAACCGAGAGCTGTCAATGCATGGGGACACTTGCGGTCTGCGAACGCGGAGTCGTGGCCCTTGAAGAACTCTGCCGCGGCCTGAGCTGATTGAATCACCATGGTGTTCACGGAACCGAGCTTCAACCACGTCACAGGCCCGTGCTTGGCTCGGAAGTTGTGGAGGTTCTGGTGCGGCATGGTCCCGAGGTCGAGGATATTGCCGATCACGGGCCATGCGGGGGCTGAGGGGGAAGCTTGGTGCGCTTCCGGTTGAGAAGGAAAAATAGAAGTGCCGGGAGGAGGAGGCCGAGCCAAAAGAGCCAAGAAGGGCAGTACTCCATGGCTAAGCTTTGAGCTATTGCTCACCTTGCACTTATGCGATTATTGCGAGGAAAAAATGATATTAATATACACTCTTATCCTGTTCACAAGAAAGCAACCCAAAACAATAAAGAAAAAGCGGGAGATGCAATTATTTGCCGTCCACAATATAAAAAGGAGAAAACATTAATATATCTTTTGGATATGAATAGGAGTAAACGTGCCGGTCACGTAGAGTCTGATCCATCCATTTCATCGTATTAGGTTAGATTCGATTCTTATTTAATTGGAATAATTTCAGTTTGGTCAAACATCTTACACGAATTATGCAATCAAATCCGTAACTCTTAATTTGTGCATTTAAGTCCTACAACTTTACTTCAGTACCACAAAATTATGATGTCTTGTTTTTTCTTGGGTTTCACAGATTGGTTTATCAACTAATTTGTCCTATCAAAATTGGATAATTATGTATTCACTTTTGTTGAGAGTGTATAACATATGTCCAATATCTTTACCCTAGGAGATTGCTAAGAAGGACCCCAAGTCTAAGCCTATTAATATATCTAATTGGACCTATCTTCACTCAAAAGTTTAAAGCAATGAGTTATTGGCCAACTAGATATATTAATTACTTTACACAACATCAATTCTCCACTGTGGGACTTCCCTAATGCAACTTACATATGTATCTCAACAATCTTCCCATCATGTATGAGCTCAATGTTAAGTATGTTCCCCCTTAATTCATGTATCTTTCTATATTAACTTATATCGACTTAAATCTCCAACATTCACCTTCATCCATGTTCTTTTTCGTCGGACCATACCATGAAAACTGCCATTGGATTGTGTTGCAACACCACAACACACATTGCCCGGAAAACTGTGTTAGCCACTAGATTCCTACTTACATATGTATCTCAACAATATCCCCATCAAGTGTGAGCTCAATGTTAAGTTTGTTCCTCGTTAATTCAAGTATCTTTCTACATTAACTTATCTCAACTTGAATCTCCAACATTCACCAACATCTGTATTCTTTTTCATTGGACTGAACCATGAAAACTACCATTGGATTGCATTGCAACACCACAACACACAATGCCCGGAAACTGTGTTAGTCACTAGATTCCTACTTACATATGTATCTCAACAATCTCCCCATCACGTGTGAGCTCAATGTTAGGTCTATTCCCCCTTAATTCAAGTATCTTTCTACATTAACTTATCTCAACTTGAATCTCCAACATTCACCTTTATCCATGTTCTTTTTCATTGGACCAAACCATGAAAACTACCATTGGATTGTGTTGCAACACAACAACACACATTGCCCGGAAATTGTGTTAGTCACTAGATTCCTTTCTTTGAGATAACTCACATGTATATCTCAACAATCTCCCCATCACATATGAGCTCATTGTTAGGTTTGTTCCCCTTAACTTAGGTATCTTTTTATATTTAACTAATCTTAACTTGAACACACACTGCCTAGAAACTGTGTTGGTCACTTTCTTGAGATATCTAGAACAGATTGGGGGCCGCCAATATACTATACGCTCTAACACCAATGTTTGGTAGTCTTGCGCTTCTCTCGCCTCAAATGTTTACTCAAAGGATGAGACTTTCTCTCATATTTATAAACTAACCACTAGACAATTCCATAATCAATGTGGGATAACTCCAACAACTTTTGCCATAGTAAGATGGCTTGTCTTTTTCAAAAACATCATATATATATAAGTCCAATCATCAATTTGATTGAAATTTCCAATCTTCACTATTTAAAGGACCTTTTGATGCTGACACCTGAATTTCACTCATGAATTTATCATACATTTGCATCTCATAAATTTGACCCATGATAAAAACAAAACATCAGTTTGTACAACATTGCATTCATTTGTCTCGTGGCATTCCTTTTGCACATATAAACTAGAGGCATGATCTTTCATTAATAGTTAGGCTTCAGTTCACATAGGTCATCCGTGCATATGATGAATATTAGGAATCTCCTATACTCTTTGACTAGGGACAATGTAGTACAAGAACCTCGGGCTCCACGGCAAAAACTATGATCACTCCAAAGAGCTATAACAGCACCAATTCACACTTGGACTCAATGTTCTTCCTAGTAATTTATACCCAACTTCTCTTGATTGATTGAAGACCCAAACAAGCTCAAAACAATTGCAAGATAAGTATCATGACGATTTTGAGAAAAAAAAAAAAGTATCACGACGAGTGTCTTTACATCTATTTTCAAAAAATATATGGCTCACGTGTTAGTTCCAAGAATAGTTCCTAAATTTGCATTTTTTCAAGGAATGTTGGATGATCTTGCACCATGATGCCTGGACAAAAAGACAATGTTGTCAAGCCTTCAAAACTGAACTTTTCAATATCCGTTTGGTCTAAAAATTTTACACAAGCTTCGTCCACTTGTTGACTAACTCCCCTCAACATTTTAGTGCAATCGGATGAATGAGGAGTGTGTATTCATTGTTTCCATGTGATTGCTCGGTCAACTCGTCTCTAATCCAACAAGCTCACTTTTCCTTCTTTAATTTAGTTGCCACTCTCTAATTGCCAATTGTCATGACCTTCTTAGAGGTGGATCACTAAGAGAAAGTTAATGGATTACCATGCAAGTACGAATGGTTACTCATTAAAAAGATAGTACCATTGTCTAATGTGGGCTCTCTCAAACCCCCAACAATCACAACTTTGGGGTTTTAATTAAATTATTTAGACATCCAATTCAATTCATTTAAGAATTGCCATTAGTCTACTATGGTTGATTAAAAATCCGAGTCAAATGTGAGAGAACACTTTACTTTTGTGAACTAGAGATTTCATGGATAGGGGACTTGATTATGCTAGATAAACCTATCTCCCTTTGGCACCTTCGCTTTATTTCACAAAATGTTTTGCAAGTAGCCTTGATTGATTTGGTCTTAAACCACTAACATGCGATGGATGATCATACAGGTATGGAAACAAGAAAGTAACACTCTATCAGAATGATAAATAAAATGCTTGAGCAGATAGAAAAACCTTGATGGGAATGATCTCTTCTTTTTTGTTTTTTCTTGTTCGTTTTCTCTTTAACGTTAATCACCTTTTTGCACTCTTGAAATCCAATTTAGAGCTTGCATAACTTCATATTTTTCGTTACCGGCTGGGAATGAATATAGAAATTTCTCCAATTGTGCCCCCTACTTGGGCATGATCAAGAATTGGGATAACTACACTAATGGTGCCATAAGTTGTGTACAGTGCTCACTTTGGTGCCAAAAGTTTCCGTTGGAAACTTCTGGGTGGCTAAGACGCCAAGATGCTGCTCGTGGGCTTGGAAGAGGATCCTTCACCTGAGATCCGAATTCCGCCTCAACTTCCTCTGGAAAATTGGAGATGGCCAGGGGACATCCCTTTGGTATGACCATTGGCATCAGAGAGGTCCGCTGGATCTTATTTGTTCAGAGCATACTATCTCTAATTCGGGGTTACCTGGGTACGCAGTGGTTGCAGACCTATTTTCTCCGGCAGGTCAGGCCTTCAGATCATTGATAGATTCCTGGAACCAGCCCATTCCGATTCTCTCAGAGGTCCCGGATAAATTTTTGTGGAAGGATAATCCTTCTGGTGTATTCTCGATCGCCTCAGCTTGGCATATCTTAAGAAGAAAGAAGGACAAGGTTCTATGGTCATCCTTCATATGGAACAAAGCCATTTCTCCGAGATACCAATTTAATCTCTGGTTGATTACTAAAAATCGACTTCCTACACAAGCTTTTCTTATGTCTTGTGGGAGAATTGGGAATGAAGTTTGTGCCTTTTGCAAGCTCACTCCAGACTCTATCAATCACCTTTTCTTTGATTGCTGCATCACGGCTACCATAGCTTACTTTTGGGCGGCCAAGTGCAACCTCCCGTGGAGAAATGGGACTTGGACAGAAAATCTTCAATGGGCGATGAGATTCCTCTCAGGTAAGGATTTCTATCATGCCATTGGTCGTTTTTCTTTTGGAGCTCTGTGCCATCTTATTTGGAAGTATAGAAACGACATCCTCTTTAGAGAGCATCCAGTTGTGGTTGCGACTATCAAGAAACATCTTATTAAAGTTGTTAAAGATAAAGCCTTAACCTTCAAAAGTGTGGAAGATTGCTCGAGAAATAGGAGATTACAAAGGAATTGGGGCCTTGACCCGTCTATCTTCAACTCTCCTATGCTGCCCGCTTAAACCGCATTTCGTTACATTTGCGGGTTGTTTTTTCTTGGCCCTGCGTGGCTTTTTGGTTAGTTTGTCTTTTAGTTAGTTGCCTCGGCCCTGCGTGGCTGTTCCTTGGGCTCTCTGTTTTGCCCTTGCTTGAGTTAACCGTATAGCGGTGTTTTGAGTCTGGCGCCCTTTCACTCGATAAGACGCTTTTGTCTTGTTGAGTGCAAGTTTTGTGGTGCCGGATCTTGTATATTTGTTGGTTCAAGCTCAATATATATCATTACCTTTTACCAAAAAAAAAAAAAAAGTTTCCGTTGGATCACTTAAGTGCCAAAAAATTTGAAAAACACTCACTTTTGTGCCAACTCCGACGAAATTGGCCGGAAATTCGACCTAGCCTTTTTTTATTAATTTTTGACGCTGACGTGGCTCGTCGGAGAGTTGAGTCAGCATCCAAACACCAAAACGACGCTGTTTGGTGTCTCCCCCAATTCAAAACCCTAATCTTCGGCCGTCGCCATCCTCGACGGTCCTTGCACTTGGCGGCCACGGCTTTGACCCCGACCTCGACCCCAACCCCGACGATGGCCACTCAACGGCAGTGGCTCCAACCTCGACGCTGACCCTGACCTCGACGATGGCCACTCGGCGGCTGTAGCTCCAACCCCGACCTTGACCCCGATCGCGACGATGGCCACTCGACGGCCGTAGCTTCGACCCCGACCTCGACCCCGACCTCGATGATGGCCACTCGGCCACCGTAGCTTCGACCCCAACTCCGACCCTAACCCCAATGACGGCCACGGCTTCGATCCCATCGAAACCCTAATTTCTTCCCCATGCGAGCTAAACGGCGTCGTTTCCATGAAGCCATCCACGTAGGACGGCAAAACAACGTCGTTTTCTTAAGGAAGATCGAAAACGACGTCATTTAAAGGCTTATCGATTTATTTTTTTAAATCATTTTGGCCGGAATCTTTCGCCGAAGGCCGGAATCTTTCACCGGTGGCACCAAAGTGAGCGTTTTTCCTCCGATTTGGCACTTAAGTGATCCGACGGAAACTTTTGGCACCAAAATGAGTGCCGTACACAACTTATGGCACCATTAGTGTACTTATCCCATCAAGAATTTGAGGAACCTTCAAGGACTTCCAAGTCAATGCAAAAACCCATTTTCCAGTTTGCTTTTTCAGAGAATGATGTAAGCGAGACAAGATAGGTTTGTTTCTCTGCATCTTCATAATTGTTTCCCTTTGACCTTCATTTTTCTCCCTTTGTGGTGTGGCTATTGACGGGATAGTTTCAAATTCACTTTCTTTTATCTTAAGTTAATAATGAATATCTGTAGCGTTCAGGGCAAATGAACTAGAATGCCCCCCCCCCCCGGGTTATTGCGATATATGTACTCTTCGCAAGTGATTTGTCAAATGAGATGTGCCACAGTTGTGTTAGGGCTGTGCTTGGAATGCGGTTGCCTTGTGTCCTCCCAGGATTGTCCATTAGGTCCAATGATTGGACTTTCAGTGCTCGGAGTAGATTCCCCCAGTGAGACTCGTTCTTCGTTTACATGTTTCCCGCGAGTAAATATCTCAAATGGGAATACCTGCAATTTGCAGCAAAAAAGGCTTCTCTTTCTTCTCAAAAAAAGATATCCCTTTCATGAAAAGGAGTGACATGCATAAAATGTCTAAATACTAGGAGTTTACAAAATGTGCAAGTGTTGTTATTGCAATGTTTGGGAAGAGATTATTCACAAAATGTATGGGAAGATATTATTAATTTATTTAGAGAATAGGAAAAGCTAAAGAGAGAAATAAACTATATAGAAGCATTTTACTCATAGGAAGCAAATAAATCTGAGAGGTTAGCAAGGAGAGTGAACTTCCGTAATCAAATTGCAATGTTTTAGTAAAATAATAGTACTAATGTCTTGTGACAATATGAAGAATAGTTTCAAACTGAGAGGTCGATCTTGTTACCTACGCATAGAAAACTTTCTATATTCACTAAAAGAGTAGCTATGCGTGATGCATGAGCGCATATTGTGTGTGATGCACACGCGCGAGTCTAGTTACTAACTAATCGCACGTCACAGTGCCCGAATTAATGCTAGCTAATATTCACTGGTTTTATAACCTAAGTTGTGATTCCAAACTTGTCATACCCAAAATTCATCCCAAGAATTTAGATAATGATTCCCTATTATTTGGAAAAATAAAAATAAAGAACGAATCCTTCCACGAACAGCAGTAAGCGTATATATTGACTGAGCAAATTATTTCATTGAATGATAATTATAACAACATCCATCGTATCATGAAGTAACCAAAAACTAGAGACGCATTAACCCTCTTCAGATCGCTCTCCACGTGTATCAAGAGTAAAAGTTGAGAATTAACGCAACGTATAAAAATTTTGGAGAATAGTTTTCGGAACAGTTTCCAAATAAACCTGAAGAAAAAAATAGATGAAAATGGCCATATTCTTACTAAAAGATTGATATGTGGGGAAAGTGATTTCATTAGAAAATGATGCACCAATAATTATACCCATTTTAAATAGATTCAATTATGATTTTTTACAATTGATCGGTATTGCATATAGCACGTGGTTAGGACATTCCAAGGAGGCGGCTATTTTTATGGAAAAAGAGTGAACGTAGGCAACCTAGTCCAATCCTTCTAATTTATTACTCTTAATTTATTATTATTATTGTTAATTTAATCTTATAAATAAACATGGATTTCAATTCAACGCCAGCCTTTTCATTGCCTTTGCAACTTGCAAGCGTGTTAAACGAGTAAACTCTAGAAGCACGAAATATCTTAGACAAACCAAATCAGTGGGTCCTATATGCATTATTGACATAGGTTTGCGTGGATGATAAGAATCCTACCTTCAACAACTCAACTCCATCGAAGAAGTTAAAAATTAGGTCACATAAACTTGTTATACATACCTGATGTGACGACCTAGATCCGGAGCAGTACGGAGGGATGGATTGAGATCGCATTGGCAATACACGGGTGAGGCCAAGGACATGTCTTCCGTCTCACATCGCTTAGAGGGGAGTTATGGGCTAGTTTATAAAGGCTAGGGTCCCTTTAATCTGTATAACGCGTTTTAAAGCCATAAGGACTCAATGTCCAAAGCGGACAATATTATACAATGAGGCTCGGGTCATTACACCTAAAATCTCTGACCTTGGAATGACTTGACTAATATATTATGAGAGAGAGGGTCGTTACGCCCGAAATCTTTGGCCTTGGAATGACTTGACTAATATATTATGAGAGAGAGAGAGAGAGAGAGAGAGATGGCATCTGTCATCATCAACACTGCTGGAGATATGGCTCCACAAGCACTAGAAAAAGTTGGAAATTTATAGGGCATCAACCATGAGATCGGGGCGCTCAGGGACACATGTATAACAAGTATATGTGACCTAATTTTGGCTTGAGCAACTGAAGGATGCTTTTTATGATGCACATGGCGTATTTGATGAATTCAATTTAGAAGCTCTTGTGACAAGAACTAAGGGGAGCACAGTGTGTTGTAATTATTATTGTAATCATAGGTTTTAATGGTTCAACGTTATTGAAACGTCTCTTCAATTCACGCCTTTTTCAATTCACATGCAACTGTTATGTCTCTTTGGATCATGCCCTAATTGTCGCAATTATGGGTTAATGGCTCTTTGTTCTCCTGTAGTTTCTGACTTAATAATGTTGTTATTAAGGGTTAATGGCTCAACTAATGTGAGCATAATCGGTGTGACTCTTGAGTTCATGTCCTTTAAGTTTTCTACAACTAGTTCCCTTGTCTATAAATAGGTGTGTCTTCTTAATTCAAAATAACAGCAAAAACTCCTCAAAGTATTCCTCTAGTTTCTTGGTAGTTTCTTTAAGTGTGCTGATTTAAAGAAGTGTTTGATAAAATATTGTTCATATAGTGCTTATACAAACGGGTTTGAGGTATTGTATTTTGAAAGGCATAGTTCGCGAAATTAATTGGCGCCATTGACATGAACTAATCGCTTTAAGGAGATTTGATTAGCCGTACCTCACCTCTTGTTTATTTTGATATTGCTTTCTCGGAATTATTATTATTTTCCCCAATACGTATTAATGTTTCCCACAATCTTAAGGCGATTATCTTTTATTGTTTGTTAGGTTTATCAAAAAATCGAGATGAGTAATAACAATCAAGTACCTAATGATGTTGGAATGTTTGTTAGGTTTATGGAGAGATGGTTTAACAAACTTTGCCTAATCTGGTGATACCTTCTCCAATAACACCAAATGAGAAACCATGTGAGTTAACTAGTGTGGGCTTTAAGCAGCGGTAATAGAAGATGTTCTTTTATTGACCACATTGAATTTAGTCAAGTACCCATTGGAGGTGTACACAATAATTAGTCCAGATGAGCAAAATGTCACGACGCTTAGGAAGCCAGAGCCTTGGAAGCACAAGGATTTTCTATGTTGAAACTATATCCTTTAACTATCTAGCAAATTCCTTATATCATGTTTATTGTAACATTGAAACTACTAGACAATTATAGGAGTCTTTAGAAAAAAAAATACAAAATTCAGAAATTTATAGTAGTCAAATTCTTGGACTCGAGATGGTGGATTCTAAATTTGTCATGAACTAGGTCCATGAAGTGCAAGTGATTTTGAACGTCTTTGTTGAAGAAATGTTCTTAGTGAATCATTCCAAATGGTGTTTATTATTGAGCTAAGTCTAGGCTTGCAAATGATTTAAGATGATGGACAAAAATGGAACCGTGGTTTTTAACTGATTTTCTTTGTTTAAGTCAATTATATTTGTTGATGCATTCATTTTACGTGTAGTCGATCGGTCCTAACAAGAATTTAATTAAGTAGCCGCCACGGAAAAGTAAAAGGTGAACTTACTAAAGTAAATTATTGGTCAGAAGTTCAAAGTGGTATCCGAGAGGTGTCCAAATATATCCTTTTGGATTATATACGGATGGATCATGATAATGAATCAAGCCTTCTTCAGCAAATTTGCAATCTTGTGTTTATTTTAGAATAATTGGCAATAGTGACAAAACATGTGAACCAACACCAATCGTGTTTATGTGGGTCCTACTGAAGAGTCAACGTGATTAATTGTCCATATGGATTTGACAAGATCCGAAAAGATCATGCGGTATCTTTTACATTGCTCTCTTTCATCGTACAATATTCTGAAATTTGGCTGGTCGAGTAGCTCCACCATCACCCGCCGGAAACCGCTCCTAGCATATGATTCGGGAATCTGTCGTACAGTCTTGCGTCTAGTGAATGAACACCGACCGGGTTTATGTGAGTCCTACTACAGAGTCCCACGTGATCAATTGACCATATGGATTTGACAAGATCCGAAAAGATCATACGGTATCTTCCTGTTACTTTACTTTTCTATCGCTCTCTTTCATCGTACAATATTCTGAAATTTGGCTGGTTGAGTAGCTCCACCGTCACCCACTGGAAACCGCTCATGGTATATGATTCAGGAATCTAATGTTAAGTCTTGTGTCTTGTGAATCTGGTTTATTGCAAATGTCTATTTTGTGGATTCTAAGGGTGCGAATGATAATCATTCTAATCAAAAATTGATTTTTGATAATAACACAAAATTTTTACTCTAAAAATAAAAATTCGTTTAATAATGACATAAGTTTTTTTTTCATTTTAGACCGGGGCAATTGGTGGACGGTAGTGATGGCCGACGACCGGTGATGTCACGCCCCGAACCTCGAGCGCGCCAACATCCCACCATGGTCATGAAAATGCGATATTCCCAGGTAATGTCGCCGACCCCATTCATTTATTATTGCGCAAGCGGAACGTATTATAAAACCCCTGACAATGAAATACGAGATAGAAAAGCAGGAAGCAAAACCACAACATAACACTTTCATAATTCAACAGAATTACAAACAGAAGCCTACAGCCAAAAGTCTACAAAAGACCGGCACTTAAAAAGGAACTGTCCTACGACCTACAAGTCGGACACATTCTCCAATTCTTATGACTTTACCTCTGCAACTCTTCAAAGCCAACCAAAGCTATCTGGTCGCTCCGTCCATCAGGGACCTGAAATTTTAATCCCACAACCGGGATGAGACGATGTCTCAACAAGTTCAACCCCCTAAACTCCTATTAGAAAGAAAATATGCCCGGGTGGCCTAGTCATATCACACAGAGAACTTACCTCACCTCAATTTCCTTCCTGCAGGTTAGCACAATTAAAATCACTCAATCACCGATAGTAATAAGAACTTGAACAACCGAAACGCATTCACTTTCATATAACCAACAACCACGGGGGTTCTAATTATAAGACTAAATCGTTATGACACGTCCCATTTCATGCCACACAATTCCGTCCCATAATCGGACACATCAATAACACTCAACATGCATTCCAATTGTTATTCATTGCCACACAAGGGCATAGCCTATTTGCTGTTCGGCTATCTACTGGCATATAACCAAGCATCGCCTCCCCACCTTGGAGCGCAGCTTCGTCAGTACATCGACGGCGTTCCCGAAAGAGCATGGGCCCATAATCAACCGTGACCAGCAACCACTGCGTGGACATCCCATATAGGGGCAAGTCCGGCTCAACATCCTAGGACGATTCCTCTTAGTTATCACACGGTCAAAGCATACTTGGCCCCAGGACACTTTATATTTCACTCAATGCTTCCATTTAAAACAGTGATCCCAGCCATTTTTCTTCATATAAAAAAATATTCCAGAAATTACTCACGTGTGGGGACACGCTTATTTCGAATCAAAAAGCCAATATCTCACTTTTTCAAACCCCACTATTTAATATAACCATTAAAATCCAATTTTTGCATCAAAACCCAACACTTGGATTTTTATGAATAAAATCCATATTTATCACAATCAACACTCAATTTGCCACGCCCATTCATCAAATTCAAATTCTAAATGCACAGCAGCAATCAGCACGAAATTCTGAGAAAATAAGATTCCAAAATAATTTTTAGAATTTATTAAATAATTAAATTTATTCCGAAAATTAATTAAATAATAATATCCCTATCTTTCATGATCCACACTCATTTCATAATATCCAATTATCAATTTCAAAATCCAACTATACAGCAACAACCAACACGAAATTCAAAGAATTTAGGGTCCCGACAAAATTTTTGAAATTTAATAAATAATTAAATTTATTCCGAAAATAATTAAATAATAATATTTTAATAATTTCGAATAATAATATATTATTAAATTATTTAATGATTTCGGAATATTTAAATAAATCAAAAGTAAATTCCTTTATGTCAAATCAAGGCTTATTTTAAATAAACCTACTTACCCTTAATTAAGCACACTTTAAATTAAACCACCACCTTAATTAAATCTACTCTTAATTAACCTAAACTAACAACCTAATAATACTTAACATAAACTAAACCTCCCTAAGCATAATTAACCCTCTAAGCGAGATTTAGTGAGTTAAACTCACTGGATTAGCAAGCCGAGCGAACCAAAACGATGAAGACGACGCAAGGATCGACTTTCCTTAAGGCGGGCCGAGCATCCGGGCTCGGGAAGGTGGCCAAAACGGGCCACGAGCGGGCTGCAATACCCATTTTTCTCCTCTCTGCTCACTAGCTGGTTGGGGGCGGATTCGGCGCCGGTTGAGGCACACAAGGGCCGAGATGGGCTGAGGGACTTCCGGCGGGCTAAGGCGAGGGTGTACGGCGGTTCACGGTGGCAGAGACAAGCTCCGGCAGCTCCTGGAATGCACAAATAAGGATAGACGGAGGTGGCTGGGCGTCGGCCAAGCGCGGGCAAGCGCGGGCGGACTAGTAGCGACGGCGACGCACGGCAGCGTCGAGCGAGCGGCGAATAGGGACCGGCGGAGGTGTGCGACGGCTCCGGGCGACGTGCGGCTCTTCCTCTGCAAATTTTTGGGCGTCAAACCGAAAGAAGAGGGAGGAGAGAGCTGCTCGATGGACAGAGAGGAAAAAGGAAAGGAGAGGGGGCTCGGCCAACGGCGGTCCGGCACGACGATGAGGTGGCGAGCTCCGGCGATGGGCGGCGGTGTTGAGCGACCGAGCGAGCGGCGAAGAGGCATGCAGCTGCTGGTTCTGTTCAGAGCTTTCTCTCTCCTCCAAAATCCAAGAAGAAAATCCAAATGAAGAAGATAATGGGGATGGGTGAGAGGGAAAAACCCCACTTTATGAGGGCTAATGGGCTCTTGCCACTTGTCAACACCCCATTCGCTTGGCTTCAATCAGCATGACATCACCCGCATGATGTCATCTTCCACTATCTCCTCTCCCACAACATTCTTCAATAGGTGCAATATCATTTCCTCGGGGTCCAAATCCTTGTACATCTAATTTCTTCAATTCTCATCAATTCTATTCCAATTAAGTCCAAATTAAAGTTCATAAAATTAATCCATGTTCCTCATAAGATATGTGACACCCCAAGACTTCCAGTTTCTTAATCCAATCACAATTTCGCGGTTAATTTCACTCTGGCACGATACTAGCGCGGCCCAACCTATCGGGTAGCCTTTAGAAATTTTCATGCATTTGACCTGTGGTTGATCATCTCAAGCCATAATGTACATCTTTGAAACATTGGCGACTTTCGGTTGTCGGGGTAATCTTAAGATTTCAAATACGGACACAGGGTGCCCAATCGACAGAAAAGTTGGTTTAGTAACGATCGACAAGAATTGTGCGATTTGGTGGAATCACCCACACTTGATCACATGCCTCTGCTGAGTTGACCTATCTCCGATCTCTAATCGATTTTTAATTGTGCCGTACTAACCATTGCATATTAGCTCGGTCGAAAGGTCGCTTCCTGATCAAATTCTCGAATCTGATGCATTAGAAACTCTTAACGGCTTCACCCGATAGACTAGTTTTCACATTAGTGGCCGACTCAAGGAAAAGAACTATATGCGTGCCAACGAAATGCCCATCTCAATTTATTGAAATAGGATCGGAAAATCAGGATGTCACAGGTGAGGCCGGTGAGGCCGGCGACTGGCGTGTGGTGAGCAGTGGCCGGCAATTAGTGGGCGGTAGGTGACGATGGCCATGATGGCGGTCGATGATCGACGAATGACGGATAGCAGATTGCGGACAATAGTGGCAACAGTTGGCGATGGGCGAACGAACGGCAGTGGTTAAGGCAACGGTCAGCGATCGGTGGACGGACGGTGGCGGCAAAGGCAACGGTAGGCAATCGATGGACGAATGACAACAGTGATGGGCGACCGACCGACCGACAATGGCGGCTGGAATAGAAAAATTGTTTCTAGAACAGGAATTGTAGTTTGTCATGCACTCCTTGTTGGTAATTTGTTTATGAAACAAATGAAAATGTGCATTGTCCCATATCAAAAAAATGTGAGTACGCACATAGACGAGATTTGGCATTAATCGACGATTATTATTTTTATTTATTGAAAATTCTGATTTATTTCCATAAAAATTAACTATAAATCTTGTTAAAATAGTGCGATTGTTCACGAAAAGTTATAATTTTTTTTTATTTTTTACTTATTTAATTTCAAATTTTTTATGTTTAACCTTTAAGACGTACTTGTCCATTTTGTAACATTTCCCGAAAGGTTGCTTTTGTTCTTTTTTGCAACATTTTAAAGAGTTGCCTATATTCAAAAGACAAAGATAAAGTTTTGAGATCAAACACAAATCTTTTTCCATTTTTTCATTTTCTTTCGAAAGAAACTACAATCATTGTTTCTAATTATTTCCATGAGAGATTCTGAGAAGTATTAAAATTATTATCTAGTATTCTCATTTGAGACTTTATTATATCCTTAAGGAAATTTGCCGGTAACCATTAGGAACTTTGGAGGGCGAATAAATCCTTAAAGAAAGTAATATCACGCCTCAAAGTCCGATTTGATTACTCTAAAGATTCGACATCATTATTTTACCCAATTCGAAACCATATTTTCCAAATAATTTTAAGGATTTATTTGTGAAACAATGGAGTCGAAGGGAAGGAATTGATGGTAGAAAATGAGAGAGTCTAATCTACGCCACTACCAAGAACCAGGTTGCTATGAATCCCGCCGACACCATCTTTGATGCGAAGCGATTGATCGGTAGGAGAATCACCGACCCTTTGGTCTAGAGTAATAGGAGGCATTGGTCGTTCAAGGTCATTACTAGTCCCAGCCACGAGCCCGTGATTGTCATCAATTTCAAGGGAGAAGAGAAGCAGTTTGCTGTGTAGGAAATATCATCCATGGTCCTCACGGAGACACTTGTTTCCAAGTCGAACACTTTGCTTTCCAAGTGCTCCACTCCACAATTCTCCACCGGATCACTTATCTGCACCTTCGAATCGACGCGCTCTCCCAAAGAATCAAGAACAAATGCTGACAAACTCTCAAATACGTGACTACCTCCCTGGCATTCAAATGCCATAAAAAGAATTCTCTAACCCTACAAGCGAATCCAAGGGACAAATTCGAATCCCCAAAAACCAGCAACTGGAGGATTGTCTACCTTCATGGCTGGTTTGTTCAATGTGATTATCACTGAGAACAGTTTCAAAGTGATGGATTTGTGTCTCCATCTTGAAGTTGTCCGAGTAATTATTTGGAGACGCCCCATGCCTAAACTGCAGCCGTGACTCTGGCATCAGATCACACCCACAACTGCTCTTTGTCAAACAGCCACGACACTTCACCATACCCACGCTATTGCTGCTGGGTCTCACCCCATGCCACTCCCTGTTTTTGGGTTTGCACCAGCAAGCTTTCATTGTTTTGCAGGTCCATGGACGGACTCAGCAACCTTCGACAAACCCCCTCAGTGCCTTGTCCGTTTTAGTCCAATTTCGTTGGTGCTGCTCCAGTTGTTCACCAACAACTTACTGCAATTACGGAAAATGGATTTCACACCTTCTCCGCAGTTTCTGATTGGATATCGCCAGTAACATGTGACAAATACTGGGCGTCGGACTGTGATTCACTATACTCAACCCATGGAGTGGCTTCAATGTTGACGATTGGATTCTCCATCTGTAACAATGCAGAGTTGACATGATCGCCATCAATGGATACAAGACAAAACTATGAATGAAGAGTCTTGGGTGGGTTTATCAATCAGCGAACTATTTATGGCGTTGAGAAGGTCCTTTCCCATTTGATAGAGCTAGTACCTTTCCGCTCTCTACAGGTATCGTCAATTTATAGATGAATTTGTTGCAAAAGAAAAAATGAAAATTTTTGTGGGTTGGATCAATAGGAATAAATGATCTGATAAGGCTATCTAGATAAAGATACAAAGTTTTTCCCTTTTCTGATATCATTTATTTTGATGCATCCATATTTATCTTGATTAGAGGCGAACAAACTGGACTTTGACATTGGCAACTAGAAAGAGTTTGTGGCATGTGTTGAACCATCATTTAGGTTGGTTATGTTAGAGCAAACTCTATGATTTATGTCCAATGTTCAGTGAAGGGTATTCCTTGTTTGGTTCTAATGTATTTCATTTGCTGTCCTTGCTCCTCATAGAATTGATTCTAAGGAATAGTATAAATGAGCCAAGAGAGTAGGATTGCATTGGTCTTCTATTTTGATATTTGTATTTCATTGAGCATGAAAATTTGAGGATGCATAGTTTTGATTGGATGCCTCATGAAATATTCTTGTGGTGGGGTATCCGAAGGGGACTTTAAGTCATTGAGACTAAGAAGTATTTAACTTTCATTTTTTAAATGAAAGATTTGGATGAAGTAAGTACTATCTTAGGTATTAAATAGTGGGGGTTATTCTTTGAGTCAAAGTGATTACATAGAAAAGATGTTAAATAAATTCCAACATCTTGGCTTCAAAGAAATGTGTACTCCATTTGATTTTAGTATTAAAACAAATTATAATACCGGTAGAGCAATAGCACTATTTGAATATACGAGTACTATAAGGTCTTTAATGTATGTGATGCATTATACTAGACCCGATATTACTTATTCCGTATAAGTTGAGTACATATATTTGTAATCCAAGTATAGAACATCATAAAGTTATTACTCGAAAATTTGATTATTATTGAGAACTAAAATTTGGGATTGTTCTATAACAATTATCCAAGTATATAAGAAGGATATGCTAATATTAGTTAGATTACAAGTGTGAGAAATAAACGATCCATTACTAGATGGATTTTCACATTACATGAATGAGTTGTTTTTTGGACGAGCAAGAAACAAATGTACATAACTTACTCAATGATAGAATTTGAATTCATTGCTTTAGTGGCAACTGGGAAATAGGCCAAATGTATTAGGAATTTGTTGTTGAATATCAAATTATAGCCTAGTCCTATGTCTCATATTTCTATTCTTTGTGATAGTCAGACCACTTTAGCAAGAGCTTATAGTAGTATCTATAATGGTAAGTCTAGAGTATTAGTCTAAAACATGAGTATGTGAGACAATTGATTAAAGATGGTACCATAACAATTATCTACGTGAGGTCAAGTAATAATCTTACCGATCCTTTGACGAAGGTTTTACCAAGACACATGGTAATAATAACCTCACAAGAAATAGGGCTAAAACCCTTTAATTGAAATTACTAATAATGGAAACTCGACCTTAATCTAGAACATCGCTAGTTATAAGGTTTAATGGATAAGAACAAGTTATTGAATATGATTATTTGATACTGATGTAGCCATAATATGAGAAGTCAGTATCGTCTGTTACGTTTTATAGGTTGAATTGAATTCCTAATGAAGTATGGTACAAATTTGTAATGTGTTAATGGTAATAGAAGCATATTGTAAATACTTCACCTATATGAGCTTAGAAGTGGTGCCGTTTTTTATGAAAGTTAGGATTGTTTTCTAGAGAGCTCATGAAAGAGAATCAAGCACAATACCATAATAGTGTGGAGTAATATAGAACTTCTCGCTGAAACAAGAGGTTAGTGTATGTGTGGTATATACGGTTCTATTATATAAAAGTACAAGTTTAAAGTTGAGCTACTTGTCACTTCGATAGAGCTTTGAGATACTTGCACTAAATAAAGGTTTAACTTGAAAGAGACCTTTATGTGTATATATTAATCTCATGGAAATTTTGGTTTTATAAGTTACAATTATTTTTTATTTATTGTTTATTTAATTTCGAATTTTTTTATGTCTTTTTAAAGTAGCCTTTGAGACATACTTGTTCATTTCGCAACCTTTCTTGAAATGTTGCCTTTGTTCTTTTTTGCAACCTTTTGAAAAGTTGTCTATATTCAAAAGACAAAGATAAGTATGTTTGATTTGAGATCAAACAAAAATCTTCTTCCATTTTTTCGTTTTCTTTCGAAAGAAACTACAATCATTATTTCTAATCGTTTCCCATAAGAGACCTTGGAGAAATACTATAATTGTTATCTAATATTCTCATTTGAGACTTTGTTGTATCCTTGAAGAAATTTGCCGGTAATCATTAGCAACTTTGTGGGGCAAATAAATCTTTAAAGAAAGTGATATTACGCCTAAAAGTTCGACTTCATTACTCTAAAGATCTGATTTCATTATTATATCCAATCTGAAGCCATATTTTTCCAACACCCCTAAGTGTGAAGCCAAATTTAGAGTAATTTATTGATGGTCTAAAGGGCAGGTGAGCTACCCTGCTACATGCTCAAGTCATACAATTCAAACGAGACCCAAATGATAACATAAGAATTTGTAGTTTCCCTAAGATATTTGTGCCGTGATGACATTATTCTTAAGAAGTCTTCCTTGGACAGCTTTGTTAATCCTTGACACAATAACATCAGGGCTAATAACCTTAGGGTAACTATACCTCACACGCTACGTTTCTTAGGTATCGCTTTCAAAGGATGGAGCTTCCTTAGTGTTATTCCCACCTGCTCTTTCATGTCGAGGGTCTTTGGAGTTGAACCACCGCCTAGTTCCCAATCGAAATGGTAAAGCAGTGTTGCAAGACCAAGATGAAGCACCCTATGCGCCATTGAAAGTCCGACGCATATTCTTCTGCCTGATCCAAATGGAATTAGCCCAAACTTTTGACCCGTGTATTCAATTTTAGATCCCATGAACCTCTCTGGTTTGAATGCCAATGGGTCCTCCCAAGCATCGGGGTCTCTTCCAATGCTCCATGCATTCACGAAAACCTGGGTATCTTTGGGTATATCAAAACCCATGAATTTGGTTTCCTTTAGAGCATTTCGTGGGATAAGTAAAGGTATTGGGGGATGCAATCTTAGGGTTTCCTTCACCACGGCTTGCAAAAATGGCATCTTTTCCGTGTCATTTTCTTCGAGCTTTCTGTTCAACCCCACAACCTGGTCAATCTCATCTTTGGCCTTTTTCATTGACTCGGGTTGGCGGAGTAGCTCCGCCATCTCTCACTCGATGGTGCTACTTGTAGTCTCCGATCCGGCGAAAAACATTTCCTGCGCCATCAAGTAGACCCATTTAGTACAAAGATTAGGTCTTGGACACCACAAGCGTCCGAGTCTCGTCCTATAATTAAGAGATTCTCCTTGGCAGGAAAAAGTCACCCTCGAATCGTCAGCTCAATAGTAAAAATTATCATGCTTCACCTGATCAACAATCCTGATCAAACACAGCAGTTCCTATTCTTCGAATTGGCAGAAAATTGGCACACAAAGAAAGGAACAAGAACTTGAAGTTGACGAAATGAAACCACTAGTGACAACAGAAGTATTTATGAAAGAGATGGGGCAGGTGTTTGGTAAACAAAAGGAAATAAACAACTGGAATGGCAAGAAATAGGTTGCTGGGAAATAACTGAAAGAGATTTGCAAGAGAGCAAAATGGATTAACATAAGTAAAGCTTGTTCTTCTTATGTCTGCGTGTTTCCAGGGAGAATTATCAAAAAAGTCCTAAACCTATTACAATTATACCAATTTAGTCCTAAACTTTTTTCTGGGCCAACTTAGTCCTAAACCTTTTACAATTGTGCCAATTCAGTCCATCCGACCAAAATTGGCCAGCCGGCGTTGACGTGGACATCGGCCGGCCAGTGAACGATTTTTTAATAATTTTTTTTCGATTTTTTAATTTTTTTAATTTTTTAATTTTTTTTTAATTTTTAATGTCAAAATTTCTCGACTTGATTGACATTGACTTGACTAACCTGGTAATTTTATAATAACTAGTTGGAATGCTTGACGAAGACATAAGATTGATTTTAGTTTATTTTAATGAAAAGAAAAATCAATGCTTGGATGGCACCATGATTGATTTATTAAGTTAGCTACCAAAACTTCTCCGTAATGCGTGATGTGACCTTAGTTGTTTAGGGCGCATTTGGTAACGTTTCTGTTTAAAAATTGTTCTAGGGAACAGAAATAGAAAAAAGTGTTTCTGTTCCGGGGAACAATTTTTGACTAGAAAGATGTGTTTGGTAAATTTGTTACGAAAATAAAAAATGAAGAGAAACACGTTTAGTAAATTTTATTCTTTTTTTTCTTTCTTTTAATTTTTTAATTTTTTAATTTTAATTTTTAATTTTTTCCTTTATTTTTTATTTTTTTCTTCATTCGCCAGCGGCCTCGCCCAGCCACGACGAGGCTCACCGGCCCCCGGCGAGGCCGAGCCTCGCTGTGGTTGGGCGAGGCTCGGCCTTGCCGGTGCAAGGGAGGCTTGGCCTCGCCGGGGGCCGACGACGCTCTGGCAAGGTCGTCGACCCTCGACGGCGTCACCGGCCCTCGATGGCCGGTCGCCGGCCATGGCCGAGGCCGGCGACCGGCCAAAGAAAAAAGAAGAAGAAAAGAAGAAGAGAAGAGAGAGAAGAAGAAGTGTTTCTTCAAAATCGTTTCTAGAACAAGAAATAATTTTTTTTTGTTTCTCATTTCTGTTCTTTTTGTGTTCCAGGAACAAAAAAACAAAAAAAGAACAGAAATGCAACCAAACGCGTTTCTATTCTTTTTTTGTTCCCGGAAACAAAAAAACAAAAAATATGTTCATAAATATATTCCAAAAATAAAAACATGCACGCCCTTAAATGTCAGTTAAGTTTGTCATGCCACTTAATCAACCGAATTAGACCTAATGTCTCTAAGTGTGGTCATGTTAAACCTGGAAGAGAGGAGCAAACTCACCAAAATGATTATGTTGATGTTCTGGGAAGAGATTTTGCGAGGGCCTTCTTTTCCATCGCCCTCATAATCCAATACCGCATCCAAGAAGTCATTTGTCGTTCTCATCTCTCCCCTTAGCTTTCGCTCCTCCAACCTCTCTTTCACAAAGCCTTCGGCAATCTTCATGGCCCGACCCATGTCCTTCGCCATGCTTGCCTTGATCCCCTGCGGATCCAACCATTTCAACCATGGCAAGAAGTCGGCCACGTTGGGCTTGCCGGCCCATTCCATGAACAGGTTCATAGCATCGTAGAACTTGGGCCCATCTTTCGATTTTGGGTCCAATAGATCCCGTGAGAGCACCATGTTGCCCACCACATTAAACGCCATGAGAAAGAGGAAGTGAGATAAGTCAATTCCTTGCTCTTCATAAAAATAAAATTTCTTTATAATTAATTCTAATATGAGAATGTATAACCACACTTAACAAATTAGACATATGAAAAATAGATTGTACCAAGTTGTGCAACTAGTTAAAGGAAAGATGCAGTCAAATCAAGGGGAACCAATCTCTAAACTGCTCATAAGCTCCACTTGACTTATTGTGTATGCTTCAATGTCCAACACCAAAGTTTACCTCCGCAATTCAATGATAAAGCCACTCGAGCTTTACATAATTCAACAGTGATGGGAGAACGGTAATAATTCGAACAATATCAAATCAACGCAGCGGAATAAAATAATCTCCTCGTGTGTAAACCTAATAGGAATTGATATAGTATAGTAAAATAAATACCAAGCACGCGAACACAAGACGATTTTTTATGTGAAAAACCTCCTCGATGTGAGGAGATTAAAAAAAAAAACCAAGGGACCGGAGTCCACTTGAAAATCTTTACCATCAATAAAATTGTTCTTCTTTAGCAAATACTAGAGGTACATAGCAGTAAACACCTCAAGAACATGATTCTTGGCAATACACATGAACTTCACAAGAGATCAAGGATAAATCTGACCAAAAACGCAGGTTTTGATCAATTCACGAAAAACCTGATGTATGGAGCTTCAAACGAAAATCAAACCATTCAGATTTGATTAAATTGCGCCACGAACATGCTGACAAAATTTCAGCTCAATCGGACCACGAATCGACCTCCGACGCTAGCTTGATGTAAATTAGATATTGCCCCAAACCCCAGATTTTCTGCTTTCTCTTTTTCTCTTGTTACTATTTCCTTTTCTGCTACTACATCTTTATATAAATAGTGAGAAACCATATTTCATTATATAACTTATTATATGGGCTCAAGCCCTTTTTGAGCTTGCAACTCATTGGGCTTCCTCCACATAGGAGTGAACCCAGCTAACAAATCTCCCCCTCACGACAATGTGGAGGGATTCACCATCCCTGCTATCAAACGGCAATGTTCAAGCTTCTCTCTTGGTAGAGTCTTTGTCATCATATCGAAGCCATTATGATCCATATGAATTTTCTCAAGTTCCAACAACTTTTCATCTAGAACATCCCTTATCCAATGATATCTAACATCAATATGTTTCGATCTAGAATGAAAAGATGAATTCTTACCAAGATGAATTGCACTTTGATTATCACAAAATAGCACATACCTCTTTTGCTTGAACCCAAGTTCTTCTAAGAACTTCTTTATCCATAGCATCTCTTTACTAGCTTCGATCCAACACCAATAAATTCAGCTTCGGTTGTAGAAAGTGCAACACACTTTTGCAATCTTGACTTCCATGACACAGCTCCACCCGTAAAAGAAATCAAATAACCAAAAGTAGATTTACGAGTATCAATATCTCTTGCCAAGTCGGAATCTGTGTATCCAACTAACTCAAGTTTCCCGGTCCCGAAACTGAGTTTCAAATTTGAAGTTCCCCGAAGATACCTCATAATCCACTTCACTGCATTCCAATGCTCTCTACCTGGATTTGACAAATAGCGACTAACAATGCCAACTGCATGCGCCAAGTCTGGGCGTATACATACAATCGCATACATTAAGCTTCCTACAGCTGAAGCATATGGAATACTTTCCATATCTTTCTTCTCTTTATCAATCGTAGGACTTTGTATCATATTTAACTTAAAGTGGGCAACAAGAGGAGTACTAACCACTTTAGCCCTGTCCATGTAAAATTTCTGAAGTATCTTCTCAATATATTTCTCTTGCGACAAAAATAACTTCTTAGCATCTCTGTCTCGGGTAATTCTAATGCCAAGAATCTGCTTCGCCGAGCCCAAGTCTTTCATGGCAAAAGAATTGCTCAACTATTTCTTCAATAACTCAATTCTTGAAGCATTCCTACCAACAATCAGCATATCATCAACATAAAGCAAGAGAATAATAAAATCATCATCAGAAAATTTTTGGACAAACACACAGTTATCCGAGGAAGTCTTCTTATAGCCTTATTATGTCATAACGGACGCAAATTTCTTATACCACTGTCTCGGTGCTTATTTTAGGCCACAGAGACTTTTCTTCAATTTACACACATAGTCCTCTTTCCCTTTCATTTTGAAACCCTCAGGTTGTTCCATGTATATCTATTCCTCCAAGTCACTATGTAAGAAGACCGTTTTAACATCCATTTGCTCAATTTCTAAATCTAGGCTAGCTGCCAAGCCTAGTACCACACGGATAGAAGACATTTTCACTACCGGAGAAAATATATCATTAAAATCAATACCCTTTCTCTGACCGAATCCCTTAACAACCAATCTAGCTTTGAACCATGGTTGTGCAGTATGTTCATCTTGCTTCAACCTATATACCCAGTTGTTCTTCAAAGCTCTTTTACCTTTAGGTAACTTCATCAATTCAAAAGTATGATTATCATAAAGTGACTGCATCTCATCTCGCATAACATCGAACCAATTGCTTTTGTACTCATCTTCTATTGCTTTTGCATAACACTCTGGTTCACTTGCATCAGTCAATAATACATACTCATCTTCAGAATACCTGGTGGAAGGTCGTCGATCTCTAAAGGATCTCCGGAATGGAACATCCAGTGGAACATCTAATTGAGCCTTTGGTTCAGGAATAGTATTATCTATTTCAACATGTTCAGGAACATGTACGTTATTTGGAACATTGACTTCCTGCTGCTCTTCATCAACCTGTGTAGGAACATTTGTAAAAGGAACTGGATCTAAATCAACTAGATTATTGCTGAAATCATCTTCGATTTCTCAATATCCTCTATTGTTTGATCTTCCATAAACACAATGTCTCTGCTTCTTACAATTTTCTTTTCAAGTGGATCATAAAATTTGTAGCCAAACATATCATGTCCATAACCAATAAATATGCACTGTCGTGTTTTCACATCAAGTTTAGACCTCTCATCTTTGGGAACATGCACAAATGCTTTGCACTCAAATACACGCAAATAATCATAAGAGACTTCTTTACTTGTCCAAACTCTATTAGGAACATCAAACTCTAAAGGAACGCATGGAGTAAGATTTAATATATGCACAACTGTACTTAAAGCCTCACCCCAAAAGGATCCAGGTAGCTTTGATGTGAAAGTAAGCATCTTACCCTTTCAACCAATGTTCTGTTCATTCTCTCAGCTAAGCCATTTAACTGAGGCGTCTTGGGAGGTGTCTTTTAATGTCGAATACCTTGTTGTCTACAGTATTCATCAAAAGGTCCAATATATTCTCCCCCATTATCAGTTCTAATGCATTTCAATTTCTTTCCAGTCTGTCTCTCAACTGAAGCCTGAAATTGCTTAAAAGCATCTAACACTTGATTTTTAGTTTTCAAGGTATAAATTCAAATTTTCCTTGAAAAATCATCTATGAAGGTAACAAAATAAAGAGAGCCACCAAGTGATTTTGTTTTCATAGGACTACAAACATCAGAATGCACTAAATCCATTATACCTGACTTTCTTGAAAAAAGGGAGCTTTTAAATGCAACTCTGTTATGTTTTCCTGCTAAACAGTGAGCACACTTCTTTAGCGCTGAACTTTTCAATCCTGAAAGGAGCTTCTTCTTGGCCAATATTGACAAACCCTTCTCACTGATGTGACTGAGCCTCTTATGCCATAACTCAGCTGCATCTTCGCTATCTACTGCATTAATTTTTTTTATGGACAACTTTGCCTGCATAATGTATAACGAAGAATATTTTTCACCTCTAGCCACAACAAGAGAACCTTTGGTGAGCTTCCATTGACCATTACTGAAGGTGTTGCAATACCCCTCATCATCCAACTTGCCTGTAGAAATCAAATTCAAGCGGATATCAGGTATATGTTTAACATTATTCAATACTAACCTTGTGTCATTGTTGGTTTCTAGGCACACATCACCGATGCCTACAGCTTGAGCTAGTCCATTGTTTCCCATCTTCACAGATCCGAAGTCACCTGATCTGTATGATGTAAAGAAATCCCTACGAGATGTAGCATGAACGGATGCACCACTATCAATTACCCAACTGGTCTCATGAGAAACAAAATTCACCACATCACCATCAAAAATAGTGAGAAAGTCTTCTTTAAGTGCAGCGACATGATTGTCATCACTGCCATCATCACTTTTCTTCTCTTTACCTTTCTCCTTTTGTTTCTCCCTTTTTAACTGGCGACAAAACCTCTGAATATGTCCCTTCTGATGACAATAATGGCACTCAATATTAGTAAATTTATTATACTTACCTCTGCTTTTGTCTCGACTTTTATCTCTATTTCTCGGACCTCGAGACTCACTTCTCCCCCTTTTCTCAACAACTAAGGCATCAGAATATGAAGAGGACGATCCCTGTGTCTTCCTTCTCATCTCTTCATTCAAAATACTACTCTTGGCTAAATCCATGGTAATTGTACCATCCGGGACAGAATTAGACAAAGATGTTTGGAACGTCTCCCATGAGTCTGGCAAAGTACCAAGCAACCATAGTACTTGTATCTCATCATCAAACTTGATTCCCATCGCAGCCAACTGATTTATAATTCCTTGAAAAGTATTTAAATGATCAGTCAAACGAGTACCATCATGATATCTCAGAGCCATCATCTGTTTTATCAAAAATAACTTATTATTCCCAGTCTTTCGAGCATACAACTGTTCGAGCTTATCCCATAAACTGCGTGCATGTGTTTCCTCAATAATATGGTTTAAAACATTATCATCTACCCATTGCCTGATATAACCACACACTTGACGATGAAATATAAACCATTCAGCGTTAGTTTTATTCTCTGGTTTCTCCTCAGCAAATACAGGCAAATAAAAATCTTTCACATATAAAAGATCTTCCATCTTCCCTTTCCAAATATGATAATTCGAACCATTCAATGTAACCATTCTACTTGTATTCGTTTCCATTGTTTAACACAAGGCAGAAAAATCAAGCAATAACCTGATGCTCTGATACCACTCTGATGGGAGAACGGTAATAATTCGAACAATATCGAATCAACGCAGCGGAATAAAATAATCTCCCCTCTTGTGTAAACCTAATAGGAATTGATATAGTAGAGTAAAATAAATACCAAGCACGCGAACACAAGACGATTTTTTACATGGAAAACCTCCTCGATGTGAGGAGATAAAAAAAACCACAGGACCGGAGTCCACTTGAAAATCTTCACTATCAATAAAATTGTTCTTCTCTAGCAAATACTAGAGGTAAATAGCAATAAACACCTCAAGAACATGATTTTTGGCAATACACATGAACTTCACAAGAGATCAAGGATAAATCTGACCAAAAACGCAGGTTTTGATCAATCCATGAAAAACCTGATATATGGAGCTTCAAACGAAAATCAAACCGTTCAGATTCGATTAAATTGCGCCACGAACGTGCTGACAAAATTTCAGCTCAATCGGACCACGAATCGACCTTCGACGCTAGCTTGATGTAAATCAGATATTGCCCCAAATCCCAAATTTTCTGCTTTCTCTTTTTCTCTTGTTACTATTTCCTTTTCTGCTGCTACATCTTTATATAGATAGTGAGAAACCATATTTCCTCATATAACTTATTATATGGGCTCAAGCCCTTTTTGAGCTTGCAACTCGTTGGGCTTCCTCCACATAGGAATGAACCCAGCTAACAAACAGTAGAGCCACTCTAGTTCGACTCGAACTCCCCAAAAAGAAAGCGAGTTCGACTAAAAAACAAATTAAATTCCAGTAGCTCTTTGGTAAATTGAGTTATTTACACTAGTATTTAATTTGTTGACTTTGTCAATTACAGCACAAAAAAAAAAAGGATAGAAGTATAGGTAATCCCTAAACTTTTACAAAAGGTTTAATTAGGTCCCTTTTTTTTTCGGTGGAATTAGATTTTCTAAATCATATACGTTCTTGTCTGGTTTGGTCTTTCCATTTAAAAGGAAACATAAATGTTGAAATGTCAATTAAGTCTAATTGAATGTCAACACGGTATCCTATATAAGTTTTTGAAAGGATTGTGAGAATAATAATCTATTATGAATTATAAATTCTTGAAAATGTGAGTTTCACAATAATTTGTAATTATTTATGATTTGATTTTTTGTGATTTAAAATTGACTAATATTCTTACTAAATATTAAATATTGTCACGCAATCATTTCTTTTTAAAAAAAACATAAAATATAATAACAAAAAAAATCATAAATAAGGAAATTAAAAAATAACATAAATATCAAAAAATCAAAAATAAGGAAATTTGCAAAAAAAGAAATGAAAAACAGAAGTGTCGCGAGTGAACTAAGGGGAGACTTTCGTGAATGGAGGCTATGCTGAATTAAGGATGGAGGCGACTCGTCGCTAAGGTGGCAACGGTGTGCTTGGACGGAAGGTGGCGTTCGCGAACGGCGAGCACCCAACGATCCATGTCGTGCCTCGAAACTGCCGCCCACCCTAGGCAGGCAGCCCTCCATTCACTTGCACATAATTATTAATTGGATATATATATTTATATATATATATATATATTTATATTTATATATATTATTTATTTATTTATTTATTTATTTATTTTTCTTACCCGTATCAGAACTATGTTTAGAAAAAAAAAATTCATTTCATGAAATAAATTAGCTTAGTTAGTGCCAACGTATAGTGCTGGTGCGACATTCCTCATAAATATTCCATCTACATATTTAAGAGGAGGGCCAACTCGAACTAAAAAATATATAGTTGAACATTTTGCGGAAGTGCGAGAAGTTAAATCTAGTTGTAGGTTGCTTTCTTGACTGAATACATTCTTTGATAGAATAGATCCTTTGCCCCTAACCAAACCATCGATTTTACCTATATTAATAGGGCTATGCTAAGAAGACGGTGTTGTCAAGTGACGGGCATACTAATCACATATTCCAAGTGTGGGAAATTTTGCAACCAAAGTATATAACTTTCAAAATCAATTGTTAAGATTGCCTCTTGTGATGTAAACCACAAAAATTAAGGCCATTAAAAGAAGAATAATAATATACAGAGTATAATTATTTAGCATAATAAGAAACCAAAGTTAACGCAAAACCAACCTTTCATATCAATTTTAGATTCTGTGCTTGTACCAAAATTAATTTGTAGAATGTCTTGAATGATTTTCAAAGGAAAATAAAATTTTTAATTGAATTTTAGAAGTAAAAAATTACATGAATCCAATGCTATGTTGATAACGACTTCAAATAAATAAGGGTAGTACACTTCAAGATGGCAAATGAAGAACCATCGCCTAAAAGGCAAGATAGAATGTTTTCTTAAATAAAAACTATGTATGTTTTGATTCCCCATCATCTCTTTGCTTTCATGTTGCTCACGTTCGAGTTATTGCTTCAGTAGCCGTAGTCACACCTAAACCAAGAACTAGTAGCACATAGTTTAAATTTGTGTAGACATCGATCATCATGAGAGAGTAGATAATTTCGTGTGAGTGACAAATTAGAGAAGGGATATGAAGATGTTATATTCTACCTATTACAATAATTTAGTAATAATACGAAATGAAACACAAACCTTAGAAATTCTAATTTGACAAATCTTAAACAAGCTTTGGTCTCCTACAGTTGTGTAGTCATGGGCTAAATGTATATTATGTTTATATGGTCTAACTTTTCTGATTTTACTCTATGAAAGTCATTTTTTGGCAATTGAATTTTGAAAATGTTATATTCTTGTTGCTAATATCCCACAATTGAGGTGGGCCGTCTCGTTGACACACAGGACGCAGAGTCAGCAATGACACCAAGTACCTAAGAAATAACCTTTTGTTGCTTGTTTGACTGCCATTTCTTCCTCTATATACATGATCATGCTGTCGACACACTTTTGCCTGAGGTGGGCCGTCTCGTTGATGCGCTTGTTCACGAGGAGCTCCGCGGAGCAGAGACGCCGGAGAGTGCGCCAGTAGTCACCATAACGACCAAGAGCGAGCGAGCCTTGGTCATAGCCAAGAGCAGTAAACGCCTGGGAAACCTTGCGGTCCGCGAACACGAGGTTATGGCCCTTGAATAACTCCATGGCCGCTTGAGCTGATTGGATCACCATGGTGTTCACGGAACCGAGCTTCAACCACACGACAGGCCCATGCTCGGCTCGGAGGTTGTGGAGGTTCTGGTGCGGCATGGTCCCGAGGTCGAGGATGTTGCCGATCACGGGCCATGCTGGGGGCTGAGGGGGAAGCTTGGTGCGCTTCCGACGGTTGAGAAGGAAAACTAGAAGTGCCGGGAGGAGGAGGCCGAGCCAAAAGAGCGAAGTAGAGCTGGACTCCATTGGTTAAGCTTTGAGCTATTTCTCACCGTACGCTTCTGCGATTATTGCACGGAAAACACGATATAAATAGACCCTCTTTATCCTGTTCACAATAAAGCAACCCAAAACAATAAATAAAAGGAAATACAGGAGAAAACGTTAATTTATCGTTTGGCAATGAAAAGGGGTAAACATGCTGGTCACGTTGATTCTTGTGATCCATCCATTTCATCGAAATAGGTAAAACTCGATTCGTACATCATCATAATAATTTCATTTTTGGTCCAAAAACTTACGTAAATTATGCAATCTATTATTCTAACTCTAAATTTGTGCAATCAAGCCCTATAACTTTAATTCAATATTCAATATATTGATGTCTTGTTCTTCCTTGGATTTCACGGATTGCTTTATCAATTTATTTGTCTTGCCAAAATCAAATAGTTATTTATCAAAAATATTATATATAAAATCCAATCATCAATTTGATCGAAATTTCTAATCTCTACTCTCCCAAGGACTACTTGATGGTGAAACATGAATTTCACCAATGAATTCATCATGGATTAAAAGAAAATCATTTTAGCAATCAAACTCCCAGATGATGGCTAGAGTTTACCCTTGATCAAAAAACAGTTAGTTTATATGAACTTGAATTCATTTTTCTCGTGCGTTCTTCCTGCACATATAAACTAGAGGCATGATAGTTTATTAATAATTAGGTGTAGTTTATATGTACTTGAATTCATTTTTCTTGTGGCGTTCCTCCTGCACATATAAACTAGAGGCATGATATTTTATTAATACTTAGGTGTCAGTTCATGTGAGTTATCCGTTTATCTCATGGAGATTAGGTATCTCCTACACTCTTCAACTAGGGATGAAGTAGCATGAGAACAGCGGGCTTGACAGCTAAAATTTTTTATTGATTGTGACTCTAGAGAGGCTTGAGTAGGAAACGGCTTTGGCTAGTATGTAGATTATGCGCACCCAGAAATTGAATGCGAGAGAGAATTTGATAGCTAAACTTTTTATCAACGGTGACTCTAGAGAGGCTCGAGTAGGAAACAACTTTGACTAGTATGTAGATTATGCACACCCAGAAATTGAATGCGAGAGAGATTTAGGCTGCGCATGATAAAATTTCTGAAATAGAAATTGATTTCTGGCCATATGTCAATTTCTCAGTTTCTATTCCCCGGCCAAGTTTCTGAGCAAAGAAATCCGTTTGATAACGACTCAAAATTTCTATTTCTGAAACAGAAATCCGTTTGATAACAGAAAAAAAAATTCTATTTCTATGAATCATGTTGTCCTCATCCTTTTACCTCACTCTTCTTGGTGCTTATGATGGTAATTTAATTTGATAAAAGTTGATAAATCACTTTAATTTATATTGGTAATTCGATAGAGTAGTTAGAAACTTCAAAACATTAGCAATTTATGTAAATAAAAGTTAGTAATTAGTATAAAAAATGCTAACATGCAAACTATAAAAGATTTGGTATTTTCAAATGCTAATATGCAAATAGTGAATGTATTTATTCTCCTCATTCAAGATTCGGGTTTAAGTCACTACACTTTTTTGCATTCTTTTGAGACCACAAAGTGATGTTATGTTAGGTACTAGTTGACATGGATTATCAACTTCTCCTTTTTGATGGGAAGAATATGCAGCACAGGACTTCATTAGAGAGAAGTCTCAAAGAAATCAAAGCTTGAAATAATTCAGAAAATCCTAATATGAGAGTCTCCTAGAAAATCCAGCCATGTTAACAATGTAGATCAGACAAAGTAGAACAATTGATGTCCATTACACAATGGCATTTTGGACAATCTGCAATGTGTGGAACTTGGGATTAATGAGAGGTCAGATTTTGATCTAGACTTTAAAAGAAATTTCATTGCATCAGATGCTTCTCCTCAAACTTCAGTGGCAACAGTATATAATTGCCGATTGTTCCTTAAACAATCTTTTAGTTGCTCAAACTCAAACGGCCAAGAAAGATCCATGTATCTTGGCCCCCAAAAAGAAGCAAACGAAAAGAATGTTCCTTGTGCGTAATACACCACGCGCAAATCAAGTTCATCCGAACAAATGAGTTTTCCGTTTTCCAATCATCACTCGTCCCCGCTCCGGATGAACCAATCGAATCACATGACACATGGCCACAACACAAGCGACTGATCTTCCCCCCGAAACGCACGAGAGAACCCCAAACCCAACTGCTTCCCCAGCAAAATAACGATGCCACCCCAACTGGGTAAAACCAAACCAAAACCAAAACCAATCAACCCCATCACGCAAACGCCAACTTCCCTCTTCACGGTTGCAAATTACGTTAAAACCAAGACCGTCAAGCGATGCACAAGCGAAGAGACTCACTCGGGTTAACGCAGGAAGCAAGAACAAAGCTCATTTCAGAGAGAGAAACACACAGAGAGAGAGAGCAGGGGGCGGATAGAGAAGTGACGAGCAGCAACCAAGCACAAGCACAGAACACCCAAGAAAGAGGTGAAATGCACCAGCAACCAAGCACAAGCGCAGAACACCGAGAACATTAAATCCCCCAACCCTCTTCAACAAGCAACAGGGAAATCTCAATAGGGAAATCGAAATCAAATAAGAGAGGCGAGAAGGGAAGGATCGATCGAACCTGGAATCGCGGTGGGAAGTTCTAGAGAAGAGCGATTGTGACGGCGAGATGAGCAACGATCTGATTGGCAAGAGGATGACGACGGCGACTGGAGTTGCAGAATCGAGAGCGGAAAGGGGACGTGGACAGAGGAGGCGGGTTTGACGGGATGACCGGAGCAAATTGGACAGTCTGAGGACAGCGACGGCGTCGTAGTCGACGGCGAGGATGGCCAGCTTCAGAGTTGACGGCGCTAGGGTTTTCGGTTGAAGTGAGCTTTCACAGAGTAGATGGTAGGCTTTTTTGTTGGAAGTGACGAGAAGGAAGAAAAGCAAGGGTAAAGTGAGGAGAAGGAGGAGTTGACGTATGTGAAGGGAAGGATGGAGAAAAAAAATAATTTCTATTTCTATTTCAGAAATAGAGAAGCTACGGCTGCGTTTGGTAACGTTTCTTTCTTTTTTTTTGTTCCGGGAACAAAACAAAAAAAAAATGTTTCTGTTCCAGAAACAGTTTTTGAACAAAAGAACACGTTTGGTAAGTGTAAAAAAAAAAACTGTTCTTGAAATAAAAAAAGAACAGAAACACATTTTGGTAACTGCAGTTAATTTTTGTTCCTAGAATAGAAAAAGAACAAACACGTTTGGTAAACTGTACAAAATTTCTGTTTTTAATTTTTTTTAAAAAAATGCTTTTTTCTAAATAAAGTTTAAACGGGATGAGAATTATCATTCTCATGAAATGCTCATTAATTTTATTTTGTTCATGGTGAGTGAAGGCAAATTTAAAACATACTTGGTAGAAAATTTAAAATGTAAAGTTAGAATCAAATTTTTTTTCAAGTGCTTTTTTATTTTTGATTTTTATAACATTTAAACTTGATTGAATTCTTGATTGAATTCTCATTCTCATGAAATTGTCATCAATTTAATTTTGATAATGGTGAGTGAAGAAAAATATTTCCCACATAATCATATATGCATACTTAAAAAAAAATTATAAGTAAAGTTCGTACAATAAGAAATATAAAAAAAAAAAAAAGAGTACATCTCAACATGAATCCTTCCATACATGATATCACAATAATGAAGCATTATAGTTCATTGTTCAACTTCATCACAGTAAATACTTAAAAACAATATTACAAAAGTCAACAAATCTCCTGCATATTGTGATCCCTTGCCATTTTATTTGCAATACTTATCCTAAGCATGTTCATCTCAGATTCCTGCTCATGACTAGGATCTGCAACCTCCACTTCTGTAGGTCCAAATGGATACTCCGGATCTCCATAAATGGAAAAATTTCTGTCCATCCTATCTTGATCACGGATGTAATTATGAAGAGCACAACATGCAATTACAATAAGTGCTTGCTTCCGAATTGTAAATGCAGGCATATGTCTCAAAATGGTGAAGCGATTCTTTAATGCCCCAAGTGACCTCTCAATTACATTTCTTAGTGAAGAGTGCTTGTAGTTGAATAACTCTTTTGCTGTTCTTGGCCGTCTCCCACTCCCTCTATATTCGTTGAGATGGTATCGTTCCCTTCTAAATGGAGTTAAAAATCCCGGAAGTGCTGCATAACCAGAATCACACACGTAGTATTTCCCTACAACATGATATATATAAATTTTTTGTGATATTCAACCATAATATAATCACAAATGTCTATATAAACAAAATAATTACCAGGTGGTGGTCGAGGAAATTGCAATCGAGGAGTTTCAAGTGCTGCCGAAAGCACTCGACAATCATTGGCAGATCCTTCCCATCCAGCATAAACGAAAGTAAATTTCATATCAAATGAGCAAACACACAACACGTTCTGGGTGGTAGTCCCTCTCCTGCCTCTAAATCAAACCTGCTCAGACACTGGGATAATAGCATTTATATGGGTGCCATCCATAGTACCTACGCAGTCCTGTCAATTTATTGCCAATATAAGATTATATAAGATTATGAATAACATGTATTTGACGATATAAAGTCGATATAGAAATCATACCTTGAAGTAGCGCTTATGACTAGGATCCATAAGAATTTCTTGTGGGATGACATCAAAGAACGGTGTTTTGATTATCTCCTTTGCTAGTTGGATAATTGTTTTCAACACTTTGTTGAAATACTTGCTGATCGTTTCTCCAGAATGTTGAAATCTCTCACATAAATCTCAGTTTGAGCTACCGTGACAAACCAAAGATAAGAATATCCAATTTGTTCATCTACTCGAATATATCGACTATCTTTTAACCAACCTCTTACTCTCATCAAATCACATAAATTCAAAACAACATGCCTCTCCATCCTGAAGGCTTCATACATCCTATCTGAATGTCCAGAAATCATCTCCATTATCCATTCGGATCCTAATAATTTGCTGTCCCTAATAGGTTCTCTTGTATGCACGGACCTGTCAATGGCAACCGTGCACAACCACGCTAGAAATATGCGAAGATCATCATCATCCAAGAATTGTTGAACTTGTCCTACCTGTTCACTACATATACTATCCGATCCCTCTTCCATAGTACCTATACGATCACAAAAATATACAAACATCAATACAGATTTTGAAAGTATATCCAGTAACAATCAATAACATAAGTCATAACATAATAGAAGATGCCATTATATGTAAGTAGCAAAAGTCTCAACACTAATGTCTTTAAAAACTAAATATTAATACATAACATAAAGTTATACAATCTTATGCAAGGTCTTTCAATCCATAATATATTTCCAAACATTTTTAAAGATGATAAAGAAGTCCATTTCTCCTTTCAGGGGTGGATTTAATGAAAGCCACCCTCCATGAGACACTATCGCATGCTCGATCCACTGCTTTGTTGTAAACTTCTTGGTCTATCTCGGGCATACTTAATAGAATATCCATCACAGCCTCTATGGAGAAAGGGTCCACAGGTGATGGCATAACCCCGGAAGTCGCAAAGCCATTACCAGATTGACTTGACTTAACTTTCAAAAAGTCTTGTATGGCTTTGCAAGTGTCATCAATACTGTTTTGGGTACTCTTCCTTCTCCTCTTAGTGTTTGGAGTCCTATCCAATCTGTGTTTCCCACGAATTGAAGTTCCAACATCATCTAATGGGAAGACTCCCTCATCAGTGTGGTGATCACCGAAGTCATCTGTATGGCCACCACCAGCATCATCATAGGCATTGCCACCACTGTTGCCACCGCATGCATTGTAACCACTGTTGGCACCACCTCCATTGCCATCACCGTTTTCAGCTTCCTCCGACACTGCCGCATTTTCAGCATTTCCAAGGCCATATTCCCCAGTAGCATATGTACCACCAAATATAATACATAGCTCGGGATGCGGGGAAATCCATCCTTCCCGAATTTGGCCCACTCTACATTCTCCTACAATTTTCACAGCAATTAAATTTCAGCAATGTAATTATACAATGTAAAACATACATATATAATGACATCAAAATGACCAAAAAATTAGAAAAAAAATACCTTGATGTGATCTTCCCAGATGTTTGGATTGTCGACAGTAACTCTTTTATTGACATTATCCCAACCAAATCCAGACTGAGACATAAGTTTCTGAAAACTACCATACTGTTTTCTCAGTTTGTTCACCTTGTTTCTCAGCTAGACCATGGTATATTGGCACCCTGTTTGTCTAAAGAATTCATTTTGGATATTCCTACAACCTGCTTTGTTGAAAGTAGAAGAGGTCCGATTTCCCTTTTTGACCTCGTCCACCAACAAACCGATAAATAGGTTGGTCACCGACTCGGTCCACTTTGCACTGAATTTTTGTGGCTCTGATGCCATTTAATCTTTGATCGGTTGAGCAGCATATGAGTTATCAGTTAAATCAATAACATAATACTATATATACCATACATAAAAGCATTATCAAGAGATGCAAGCCAAGAAGACTTGACTTTAAAAAACGATAATTCTTGAACTAACTTGTGTAAAACATATCATAAGCTGCATTTGAGCTACAAGAACTACATGCAACCTATGACTAGCAATGATCAACCAACCAAAATGCTCTCTCTCCAACCTATTTTTGAGCTATGTAATGTGAAATGATCAGCCTGAGCATTTCATTGTAATGCTACATACAATATAATTTTGTTGCTATAACTCAAGTTCACGTGTTACATTTTACAAGGCAGATGTGAAGTGGTTCTTGCAAACAGTCACACAAAAAAATATAGGTGGAAATATGGTACAACCAGAGCTACTAGGCTCGCCACTAGTCCACAAGATGGATTACTTGTTGATCCACATGCATTAGATGTTCGGATTCTAAACCTCCATCAGAGACCTTGATGAAATGGCAATCCACTTGTATGTGATTTTTTTTTTTTTTTTTTTTTTTGCTTTTTTTCCTGTGGTTTCATCTCTTCATGTTCCAAGTGGCGTAGCATTATATGCAGGTTAAAGTGTACAAAAGTGGTCCCTCTCTTGTTTCACATGGCTGTAGAAGTTAAATTACAAGACTAAAAATGGGTCTAATGTACCGAGCTGTGTGCATATAGATGTTCCTGTCTGAAAGGCAATATTATCCAAGGAGTGGATGGAGTGTACCGGAGGAAAGTGGTTCTCACTAAAACTCCACCGCTTCTCAACACTCGAGTAATTTCTGCAATCTGCCCATACGCAGCAGAGGGTTGAGAACTTTATATCAGCCACTTGATGGGGATGAAGAAATAGTGTGTTTATCAGGAGCTCGTTCCACAGCTAAAGCTCATTAAAATTTGACTTGTAATCACCAAAATTTCTTTTCCATATCTTTTTTCACATCATTGTACCATGATTAGAGAAACTGAATCTATCATTGAGCTAAGCCACATTTGACCATGATGAAATATGATTTGAGCATTTTAGGGAGGAGTTGTAGAATCATGCAAACCAAATCCATGAATTATCATTATTTCTCATGCAGATATCAAAAGACAAACTTCAAAATTACCTGCAAGAAGTTATTTGAAACATTACAAATTCCACAACCCCTCAAAACCCAACTTCTAGAATTATGCTAGTAACCATGTAGAGCTATAAAGGTTTCAAACTCCCCAAGCACACCTCATCCCCTCTTCCACTGCAGTATCCTGATACTGAGTCAATATAGCATGGAGAGGTATATATATATATATAAAACACTCCACAAGTTTGCTAGAGGTCTCTCATGGATGAATCTGCTAACTTATCCCAAGCCATCAGCTTCACTAATGCCCTTGTAACCCTTCGCATAACCGCACAATGTTACTAAGCACCTCATAATTTGGCTACGCCGCGCGAGCCACGACCGTGGCTGCTCTGCCGAGCCAGCTGCTCCGCGCGAGCCACGACCGAGCTACGCCGCTTCGAGCGAGCTGGCGGCGCAGCTCGCTCGCCCAAGCGTGGCTGCTCTGCTCGCTCGGCAGAGCAGCCACGGTCAAGCGAGCTGCTCGGAGCTTGGCGCAAGCTGCTCAGAGCTCGGCACAAGCGAGCTGCGCCGCTCCCAGTGAGCCACGGTCGAGCGAGCTCGACCGAGCTGGCGGCGCAGCTCGCTCGTCCGAGCTGGCAGCACAGCTCGCTCGCTCGAGCGTGGCTGCTCTGCTCGCTCGGTAGAGCAGCCACGGTCAAACGAGCTGCTCGGAGCTTGGCACGACCGAGCTGCGCCGCTCGGAGCTCGGCACGACCGGGCTGCGCCGCTCCGAGCGAGCCACGGTCGAGCGAGTTGCGCTGCTTTGCTCGCTCGGCAGAGCAGCTGCTGAGCGAGCAGAGCAGCTCCGGCGAGCAACCGTTGCCCAGATCTGGCAAATCTGGGCGACGGCTCCCTTTGGGGGTCGGCGTCGCTCGCTCGAGCTGCTCTACCGAGCGACCACAGCAACTCGAGCTTGACAGAGCAGCTGCAGCGAGCATCCGGCGGTGGTCGGTGAACGTTGCTATCGCTGAAGGCCTCTTCGAACGGAGATGGAGGAGCAGCAGGGCCTACCTGGACTGGGAAGCTTCAGCCGGTTGACGGAGCACCACCTGTCGGTGCTGGAGAGTGAGCGGAGTGGGGAGGCGCCGGAGAGTCGCCGGAGGGGGAGTCGCCGGAGAGTCCGCCCGAGTGGGAGGCGCCGGAGAGGGGAGACGTCGCGGGAGAGAACGAAAGCTTTGCACGGGCACGAACGAGAAGTGTTCCCGTTTTGTTCCAATTTTGTTCTTCATTTTTGTTCTTTTTCGGTTTGCCAGAAGTGTTTCTGGAGAAAAGAAACAACTTTTTGTTGTTTCTAATTTTTGTTTCAATTTTGTTCCATAAACAAAAAAACAAAAAAAGAACAGAAACGCAAACAAACGTGTTTCTGTTCTTTTTTTATTCCCTGGAACAAAAAAACAGAAAAAGTGTTTATAAACACTTTTGAGAAACAAAAACATGCAGGGCCTACAATTTCTAGCTTCTGATTTCTCCTCCAAAACAATTTCTGAAATAGAAATCTATTTCAGAAATAGAGAAATCAAATTGCGTTACCAAACGGATTTTTGTTCCAAACTTGTTCCGGGGAACAAAGAAATCAAGAAATCAAGAAACATAAATTTTATCATATACAGATTTATAGTTGATAGTCCCTCCCATAGTGATGGCAAAACCAAAAAGAATATGAGAACTTTTGGAAGTTTGGAACAAGGCACAAATGAAGACTAGAGAGAAAAAAAAATGGAAATGAAAATGCTCTTTGCTTTTGTATAACTACATATTTGAAGTCCACAACCTTTTAAAGTGGTTAGATGTGTGCATAGCTTAACTAACACCAAATAGAAAACAAGAAACTCCACAAAGTGAAGAAAAAACACATGAACAACAAATGAGACAAAGACATGAAGTCCTTGCTTCTTACGATCGAAGAAACCTCATGTTCTTTGACAAAAGGAAAAAAAAAAAAAAACCAAGACCTTCCCTTTTCATATGAAAGCATTTACTTCTTGTTGAATGATAGTGGGGCTACTTAAACATAGCCCATCATAAATCGTGCCGATATTTTTTCGTCTTCAATCTCCTTCCGACACACCCACCAGAGATCAAGCATTTTGGAGAAAATATTGGGTGGTCCGAGACCTCCATGTCAGCGTGTTTCTCAGCCACTTACGAGATGCCATGTGGAGGGATGGCCCCACTTGGTGTCTTCTGCCTTCTTCCCTCTGTCTTCTCTTCCTAGCTTGCCGATGCCCTCTCTCCTCCTAGCCTGCTGCACGCTCTCTCTCCTGTCAGAGCATTTATTGTGGAAACTTTTCTCTTTCCTTCGACATCCCTCTTTCATTTCTTTCCTTTCGAATTCTTTAATCTAAAATTCTCTCTCCGCGCTCGTTCCCCTGCCATCGCCGAGCATCAAGCGGCCGTTCCCCTTGCCGTCATCTACGAACCACATTACGGCCGCTGCTACTCCGGTGCTTGCTCGCTTCTCTCTTCGGGCTCGTTGCTGCTCCATCGTTCGTTCCGGCATTCCCGAGATCGCAGATGCAGCACACGGAGGAGAAGCAGGCCTCTTCGAGCTCCCCTCAACGTCGGCGAGCGTCGCCTGCTGAGCAAGACCCCCACACACCGGAAGGCTTGGAGGCGAGGTTGCTAGAGAAGCTGGTGCCGTACACGAAATGCGACACCGACGGCCCTCCACCTCCACCTCCGCCGGTTGACTCCGTCACCCTTGACTCCGATGCCGACGCCGACGCCCCTTCGCCTTCCTCTCGTGACCTCCGCTCTACTCTCTCCCTCTTTCCTCCGCGAAGCGCTCTTACTAGCCAACCCCGTGAGCAAGCTCTCTCCGAGTCTCCGTCTCCTTCGCGGCCAGGTAGACGTCGTCCATCTCTCTCTCTCTCTTTGCTGGTGTCACGGATTCTTCTTTCTTATTTCTGTTCCATGTTGATTAGCAAGTGTACGCTAGCTACACTGGTGCGGAGGTTGTTTGTAATGGGATGTGCATCTCTTGTGCCGAATAGAGTGTTGGGTCGTGCCTTGGAAGCTCAAAAGATGAACTTTAGTTGTTTCCATGTTCTAATTATGCTATTAGTCTGTGATATCACAAGTTCATTCGATGTTGTGATTGAAGTTTCGGTGTCGGGTTATGTTAATATTGGGAAGGTTCATGCTCTGTGTTAGTTTTTGTTCACACATTGGATTCTCTCTATGGTGGGTTTGCAGCTTCGGTTTGACCAATTGGCTGGGGCATGCTCGAGGGGCTTTGATCAACTCGATTCTTGCTCTGCTAGCCATCCTCTTAGAAAAAAGGCGGCTCGTAATTAGTTGTTTCTTGGATTTGTAATGGACCAAGAGTCCCGAGTGGATGAGGACTTCCCCATCTTCCAGAAATGCTCCAAACAACCTAAAGCGCCACCATCATCATTGATAACTACTTCCTCCTCCTCCAGTCTTGCAGCGGAGACGTCAATAAAGCAAGTGGAGAAAGTGAAGGAGGATACTAGCCTTACTAGCACTAATGTCTGGGTAACAAGATTTGAAGCTTTCAATCAGAGCAAGAGTGAAATCACATGGAGTTTTAGATTTGAGGATGACATCTACTTCAACCGTTCCTGTGTTAAATCTTTTTGACATTGCATTCAGATTTGCATTTTTGTGCCTATGTACTTTGTCATAAGTTTTTATCTTTTGATATTCAATGGTAGGATGGGAGAAGGCTGAAAATGAAGTCTTGGTGCTAAAGAAACAACTGGAGGCTGCAACAGAAAGGAACTCGACACTAGAAGATTGAATCAGTCATCTTGATGGAGCACTTAAGGAATGTGTGAGGCAGCTCAGACAGGTGAGGGAAGAGCAAGAGTAGAAGATCCAAGAAGCTGTGGTCAAGAAAACTCGTGAGTGGGAATCAACAAAGGCCGAGCTTGAAACTAAGCTTTCCAATGTCCATGCCCGGCTTCAAGCAGCCAAGAGTGAAGCTTCTTCAGTTATATGTTCTGATCTCAGCCCTAAGCTTGATGCTGCTGAAAAAGAGAATGTGGCCCTCAAAGCCAAAGTCCTTTCTATGTCGGAGGAGCTAGAACTTAGGATTATTGAGCGTGACTTGAGCACCCAAGCAGCAGAAACAGTCAGCAAACAGCATTTAGAGAGCATAAGAAGGTAGCTAGGCTGGAAGCCGAATGCCGCAGACTCAGATCTTGAAAAATAAAGCAAGTGCGACAAACGATCTTAAGTCTTTCTCTGCATCATCAGTTTGTGTAGAGTCCTTAGATGATAGCCAATTAGATGTAGGGGATAGGTTGGTAGTAGTTGAGAATGACATGTAGAAAGCAAGTTGCTTGGAGCCAAGTGATTGTGAGCCGTGCCACTCTGAGTCATGGGCATCTGCTCTAATAACTGAACTCGACCATTTTAAGAAAGAGAAATCCTTCGGAAAGAATCTCATGGTCTCTTCAGGAGAACTTGATTTAATGGATGATTTTCTGGAGATGGAAAGGCTTGCAGCTTTACCAGATACAGAAAGTGGAAGCTACAGCCATGGAGTGGGGCCCGCGCTGGATCAAAATAGATCTGATGAAGTCACTCTCAAATCTGAGCTTGAAGCCATGATCAATAGAACCACGGAGTCGGAGGAGGAATTAGAGAAGAAGGAAGAAGAAAAGGAGAAGCTAGAGATGGCTCTAAGTCAATGGCAAAAAAGCAACTTGAAACTTCATGGAGTCAGCTCAACGAGGTTGAGATGGGATTGACAGAACTCAACAACATGTTATCTGCAGCACAAAAATCGAAGCAAGCTGCAGAGGAGGAAGCAAGGATTACCCATGAGAGGATGGAAGTAACAGAGTCAAGACTGATGGATGTTGAAGAGGAGATGAAAAACTTACTCCTTAATGACAAATTACTACAAGAAGAGGTTAAAAGAGAGCGTGCTTTGTCTGCTGAAAATGAGGCAAAATGTGGGGAGCTGGAGGATGAAATTCTAAATATGAAAAGGGATGCTGAACTGCAGCATGAGATCGAGCTTCAGCGTGTGGGCATCTCGATGAACAGCTAAAAGTAAAGCAAGTTAGTTCTCTATGGCTTGTGGATGTTAGTCTATATCTAATGGAAAGCATGATAACATGAGTAAATTATTGAGATGGTATTGCTCCTTTTACATAAGTTATCAAGTTTGTTGACAAACCCGCTACTACATTTTGAGTGGCAATGTTACAGTTGCATGTAGAGTGAGTTCCATCTGCATGAGAAAAGAGAGATGCCTTTCTTGGTACATTCACATCCTGTGTCTGGACATCTGATTTGGGTGCTTTTTTATGAGATATGACTTCAATCTCCTAGGTGAATAGTTATATATTTATAGCCATCTCAAGGAAGATGAAATCATTATTTTCCGGTAACGCAGTATGGTTTTGATCTTCATATTGACATATAGCTATGTTAGAAATAGGAGGGCCACATCAGCATCTTGTACTTTATTAGTACAAACTGTATGATTGGGGCACAATCTAAACAAATCTCAAATTTCATTGTAGCATTGAAGACATTCAGAGGTTAATATAGAATTTCTCATACTAGGTGAACTTTTTTTTTTTTCTGTGGGTTGTGGTGCTTTGAGCAACACTGCGCTTGCTGATACCATCGACTATCTGATAGGATCAGCTTACCAATGTTTTATTCATGCTAAATGGGCGATCATGACTTAGTCTGAATTTAGTTTCCTCCTTAAATTCTCATTTAGCTTTGTTATGTAAAACAACAGCAAGAGCTAGCAGTCGCTGCTAGCCAGTTTGCAGGTGCCAGAAGACTATTTCATCTCTCGCTTAGCAATTAAAATCTCTAGCTACAGTAGACGACTTCTTCATAGATTCCGATCCAATGTGCAATCACACAGATGAAGGATTACTAAGCCCCAAAAACGAGCTGCACCATTTAAACAACCCACTGGTCCTCATTTCTGCTAAACAAAGATGAAATAATCATGGTTTAAGAATTTGATTATTCAACTAGCTAAGGGAGGAAGATGAAATGAGTGAGGTGAGATAGGAAGAGTGTCTACTTTGATTTTTTTTGCCTTGTGAATAAAAAACCACCATTGTAAATGCATTCATGACATCTTTGAAACCGACACTCGTGAATCTCAAGTATAGCGGTACATAGTCAGATTTTTGAATGATATAAGGTTTCAATTCCTTTATAGCATGTGGATATCCAGATTGCTTAAAGCTGCCAATTGTCTTGTTTGGTGTTAGTGAGTTGTAGCAGAGGTCGTAAGCTCATCTTGGCCCCCGGCAATCCCATGGCGAGCCACCTAGAAGAGTACACATGCCCCAACTTTCTCCGCCAGACAAAATAATTAGCGACTTTCATGACCATTTTAGTTTGATTTTTTTTTTTAAAAAAAAAAAATTCTCAGGAAAAACCTTTAGCTAGACCATTTGGCAACTTGGCATTCAGTTTTTCCACTAAATCAAATCAGAGGTGGAAAATAAAATGAAAAGGAGTTGCGTAGGAGCAATACGAAAACTAAGCAGAAAAACAGTTTATCCTCTGAAACTTACCATCCGTACAGCTCTACATCTTGCAATTTATGTATTCTTACTTGTCCTTTGCTTTCACAATATCAAGTCCTCTAAGTGAATTTTCAATTGTGAGTAGTTCATAAACCATTTCATTTTGGCCTAAGACACCTTCTGTACCTGCAAAATGTGGATGGAACTGAATTTCCTTTGGAAAAGAAGCACGGCCAACCAACTCTTTCTAACTTATTTTACATTATAATCTAGTAGGTCCAACATCTCGTATTGACGTTAATTTTTCACAATTTGCAAGTATGTGTCTATAGTAATTTATCCTAGTGATGTCGTGTAACAATTGATCTATCAATCTACTTTCATATTTCAATGGTATGTAAATCTCTATTCCCTTTAAAAATGAGTAGGTCTCAATTTCCTTTTATCTTCACTAGTCGTATGATTTGCCATCCAACACAACCCAATATTATTTCCAAAAAGGGTGGTTGGGCAAGAAAATAAAAAATAAATGGGGCATCGGGTTTGGACACTAATTTCTTTTTTTGCTCAATAACAGAATGAGGTTTTAAATTAGGTGCGTGCAAATTTGATGGATTAATTTTGAGTACGGGAACATGTACGAATTTATTTCCGAAAGCTTTCACAAAAAAAAAAAAAAGAGTTGAAAAAGGGTTGTTGGGCAAGAAATAGAGAAAAAAAAATGAGGTATCGGGTTTGGACGCCAAATTTTTTTTGCTCAATAACACAATAAGGTTTTAAACTAGATGCGTGCAAAAATTAATTTTGAGTACGGGAACACATACGAATTTATTTCCGAAAGCTGTCACAAAAAAAAAAAAGAGTTGGAAAAGGGTTGTTGGGCAAGAAATATAGAAAAAAAAATGAGGTATCGGGTTTGGACTTCAATTTTTTTTTTTTTTGCTCAATAACACGATGAGATTTTAAATTAGGTGCGTGCAAAGTCTGATGGATTAATTTTGAGTACGGGAACACGTACAAATTTATTTCCGAAAGCTTTAACAAAAAGAAAAAAGAGTTGGAAAAGGGTTGTTGGGCAAGAAATAGAGAAAAAAATAAGGTATCGGATTTGGACGCCAAATTTTTTTTGCTCAATAACACAATAAGGTTTTAAACTAGATGCGTACAAAGTTTGATGGATTAATTTTGAGTATGGGAATACATACGAATTTATTTCCGAAAGCTTTAACAAAAAAGAAAAAAGAGTTGGAAAATGGTTGTTGGCCAAGAAATAGAAAAAAAAATGAGGTATCGAGTTTGAATACCAAATTTTTTTTGTTCAATAACACAATAAGGTTTTAAACTAGGTGCGTGCAAAATTTGATGAATTAATTTTCAGTACGGGAACAAGTATAAATTTATTTCTTTAAGCTTTAAGAAAAAAAAAAAGAATTGGAAAAGGGTTGTTGGTCAAGAAATAGAAAAAAAATGAGGTATCGGGTTTGGACGCCAAATTTTTTTTGCTCAATAACACAATGAGGTTTTAAACTAAGTGCGTGCAAAATTTGATAGATTAATTTTGAGTACGGAAACACGTACGAATTTATTCCTGAAAGCTTTAATTTGTTCGGCACCATGCCCTCGAGTAGTTCTCACTTGAAGCAATGCACTAATTGAGCCAGAGCAAGCTTCACTTGTATTGGGCCTAACTGAATTCCGAGGCACCCCCTACATCCTAAACTGAAAGGAAGTAGCTCAAAATGATACCCTTTCACGTCTATTCCATTGTTGGCGAATCTCTTGGATACAAAGTCTTCGGCATTTTCCGACCACACACTAAAAGATAGGTGCTCAACAATTGAACTTCCTTAACAGCACTGAAGACGAGGGAATTCTTACAAGCATAAAAAGCAATAACCATGTTGGTAGAAGCATATGCAATTACACACCAAAACCACATGTTTTCATCAACTTATGACTTTTTAACACATCCTTCTATATACTTAATGAACTACTCAACATAAAAATATATGCATTCTTCATTATCATTCCACTCTCAAGCTTCCCAAACATGGAAGACAAAAGAATTCTAACAAGCATAAAAAACGATTATACTGCTATCTTTCGCCTCCTAATGAATTTTTGTGTGATCATGCATTGTCTCTGCCTTCAAAATCGTTCAATCCATTTAACTTAGGATGTTAAAAAGAATTAGATGACTCCCGTATAAAGGAATAAAATATATTTTGATAAAAATGCACAATTTTCTAAACAATGGGCATGCATAAATATTATCTCAAAAAATGCAAGTCAACAAAAGTGAAACGACTAGTACCTGACTCAAAATGTTTTGATGGAATCTATTATGATACTCCAACATCTATTAATAAGAAAGCATTATCAATAAGCATTAAAATAGTTTACTAAAGATGAAATAATACTACAATATCAAATGATTTTCATAATAGATACCTACTAGTGAATGGGGAATATCTATTCATAACCTTGCTGGTATGATATATAATTGTTGCATCTATATAAAAATAAAAAAAAAGACTTCAATAATATAATGTAATATAATGCTTTCATGGGACATTAAATTTCAACCAAAAATTAAATTAGTAACCCAAACTACTATATACTTAATTAGTGGACAGGAAAAACTCATTCATAATACTTGGCGGCATAATGTATGATGGTTGCATCTATGTATATATAAAAAATGTTGATCAAATTAGAAGAATGTAAAAATAAATGTTGAACTCAGAGAGACACACCTGATTATGAAAATTAATATTTACTAAAGGACAACCGATGTTGCCAGGACAAAAGGCATTTTGCATTTGATTTGCATTTCTTGAATAATCCGATAAATGAGTTTCAACGTGTGTTGCTTGAACAATCAGCTCTACATTACAAAATAAGAAAAATATTAATTGATATTATGTAGCATAAGAATAAACTAAACATATTAACTAAAACTTTATGTTAATCAGAATCAGCTCACCTTGATTTTCTACTGGCATCGAGAATATTATTTTCTTAGTTTTTTTTTTCTTTTTTTCTCACATGAGGTTTTAAGCCTTTCATAACTTGTTCCATTTCCTTTTTTCTAAAGGGGGTCAAATACCAACATTTCATACAAAGAAGCCTCATTATCATTATCATCACTAGCATCATCTATCATAGTCACACTTGAGTTGTATGATAAAATTTCAGCTACTGTTGCATTTAAGTTCTTCTTCGTTATTCTCATTATATTTTCATCTTGGGCTCCCAAACTCATCACTTCAAAAGCATTTTGCATTAATGTGGAAAATCTATTAGAAGTAGATGGACTTGCTGACATTTCATGAGATTCATCATTCATATGTCCTTACTTCGTACCTTTAGTCCATCTTTTCAAAATATAAGCAGATGGAATGACTGAAACTGATGGGTTTGCATTCAACACGTATGAAGCATGGCGACACAACTACCCTTTTAATTCAAATAACTTGCATTTACAAGAAATGGAAAAGTCAACAGGATTGAATTTAACAATATGTTCACCTTGAATCCCCTTACACTTGAGAGTGTATTCATAAACCAACCCATTGAAAGTAGTACTTGAAATCTATTGGGAGACAGTCTGCAAAAATTCATCATAAAACCTCTTAAAAATGGCCTGAGTGTACACCGAAGCAGCATGCGTCAATATCCTATTATGCATAATATGCAATCTAGGCTGTCCACGAGAACTATAATCATCTTGACCTTCAGTCTATCTCATATGTTTCAATTGTTCTTCATAATAGTGGACAAATAATACAAGACTCGATGTCTTAGCCGATATTTGTTGGAAGACATTATTAGTACTCTCGCTCCTTTGACTTGATGTTATACCACAAGTAAAAATATCGCGACCAAAAGCTGAACTTCATTTATATCTCAAGTCATACAACCTCTGAAGCCAACTCTTATTCTCAGTGCCCCACTCCTCATCCATTTTTCTCCAAGTAGATTCAAATTCATCTTCTAATTTGCATCTATACCTAAGTTTTGAAAAATATTTATCCTTAAACTCCGACTTGTGATAAAGATGTCCAATGTTTTGATTAGCATTTTTCCCAATATGCCAAGTACATAAACGATGTTGAGTATTCGGGAACATCATTCGAATGGCTTTTGCCATTGCTTGGTCTGATCAATGAAAATGGTTTTTGAAGCCTTATTTCCCATAGACTTCAAAAACACCTCAAATAACCAAACAAAGTATTATTCTAATGATGATTAACTCCAACAAAAGGCCCACATATCAAGTTATACTTGTTAGTACGATAGGTGGTATCAAAAACCACAACATCACCAAAACAGTTATAATCAAATTTTGACAAACTATCTCTCCAAAATAAATTTGTCAATCTACCCTCTTGATCTACCTGTTGTGTATAGGAAAACATTGGATTTTGTATTTGCATACAATGAAAATGATTCAAAAGCTTTTGACAATCACCCCCTTCGATAAGATTTGATCTTTCACTTTGTAGAAAATTTTGACAATCACGTAGGATGAAACCTAAGTTTTCGCTTCCTCCGGCTTCGTTGGCTAAGAATTTATATGCCATTGTCCCCCCAATGCTAACTTTAGCCATGTCAACTAAAATCCCTTTACATGTATTAGAAATCATCCTTCTACATCTTATTAAGTGCTTTTTATATTCTGGTATAAACTCATGATTGTGCTCCGAAACATACTCCACGACTTTATGAACGCCATTCTCAATCTTAAATTTGATAAAAGCAGGACAACCATATCTAACTTCAGGTCTTTCATATTTTTTTTCTTGATCAGATAAGTTGACAGAATACCCCGCACAATTACACACAAAAATCTGTCGAGTAATTTCTCCTTTGTCGTTTTTTCTAATCTTAGACTTCCTCACTCCAAAACCTTTGCCTATAGCATAGGCCACATATTTATGATATGCTTCAAGTTCGCTTACAAAAACCATTCCTATCGTAAACTCAAAATCTTTTTCCAAATCATGGGTTACATGTGCAAGATGAGAAGTTTCAAGCTGCAAGCAAAGAACAAAAGGTTTTTAAAATGGTGCTTTTACGAGGAAAATAAAATTTCTTCCATTTTTTGAGAAAATAAATATCTTTCACATAGTATAAGTTTACAATTACCTTTAATTCAGCCATCGGATAACTTTACAGTGTGAATTTACGGGCGCAAAGGCTTTACTTGATCAAAAGGGATCTAATGGGCAAAAGCAAAATAACACCAAATCAGTTCAATGACTATAGCCATAAAACATCAAAGCATGACATCACTTAACCATTTAAAATATAATTCATGGGAACATATATACAAAAATAGAATTACGCCAAACCCATGAAACTAAAAGGATCGAGCTCGTCACACGGAGTGTGGAATTAGGGGAAGGAGAATAGAAAACAGAGTTCCAAGGAGAGCCTCTTTCTCCATACTGATGTCTTATTACCACCACCCAAAATCACGTCCACAACACTAACTATGCCGATCAAATTACGCCAAACCCATGAAACTAAGAGGATCGAACTCATCATAGGGAGTGTGGAAACAGGGGAAGGAGACCAGGAAACAGAGTTCCCTCCCAAAAATAACGCCGAAAACAAAGCAAGGAGCTAATGAGTACACAACTTTTCTGTTGAACCCCCACAAACAAATTTTGCATCGTGAAAGCCCTAAACGCACCTTAAATGAGGGAGTTTAGCCAGTCGACAACCTCCCTTTGGGGCTTGAGTCTCGAGAGCGACGTGAAATCACTAAGCCCAATCACTGATTGGCTCCGCAGCGTGCAGTGGTAGGATATGAGCCTCAGGCTCTGCTCCCGCAAAACCACGGCCAAATCTCTGTCCCCGTTCCTCCGTCTTAGGAAGAAATGGCCTTTCCTCCTCCTCCGGTCGCTTGACAAATGCTAGAGCAGCGCGGAAAGAGAAGCAAGTTAGCGCCGTAGTAGAGGCCTTGCTTCGCCGGCAATAACGAGGGAACAACTGCTTGATGAACTTCGAACAAATGCCGGAGCAGCAAGGAGCGTGCAAAAAGAAACAAGCGAGCGTCAAAGATAGGGTGGTCGTAATGTGGTTTGTTGATGTTGACAGGGGGACGACTGCTTGACGAACACCGGAACAAACGCCGAAGTAGCAATGAAAGTGGACAGAGAAGCGAGCAGCATACGAGTAGGGCGCTCGTAATGTAGGTTGTCGGTAACGGCAGGAAACATTGACTTGATGCATGGTGGAGCAACAACAACCGTCGGGTGAAAGAATCGTAGCTGCTGTAGAGTAACCGTGTGGAGCCTCTGCTACTTCTCTTTCCTTCGTTTGAAGAGGAAAGAGAAAAGTGTCTCTGCTTCTCTTTCCCTCGTTTGAAGAGGAAATAGAAAAGTCCTCTGCTTTTTGAGAAAATATTGGCTGGGTTTTACCCTCCACATATACCAACTGTAAGACCACTCAGCAGTTGACACGTGGCTCCATGTAGGCGATGGCATTAGAGGTTCAAAATTTGCGCACGCCACTCCTGGGGCCCACCACTCTAATGCTCTCTCTCCTCTGTGACCTGTCGACTCATCCTCTCTCTCCTCTCTCTCTCTCCCCATTCTCCGTTCCGTTACAGGGGGAGAACAAAAACCGAACCTTTGCCTTCCATTTGCTCTTCCCTTCCTTTGCTCTCTCTCCTTGTTCTCGCCGACGCTCCTCCGCACGGTGCCAATACCCCTCCACCTCCGTCTTTACCTCCACAGGTTGCTTGCGACGCCGATGCCCCTCCACCTCTGCCTCCGCCCCCGATGCCGTCGCGAACGCCCTTTCGCCTCCCTCTCGCGACCTTTGCTCTGCTCTCTCCCTCTTTCCTTTGCAGAGCACCCTTGCTGGCCAATCCTGATGCTGATGCCCCTCCGCCGGATTGCCTCTGTCGCCCCCGACTTCGACGCCGACGCCGACGCCCCTTTGCCTCCACCCTTAGGCCTTTGCCCTTCCTCTCCCTCGTCGCCAACTCCGTCGCGTCTTGTTGTTCCAAGTGAGCGTCGCTTTCGATTCCTCTCTCCGTTTGCTCACTCGAGATCGACCAGCCTGAAAGTGAATGTGCTTTCCCCGGAGATTCGAACTCTCTATCGAGTGAATGCACCTCGAGGTGTTGGCGAAGGTTTGTGTTGCTCGATGCGCAATGTTTGAAAGAGCGGCGGCGGCTTTAGGTTCAGACTATGCCGCGATATGCATTTTTTTTTTTTTGAAAATTTAGTGTGGACTTAGGATTGCTTGTGAAATTTGAATCCGTGATGGCAGCTGTAATGTATGATGGCTTGTGCCGACTTGATTGGGCTTGAATGGTAGTTTTGATATTAGGCCTATGTTAGAATTGGGCAGTGACTGAAATCGTACATGAGCTTGTCTATTGTAGTTGCTGCCAAAATGTTCGCGTGAGATTGTGAGGAGCCTATCTATTGTTCACGCTCGCTTGATGTTTAAGGCATGTAATTGATGGTTTCGCTCAACGAGACACCGATGAGAAGTGTCTGTAACTGAGTGTTAAGTCATCTGTCCCTTTACCTTCGGTCTTTTATTTAGTGGTGATTAAACAATGATGAACTTGGAGAAGATGAAAGATATTCAGGGAATCAGTCAGCTGTTTCTGATGTGCACATGCATGTGCGCACGTGAGTGTTTCCATGTGTTTTGGACAAGCAGTTAGCAGCTTCTTGCTTTTTGACGGTTTTGGGCAAATATTCTGGGGAGAAAAGTGGTTTTCGATAGGGTGTGGCAGTACATATTGTTACTTTAGTATTGTTTCAGATATAGAGCTTTAACTTAATCTTGGAAAGTTGCTCGAATGGAATATTTGATATTCCTCAATGCTTAGAATATGCCTCTGCTTATCTTTGACTCTACTTGAGTGGGGACCTGAATGATGAGTCCGGGTGGGCTTTAGGAGTTCATTCAAAATGAAAATGGCACTTTTAGGATTGTAGTCTTACACTCGTGTAGCTACCTCGATCTAACTATTAGCCTGATTGGGTGCTTTTTCTTGTATTTCTTATAAATTGATTTGATTTATCTACTTGCTTATATATTCAGGATCCTTAAAGTTTCCACAGAAGAACTGTGCCATCATTTTGATGAAGAGATACCTGAAAGTGCTAGGCAACCTTCAGTCTACCCTAGGAATTTTTTAGAGTTTTGCTCATACAAGGCAATGAATGCGGCAATAGAAGCTCCTGATTCCTCTTCGCCTGATGTAGTATGAGTAATAGGTAGAGATGGTTGGTGACAAAGCTGGAGGCATTTGTTCATCTAGTTTTATTAAGTGACTGTTTGTTTTTCATGTGGAATTTAGTCCCAATGTCTCTCATTATTAGCCCATGCATATTAGTGGTAGGATTATGTCATTTTACTCATAAACGATAATGATTGGGATATTTTTTTCCCTTAGAATATATAGTTAATTAGTGTAGGTGTCAAACAAGATGGGCTAAATATTGTAAGTTTAGTTTTCTTAGAACTTTTAATAAATTGGATATTCCATCTTGACAATCACATTTGACAATTTCATAGGAGAAAAAAATCTCATATACTTATGTTTGCTAAAGTGCTATTATAATAAAGCTGTCTTCATGTATAATAATGTCTTAAGTCTAATGGGAAAATTACCAAAAAAGTCCTAAACCTATTGCAATTGTGCCAATTCAGTCATAAACTTTTTTTTTGGTCCAATTTAGTCCTGAACATTTTATAATTGTGTCAATTCAATCCATCCAGTCAAAATTGGCAGGTTGGCGCTAACGTGGACGCCAGGGGACAGCCCGGCCGGCGAGGTAATCTTTTTTCAAATTTTTAAATATATATTTTAAATTTTTAAATTTTTTTATTTTGCCTTCTTCTCCCTCCTCTAGCTGGCCGATGCCGGCCAGAGGTGAGGGCCGGTGAGGTCAGCCTTGCTGACCACTGGTGAAGGCGAGCCTCGCCCATCGATGGCGAGCTCAGCCCTCGTTGGCCACTGGCGAGGGTGAGGCCCCGCCGCGCTGCGTGGTGTAGTCGAGGAACCCACAAAGGAGCTCGATCTCGTCCTCGTCGGTCTAGAGGCGTTGGAACAGGGTTTTGGCGACGGTCATGGCTGGGGAAGGCCGCTTGAGCTTGGAGGGAGAGATCGTGTCGACAATCGGGGGGATGGGGAAGGCGGCGGAGGCGGCGGGGGCGGCGATGGCGACGGCAGCCTCGCCGGCCACTAGGCGAGGTCGACCCTCGGCCTCGCCGTCGCTGGGCGAGGCTCGCCTCTGCTAGTGGCCGGTGGGGCAAGGCTCGCCAGTGGCTGGCCAGGCTAACCTCGCCGGTCCTCACCTCTGGTTGGCATCGGCCAGCCAGAGGAAGTAGAAGAAGGCGAAAAAAAAAAGAATTAAAAAATTTTAAAAATATATTTAAAAATATTAAAAAATTACCTCACCGGCCAGCTATCCCCCGCCGGCGTCCACGTCAGTATCGGCCGGCCAATTTTGGCCGGATAGACTAAATTGGCACAATTATAAAAGGTTTAGGACTAAATTGGACAAAAAAAAAAGTTTAGGACTGAATTTGCACAATTGCAATAGGTTTAGGACTTTTTTGGTAATTCTCCCTAAGTCTAATTAAATGCATCATCTAATTGCAGAGCTACAAAGATATTAAGTGCTTCACTCTCTCTCTCTCTCTCTCTCTCTCTCTCTCTCTCTCTCTCTCTCTCTCTCTCTCCAAATGTGCACACATGCACAAAAAGTTTGTTTGAAGCTGGAGATGCTTAACATTTTAGTCAGTTTGGTGCTTGAATGGATATTTGTCAATATTGCCTGAATTTATTAATACTCACAATTGGTTACTTCACTTGAGAGGTTCATATATTGCATTTTTCTTACCTTTTTGTGATCATGTTATTTTTTTCTATTTGGGCGGTAATCCAACAGTAGACCATCATTGTAAGTTTGCAATGATGGTCTACTGTCATATTTCTTGAGTTTTGCAAGGTTTGCCGCTTGTTCTGCCGAAATTACATTTTGTGTTATTGGTGGTGGTGGTGGTGGTGGTGGTGGTGGTGGTGGTGGTTGGTGTTCTTATTTATTTATTTTTTTTAGGGGGGGTGTCTGTGGTTTAATAGAGATTTGTACTGATTATTTCATTGTTCTCCCGAAGCTATTCGATATGCGCACCAAGAAAATATTCGTAATGTTCTAGTGAAGATTTATGCATCTGAAGGGGTGCTTTGGGAAGTTATTATTAATGAAAGAGATAAAAATGTTACAAGAGAAGATACCGAGAGGGCATTTGGAATGTAGAGACAATTTAGAATAGGTTGGCATAATGAATCAATTTTATCTAACAACAAAAATGTCAACTTAGTGTATGAATAATTGGGTTTACAAATTGATGCGTGCCCTTGCTAATTTTATTATATGGTCACTTATTTCGAGCATCTTGTTCACCCTTTAAATAATCAGGTATTCTGATTTGTATTCTTCATTGTGGATGCTTTTACATGGTGTCTCTCTCAGCAATTGTAGAGCATCTCTTCCATCGAATTGATTCTTAAGCTGAAAGGATTTGAAATACATTAACTGCAAATCTCTGGATTCTGTCTCTGATGCTAGTTGTAACTTTGCAGGGAGCTCGAGCATGGATGCTTTTGGTGGAAAAGCTACTTTGTTTATCTAATCATTATTCGTTGAGACTAATATGCTTGAGCATAATTGCAAGGAATATTGGTACCTTCATCCTCTCTGAGTTTTGCTGCTTTTGTCTCAAGTTGTGGAATAAAAGGAAAATTAATTGCGATTGTACATTATCTGGTTGGAGTCTTTTCTTGCGGTCAGCATTTTATCTTTCTGGACTTCCATGGAAATAATATTTGGAAGACTTGGTTGTGTTGTCTCTCCGCTAAGGTAACGATGGTATCTCATATTTGATTAGTCTTGTGTTGCTTAGTTAAGGAAGATGAGAATAAATTCCCATCTCCAACAACTCAGTTTCAGTGAGGCTTATTTTCTCCCCGTCAAGATAACTTGGTTTGACCAAGTCAGTCATACCAAGTCATGCTCGTTCCCATTTGATAGCGTGATGCTGATCAGTGATGGATATACTATTGAGGTAGATGTTAGTATATTGTCAAGCTAAAATGTTGCACTAAACTCTCCCTTGGGATATTAGATTGGCGTTTTAAGTATGGAGGTTTCTATGCTTTTCTTTTGGTACTTTTATTCTTCAATCATGAGATCATGCAATTTAAGCAGGTCCCATGCTAGGACTGGACTTTTTTATTTTTTTTAAGCATGAGGTTGTATAGATGAACAAAAAAATCTTGCAAATCAACATTCAAAGCATCGAGATTGTTCCTCATTACTTTAAAAGCAATGATGCAACAGCAAGTCTTTCCGAGACGATCACGCATTTTCCTAAACTGTCCGATTTTCCACCAGAACATGCAAGCTTTTTAAGGTAATTCATGAGTTCTCCAATATAATCCAAGTCAATCAGGTGAGAAAATTTTCCTAGACCATCCAAACATGGTCCAAGGAGTGGGGGAGCCTCAATCACATGAGTTGTACCGGTATCTCCATTAGGTCTGTAAAACAAACAGAAAGAATGAAGTGATCACAGTATCCCATTAGATACCATTCACAAAGACAATTTCTAACTCAACTTTATGCACATATTTTAGGTTGATTATAGAGAAAGATTAAATCAACACAGCAAATGGACAGCATCACTTATAATTAAGAACCACACCTTAAATTTGTCCTATGAATTTTTTCATGTCAGTCTGAAGACCTGACCAATATTGAAACCCCAGTTTCAGTGTCTGATAAAACATTTGCTTTGACATGGTACTACACACCAAGACCAATATGCCCTACATGTTCGAATATTTCACTATAGTGTCAAGACCATACAAAATGACACATGAAATCACCTGGGCACAATTGACTGCATAGTATGCTTCAGAATATGAAAATATATCTCAAATACGGCAGAAAGTGTCTTTGACTGCATCCTTCGACGCTCCATAATATCTAGATCGAAACTAGCTGCTTTATAATCAGCAGCAACCTGTTTACACCACCAAGCACCTCAATTTTATGATATGAAATTAGAAAATCAGAGAAAATAGGCAGTTGTTGCATAAGAATCCCTACCTCTTCCCTCATTTTCAACATCATTTCTTGCCTAGATTTCTTTCTATCATTCGGTTGTGGATGGCTTGATTCCTCTGGTCGGTTTCCTTTCTTATAATTCTTCTCTTTAACTTTTTTATCCTTATCTGGTGCTTCAAATCTATGAAGGTCGTCGTCAAATGACAGAGATATAAGTACCTGAAAAAGCATTTTAATAGTTATAACAGAGAGAGAGAGAGAGAGAGAGAGAGAGAGAGAGAGAGAGAGAGAGAGAGAGAGAGAGAGAGAGAGAGAGGGGGGGGGGGGGGGTGAATTAAACAAAATAACAAAGTAATTGAAACGTGTTCAAAATAGTGACCTATTAAACATACGTGGATATTTGACCAAAAAGAGAACATACTTGAATTGAGTCAGGATGCATCTGACAATTATGAGCTTTCACATAATTTGCAATCAATCGAACAGCTGCTCCAGTCACTTCACCATTGTATTTACCCTCATTTGTAAAGAGTGACTTAATAGTGTCACAACAAAGTTTCCTGATGATATACATTCACATCTTTTATTCAAGAGAAGAGTAGAGAGGAAAAGGGAAAAATATAAATGCGAAGAAATGCTCAAGGAATATGACCAGAAAACTAGAAGTAGAATTGTCTATCACGTGTCATCGTAGCACTTGACTCTTTAAGGAGTAGCTCCTTTTATTGTAGTCCCAACTCCGTACCAAAAAGTAAAAAGGTACAATAAATAGAATGTTATCTACTATTTTTCAGATTTATACATAAAAAAGATCATACTACATTGCATGCATGACTTCATACAAGGGCACATGCACACATGCTCGCAGATTTACATAACCACAAACATAAGCCATTGCATCTCTAAATGATTGCTAAGCGATGCTTCATCTATTTCCCTTTTGTTTGGGCAGGGAACTTAAACCAAAAGCAAGCAACAACTTATATTCATAGATAAAACAACATTGGTGATCTTATGAGTTCATTTGTCACAGAGGCACCCAAGCCATTCACAAAATGAGAATAGAATTCTGCACCCAAATGACCACATTAACAAAAGACTATTCTTCGAAGTTCTCAATTATTCAACCATTCTCCTCATCTAGTCAACCAAAGGTCTTATTTTTATTGCAAACTCTTAACATAAGAAGAATGATGAGAAGTTAAAAATATATGGCTAAAACTTATGACTTCATCCGAGGAACTTATGTTTCTGACAACAACTTCAACCAAGCTCTCGCGATAATTGAAATGAGGAACAGCATCTAGCAAAGTACAGATGCAGCGAATCACCGCATGTTGATACGAGGAGACTTTTTCTAAAACCATCAACTTCTGCAGGTAGGCCTGTTAAATAAATTTTGAAATAGCTCAGAGCATATAAAATTGGATTGAAACAAATTCTTAATCAACATTAAACTAACTAAAACAGGAATGTGTAAACCAAGATCTGTAGTGTTTTTTGTCCCATTTCTGGTGAGTGCACTTCATTCAACAATCACAAGAAAATCAAGTAAAACCTTGTATGCAGACAGAAGTGTCGATTCATAATGCCGCATCTTCTTGACATCCTTTGAAACTTTCATCACCAGCTCCTTCTCAAAAGGAAGTCTAATGCGGTAGCTATAATATCACAACAAAGCAAAACATCACAACAGTGCCGAGGGAAAACATCGAGAGTAGACGTAACTGTAAAGATCACATCAAAATAAACTCGGCAACATACCCAGGAATGATGTCTTTGAACACAGCCAACAAAGAAGCCCAAGCTCAACGATAGCATGATTGTGCAATAATGATTGTGATCATTGCACATCTGCAGCATTTCTTTTAACAGTTTAATATTAGACTCTGGGTCAGCAAGCAGAGCAATTCCCAGTTCCGCGAGTTTACACTTCTTAGTTTCAAATGACTCTTCTGCAGTGATGTCCTCTTTCAACTCAGCCTAAAGAAAACATGACATTGCATAAAGATCAGAAGAAATGTATTGATGTTAAAGTACTGTATGATAACCGTACAATGATACTAGCAAACTTGTGATAAACATCTAGGCATAATATCAAGTCCAAATCTTCATTGCATCTAAACCAATGGCTCAGTATAAGCAAGCTAAAGTGATCCCACAAGATATATGCACAAGTTAAAGCAAAGCTAAGTTAAAGCAAAGCTTACTTTGACATAAATTGGTAGATGACTGATGTAGGTATACCAAGAATATGTCAAAATGGGTACACTAAATTATGTGACATGAATTAAATTGGTGATGACAGGAGTAGATTCAAATCACAAGATGGTGACTTATTCATATATCCAATGTTAACATCATTTAGTATGATGGTAATTGTATAACTTTAGTATATCTAGAATTATTCTTGACAACAATGGAACACCAGTAAATTTTCTAGAAAGGATCGGGCCCTATTTCCTTTCTACTGAATTTAAGGTACCCGATAAAAATGGAGCATAGGAATTTAAAAGCTTGTCTTAGCTACCATAGAATCCTAGTTAAAACAACAATATCACACAATCAATGAATGAATGGAGTGAAACTGGTCTTAACAGTAATCGCTATAAAAAAGCTACCTCGGAACAACTCAAGGTTCTGCATAGTGGCATGATTGAGATTAACAATTGAAGGCAACCCCTTGCTTGCAGCGGCCAATTCCATCAACTCCAGCTGTTCATCCTCCATAAGCTTCATGGATTCCTTGGCAATTTTGCAAGCAGTGGCCTTCTCCACTACAGCTTTTCGTCTCCTGCTTCTTTTTCTCGACGAAGCTCTTCTTTTTGTCTCTTTTTCTCCGCCTTCCAAACAAAAAACCAGAGAAGTTGGTAAAGAAAAGAGAAAAGAAGAGATGCTGCTTAACCAATTAAATAAAGCAAAAGAAACTAACTAGTGAAAATGCAATACCAAGCTCAAATACTTACCTTAATAGATTCTTTCTGTAAATACTTCTCCCGCCGCTCTGATTCTCACCTTTGCTCACGTAGCAATCTCTCCTCCTCTCTCTGTTGTTCACGCATCAACCTTTCTTCTTCCTTCCTTCTTTCACGATCAAATCTTTCCATCTCTTTCCTCATTCGTTCCTCAGCCTGCAATAGAAAAATACAGGATATCAGTACATGCCACAGTGTTCTCCACAAAGCTCACATATCCTTAAGTGATAAATGAAAACCTTTCTCCTCAAAATATTTTCTTTCTCTAGTGCTTTGCGAATTCGGTTTTCATTAGCTTCAACTTCCCTAGCCATCTAGGCTTCTTCAATCTGCAACAAAATGACATTTTTGGTCACCCTAAAGCTATATCAAAAAGTGATGACAATACTCGCTCTCGAAGCATCGAATTACCTTGCGTTTTCTCTTGACATGCGGGTCAAGTATCATGCAAAATTGTCCTGTCGGGCATGGTAGAAGAATCTTCTTGACCGATAAATGGATGGCTTCCTTGGTGAGCATCCATTTGAATGTTAACAAAAGACTCTCTCGGCTGAAGGGAATGATCATCTCTCAGAGGGGATAAAACACTGTTTTGCTCTCTATCTTCTTGCGAGACACGGCATACTTGCAGTCGGTGACCTCGAACACCATCAACACTAGGCAGCTTCTTACTTCCATGAATAGATGACACTCTGGTAGTTGGCCCATCCACCAGGACATCAAGATAGTGAGTTTGGGAAATCCATCCACGGGTATGGTATCTTGCAGGCTGGTCATGCAGCAACTGATACTCATGGTGGAGAAGTCTTGAAGCAGCCTGGATAATCACACATAACATAAATATTGGCAATGCACATATGACTTCGAAAATTGAATGTTAACAAGCGAAACTATCATAAGAATTTTATTAGATTCTTCTAAGAGCAGTAAAAGTTCTTAAAATTAAAAAAGACAATTCCAGTTTTCATATAGAAAGACAAGAAGAACAAACTTGTAAAAGTATTGAGAAAGGACATGTAGGGTGTAAATATATAGGCAACTACCTACATCAACCTCTCAAAAGAAAATTGGCATGAAAAGGTAAGTTTGAATTGAGACTTACATCCCCTCCAATTTTCAACAAAGTATTAGTACCAAACAGTTCTTGATAACTGCACTAAAAGGGACTAAAACTATTCAATATTTTTTCCAAGCAGAACACTCATGTTATCATAAAAATATTTGTGACGACATTTCACAAACATATTCTTAATTCACAAGCACGAAGAAGTATGATCCTTGTAAACTTCCATCAACCCATGCAAGTGTAATCACAATAGAATATTTGCAATAGTTAACCACAAAACAAGGGGGAAAAAAAAACATCACATGGGCAGAACAGTAGGTAATAAAAAATACACAGTAAAAGCCAGCCAAGAGCACTAGGACTCATTTTATAGAGATATTGATGCATAAGTACCCTTCCTCTAAGTAAAGTATGCACCTGTCTCAGCTAGCCTAGATTCATTTCATGGAACTAACATTTATTGTAATGAGTACCTTAGACTCTTAATGGATTATAACCCTATAACAGTCAGCACAACTCTTCAAAAAGATTGAAACCTTTGGAAGATGACTACATCAAGGAAATAGTAGCAAATAACAAATTAAACGTCACACAATCTCCATATGACAAGTAATGACCAACATACTAGAAGGGATTCCTCTTTCTATACAAAATTGCATATGTGTGGCTTTTCTTTTACAGCCACTTTGTATAGGGGCAGTACCCCCTTGGTACCTTCTTAATGGAATTTTCTTTATTGTTCAAACAACAACAACAACAACAAAGACATCTCGACAGGGAAAAGAAGCCATTAACTTTATTTGACATGGCATCCCGTCGAACATACACTTTCCCATCATAAAGATTCACGGGTCCTTTTTGCTTCTCATCTGCAACTACACAGATAACATGTTAAAGTCAAATAAGTGATGGAGTAAACATGAAATGAGAACTAAGAAGAGGAAGAACTCATATAGATAGAGAGAGAGCGACCTTCGTTCAGGAGTAGGGGGCGCTTCATAGGAGGCGTTGGCGTCGGCGCCGTCCGCGTTCAAGAGCAGGGGGTGCTTCTTGGAGGAAAGAGAGAGAGAAAGAGAGCGACCTTCGTTCACGGAGAGGGAGGCCAAAACGTGAGCAGGGGTTCGTCGGCGTCGGGGTTGGCCAGCAAGGCGCTCCGCAGAGGAAAGAGGGAGAGAGCGGAGCAAAGGTCGCGAGAGGGAGGCGAAAGGGCATCGGCGACGGCGTCGGGGGCGGGGGCGGAGGCGGAGGGGCGTCGGCGTCGGAGTTGGGGGCGACGGAGGCAACCGGCTTGAGGGGCGTCAGAGTCGGGGGCGATGGAGGCAACAGGCGGAGGGGCATCGGCGTCGGCGTCGCAAGCAACCTGTGGAGGCGGAGGCGGAGGCGGAGGCGGAGGGCGTTGGCGTCGTGCAGAGGAGCGTCAGCGAGAACGTAGAGAGAGAGAGAGAGAGAGAGGACGAGTCAACAGGTCGCGAGAGCAGAGGAGAGCGAGCGTCAGAGTGGTGGGCCCCAAGAGCGGTGCACGCAAATTTTGAACCTCTAATGCCATAGCCTAGGTGGAGCCACGTGTCGACTCTCGAGTGGTCTTACATTTGGCCTACGTAAAGGGTAAAACCCAGCCAATATTTTCTCATTATATATGGACACACAAAAATTTTCGAAGTAAATAAAATGAGGAATGATAAATGATGGTCCCCATCTTGTGCGGTGCTTAGCAAAATTGCGTTCTTTATTTTAACATGCCGGTGCTCATGCGCCCCTGCATCCTCTAATTATATGTGTATATTTTTCTTCCCCACAATATAGGGAATATCAACTATTTTTACACTAAAAAAGAGCTGAATGTTGGCAACTCTTCACTTCAATTCATCCCCACACTATGTTTTCCATGAAGGGTCATAAAATATGTGTAACCTTTGCAATTATATGGACACACGAAATTTTTTAGAGAAAATAAAATGATAAATGACACGAGAAATTGACGTCGTTCGAAACAAAGGTTGAAACTTATATTAGTGAAAAGAGTAAGTTGTTAATGACCTACTAGTAAATTGAGAGCACACTGTTACAATCGATGACACACTTTTAAGTAATTTCCAGTCCCATAATTACACCAAATACCCACGATGTTTATGGAACAAATTTCATAATATACACCAAAGAGAGAGAATCCCTTCCGGTCAGATAAACGGAAGAAGAAGAAGAAGAAGACCGAGGGGCCACTAGAAACAATGATTACTCTTTCTTTTGTTTTGTATTTGCTTCTCGTGTTGACAAGATTTTCCAACAAGCCCCCCTATTTCTACTCAATCATGAGCTCCTCCTCTATAAAATTATACTACTAGAAGAAGGCTCTTCATTAGATGTTGCTGCTGCTTGTGAAGAGAATTCAACGAAAGAAGACGACAAACTTCATGTGTAGCGGTTGAACACACACGTAAGGAATCTATCGCAGGTTCGAACCAAATCGAAGAGGCGGTATCGGACTTGCTTTGGACCGTGTTAATTAACGGGTTCAAACTCAAGGCCTTATTTTAATTTAAACAAAACTAGAAAAGGGCGGTCAGAGCTGGAAGTGGGACTGGTTTCAGCAAAGGAAGGGGACCGGTTTTTGCTGAAGATTTGCAGGGATCAAAGCTGGAATGGGCCCACCGTAGGCAGCGTGTTGGGTCTGAAGTGAGCTGCGTATGAGGCCATTTGACAGCTGCTATTCTCGACAAAAAAGGGCTCAATGACTTGACATTGTATTTGATATTTTTCTCAACAACCCTAGGAAAAGGCTCCGCTGAATTGTCTGAAATGACAGAGCTGAACGTGCTGGAAAAAAGAGAGAAAATAACAGAGGATAATGAACGCAAAACTATTAGAGACCGTAATCTTTTTCCTTCTTCACAGTAAAACACCATTGAAAGGACGGGCATCGATCACGCGTGGCCTTCAAAAGGGAATTTCCTTTTTCTTTCTTTTAGAGTTGGTGAAAAAAGAAATTAGGAAAGGTTCTAAATAAAAGAATTAAGTGAATCTTATTGCAAATATGTGCCTCAAAAAAGGGCATGACCTTATTGGCTAGTCAATGGCATTTCCCCCTTTATTTTCTTTTTTGTTTTCTTTCCTTTTTCCTTTTGTCCTTATTCTTATTTTTTCCTTTTCATCAGTGGCTAGTTTGAAGGCCACTGACCATATGTGGAGAGGGCCAAGTGATGGTTGCCCTCACCTTACTTGGGGCAAGGCTACCCTTGAAAGCCACAGGCGGACTTGATTTTGTTTAAAAATTGAGTTTTTCCGCTAACTCCATTTAATTTAACTAACGAAAAATGTTGACCTAACTTTTTAAATATTTTATCTCTTCCACGTAGCGTTCTACATACATTAAGGTTAACAAAAAAACCTTAAAATGATATCGTTTTAATCCGAATCCTAATTTTTACACAAAATCTTAATTAAATTAGGCTTAAAAAATCCAAATTTTTTTCCATAAAAAGACAAACTAAAAAAAAAAAAAAAAAGAGGCAAAAACATAAAAAATAAATAAATAAAGAAACATACCAAAAAAAAAAAAAAAAAAACCCAAGGTTGTGATTGCTGACCCATCGTTGGAAGTGGAGGTGAGCATGGTTTTAAGGTAGAACCTAGAACTTGAGAATTAGACCGATAAGAACTAGTAGATTGCAAGTTCCAATATATGCAAGATAGACTCTAGTCTCCCAAAAATGAGGAATCTGTTTCAACGAGTAAGTTTTAGGTTCTTGATTAGAGAAACTTGGAACTTGAAATTGGAACCTATAATCTAGAACAAGTTTTAATATTTTTCTTAGTCCATATCTTCATGTGATTTTGTGATATTCCATGTCATTCGATGATGAATGTATAATCTAAAAAGCACTAGTCTGAGCTTCCATTTTATATTAATGTTCATATTTTGGTGTGTTTGAATATAAGTTATTAAGTAAATTGTAGCAGCAAGTGTTGATTATTAAAGGTTTAATTCATTGCAATCGGTCAATTGATAATATAGATGGAACCTAAATAGACCATAGGATCGACCTTAGAATTTGTGACATGGTAAGTTTCAAGTTTTAAGATATGCAACTTAAGTTTCAGGTTCCAAAAAATAAGGAATGGGTTCCAATGTGTAAGTTCCAAGTCTTAAGTGGAATATGTACTGAACCTAAAATCTTTCACCCCTAGCCAATAGGGCGTTGAGGTTGCGAGTACCTCAATGAGGGCCGCAACCCTTGTCGACCAAAGGTGAGGGCCTACACTACATGTATTTATTTTTTTTTTTTTGAAAAGCTTTTAGATTAATTTTTAAACTAATTTAATTAAAATTTGGTTTAAAATTGTCTTTGGACAAAAATGTCCTTTTTCGGCCAAAATATTTAACCAGTCAGTGAGGTAGACCTTTATTTGAAACTCCTATGGCAACTTCAGGTCTTTTTTTGAAAAAAAAAAAAAAATACACTTTAAATCTTTTTTTAAGAAATTGATAGAACCTTAGACTCTTATTTGAAATTTTTTCCAGAAATTTGGGTTCTAGGACTAAGGACACAAACCCAGTATTGGCTGGGTTGGGCCAGTCCAAGATTAGTCTAGGATTGACCCTATACCGATACTCGGCCTTATTATCATGTGTAAGAAAGTAGAGCAATAAAAAAAAACACCACCAACAAAAGTAATATCCACAAGCATTACACAAATGAAATCAAATGAGTCATATTCAAGCCCAACGAAGTCGGATGGTTTAGTGCAAAATACTCATACATTACATAGCAAGATTTTATTAAATGGGTAAATTTACAAGTGGGTGAAGAATTGCTATCTATTGAAGGAATCTAACGATGAAAATATAAATAGTAAATTATCAACCTGTTTGGATGTTTGGCACTGTAGCAAAATCTTACCTTGGTAACATACAAAGAGATTCAACAATTTGTATACATTTACCATCATGCACTTCAGATGACTAATTTTTGGCAAAGTAAGAAATTTTTTTGAATGAGCGTCTAAAGTGGGGTTATTTTTTCAAAAGATTGCCTAAGATGGACATTATTTTAAATAAGGGTCTAAAGTGGCTAAATTAATCTCAAATGAAGACCTGAGTTCGTTGGTTGGCCAAATTTTTGCTGGTTGGCAAGTACTTGATTTTTTTTTTTTTTGGTGGTCGGAAGGGTACCCTTCTAGTAGAGGACATCACGCTATTTTTTTTTTCTTTGGCCTAGAGGGTGGCTAGTCAATCCGGCAGACATTTAGTTTTTCTCCTCCAACTCCCCCTCCTTGAGCATCTCACTTATGTACTTAAGAGTCAAATTGGAGTTTCACTATCTTCCGTAGATTCCACCGATGTGCTACTGGAAGCCGGTGATGCACTAGCAATCGGGTTATTAGGTTCAACGTCATGTTTGAATCCATTAACAAGATTCCGATTTGGATGGATCAAAATCAATCCATATCAAGCTTCAACCTATTCAAGGAACTAGTATTGTTCATGGTCTTTGATTTAAGATTATATTATATGGATTGGTGTCTAGTGGACCGAGTTTATCACAATCATCCATTTTGTGGACTCTTGTGTAGAATCAACTTCAAGGCGATTTTTTTTTTTTTTTGACAAGTAAAGTTTTATTGTTGGCTTAAAAGGCAAGTGAGCTACCTGCTACATGCTTAAGTCATACAATTTAAACAAGACCCAAATGCTAACATAAAATCTTGTAATTGCCCAAAGATATTTGGAGAAAATTATAAAAAAAATCATAATATATTGTACTTTTACTAATTCAATCATAAACCTTTTAATTGTACCAATTGAGTCCCAAATTTTTTCAAGTTTTACTAATTGAGTCCATCTAGCCTATTTTGACTAGAAATCGTTAAAGTGAATGCTAGCAGACTTTTTTTTTTATAGTATTTTAATATTTTTGAATTTTTAAAATTTATTATTTTTAGTTTTCTTGTCTTTTCATTTTTTTTTTTTCGTTTTCTTCCTTTGCCAAGCCTTGGTGATGGCCGATGATTGGCCACAGGTTATGATTGATGAGGATTGCCCTTACTAGCCTTAGGTGAGGTCACCCTTGTTAGCCTTGAGTAAGGCTTTTCCTAACTAGATTTGACGGGTTGAGCTTTGCTTGAAGTTGGCAAGGTTGGCCCTTACTAGCCTTTAGGGAAGGTCGGCCTCGCGATCTTTGGGCAAGTCTCACCTGAGACCAGCCCTTGTGAAGACTGACGAGGTTGTGCCTTGCCTTTGCTAGATTGGGCAAAGTTGAGCCTCACATGAAGCTATGACTTGTCGAATTTGGCAAGGTAGCAAAGTCCTCCCTTGCCAGATCTTGGCGAGGGTCACCATCATCAGTTGTAGCCTATGGTTGGTTAGTAGTCATCCTCAAGGCTCAGCAACTAGCAGAGAAAGGAAAGAAAAGAAAAGAAAAGAAAAGAAAAGAAAAGAAAAGAAAAAGTATTTAAAAATTAAAAAATATATATTAAAAATTTTCCACGTCTATGCCAATTGCACTGTGTAGGATGCTTGACATTCGTGTTAGTGATTTCCAATCAAAATTAATTATATAAGCTCAATTGGCAAAACGTGAAAACGTTTGGGACTAATTTTTATAATAAAAATATTTATAACTGAATTGGTAAAAGTATAATAGCTTTAAGAACTTTTGGGTAATTTTCCTAAGGTATTTGTGGAGTAAAAACACCATTCTTAAGAAGTCTTCCTTGGATACATGACCTCAGGTCTTGTCATTTCCTAAATAACCAGTCAGGAATATAACTAGTTACCATAATATTCTAAAAACCTCACACACTACGTTTTTTAGGTATCGCCTTTAAAGGATGGAGCTTCCTTAGTGCTATTCCCGCCCGCTCTCTCATGTCGAGGGTCTCTGGAGTCAAACCATCACTGAGTTCCCAATCGAAATGGTAGAGCAACTTCGCAAGACCGAGATGAAGCACCCTATCCGCCAGCGAAAGTCCGACGCACATTCTTCTGCCTGATCCGAATGGAATTAGGTCAAAGTTTTGACCTTTGTAGTCAATTTTAGATCCTAGAAACCTCTCTGGTTTGAATGCTAATGGGTCCTCCCAAGCATCTGGGTCTCTTCCAATGCCCCATACATTCACGAAAACCTGGGTATCTTTGGGTATATCAAATCCCATGAAATTGGTTTCTTTTATAGCATTTCGTGGGATAAGCAAAGGTAATGGGGGATGCAATCTCAGGGTTTCCTTCACCACAGCTTGCAAAAACGGCATTTTTTCCGTGTCACTTTCTTCGAGTTTTCTGTTCAACCCCACAATCTGGTTGATCTCATCTTTGGCCTTTTTCATTGACACGGGTTGGCGGAGTAGCTCCACCATTGCCCACTCGATGGTGCTGCTTGTAGTCTCTGATCCAGCGAAAAACATTTCCTGCACCATCAATTAGACCCATTTAGTACAAGATCATGTCTTGCTAGGGTTACCACCAATGTTGATTCTTTTGCTATAATTAAGATATTCAGTTTCGCTCGAAAATCACTCCCTCAAATCGTGGGCTTAACAGTAAAAATCATCATGCTTCGCCTGATACAATCCTTATCAAACATAGCAGCTCCTATGCTTCGAATTGACAGACAATTGCGCATAAAGAAAGGAACAAGAATTTGATTATTGGATCCTAAAATTGACGAAATGAATCCGCTAATGACAACAGGATAATTTATAAAAGGGCAAGAGCAGGTGTTTGATTGGAAAAAATGAAATAAACAACTGGAATGGCAAGAATTAAGTTGCTAGAAATAACTGAAAATGAATGGCAAGAAAGTGAAGTGTGTTCTTTTTATGTTTGTGCGTCTTTTTCCCTTTAGATGTGCTCTTGTTGTAGTCTCGGCTACAACGATTGCTTCACTGCAACTGCCGGTCAACAACTTTAAAAATTGTTCCGTCCTAGAAGTGTGACTACAATAACTGTTCGCGATAGTTTTATCCTTGCAGTCGGTTTGATTCGACCAAATTTTGTGAGCCAATGTCAATACTTCTTGACTCGACCGACATTAACTTGACTTTCATTTATAAGTCCATGGACAAAAACTGTTCATGCCTTGTCAACTTAATCTTATTGCTTCTTATAGTCAATGCTGGTGTTTGAGCATCGATTATATTTAGTCAATATCAGATCACACATCTGATCAACATACTATTCACTCATCCATTGTGGATACCCAACATGTTCTATTAATCAGTCAAATTGACATCAACTTAATTTAATAAATCATTCAAAGTGTCTTTCTAGCACTGGTTTTTTTTTTTAAAGAAAATAACCATAAATCAATCTTGTGTTTTTGGAGAACATTCTTAGCTAGTTATTACAAAATGAGCACATATTGGCTAAATCAGGAAAGAATAGTAACATCTTTATAATGGTAGTAGCTTTTTGTTATGCAATGTTCTCTACAAACTTAAAGTGTAAAATGTTCTCATAGATAGTTGATTGGAAAAGGCTAGTTATTATAAAATCTAGTGCTAGAATGTTCTACGAAAACACAAGTCTGTAGAGAATGACGCGTGATATGACCTGCTTGTTAATTGTCAATTAAGTTTACCACCCCACTTTACAAACTGAACTGGACCTAATATCCTTAAGATGTTAATCATTTCTTTTTTTGCCAAGAGTGGAAGAGAGGATACCAGAATTATTATGATGACGTTCTGGGAAGAGATTTTGCGAGGACCTTCCTTTCCATCGCCCTCATAATCCAATACCGCATCCAAGAAGTCATTTGTCGTTCTCATCTCTCCCCTTAGCTTTCGCTCCTCCAACCTCTCTTTTACAAAACCTTCAGCAATCTTCATGGCTCGACCCATGTCCTTCGTCATGCTTGCCTTGATCCCCTGCGGGTCCAACCATTTCAACCACGGCAGGAAGTCGGCTACGTTGGGCTTGCCAGCCCATTCCATGAACCGGTTCATGGCATCGAAGAACTCGGGCCCGTCCTTTGATTTTGGGTCCAACAGATCCCGCGAGAGCACCATATTACCCACCACATTAAATGCCATGAGAAAGAGGAAGTGGGATAAGTCGATTCCTTGCTCTTCATAAAAATTAGAAATTTTTAACGATTAATTATAATTAGAGAATGTATAGCAGAACGTAATGAATTAGACATGAAAAAAAAAAGAAGTTATTGCACCAAGTTTTGCAACTAGTTTAAGGAGGGACGGAGGAATCAACCTCCAAGCTGCAATGTTCAAGACAAAAGTTGGATTTTTCAAGCTCAAGTCGAACTTAATAAAGTTCTTGATAAGCTTGTTTTCCGATATTTTTCACTAACAAAACTAAATTAGCATCTGAACTCTTAAAAACTCCAACTTGGCTTGTACAAATAAAATAAAGTGGAAAGTCTACTTTTGCATTCTCTTGCAAAATAATGGGAATATACTTGATCGATGCATCAGAAGATATATAAAACCCAACTACTTGATCATGCTCGAGTTTGACACAATTCAATGGTAAAGCTACCCGAGCTTGGCATAATTCAACAGTAGAGCCCTCTAGTTCGACTCAAATTGGAGAAGAATGAAAGCAAGTTTGACTAAATAGCACTTTAAACACCAGTAGCTCTTGGGCAACTTGAATTATTTACACTGGTATCTATCTTATTGAATTTGTCAATTACAGTAACAAAACAAAGGGATAAAAGTACCAGCAGTCCCTAAACTTTTATAAAAAGTTTTAATTAGGTTCCTAAATTTGTTGTGCAATTAGATCCTCGAGCCATATAACTTCTTCTTTGATTTAGTCCTTCCATTAAAGAAGTATATATAAATGTTGACATGGCGGTTAGGTCCTCATTGAAAGCCAACATGGTGTCTTAAGTGACTTCTTAAAAAACCTAAAAATAGAATGACATAGAAAAATTGAATAACTAGGGGTGGAGGTAAGTTGTCGCCTGGGGTCATGCAATAAATTGAGGCAACGCTTGGGTTGGTGAATGTTTACTTGGATTTAGATTTCTTTATTTTTATAATCTTTCTTACCCATCTTAGCACTAAGTAAAAAAGAATTCGTGTCTCCCTAATTAGTTAGTCTAGTCAGTGCTAACATATGGTGGGGATGCAATATTCATCGTAACCAATGCATTCGCATATTTAAGAGGAGGGCCAACTCAAATTAAAAGATGTATAATTTAAGAACTCAATAGTAGAAAAAAAAAAGATTCTGGAACTTAATTGTACATTTTGCAAAAAAGAAAGACCGCCGGTTCCTTTATCTGTAAAAAGCAGGCCCAACGTTTTCTTAGGTAGATCTAGTTGTTGGTTGCGTTCTTTACTGAAATACGATTCTTTTGACAGCGTGCATCATTAACTCTTAATGGTGCAAAAGTCCCAACATATCTTAACCGTTGATTTTACATATATTAATGAGAAGAACTTGTGACACTAGTGGGAATATTGTATAGGGTATTGGCCTTCATCCTATTTTGATATTTTGTAAGGAGTTTAAACGTTCCTTTCTCTCTCTCTCTCTGTTGCTTTTTTTTTTTTTTTTTTTTTCCTTTGAAGAAGAAAACTATTATTTCAGTCATTCAAGGTTACACATGCAACGCAAACGTCCAAAGTAACACGAAGCACGTAAGAAATAACCTGTTGTTACTTGTTTAACCGCCATTTCTTCCTCTAAATACACGATCATGTTGTCGACACACTTCTGCCTGAGATGGGCCGTCTCGTTGACGCGCTTGGTCACGAGGAACTCAACAGAGCAGAGACGCCTGAGAACGCGCCAGTAGCCACCGTAACGACCCACAGCGAGCGAACCTTGGTCATAATTGAGAGCTGTCAATGCATGGGGACACTTGCGGTCTGCGAACGCGAAGTCATGGCCCTTGAAGAACTCTGTGGCGGCCTGAGCTGATTGGATCACCATGGTGTTCACGGAACCGAGCTTCAACCACGTCACAGGCCCGTGCTTGGCTCGGAAGTTGTGGAGGTTCTGGTGCGGCGTGGTCCCGAGGTCGAGGATATTGCCGATCACGGGCCATGCGGGGGGCTGAGGGGGAAGCTTGGTGCGCTTCCGATTGAGAAGGAAAAATAGAAGTGCCGGGAGCAGGAGGCCGAGCCAAAAGAGCCAAGTAGGGCAGTACTCCATTGGCTAAGCTTTGAGCTATTGCTCACCTTGCACTTATGCGATTACTGCGTGGAAAAAATGATATTAATATACACTCTTATCCTGTTCACAAGAAAGCAACCCAAAACAATAAAGAAAAAACAGGAGATGCTATTATTTGCCATCCACAATATAAAAAGGAGAAAACATTAATATATCTTTCGGCTATGAATAGGAGTAAACATGCTGATCACGTGGAGTCTGGTGATCCATCCATTTCATCGAATTAGGTTAAATTCGATTCTTATTTCATGGGAATAATTTCATTTTTGGTCAAACAACTTACATGAATTATGCAATCAAATCCGTAACTCTTAATTTGTGCATTTAAGTCCTACAACTTTACTCCAGTAGTCAATATAATCCTCTGGTTTCCACAAAATTATGATGCCTTGTTCTTTATTGGGTTTCATGGATTGGTTTATCAACTAATTTGTCCTATCAAAATTGGATAGTTATGTATTTACTTTTGTTTGGAGTGTATAATAGATGTTCAATATCTTTACCCTAGGAGATTGCTAAGAGGGAGCCCAAGTCCAAGTCTATCAACATATCTAATTGAACCTATCTTCACTCAAAAGCTTAAAGTAATGAGTTATTGGCCAACTAGATATATTAATTACTTCACACTGCACCAATTCTCCACTGTGGGACTTCCCAAACCCAAGTTATATATGTATCTCAACAATCTCCCCATCACATCTAAGCTTAATGTTAGGTTTGTTCCCCCTTAATTCAGGTATCTTTCTACATTAACTTATCTCAACTTGAATCTTCAACATTCACCTTCATCCATCCTTTGTACATGTTCTTTTTCATTGGATTGAACCATGAAAACTACCATGGGATTGCGTTGCAACACCACAACACACACTACCCGAAAACTGTGTTGGTCACTAGATTCCTTTCCTTAAGATAATTCACATGTATATCTCAACAATCTCCCCATCACATTTGAGCTCAATGTTAGGTTTGTTCCCCCTTAATTTAGGTATCTTTCTAAATTAACTAATCTTAACTTGAATACACATTGCCTAGAAATTGGGTTGGTCACTAGATTCCTTTTATTGAGATATCTAGAACAGATTGGGGCCGCCAATCTACTATTGGCTCTAACAACAATGTTTGGTAGTCTTGGGCTTCTCTCACCTCAAACGTTTACTCAAAGGGTGAAACTTTCCTTCATATTTATAAACTAACCACCAGGCAATTCCATAATCGATGTCGGATAACTACAACAACTTTTGCCTTAGTAAGATGGCTTGTCTTTTTCGAAAGCATCATATATATAAGTCCAATCATCAATTTGATCAAAATTTCCAATCTTCACTATTTAAAGGACTTTTTTATGCTAACACGTGAATTTCACTGATGAATTTATCATACATTTGCATCTCATAAATTTGACCCATGATAAAAACAAAACAATCAGTTTATACAACATTGCATTCATTTTTCTCATAGCATTCCTTTTGCACATATAAACCAGAGGCATGATCATTCATTAGTAGTTAGGTTTCAATTCACATAGGTCATCCGTGCATACGATGAATATTAGGAATCTCCTACACTTTTCGACTACAAACAATGTAGTATGAGAACCTCGGGCCCCACGGCTAAAATTATGATCACTCCAAAGAGCTTTAACAGCACCAATTCACACTTGGACTCAATTTTCTTCCTAGTAATTTATACCCAACTTCTCTTGATTAATTGTAGAACCAAACAAGCTCAAAACGATTGCAAGATAAGTATCACAACGATTTTGACAAAAAAAAAAAAAAAAAAAAAAAAAAAACAAGTATCATGACGAGTGTCTTTACGTCTATTTTCAAACAATATATGGCTCACATACTAGTTCCAAGAATAGTTCCTAAATTTGCATTTTTTTCAAGGAATGCTGGATGATCTTGCACAAGGATGCCTGGACAAAAAAATAATGATCTCAAGCCTTCAAAACTAAACTTTTCAATATCCGTTTGGTCTAAAACTTTTACACAAGCTTCGTCGGCTTGTTGACTAACTCCCCTCGACATTTTCGTGCAATCGGATAAATGAGGAGTGTGTATTCATTGTTTCCATGCGATTGCTCAGTCAACTCGTGTCTAATCCAACAAGCTCACTTTTCCTTCTTTAATTTAGTTGCCACTCTCTAATTGCCAATTGTCATGACCTTCTTAGAGGTGGACCACTAAGAGAAAGTTAATGGATTATCATGCAAGTGCGAATGGTTACTCATTAAAAAGATGGTACCATTGTCTAATGCGGGCTCTCTCAAACCCCCGACAATCACAACTTTGGGGTTTTAATTACATTATTTAGACATCCAATTCAATTCATTTAAGAATTGCCATTAGTCTGCTTTGGTTGATTAAAAACCCAAGTAAAATGTGAGAGAACACTTTACTTTTATGAACTAGAGATTTCATGGATAGGGAACTTGATTACGCTAGATAAATCTATCTCCCTTTGGCATCTTCACTTTATTTCACAAAATGTTTTGCAAGTAGCCTTGATTGATTTGGTCTTAAACCACTAACATGCGATGGATGATCATACAGCTATGGAAGCAAGAAAGTAACACTATCAAATTGATAAATAAATTGCTTGAGCAGACAGAAAAACCTTGATGGGAATGATCTCTTCTTTTTTGTTTTTTCTTGTTCGTTTTCTCTTTAACGTTAATCACCTTTTTGCACTCTTGAAACCCAATTCAGAGCATGCAGAACTTCATATTTTTCGTTACCGGCTGGGAATGAATATAGAAATTTCTCCAATTGTGCCCCCTACTTGGGCATGATCAAGAATTTGAGTAACTTTCAAGGACTTCCAACTCAATACAAAAACCCATTCTCCAGTTTGCTTATTCAGAGAATGATGTAAGCGAAACAAGGTAGTTTTGTTTTTCCACGTCTTCAAATTGTTTCACTCTGACCCTCATTTTTCTCCCTTTGTGGTGTGGTTCTTGACGGGATAGTTTCAAATTCACTTTCTTTTATCTTAAGTAAGTTAATAAGAATATCTGTAGCGTTCAGGGTAAATGAACTAGAATGTCCCCCGTTATTGTGATATATGTACTCTTCGCAAGTGATTTGTCAAATGAGATGTGCCACAGTCGTGTTAGGGGCTGTGCTTGGAATGCGGTTGACTTGTGTCCTCCCCGGATTGTCCATTAAATCCAATGATTGGACTTTCAGTGCTCGGAGTAGATTCCCCCATAAGACTTGTTCTTCTTCTGCATGTTTCCCGCAAGTAAATATCTCAAATCGGAATACCAGCAATTTGCGGCAAAAAAGGCTTCTCTTTCTTCTCAAAAAAAAAAAAAGATATCCCTTTCATGAAAAGGAGTGACATGCATAAAATGTCTAAATGTTAGGAGTTTGCAAAATGTGCAAGTTTTGTTATTGCCTAGTATGGGGAGAGATTATTCATTTACTTAGAGAATAGGAGAAGCTAAAGAAAGATATAAACTATCTAGAAGCATTTTATTCATAGGAAGCAAATAAATCTGAGAGATTAGCAAGGAGAGTGAACTTCCCTATCCAAATTGCAATGTTTTAGTAAAACAATAGTACTAATGTCTCGTGACAATATGAAGAATAGTTTCATGCCAAGAGCAATGACATTTGCATTAGAATGCTAACAAATCGATCATGTTACCTATGCATATAGAACTTTCTATATTCACTGAAAGAGTAGCTACGTGTAATGCATGAGTGCATATTGTGTGTGACGCGCACACGCACACACGTCTAGTTACTAACTAATCGCACATCACGGTGCCCGAATTAATGCTAGCTAATATTCACTGGTTTTATAACCTAAGTTGTGATTCCAAACTTTTCATACCCAAAATTCATCCCAAGAATTTAGATAATGATTCCCCATTATTTGGAAAAAAAATAAAAATAAAGAACGAAGCCTTCCACGAACAGCAGTAAGCATATATATTGACTAAGCAAATTATTTCATTGAATGATAATTATAACAACATCCATTGTATCATGAAGTAACCAAAAACTAGAAACGCATTAACCCTCTTCAGATCGCTCTCCACTTGTGTCAAGAATAAAAGTTGAGAATCAGCGCAATGTTTGAAAATTTTGGAGAATAGTTTTCGAAACAGTTTCCAAATAAGCCTGAAGAAAAGAATAGATGAAAATGGCCATATTCTTCCTAAAAGATTGATATGTGGGGACAGTGATTTTATTAGAAAATGATGCACCAATAATTATACCCATTTTAAATAGATTCAATTATGATTTTTTACAATTGATTGGTATTGCATGTATCACGTGGTTAGGACTTTCCAAGGAGGCAGCTATTTTTATGGAAAAAAAGTGAACATAGGGAACTTAGTCCTATCCTTCTAATTTATTACCGTTAATTTTTTATTATTAATTTAATCTTCAAAATAAACATGGATTTCAATTCAACACCAGTGTTTTTATTGCCTTTACGACTTGCAAGCACGTTAAACGAGTAAACTCTCGAAGCACGAAATATCTTAGCCAAACCAAATCGGTGGGTCCTATATGCATTATTGATATAGACTTGCGTGGATGATGAGAATCCTACCTTCAACAACTCGACTCCATCGAAGAAGTTAAAAATTAGGTCACATAAACTTGTTATACATACCTGCAGTCTCTGGCCTTGGAATGACTCGATTAACATATTATGAGAGAGAGATGGCATCTGTCATCGTTAGCATTGCTAGAGCTATGGCTCCACAAGCACTAGAAAAAGTTGGAAATTTATAGGGCATCAAGCATGAGATCGGGGTGCTCAGCGACACATGTATAACAAGTTTATGTGACCTAATTTTGGCTTGAGAAACTGAAAGATGCTTTTATGATGCACATGGCGTACTTGATGAATTCAAATTAGAAGCTCTTGGGACAAGAACTAAGGGAGGCACAGTGTGTTGTAATTATTATTGTAATCATAGGTTTTAATGGCTCAACGTTAATGAAACGTCTCTTCAATTCACGCCTTTTTCAATTCACATGCAACCGTTTCGTCTCTTTGGATCATGCCCTAATTGTTGCAATTATGGGTTAATGACTCTTTGTTCTCCTGTAGTTTCTGATTTAATAATGTTGTTATTAAGGGTTAATGGCTCACCTAATGTGAGCATAATCGGTGTGACTCTTGAGTTCATGTCCTTTCAGTTTTCTACGGCTAGTTCCCTTGTCTATAAATAGACACGTCTTCTTACTTAAAAATAACAACAACAAAATCCTCAAAGTATTCCTCTTGTTTCTTGGTAGTTTTTTTAAGTGTGCTGATTTAAAGAAGTGTTCGATAGAATCTTGTTCATATAGTGCTTATACAAACGGGTTGAGGTGTTGTATTTTGAGAGGCATAGTTCACGAAACTAATTGGCACCGTTGACATGAACTAATCACCTTAAGGAAATTTGATTAGCTGTACCTCACCTCTTGTTTATTTTGATATTGCTTTCTTGAAATTATTATTATTTTCCCCAATACGTATTAATATTTCCAACAATTTTAAGGCGATTATCTTTTATTGTTTGTTGGGTTTATCAAAAAATCGAGATGACTAATGACAATCAAGTACCCAATGATGTTGGAATGTTTGTGAGGACGTTCATATGGTTGTTTCAATGAGTGAGGTTCAAACCTCATGGCCTAGTGCTGTGACAACATATGCTGCAAACTTTCGGGCCGAAACCATCTATGGTGGTACTAGTAGAAGTCGCTTGACCGATACATTGGGGACTGTTTTTCAAAAAAGTACATATCTAATGGTGTATGGTTCAATTTCTAGAGAGATGGTTTAACAAGCTTTGCCTAATATGATGATACCTTCTCCAATAACACCAAATGAGAAACCGTGTGAGTTAACTAGTGTGGGCTTTAAGCAGCGGTAATAGAAGATGTCCTTTTATTGACCACACTGAATTTAGTCAAGTACTCATTAGAGGTGTGCTCAATAATTAGTCCAAGTCACGATGCTTGGGGAGCTGGAGCCTTGGAAGTACAGGGATTTCCTATGCTGAAACTATATCCTTAACTATCTAGCAAATTCCTTGTATCGTGTTTATTGTATCACTGAAACTACTAGACAATTATGGGAGTCCTTAGAAAAGATACAAATTTGAGAAATTTGTGGTAGCCAAATTCTTGAACTCAAGATGGTAGATTCTAAATCTATCATGAACTAGGTCCATGAAGTGCAAATGATTTTGGAAGTCTTTGTTGAAGAAATTTTTTAGTGAATCATTCCAAATGGCGTTTATTATTGAGCTAACTCTAGGCTTGCAAATGATTTAAGATGATGGACAAAAATGGAACCGTGGTTTTTAACTGATTTTCTTTGTTTTGGTCAATTATATTTGTTGATGCATTCATTTTTCATGTAGTCGATCGCTCCTAACAATAATTTAATTAAGTAGGCGCCACGGAAAAGTAAAATGTGAACTTACTAAAGTAAACTAATTGGTCAGAAGTTCAAAGTGGTATACGAGGGGTGCCCAAATATATCCTTTTGGATTATATACGGATGGATCATGATAATGAATCAAGACGTATCTACAGCCTTCTTCAGCAAATTTGCAATCTTGTGTTTATTTTAGAATAATTTGCAATAGCGACAAAACATGTGAACCAACACCGACCGTGTTTATGTGGGTCCTACTGCAGAGTCCACGTGATCAATTGTCCATATGAATTTGACAAGATCCGACAAGATCATACAGTATCTTCCTGTTACTTTTCTTTTATCTTGCTCTCTTTGATCGTACAATATTCTGAAATTTGGCTGGTCGAGTAGCTCCACCATCACCCACTATAAACCGCTCATGGTATATTATTCGGGAATCTATTGTACAGTCTTGCGTCTAGTGAATCCGGTTCATCGCAAATGTCCATTTTGTGGACTCTAAATGTGGAGCCAAATTAAGAGTAATTTTCTTTTTCGACAAGTGAGGTTTTATTGATGGTATAAGGGGCAGGTGAGCTACCCTGCTACATGCTTAAGTCATACAATTCAAACGAGACCCAAATGCTAACCTAAGAACTTGTAGTTTCCCTAAGATATTTGTGCAGGGATGACATCATTCTTAAGAAGTCTTCCTTGGACAGCTTTCTTAATCCTTGACACGATAACATTAGCGTTAATAACCTTAGGGTAATTATACCTCACACGCTACGTTTCTTAGGTATCACTTTCAAAGGAAGGAGCTTTCTTAGTGTTATTCCCACCCGCTCTTTCATGTCGAGGGTTTTTGGAGTTGAACCATCGCCTAGTTCCCAATCGAAATGGTAAAGCAGTGTTGCAAGACCAAGATGAAGCACCCTATCCGCCAATGAAAGTCCGACGCATATTCTTCTGCCTGATCCAAATGGAATTAGCTCAAAGTTTTGACCCTTGTAGTCAATTTTAGATCCCATGAACCTCTCTGGTTTGAATGCCAATGGGTCCTCCCAAGCATCGGGGTCTCTTCCAATGCTCCATGCATTCACGAAAACCTGGGTATCTTTGGGTATATCAAAACCCATGAATTTGGTTTCCTTTAGAGCATTTCGTGGGATAAGCAAAGGTAATGGGGGATGCAATCTTAGGGTTTCCTTCACCACGGCTTGCAAAAATGGCATCTTTTCCGTGTCATTTTCTTCGACCTTTCTGTTCAACCCCACAACCTGGTCAATCTCATCTTTGGCCTTTTTCATTGACTCGGGTTGGCGGAGTAGCTCCGCCATCGCCCACTCGATGGTACTACTTGTACTCTCCGATCCGGCGAAAAACATTTCCTGCACCATCAAGTAGACCCATTTAGTACAAAGATTCGGTCTTGGATACCACAAGTGTCCGAGTCTCGTCCTATAATTAAGAGATTCTCTTTGGCTGGAAAAAGTCACCCTCGAATCGTCAGCTCAATAGTAAAAATTATCATGCTTCACCTGATCAACAATCCTGATCAAACACAGCAGTTCCTATTCTTCGAATTGGCAGATGATTGGCACACAAAGAAAGGAACAAGAACTTGAAGTTGATGAAAAGAATCCACCAGTGACAACAGAAGTATTTATGAAAGAGCAGGGAAGTGTTCGATTGACAAAAGGAAATAAACAACTGGAATGGCAAGAAATAGGTTGCTGAGAAATAACTGAAAAAGAGCAAAATGGATTAACATAAGTAAAGCTTGTTCTTCTTATGTCTGCGCGTTTCCATTAAGATGTGCGCTTCTTATAGTCTCAGCTACAATAATTGCTTTACTGCAATTGTCCGTCAACGGCTTTGAAAATTATTCCCGCCTAAGAGTTTGATTGCAATAATTATTTGCACTGGTTTTATCCTTGCAATCAATTTGATTTCAGCCAGATTTTGTAAGCCAATGTCAAAATTTCTCGACTTGATTGACATTGACTTGACTAACCTGGTAATTTTATAATAACTAGTTAAATTGCTTGACGAAGACATAAGATTGATTTTAGTTTATTTTAATGAAAAGAAAAATCAGTGCGTAGACGGCACCATGATTGATTTATTAAGTAAGCTACTAAAACTTCTCCGTAATGCGTGATGTGACCCTAGTTGTTTAAATGTCACTTAAGTTTGTCGCGCCACTTAATCAACCGAATTCGACCTAATGTCTCTAAGTGTGGTCATGTTAAACGTGAGGAGCAAACTTACCAAAATGATTATATTTATGTTCTGGGAAGAGATTTTGTGAGGGCCTTCTTTTCCATCGCCCTCATAATCCAATACTGCGTCCAAGAAATCATTCGTTGTTCTCATCTTTCCCCTTAGCTTTCGCTCCTCCAACCTCTCTTTCACAAAGCCTTCGGCAATCCTCATGGCTCGACCCATGTCCTTCGCCATGCCTGCCTTGATCCCCTGCGGATCCAACCATTTCAACCATGGCATGAAGTCGGCTACGTTGGGCTTGCCAGCCCACTCCATGAACCGGTTCATGGCATCGTAGAACTCGGGCCCATCCTTCGATTTTGGGTCCAATAGATCCCGTGAGAGAACCATGTTGCCCACCACATTAAATGCCAGGAGAAAGAGGAAGTGAGATAAGTCGATTCCTTGCCCTTCATAAAAATAAAATTTCTTTATGATTAATTCTAATCAGACAATGTATAACCACACTTAACAAATTAGACATGAGAAAAATAGATTATACCAAGTTGTGCAACTAGTTAAAGGAAAGATACAGTCAAATCAAGAGGAACCAATCTCTAAACTGCTCGTAAGCTCCACTTAACTTACTGTGTGTATGCTTCAATGTCCAACACGAAAGTTTACCTACGCAATTCGATGATAAAGCCACTCGATCTTTAGATAATTCAACAGTAGAGCCACTCTAGTTCGACTCGAAGTCCAAAAAAAGAAAGTGAGTTCGACTGAAAAACAAATTAAATTCCAGTAGCTCTTTGGTAAATTGAGTTATTTACACTAGTATTTAATTTGTTGATTTTGTCAATTACAGTACACAAAAAAAAAAAAAATGGATAGAAGTATAGGTAATCCCTAAACTTTTACAAAAGGTTTAATTAGGTCCCTTTTTTTTCGGTGGAATTAGATCCCTAAATCATATACGTTCTTGTCCGGTTTGGTATTTCCATTTAAATGGAAACATAAATGTTGAAATGGCAATTAAGTCTCGTTGAATGTCAACATGGTAAACCTATATAATTTTTTGAAAGGATTATAATAATAACAATATCTATTATGAATCACAAATTTTTAAAAATGAGTTTTATAATAATTTATAATTATTTATGATTTGATTTTTTGTTATTCAAAATTGATTGTTATTCTTACAATATATTAAACATTGTCACGAAATCACTTCTCTTTTAAAAACTTAAATTAGAATAACAAAAAAAAAAATCACAAATAAAGAAATTAAAAAATAACATAAATATCAACAAATAAAAAATAAGGAAATTTGCAAAAGAAGAAATGAAAAACAGAAGTGTCGCGAGTGAACTAGGGGGAGACTTTCGTGAATTAAGGATGGAGGCGACTCGTCGCTAAGGTGGCAAGGGTGTGCTTGGACGGGAGGTGGCGTTCGCGAACGGCCACCCTAGCCAGGCAGCCCTCCATTCCCTTGTTAATTATTAGAAAATATCAGAACTATGTTTAGAAAAAAAATTCATTTCACCAAATAAATTAGCTTAGTTAGTGCCAACGTATAGTGCTGGTGCGACATTCCTCGTAAATAGTCAATCTACATATTTAGGAGGAGGGAGGAGGGCCAACTCGGACTAAAAAATATATAATTGAACATTTTGCGGAAGTGCGAGAAGTTAAATTTAGTTGTAGGTTGCTTTCTTTACTGAAATACGTTCTTTGACAGAATAGATCCTTCGCCCCTAACCAAACCATCGATTTTACCTATACTAATAGGGCCATGCTAAGAAGACGGTGTTGTCAAGTGACGGACATACTGATCACATATTCCAAGTGTGGGAAATTTTGCAACCAAAGTATATAACTTTCAAAATCAATTGTCAAGATTGCCTCTTGTGATGTAAACCACAAAAATTAAGGCCGTTAAAAGAAGAATAATAATATACAGAGTATAATCATTTAGCATAATAAGAAACCAAAGTTAACGCAAACCAACTTTTCATATGAATTTTAGATTTTGTGCTTGTACCAAATTAATTTGTAGAATGTCATGAATGATTCTCAAAGGAAAATAAAAAATTTAATCAAATTTTAGAAGTAAAAAATTAAATCTAATGCTATCTAGATAACGACTTTAAATATAGAGGGGTAGTACACTTCAAGATGGCAAATGAAGAACCATCGCCTAAAAGGCAAGATAGAATATTTCTTAAATCAAAACTATGCATGTTTTGATTCCCCATCATCTCTTGTCTTTCATGTTGCTCACGTTCGAGTTATTGCTTCAGTAGCCCTAGTCACACCTAAACCAGAAACTAGTAGCACATAGTTTAAATTTGTGTAGACATCGATCATCATGAGAGAGTAGATAATTTCGTGCTAGTGACCAATTAGAGAAGGGATATGAAGATTTTATATTTTACCTATTACAATGATTTATTAATAATACAAAATGAAACACAAACCTTAGAAATTCTAATTTGACAAATCTTAAACAAACTTTGGTTTCCTACAGGTGTGTAGTCATGGGCTAACTGTATATTATGTTTATATGGTCTAACTTTTCTGATTTTACTCTATGAAAGTCATTTTTTGGCAATTGAATTTTGAAAATGTTATATTCTTGTTGCTAATATCCCACAATTGAGATTTGTGGTCAGCGTGTCCTCGTCGTTTCCAAAATAGTGATTGGACCGTCTTCTTAGCTTTTTCGTCATATTAATAAATAATTAAGGGTTGTGACCCTAGTAAAAATATTGGGTAGGGTATAGGACCTTGATCTTATCTATATGGAGTTTAAGATAAGTTCATCTCTCTCTCCCTGTTACTTTTTTACTTTTCTAAAAGCTATTACTTCAATCATTCGAGGCGACACATAGGACACAGAGTCAGCAATGACACCAAGTACTGTAGAAATAACCTTTTGTTGCTTGTTTGACTGCCATTTCTTCCTCTATATACATGATCATGCTGTCGACGCACTTTTGCCTGAGGCGGGCCGTCTCGTTAACGCGCTTGTTCACGAGGAGCTCCGCGGAGCAGAGACGCCGGAGAGAGCGCCAGTAGTCACCATGACGACCAAGAGCGAGCGAGCCTTGGTCATAGCCAAGAGCAGTAAACGCTTGGGAACACTTGCGGTCCGCAAACACGAAGTCATGGCCCTTGAATAACTCCATGGCCGCTCGAGCTGATTGGATCACCATGGTGTTCACGGAACCGAGCTTCAACCACAAGACAGGCCCATGCTTGGCTCGGAGGTTGTGGAGGTTCTGGTGCGGCATGGTCCCGAGGTCGAGGATGTTGCCGATCACGGGCCATGCTGGGGGCTGAGGGGGAAGCTTGGTGCGCTTCGGACGGTTGAGAAGGAAAACTAGAAGTGCCGGGAGGAGGAGGTCGAGCCAAAATAGCGAAATAGAGCAGGACTCCATTGGCTAAGCTTTGAGCTATTTCTCACCTTGCACTTCTGCGATTATTGCACGGAAAACACGATATAAATAGACACTCTTATCCTGTTCACAAGAAAGCAACCCAAAACAATAAATAAAAGAGATACGGGAGAAAACATTAATTTATCGTTTGGCAATGAAAATGGGTAAACATGCTGGTCACGTTGATTCTTGCCATCCATCCATTTCATCGAAATAGGTAAAACTCGATTCTTACATCATCATAATAATTTCATTTTTGGTCCAAAAATTTACGTAAATTATGCAATCTAATCTTCTAACTCTTAATTTGTGCAATCAAGCCCTATAACTTTAATTCAATATTCAATATATTGATGTCTTTTTCTTCCTTGGATTTCACGGATTGCTTTATCAATTTATTTGTCTTGCCAAAATCAAATAGTTATTTATCAAAAATATTATATATATAATCCAATCATCAATTTGATTGAGATTTCTAATCTCCACTCTCCCAAGGGCTACTTGATGGTGAAACTTGAATTTCACCAATGAATTCATCATGGATTATCAAAGAAAATCATTTCAGCAATCAAACTCCCAGATAATGGCTGGAGTTTACCCTTGATCAAAAAACCATTAGTTTATGTGAACTTGAATTCATTTTTCTCGTGGCGTTCCTCCTGCACATATAAACTAGAGGCATGATAGTTTATTAATAATTAGGTGTAGTTTATATGTAATTGAATTCATTTTTCTCGTGGCGTTCCTCCTGCACATATAAACTAGAGGCATGATAGTTTATTAATAACTAGGTGTAGTTTATATGAACTTGAACACATTTTTCTCGTGGCGTTCCTCCTGCACATATAAACTAAGAGGCATGATAGTTTATTAACAATTAGGTGTCAATTCACGTGAGTTATTCGTTTATCTCGTGGAGATTAGGTATCTCCTACACTCTTCAACTAGGGATAAAGTAGCATGAGAACAGCGGGCTTGCCAGCTAAATTTTTTATCGATGGTGACTCTAGAGAGGCTCGAGAAGGAAACGGCTTTGGCCAGTATGTAGATTATGTGCACCCAGAAATTGAATCTGAGAGAGATTTATACTTGATGATCCCTCCATAGTGATGGTGGAACCAAAAAGAATAATGATAACTTTTGGAAGTTTGGAACAAGGCACAAATGAAGACTTGGGAGAGAAATAATGGAAATGAAAATACTCTTTGCTTCTGTATAACTACAGATCTGATGTCCACAGTTAGATGCGTGCATAGCTTAACTAACATCAAATAGAAAACAAGAAAGTCCACAAAGTGAAGAAAAAACACATGAACAATAAATGAGACAAAGACAGGAAGTCCTTACTTCTTACAAAGAAACCTCATGTTCTTTGACAAAAGCAAAAAAAAAAAAAAAAAAACATTTCCTTTTCAAAATGAAAACATTTACTCCTTGTTGAATGGTGGAGGGGCTACTCAAACATAGCCCACCATATATCATGCCGATATTCTTTCATTTTTAATCTTCTTTTGACACCCACCAGAGATCAAGCATTTTGAAGAATACTAACAACAAATCCAACGTGCTCAAATCTTCAACAATCAATTTTATATTATTCTAACAAGTGAGGATCACAATAAGGACATACGTAGGTGGTACTTTAGTACCAGTCCACGACTACCATTTCTGTAACTTCACTTCCCTGCCCCCTGTTCACTCAGACTTATGGAGGACATAAACGTGCGCGAATGTTGTGCATTGTATGCGGCATGATGTTTGGCTCTGCTGGTTTCATCCATATTCTTTATTTGCGCAACTGTTTTGAACCAGCTTCTTTCGATGAACTAGCGGTGTTGTTCGGTTCGCAGGCTCCATCGGACGCCTGGGAAGGAAAGGAAGCGCGAATGATTTCTTATGAAATAGAAGTATTCGTGTGTTTGAAAGGTCTCTTCATGTGGTACTCCATGGACATTGGATCCCACGAGCGTGAGAAACAAAACGTATGGACATCAGCATTGATGCTGCCGCCGGTGTTTCTTTTTAATAAGCGACAAATCAAAAAAGATTAATAAATAAAAAAACCTAAATTGTAGTCAGTATACACAAATATCACACTTTCCTTTTTGTTACTAAAAATTCTAAAATTGCCAATTATGATGCAAGTACTCTAAACTGTTTTTAGTCATAAAAAGCCCAAATCTTATACCAATGTGACAATTCATACATGAATAAGTTTGAATTTTGTTGTGAAATAAAAAAAGTTGGGAGTATTTATATCAAGTTTGGAATTTTTGGTGACAAAAAATTAGGATATTTATGTCATAATGAGTACAATTTGAGTTTTTTTTATTATTATTAGTATTCGCCCAATTAGAAATGAATTCAAGAAAATCCATGAAACTCAAGAGATAAAGATGAAGGGTTACCAATGATCCTTCTATGATGTTTGTTATGGGGACTGTTTGTGACATTCCAAAACATCACGCGATATGTGTATTTTCCGATTTATAAATTATATTTTTAAGGGTTAATACCATGAAAAACTCCAAACTTTACATTTGTGACAAATTTACCCCAAACTATTTTTTTGACCATGAAAAACTCCCAAACCGATACACATGCAACAAATTTATCCCGACTGACTATAAAAAACCATAAACTGATACATTTATGACAAATTTACTCTAAACTAATTTATTCGACCGCAAAAAATCCCAAACTGGTAAATTTGTGATAGATATATCCTCCGCTAAATTGGATTAATATCACAAAAAAAAAATCAAAAAAATTGTAAACTGTGACGAATGGAGCATAAAATCCTAAATCGGTATATTATTTAACTATCACATGTTATTTAACTTAATAATTTGACAGTAAAATTTAACGAAAACTAACAGAGGATAAATTTGTCACAAGTGTATCATTTTGGGGTAAATTTGTCAAAGGTATATCAGTTTTGGGTTTTTGATTATCAAAAAAATAGTTTGGGGTAAATTTGTCACAAGTATACCAGTTTTGGGTTTTTCGGGGTATTAACCCTTATTATTAACATGCGGAAGTACAATAGAATTTTCACAACATCCCCTACAAGAAATCCTATGAGTTGAATGATTCACAAAGACAAATTTTCCTTTTATAAACCTTTTCCAAGTATTAGTACAAGTACCAATAATAAGCATAATACAACACAATAACTTTCGGAAGAAGGTCGGGTTGCATTCATGCTACTATACTATGGATCGACAAATTTGCCAATTGGCATGCTATCGTTGTCGAAACCGGGAGGACCATTGAAGTCCCTAAGTGATCCAACCAACTCCCCATCAATGTTAGTGTACTAGGCAACAAATTGATGAGAGATCTACCTCGGTGCACCTATGTCAATTCGTACCACTGATGTCACAACCCCCTTTACTCAGAGGTTGAGCTGCAAGTTATTTTCATTTGCTTCTTATTTATGCACATGCAGAAAGTGTAAACATACAATCCCCGAAACAAATAACATGGGAACATGAGATACAAACACCACTAACATACTTCATATATTACATGAGTAGTGATGATTACAAGCCTTTCTTACATACAAAAGTGGCTTGGGGTATCCTTGTCTCTGCTATGGCAGGTACTAACCAAAAGTGAGAACCCTACTTCTTTTTTATAGGCCGATACGCCTAAACTTAGTCTAAAGCCTCGGACGGTTCATCCATATCACTAAGATTCGGGTTCGGATTGTCAAACCCACGGAGAGGTCCTATCCATATGTCCTCGTATTTCCTATAGCAAGCTTTGAAATGCCATGGGACAAGCTCACCCAGGCCCTTTTCTATCCATACAATGGATGACACTTTACAATAAGTAATATCAGTTTCTACATCTATCACATCTGTCGTAATTGTATCTATCTTTACAGGGCAACCAAAATGCACTGTAGCCATGGTTCTAAGTACTTGTAAAAGAAACATGAATGAGTACTTGGAATACTCTTGGATACTCAGTAAGTATAGCTTCTATCATCATCAACACTAGTCAATCATTTCGTGCAAACCATGGTGAAGGCAAATCAATTGCAAGATGCAACCAATCTTCAAGCACAAATAAATGAAAATTCTTGCAATCATTCGTGCATATGATGCATGCCCTGAGCTTATGCACTTTAGCCTTTCTTTCTTGCTCAAGCATGTCATGCTTATTAAGCCTTTCTTTTGTGCTCGAGACTCAAACCCAAGTCTTCCCGGAGTCGTCTTGGAACTTGAACCCAATTCAATTAATGCTTTTAAACCAAGCTTCCTAGAACCATCTTGGGACCCGAACCCAATTCAATTCGGGCTTTTTAACAGGGCTTCTGGCTTTTTGCTAGCTTTTGGGACTCAAACCCAGTTAATATGCTCAGGACTTGAACCCAAGCCTTATGCCAGCCTTTGGGACTTGAACCAGTTCTTGCCATGAATTTGGGGACTCAAACCCCATTCTTATATCTTCTTATCTTTGCTCGAACACAAATTCCTTCTTGAGGGTGTACTCAAGTCTTATGCATGTGCCATGAACTATGCACTTTATGTTCAAACATGATGCACATGCTATAAAATCATGGATTTCCTCATCAATAACATCATGAATGAGCCTAAGCCCAAAGCTCCGCTCGAGTAGCAAGAATAAATGAACCCCGCATCAATCCAAGACATGAACTCAGTAGCCTTCAATACCGAATCACATCTTATGGCTATGGGCAACCTCGACCTATACCACCCGAAAGCTATGAATCACAACTTCATTCTAGTCATACAAGAAATTCAAGTATATAAACAAGTCATAAAATATGTCAAACATCCAAAAATCAATCGACCTACCCTTGGCTTCTTCACAAGAGGATTTCCTAGAGTTGAAGACATCTCGAACATTACTAAAAGAAGGGATAAACTACACTTACCTAGATGAACCTCGAACTAACGCTCAAACTACACAAGATGGGCAACTTGCCTTGAAGGCCGAAGGAGAGAGAGAGGATGTGAGGAGGAGGGAGGAGAAAATGGGACTAAGGTGAGGAAATGAGAAGGGCTCCTCCCATTTATAGCCCTTTGTGTCATTATTTCTAAGTGCTCCTCCATTCCAATGTTTCCAAGTGTCCTGCCTAAATTCCTTGGGTGGCAAGTCTACTTTGCTTCTTGATGACATCTAAAAGATGAGTTGGCCAAGCTAAAGGCCCGCTTGGCAATCTAAGCTCCTAGGCGTCATCGATTATGGCTCATTTTTCGCTCTTTCATTGGTCTACCTATATGCCGCATTTAATGGACATTTAATGAAATTTGACAATAACTATACTATAGTTGCCAACTTGGCAATTCTAGAACATTCGATCATTAATGAGGGCTCTCATGTCACTCTTTAATTGGTCCACTTATGTGCTGCCTTTTTCTAGAATATTCAAAGATATTTTGGTCGCCATCATGACTTTTGACTATTCAAAGAACAATTCACCCCTTCATTTAATGAGGGGGTTCTAGAATTTTCCTTACTTTTACATTTTTCTTCATTAATAAGGTGGTTTAGAGAAATTCTATCATCCAAGTTGATTTTGGGGTCAAAGAAGGGATCATTAGGTACACCTTGAAAAATTAAATCACTTACACCTGTGGTTCGGCCATCACACCCCATATTCGCCCAAATCATTCCTTTGGACAGTTGGTTGGCCAATAGGGTCAATTGTCCTTTGATCGGTTCAAGACTAATCCTAGGGATACCTATGGCCTAGTACTAAACCAAGACACTCATGAATCTTAGAATTAGTGATGGAATAGCCGGGTTTATCCCTAGGCTCATTTATCCCTATGCTCATTCCAGTCAGCACCTAATCCACCGGTAGGATTAATGGTCAATGCATTACCGATCTATGATCAGACATCACCAATTCGAGATTTCGTTCGAATCACTAAGGGTGCACATGACAAAATTTCTAGAGCATAAATTGATTTTTGACTAGAAATTGATTTCTCAATTTCCATTTCAGAAATTGAGAAGTTAAAAATTTTAGCTTATGATTTCTTCTTAAAATCAATTTCTGGAATAGAAATCTGTTCCAAAAATAGAAAAGTCACATTGCATTACCAAACGAATTTCTATTCCAAACCTGTTCTTGGGAATAGAAAAACAGAGAAATAGAGAAGTAGAAAATTTATCATACGTAGCCTAAGAATCAAATAGGGAATGATGCATTTTTTGTTGGAAGACGGTCGCATTTGATCAATTTGAATCATCCGTGTATCAATACATAACCAGGTAGAATCACCCGCGACCAAAAACTGCAACCGAGGTCGGATCAACTTATGACCATCTATCGATCCAAAATCATCTCGTGACCAATTCTCGTGATAGAAAAGTCATCTTATGAGCTAATGATTCTATTCGATCGGTATGGTTAGTAGAAATTCACGGCCTACATCTTGACCAATTCATGACCGGTTGGTTGGTCGATCAGACCATGACTGATCTGTGATTCCTTGCCGATCAAACCAATCGATCCATGGCCAATTCCCCATGATCGATCCTTTTAGGACCTTAAGGCCGATCCTTATGGGGTTGGAATCAAGGATATTATATTTCTACCCCCTATAAAATTTTGTCCCCGAAATTTCATAACATACCTGAGTACTTAAAATAAGTGAGGGTACTTGCGCTTCATAATTTCTTCAATTTCCCAGGTAGCCTCTTTTGTTCCATGGTGTTTCCATAAGACATTGACTAAGGGAATGACCCTGTTTTTGATTACTTGCTCACATTTGTCCACGATCCGCACTGGCTCCTCAATATACAACCCTTGGCTATTTACGTCGATCTCTTTAAAGTTGAGCACATGTGCTGAATCTGGCTCGTACTTTCTTAACATAGACATATGTAATACATCATGTACCTGTAACATCCTCAATTCCAACCCGTAAGGATCTGCCATAAGCTCCTAAAAGGATTGATCATAGGCCATTGGCCATAGATCGATTGGTTCAATTGGCAAGGAATCAAGGATCAGTCATGGTCTGACCGACCCACCGACTGATTGATAAATCGATCATGAATTGGTTGAGGTATTGACCATGAATTTCTACCAACTATACCAATGAAATAAGATCACCAGCTTATAAGATGACTTTTTAATCACTAGAATTGATCATATGATGATTTGGGATCGACGGATAGTCATGGGTCGATCCGACCGGTTGCAGTTTCTGGTCGGGGGTGATTCCGCCCGTTATGCACCAATACACGAATGATCCAAATTGATCAAATGCGACCGTCTTCCAACCAAAAAATGCATCATTCTCTATTTAATTCTTATTGATCAGAATGGAATCTCAAATTAGTGATGTCTGATCATGGATCAATAGTGCACTAACCATAAACCCTACCGGTGGATCAGGTGTCGACTAGAATGAGCCTAAGGATAGACCCGACTATTCCATCACTAATTCTAAGGTCCATGAGTGCTTTGGCTTAGTGTTAGGCCATGGATAGACTTAGAATTGATCTTGAATTGATCAAACGACAACTGACCCTATGGGTCGACCGACCATCCAAAGAAACGGTTTGGGCGAATATGGGGTGTGATGGCTGAACCTTGGGTGTACATGTTTTGATTTTTTGAGGTGTAGCTAATGATCCATTCTCCAGCTCCGAAACCAACTTGGATGATAGAATTCTCTAGACCGCCTTATTAATGCAAAAAAAAAAAAAAAACAAAAGTAAGGAAAATTCTAGAACCCCCTCATTAAATGAAGGGGTGAGTTGTTTTTTGAATAATCAAAAGTCATGATGGTGGCTAAAATATCTTTGAAGATTCTACAAAAAGGTAGCACATAAGTGAACCAATTAGAGAGCGACACGCGAGCCTTCATTAATGATCGGATGTTTTAGAATTGCTGAGTTGGCAACTATAGTACAATTATTGTCAAACTCCATTAAATGTCCATTAAATACGGTATATAGGTGGGTCAATGGAAGAGTGAAAAGTGGGCCATAATTGATGACGCCTAGGAGCTTGGATTGCCAAGCAAGGGTTTTAGCTTGGCCAACTCATCTTCTAGGTGTAATCATGAGGCAAAGTAGACTTGCCACCCAAGGAAATTAGACGGTACACTTGGGATCACCGGAATGGACCGCTTGGTTTAGTAATGATGGTACCAAGGGTTATAAATAAGATGAGCCTCTTCTCATTTCCACCACCTTGCTCCCATTTCCTCCTCCCTCCTCCTTCTTAGTTGCCCTCCTTCTCATGCCCTCTCTCCTTCGGCCTTCAAAGCAAGCCACCCATCTTATGCAGTTTGAGCTTTAGTTCGAGGTTCATCTAGGTAAGTGTAGTTTCTCCCTTCTTTTAATAACATTCGAGACATCTTCAGCTCTAGGAAATCCTCTTGCGAACAAGCCAATGGTAGGTCGATTGATTCTTGGATGATTGATGTATTCTATGACTTGTTCATTCTTGTATGATTAGAATGAAGTCATGGTTCATAGCTTTTGTTCGATATAAGTCAAGATTCACCCATAGTCATAAGATGTGATTCGGTATTGAGGCGTACCAAATTCATGTCTTGGATTGGTGCAAGGTTCATTTCGAAGCCTAGTATAGGAAATACGAAGACATATGGATAGGACCTCTGCGTGAGTTTGACAACCCAAACCCGAATCTCAGTGATATGGATGAACCGTCTAAGGATTTGGACTAAGTTAAGCGTACCGGCCCTATGTAATAGAAGAAGGGTTCCCAATTTTGTTAGTACCCATTGTAGTGGTGACAGGGATAGCCCAAGCCACTTTTGTATGTAAGATAGGCTTGTAATCTTCACTACTCATGTAATATATGAAATATGTTAGTGGTGTTTGTATCTCATGTTCCCATGTTATTTGTATCGGGGATTGTATGTTTACGTTTTCCACATGTGCATAAATAAGAAGCAAATGAATTCGGGATAGTGACAAAGCATGGGATGTCGCAAAATAACTCGCTGCTCACCCTCTGAGTAAAGGGGGTTGTGATGGCGTTGTGTTTTCCTTACCAAATTTAGTTGAGATTTGCTTGGAGGACTATGCATGATGTAAACATCTCTCACAATTGGGCCAACTACCTCATCTTAAGTCATTAAAGATTTTTAGGGCTGGGTGCATTGGAATATATTGAGTCAAACCATTCATCTACTTTAATTGCATCATTTCCTAGTCTACTAAACTTATAGATTAGTGATTGTGAAAACTTGAAAGCCATGCCACTAATTCCACAGCTTGAGGATTTAATGCTTATTAAAGTCAACATAGAGTTTTTTTTTTTTTTTTGGTCAGTCCTACTCTATTCCTATTCTACACACACTCGCAGACTTGTGCCCTGCCTCTTGCAGGGCGTGAGAGTCGCAACCCACTCTTGAAACGTACGCGTCCCTACCTATGCCTTTATGAGTTGATAAATCATATACTTTGCCTTTATGAGTTGAAGGCTTTGTCTATCTTGAAGATGCGGTTTCTAGAATGTTTGCCTAAGAAGTGTTTGAAAAATCTCATGTCACCCGAAATTCTTTATATCTATGATTGTCCTAGGTTAACTTCCCTCTCACTTGGCATGTGACATCTATCAAACCTTGTGCATCTCAATTTAGAGGGTTGTGAGAAGCTTGATTGCTCACCTACAATCACTTCAATGGCTTGAAATCATCCAATGTCCCTCATCGGCATCATTACTTGAAGGAATGTGAAGGCTTGCATCCCTTAGTTACCTAACAATTGCAGCTTGCACAGATTTGGAGGAGAGGTGGGAAGAAGATGCAGGCAAGGACTGGTACAAGATTGCTCATATCCGGCACATTACTCACCATCTCGAATATTACAAGCAAATCCTATACCTTGATTGGAAATTTTCCACTTTTCTTTCTGTAGGTATGTGGACCCTTTTTCCCAGAATTTACATGTATGGTTTCGTTCAAATTGGGCTTCAATAATTGATTATGTTGGGGAACATGGACAAATCGCTAATAGTTTGAGACATATCCTTGTTTGTACCCCCATACGCAGGTATTTGCAAGCAGTGGAAACATTGATGTCGACATTGTTCCTTCAAGATCTATATTTCTTGAACTTTGTGTTCACATAGAATATGAAAAATCATCCGATCCCAACGAGTAATTACTTCATCAAGATATTCAATAGCTTTAATTACTTTAATCTCGCATAAAGTTATAATTACTGTTGGAAAGGAAGGAAGTGGTTGGCCTACACATCGTAACAAGAGAACTCACGTCAATTCTTAATCTAAAACTTACATATAGCGTCTATCAAATGACATATTAATTTATTTAACTAAGTTTTGTATATTTTATGATAATAATTACTAGAAAAGTGATAATTGGCGTAGGCAAATCCATCCTAAAAGCAAGAATTCCTCCTCCAATTGAGCATTATCGAAGGCTCAAAAGGTCTTAAAAGTGTGAATGAAATTGGGGCCAGCTTTGATCAATCTACAATTAGTCTTCCATTATGTTTGCTCTATTATTGTCTAGGTACATTTTTTTTTTCGTCCCATTCCAAATGTTGCCTAACATATCAAAATTTAATGTAATGGAAACAATTATTATATTATATCTACATGGATTTGTGAGCCCTCAAAGCCTCTTGGGAAAAATTTTAGGTGTTTGGTTCAGCATTTGGAGGTCTCCTTAGGCAAATGCTTGCCTTGGAAATGCTAAAAGCCCAAAGCAGGTGGGGACCTGCTTTGGGCTTTCAACATTTTTGGAATGCTAAAGAGGGGTTTAATGATTTTTTTCTTCCAATATTACCCTCACTAATAATTGCGTTTTCTTGTTTACCCTAAAAAAAATTACTATTCATCGTCTTCCTCGTTGGACTTGTTTCTTCAAGAGTGAAGCTCAACCGGCGGAGCTCAGCCGGCCAGATCTAGGTTGCCCACGCATCGCCATCCCGTGGGTTGCACGGCCTCAACCGATGCTGCCTAGGTCACGCGACCCGCCGCCTCCCCACTACCACTGCCACTAGCCGCCTCCCCCACCACAACCACTAGCTCCAGTTGCCTCCCGATCATTCCCCTCTGCTTCAGCATCTCCTTCTCCTTTTTCCTTTTCTTTTTTTCTTTTTTCTTTTCACCTCAAAGCTACTTTACAAAATACAATAAAATGATAGTACCCAAACACTTTTGCCTTCATCAAATGCCTATTTTTCTAAAGATACTTGGGGAAATGCAAAGTCATTTCCCTAAAGTTGAACCAAACGGACCCTATATATCTACAAACAATAAGTAAATATACTCCTATATATGTACAAACAATAAGTAAATATACTATGTCGATATTTTGACTGTCTTGCACTAGCTAAAAAAGAAGAATGAAGTACACAAAAGGTTTCTTGAAACATAGATTGCCTGGAGACTAAAAGATCAAAGCTTGCACAAGATGCACTCCTATCATACCCCAAACCCCAAGCGCACGAACATCCCACAACAGTTGAGTAATTGCAACGTTCTAGAATGTGTCGCCGACCCTTTTTTTATTTTTTGATTAAACACATGCGGAAGCAATTATATAAATACCCAATCAACCAACAAATACTTGGGGATAGTATACACAAGACAAACATTTTCAAAACACTGCTTTTATTTATTTGTTTGCTAACCCCAGGAAGCTTAATATTTACAAGCCCTTACATTGCAACTCCCTACCAACTATCTCAAAAATCAGCAAAGGGGTCAAGATTAGCCTAAACTTCACTAACGCGAGGCCAATCAAAAGTGACGCCATTGGGACCCCAAATTGCATGTGACGTCCTCCATATTACAAGCCTGAAAATATTTAATAACAACCGGGTGAGATATAAATCTCAGCAAGTTAATAGCCTAAGCCCCGATTAGGACACAAATTCGTATCAGAGGCAACCTAAACATGCAACGGCATACAATCTTATCTTGCCCTAGCACACCCTGTATATTAGTACGCAACATATGCCATTATCAATACAATAAGCATAATTAATAATCAAAACACATAACTCTCATGCACCAAGCATTCATATTGGTCTCGATTATAAGGTAAAACCCGTCTTGGCACGTCACGTACCATGCCTAACAGTTTTACCCCATTATCAAGCGTAATGCATCACATTCATTCACACGTGTTCCGATTATTACGATCTTCCGGCATGACCGAGCATCATCCCACCCCCATCGGGCACGGATCATCTAAAACCCCTGCCTAGATGGCATTCTGTAAAGGAGTATCGATTCGATCTCAACTACGACTCGACATCCGGATCCGCACCGGGTATCCGATAAAAATCAGGCATCATCCCCAAACTCTCATTGGGTAACGAGTTCACTTAAATGATTACACAATCACACCAACAATCAAACCAATTACTATTGTCATTCATTAGCCTAGAACAAAAGAGTTCATTTTCAAATAATCAACTTTGACAATTTTTCATACTTAAAAATCCCAGTAAAATGTTCGTACGTGATCACGTATTTGAAATCAACCCATCAAACTTTTTACACTATCATTTTAAAACCCCACCGTCTTATTTAGCATGTAAAATTTGGCATTCAAACCCGACACCTGAAAATTCTCTATTTTCTTGCCCATAAACCTTTTTTTAAAAATAATAAATAAAATACATACTTGATCAATCAATAACATAGCATCATAAGTTTAAACAATCGAAATTAATCACAATTTGATCTAGGAAAATAGGCATAAAATTATACTTAATGGTTAATCCTTCATAATAAGGGTAATCACGATTAATTAGGTTAATCATGATTAATTAGGCTAATCACGATTAATTAGGCTAATTATATTAATTAAAATAAATTCGATTGATTAGCGTAACTATAATTAATAAAAAATAATTATGATTTATTAAATAAATCACAATTAATAAAAATAAACTCAATTAATTAATTTAATTACGCTTAATTAATCTAATCATAATTACTTAAATTAATCGTACTTAAATTTAATCTAAACCATTATTAATCACAATTAAAGATAAACTAAAATTAACTAATACTAATCACCATTAATATTAAACTAATCTATCCCTTAAACGCAATTAACGCTTTAATCCACGATCAAGAGGTTAACTCATGGATTTCCGATGACGGCAAACTCATGGTGACGGTGGCGTGGCAACGACGAAAACATGAGTCTCACGGCACCGACAGCTGCACGAACGGCACGGTGAAGACGTGCGGGGACAGAGGGCGAGTGAGGGAACTTGAGATTTTTACTAGATTTTTCTCCACAAAACCCATGATTTCTCTCACCCACTTCCCTTAAAACTCTCCTAGCCTTATGCTTTGTCTCCTCTTATTTTCTTTTGTTTTTCTTTTTCTTAAAATAAGCTTTTTGGTCCAAAAATCACCATTTTGCATTGGATCCGAATTTTCCCTATTTTCGATCTCCAATTTTTCATCCGATAATTCATTTTCTGAAAATTTTGGACTCGTCGATAATTTGACGGACAATGAGTTGATGTCCAATAATTAAATCTCGATATCCTCAAAAGTTTAATATCCAAAATCGAATTAAATTTCATGATTAAAAATCGATCAAACGCGATTTTAATACGATATAATCTATCGGGTGGCTTTTAGGGGTTCTCGCACGGTTGACCCATGATCGATAATTTCGATCCATGTTTGTTCCTCTTTGAATCATGAATGACCCTCGGTTGTTATGTAATCAAGAAAGTTCAATACGTCTGAATATAATATCAATAGAAAATTAGTTTATCGTCGTTTGATGCAAATATTATAATCGTGTGGAATCACTTGCGAATTGACTATGCACTTCTGTCGAATCGATTTATATTCATTCACTAATTGATTTATACAACGTAGTATTGACCCTTATCAATCCTTATGATCGATCGATCTATTCCTAATCCAATTCTCTAGTCTTTTGCTATTAACCCTATATGGTATCACCCAATAAATCAATTAACTTATGAGTGATCAATTCAAAGTAAAGTAGTTATAAGTGTATCGACAAAATAACAATTTCATATATTCGAAATAGGGCTAGCCCTATTTCGGAATGTCACAACTCCTAAATAATCTTTTAGGAAGTCCTATTATTTTGGCCTATCACTTCTAGTTTTAACTATATATCGTCATGTGATTCGAGCTTCTACATTATCAGTAATCCATCAAAATGATAAAAGTGTAGTTCTCTCCATTGGAAACAGACATATCAAAACATTATTTAGGGCGATTACATACCATTTTTCACAATTCAAGCACATAAACATAGAGTTCGGCTACTTGGAGGCCCATGAAATATCCTAAAAGCTTAGACTTTTAGCCTATGCAAGTGGCCTTGACTAAAAGTAGTTGCATGTAGTTGATAGGATTTGGAAAGTGACAATTCTTGAGCTGATAAGCCCCTCATACCCCAAAACAATCGGGCCAATTTTGCAAGACACTTCTCTCACATGATTTCACATAATGGTCCACTGCTAATAGATGTGCATGCCAAAGTTCAAGCGACGAAGAGAGTTCCTCTTGCTTGCATCTCATTATATTGAGAGATCAAATCAAACAAACAAAAGCACCACATAAAGGAAATACAATATGTTCATATGGCACGAGTATACTTAGTACCTCGATCATTCTTAGTAGTTGTCTCCCATCCTTTGGTTATCGTCCGATGGTACTTCATGCTTCTCTTCCTTGTGTTGATTTACAACGTGACTTCGTAGATTCATACCCATCTAATGTTCAATTGTTATTGCTCTTAACTTAACCTTTGGATATTTATTTTTTACCCCTCCATTTATGATGCTCAATCTGATAATTGTTCAAGCATTTAAATTGCTTTAACGTTATTTGTCCTACAATGAGGCAAGGCAACAGTTTGAGAGTGAGTGTTAGAGTAAGATTAAAGTAGGACTGATAAAAAAAAAAAAAATAAAAACTTTCATAAGGCGAGCTAAGTCATATCCAAGCCCCATGAATGAATGAATCACCTTATTCAATGCGATGCACCCATGCCTTTTAAATCATACGTTTAATTAAAAAGTTAAATATACATCATAAGAGTGATCAGGATGTCATGTCTCAAAAAGTGTGAAATCTCAAGTTTAGTGTGAAATCTCAAGTTTAATTCTCCATCAGAATAACTATTTAGGTCATACCATAGAAGAGTAATTCTTGCAAAATTTCCTAATCCCGACCTTGATAATTTGTCTTTTGACTAAATCGAAAAGATATATTTAACCTCTGGTGCGAGAAAATTTACCAAGACACCACCTGGCCAAGCAAAGGGAAACAGATCAGATCCCTAACCAAAGAAAATGGTAGAAACAGCAAAAAGCTACCGAGTCGCGCGAGTCCCCCTGCTCAGCGCAACGGCTTGTCGTTTAACGTCGTCCAAATTTCTTTCCCTTTCTCTTCCGATCCAGCGAAAGCTGATCGCAGCGTAGAAGAAGGCTCCCGAAACCATGCCCACCGGTTGCGGCATCAGAGCTCTCTGGACCCTCAACAGCCACGGCGCCGTCGTCTTCTCCAGGTCGCTCTCTCTCGTGGGTTTTCGTTTTTGCGTTCGAAACTGTCGTGGGGTCGCCGGTTTTTCCGATACTAATGCTGTTTAGCAACTGGGTCGCTTCGATTGTGTATGCTTGTTTTGATGCCGGTGTTTATTGTTATTTATAGTCGAGACTGGTTCAGGAATTTGGTTTTACTGAGTGGTTGATGGGGCAGAGACCTCCTGTCGGCCGCTTGCCGTGACCCACTCGCTTGAAGTCTCGGTTAAAGGGTGTAGTGATTGCTTTACCGTGTGAATGTGAAAAGTTGTTTCAGTAGCTCTTATATTGTACTTAGAGAAGGGCTTGGATTAGTGTTAACCTCTGGGCTTTGTAGAGTGGATGGAGTCGGGGAACCGCGACGATGAGAAAACCATCTCCCCGCAGAGGCTCAAACTATGGAGTGCCTGGCTTACTGCTGTGGATTGTTTATTGATGGGAGTTTTATGTTTCTTCTTTTGATTGGATGCGATAACAGGAGGTTTCCGGTGGTGGAGTAACAGTGCAGGCGGCTTGCAAAAGTGAGATTGAGCACAATGGCAGCAGTGTTGACGGCATGGCATCACCGTATTTGCCGTCTGATTCAGAGTTGGCATCTTCATTTGCAAAGAGAAAGAAGAGGTTTGTCAAGATGTCACTACAACGAGTTGAGGGCCTCTTGGTGTTTCACTTGATGAGTTTACTTGGATTTTTGCTTATATTTCTACACATATTGAACACTTCTATTAATTCCCTATGTCAAAACTGCATTTGCATGTTGTTTGCTGATGTATGTCTGATGTAGATAGCCTCCGGGAACAATCATTTGCACATTATATCTCTGTCTTGTCTCCAAGAATTGATGCTTGACATTTGTTCCCTTAAGTCGCTGTAACATTGGTTCATAATTTGCCTATTAACGAATGTGGATGTTTAGTGGGTGCTAGAGTCACTCTTGTTCAAATGCCATGGGTTTCATTATTGAATATATGAGGAAGTGGCTGCATTCTTGAGAAAAGATGCTTTGTGAGAATGGACAAAATATGTGAGCTTTGGTTGTTTAAAGTTTGGGAGTTAATTTGGTTGTGATCTGTTAATAGCAAGTGCTTCACTCCGTTTTTTATTTACTGATATTACACACCGATTCTAAATAATGATAACTGGATCAGATGGTTATTAGTCTTGCATTGCTTTTGAGATCACATATTGCAGTTTACTTGTTTCTACTCTCATGTGACTTCAATAATCTTCTATTAATTTACATCATTTATCTATGTTTAGAGAAGGATCTGTTTGTGGATTTGGCTTACGTGTGTCTCAGTCCGCTGAAGGTTCAGATTCTTGGGTAGATGATCCAGTGACGCGTCATGTCATTAGCATTTACATTATCAAAGAAGAGGCAAGAGAGAATTATCTGTTGTGGCCTTTGATTCTGCATATTAAGAGCCAGTTCTGCATCTTTGTACTGCCTTTGGTTGAGCTTCGACATTTAAATTCATAAAAGGAACTATGTAAAGATCTGATTGAGGTAATGCTGTTGGAAGAGTAGATGGAAGTTTGTCTTCGCTCCTGCTTGATCTTCCATCGGTCACAGGGTATGACAAGTTACTCATTTTATTAGCTAGGAGGCATTAGAAATCTCTCTGTTCTATGGCATCAAACCATCAGTATACTTTGCACTATCTACCCTAACTAGATTGTTCTATAAGTTAAAGGAAACAATTGAAGAATGCTTGTCATGGTAAAAACATTGCATGCAACTTGAAGACTGGTTTCGATTTATGGGAGTGCCTTTCTCGTATCATGTCCATTTGTGATATGCCTAAGTTTTATCACCTATCTTAACCAAAAGGTAAACTTATCATCACATTGTAAATTCAGCATGATTTTCTAATCATTTTTCCTTTGTGAGGTTCTCTTTACCCATCGAGACAGATATAATTCAGATTAACAGGCATACTTGTGCATTAGGCTTGTAGCAACGGAGTAATAGTCTGCAGATTGTGCTGGTTTGTAATTTATATCATCTGGAATCATTTACATGCCTTTTTCTTTCAGTCTGACTACCCTTGAATTACTGAATCTTATTTGAAGCGTTGAGTGATGGTGACCCAGCATTATCCATTGTCTCTTCTTTAATGATTGTTGTATCTACTCTCATTGGCACTAATTGTTTCCTCATTATCCATTTTGCAGGGCATTCATGGTAGCACATACCATTGGTGAGATAATTTCTGGGGATATGGCTGAACCTGAAGTGATTGTGAATGCATCCCCATCCGTGGGAGGGTTATTGGATTCCTTAACTGGCAGCATAGGTATATCATCAAGAGCAAAGCCTGTGGCAGCTCCAGTTGCATCTTCAACTCCCTCCAACACTTCTGTTGGTGCTGTCTCATCAGATGCTTTGAAAGTTGGTTCAAGGCCATTGAATAAGGATGCACTAAGGACTTATATTAGTAGCTCAATGCCCTTTGGTCAGTGATGTTTACTCTGCTTATGTCAGCTGCTTTTATTGCCTTTTTCTTCTGACCTGTGCTTTTCCTCTTTCTAGGATAGGCTAATGGTTTATTTGTTTCTATTCTTTAAATATAGGTACCCCTTTGGATCTCAATGCTTCCAATATTTTCTCTATCAAGCTTAATGGGTTTTCTTCAGCAGATCTGCCTCCTGCAGATGTCAAACAGCCTGCATGGAAGCCATATCTTTACAAGGGGAAACAGAAAATACTTTTTACTATTCATGAAACTGTTGCTGCTGTATAATCATGATGAAATTCCAGACAGCATTTCAGTTTCAGGTCTGGTTAATTGTCGAGCAGAATTAGAAGGACTGCCTGATGTGTCCCTTCCTTTGACAGGACTGAATAGCAGCCACATTGAGTCTTTATCATTCCATCCATTTGCTCAAGTTCTAGAACCGGGGGCGGATAAGCAGTCATTGATGTTTTCACCTCCGTTGGGTAATTTTGTGCTGATGCGTTATCAAGCATCCTGTGGGCTTGGACCTCCCATAAAGGGATTCTATCAACTGTCAATGGTTTCTGAAGATAAAGGTGCATTTTTGTTCAGACTAAGCTTGATGGAAGGCTCCTTTGACAATGGTGTTCTGTACTCTAACAATGCCTTTTCCTAGGAGAAGGATTATTGCTGTGGATGGAACTCCTTCAGTCGGAACTATTTCAACTACAGAGCATTCTGTCGAGTGGGAACTTTTAGTAAGTGGAGGAGGTCTTGTTGGAAAAAGCATTGAAGCTACCTTCCTGGGGACAGTTAAGTTTGCACCATGGCAAATCCAAAGGTTACCTTTTACAAAATCATTTTTCGGAAGCATGGCAGAGGAAGATAGTGATGTCAACAGAGAACCCACCAATAATATGGTCATTGTAGAGGAATTTCTGATGGGGAAAATGAACAAGGATCTCCCTCCAGTTGATTTAGAGGAACCATTTTGTTGGCAGGCATACAATTATGCTAAAGTATGAATGTCTGAGCTCACTTGGGTGTTAGTATGTGGTTTACTTTCTTGTGATGCATCTTGCATTTATGGCTTCATGTATGTGGTTCTGTGGGCATAGACAAAAGCTGTACCTTTCTTATAAAGTGGAGTTCACTGGTTGTCTTTCTTCTGCCAAGAGAAACCATAGTCATTCTTCCCAGGATATTTATTCATGAGATGGTTTTCTTAGCTTAGTATTGTTTGTCTACTTGAAACTATGTTGGTGCACTCTTGATGGTACTGGACTGTTCAACTAATTATACTTGTTTGTAGTGTGAATGGAAAAGGAAACCCATTCATCATTGAACTACTTACACAACCAATCCCATGTCTTCTGTTGGTTGATATGTCAGGTGGGTAATTATCATAGAGGACCTTTGTTAGAGATGTCTTAGAGTCGGCACACTACAAAATAGTTTGGCATCAGCAATTTGGTTGCAAGAATAGCAAACATTCTAGAGAGGATTACTCAAGATGTTTTATTAGGTTTACTGTTGATGCACTACTAGTGCTTGCTTTTACATTCCCATTTCAACTAGTGCTTCACATTTTTATCTCTCATAACTGATGTGGGAAATTCTGTTATGAGCTATTGTTTGCATGATTGTAGGTGTCTTTTAGAATCGCTGGGGCATCATTGTCTGGGATATCAATTGATCCTAAATCTGTAAGTTTCTTCCTACAACTTGCTGAAGTCCTTTTGGCTTACAGTAGAAAAGTGACTTTGTTGCTCTCCTGCTGCAAATAGTTTGCTGTACCTGTAAGACTGTAGTTTCGAAGAGAGGTGCAGAAATGTAATGTGTGCTTTTTGAATACCTCTTCAAAATGTATATTTCATTCTTTTATGGTCGTCATGTACTAAATAGTTGAACTTTCAATTTGAGAGATTGTCTGGCTTGGTATGTCTGTTTTATACATGTTCTTCTTTCTATGAGGCACTGTGAGAGTGGAATGGGCTGTCTCTGAATGAATCTGAATCATATTATTCAATAGGCAGCTGTTCAATTTGGAAAAGCTGACTTTATCTGCCCATTTGTAGTTTTCAATTATTTGAGAAGACTGGCACTTCAGTTTTACTGCTGTTTGCAGATAAGGGACTTCTAAATATTCCTTTTATTCTCTCTTACAATCATATAGAACTTTACAGAATTAGCAGCTCAAAAATCTTGTCTAATTTTTAGTCAAATAGTAGGTTATCCTGTTCAATATTGTGAGGCATAAGAAACAGCCACTATGTTTTCTCTTTTTTTTTTTTTTTGGTAAAGGCCACTATGTTTTCTCTTTGTTACTGTGTCTTCCATAAATGCAGGTGAGCATATATTTTTCTGTTAAAGCACCAGTGGAGTTCTCAATTCAGGTAGCAGTCCTCTTCTTTCCAAAAACTTAAAATTGATTTTTTTTCCCCAATTTGCTTGAGAGGACCACCGTGTAATAAAAAGCAAAGTAATACACATTTCTGTGCATGAAGATGATTACGTTGCCGAAGTTTGGTTCAAGTAGTTTGATCAAGCTTAAAGCTTGAGGCTAGTGGCTGTGACTCTGCATTCTGTTCTTTTGCATGCTTGCACTTCTATATATGATTTCGTGTAGTGGATCTAGTGCATTGCAAAGAGTATGGGGAAATAATCTAACTGTTTTAGAAAGTACCCATTTGGCTGTACTAATGTGTTCTTTGGTCAAAATATGAGTTGCCCATGTCATACTCTTTGACCAGAAAATATGTGCAAGTGATTAGTGCAGTCACAACGGAAATTAAAATTTGTTCTGGTATTTTTCCTAGGCCAGTAACCCCAGTCTCTTGCTTTCTTTCCTCCTCCTCTCTATGGTCATTGTATAGAGTGGATATCATCGAATGAAATCAAAGGTTTGCTATTTGAACGGATGCGTGAAATTTCTCATAGTTGAATTCAAGGATGCCAAATTGTCGTGTTTTAGTTGATTCATCAATCACCATATGGTCCTTAATCTTATCACTTCCTGATTCGGTCTTTAAAGTCTAAATTTTGTTGTAGTAGTGACTGAAATATTCATTCTGCTTAGCAGGATGTGATAAGAGCCCAGATGGGCCATCTCCATGATACACATTTAGGGTGCCGCTGTTTCGCCAAAATTTCATAATGAAGGAAAATACTTTCTCAGAAAAGTATTTTCGAGGAAAATGTTTAGTTTTCATTTGTTTGGTGATATAGGAAGAGTTATTTTCTTATTGCCTGCCAGAATGGGATGTCGTTTTCCCAAATCTAAGCTTAATTTCAGTTCATGAAAAATGTTCTATATAAATCAAATAATTTTCTGTCATAGTCGGAAAGTCGGATAATAATTTCTCAAAAATAGTTCTTTTTTTCAAAACAAACGGATCCTATGTACTTTTGTTGCAAAGTTTGGCCAACTAGAAGAAACCCATGACCTAGTTTCATACCCCAAAAACGATGAAGAAAAGAAAAATATAGGCTAAGATTCTTGAGTAAATTTGGCAAGGATGGGGCACCCTCCGATCAAATAAGGAACGCTTGAGTGAGTTCAAACCCTAAGTTTTAGGGAACTGGAGTGAAAGCTGCAAAATCCTTAGGTGGATGGCTTGAAAGAGGAATTGCAATAACCGAGTTTGAGAACATGGGCATTTTTCCTTATAGTTTAGATAAACCTATACCTTAATCTATACTATTATATCAAGCAAAGATGATCTCTTATTTTTAAGCAGTCTCAACTATCTTCACAAATATCCTGCATTACTCATCTAACAGATATTGTGCCCATGAACAAGTGTATAAATTCATAATTTTATTTTATTTATTGCCATATTTCAATATAAAAAGTTCGGATATGTTCTATCCTATAACAATGAACTAAAAGATTACGAATCTTAAAATATTTTTCTCTGTTCAAATATAGTTACATTTTCTTTGCATTATTATCCATGATCTCTTTTCATTATTAAATGATTCAAATATCTCTTAAAAAAGCAATTTTGTTTGATCTTTCAGATTTTAATTTTTTTTGTGCACGCACATCGCTTGTGGGTGTGCACATTTGCTAGTCTGATTTAAAAGGAGCATGGGCATTTTTCCTGTAGTTTAAATCATCCAGTAACTTAATCTAAATTTAAAAGAACTAGACCAGCTAAGACAATCAACATCAACACCTTCAAAGAATAGCATACTCTTTTTCATCATGAAGTTTAGAGAAATTCGCAAGTGACATGCAATCATACTTCCAGTATTTAAACAAGTTGCTTCTTGAAATTGTGCACTTTTTCACCAAACCCATCAGTGCCAACGATTCCATTCCATTAGAGGATCAAATTTGCCAGACAACTTAGGATCTCAAAATTGATTAGACAAAGAATTACATGGCGCATGCGAATTTTTTAAGTAAAAAAAAAAAAGGGCTACTGTTTTTGTTGTCTCCTTACTTTTCATGCTCAGAGCATATCTACTGTAGATACAGTAGATTGACAAACACAGGTACATGGGCAATCGACCTTCTTTGATTAACTAGATCAGGTTTCAAATGCCGGATGGAAAATTTCTTTTCTCTTGAGACTGTTTGTTTTTGTGAAAATTAAATGATTTACAAAATATTTTCATAAAAATGATGGCTTGTTTCATTTGAAATAATTAGCCAATGAAAAATATTTTCATTAGTGAGAAAAATTTATTTTTAAACATAATAGTGGATGAGGAAAATATTTTCGTTCATTCATATACTTTTGTAAGCTATACGAACAAATATTTTTAGGAAAATATTTTTCAAATTATTTATTTTTCCACAAAACGAAAGGAGTTTGAGACACTTGAAATTCCCTCCTACCTCTCCCTCTCTCTTAGATTTGCGCATCACTCGCCGTTCTTAAGTGACCACCCGCAAATGGCCTCTCTCGTCTTTTTCTTTACAGTAATTTAATTCATTCCTTCTATTTTTTAAAACCCTATTCTAAGGGCACCAAACGCTTGATGGTATCTTCTATGTTCACATCTTCAGTGCTTGGATTTTTTTTTTCTTTTTATGGGATCTTATCATCTCCCATCGAATTCTAATCCCTGTCTTGACGGATGAACTTGGATATCGATCACATATGTCCTAGATCTTTATCTAGTGTGGACAAGATATAGTAAAAGGACTGAAAATTCAACATTAGTAAAAAGGAAATGAAGCAGATGGAGCTCGACAAACCAGAGAAAAGGAAGAGGAGAGAATTGGAGACTGGCAAATTGGAGATTGGCAACTACATTGCATTAATGGTCATCCATGTTATAGGATGAGATGACTGGCAACTCCTCTCTCTCTCTCTCTCTCTCTCTCTCTCTCTCTCTCTCTCGTCACACTAATCGACCATGATTAGCACTATAGATGCAACCACCAAAGTGGTGGTCGTTGTGCATAAGCGACTGCCTTAAGGATACAGCCATTTCCACCACTATATTTTTTGTTTTTGCCAACGAAACATTTTAGTTAAAAGGTCCGGGTGACTACTATCAATTTGATCAATCAAAACGGAGCCCATAATTTTTCTTTATGAAGATTGAGTAATTCTGCCAGCTTCCTTGCTTTGTAATAAGGTGACTTTCAAGTCAATTTTATGCTCCACCGATAATAGTTTCTTCCCCGATCTTTTCTAAGGCATATCAAGAAATTTCGTTGAAAAAGACATTCCAAATACCAAGTAGTGAAATAAAAATAACAGTTATGGATATATCACCTTTATAATATTTGTTAGTTCATATAACTTGTCCAATCTCTTTATTAAATGAGTATTTCATGAAATTCTTCCATATCTGATGAGTGCCATAAAAAACTCGAGTCTTTCGGGTCACATCTTAACCATATTTATCAAGTAAATGCTGTCATCTTCGATACATAACACAAATTTCTTTAGTTAGATGTTTAATGAGTGTCGTGCAGGACAACCTTAGATTAATTGGTATATAAAACTCCTGGGCCGCACCAACTGTCCTTAATAAGTAGAGTCGCAAGACAGGGACCATTAAGGGAAAGATCACCAAATCCTTTCTAGTTTTAGAAAACATCAATGCAATCATTTGACTCGTACAATCGCAATCTAATTCGTCGGGCCAAAAGTACTTAGAAAATTTGTTTGAGAGTTCCAAGATGTCAGGTTTACCTAATCCTAGTGAACCAAAAAGAATGAATTTTAATAACTACATGTCAAAATTAGATGACAAATCCTATATCTCACCGTCCTCCGTTTCACTTTTACCATAAGAACAAGAGAACACCTTGATTTCTTAAGTAATTTCATATTATGGATGAGGATCTGGTGTAATTCTGACATATTGTCTAGGAAATGAGTTCAGCAATGACTTGAATTCAATGTTCATCACTCCCATATGCTTTGAAAGTGCAATGTAATCATAGGAGGTGTACAACTAGAATTTCATTGGCTGCTTTAAGCTATTGGTGGAAAAGAAAAAAATATATATATATTTGGGAGAGACCCGAGAAGTCTGCAATATTCCTTTGGTCTAGAGATCTAATTAGACCCTCTTCTCTCTAATCACTTCGTAATGTGAAGAGAATTTGTGAGGTAATAATTAGTGGTCATCCAAGCCAAGTCCCTGGTGAGCAACTGGAGATCAATCCATCTAAAGAACTAGAAGTAGCTCAGCAGTTAAACACCAAGCACAACTAGTATTGAAAATATTTCACTCGGTTAAGTAGGTGAAGTTATTTCATCATAATTATAGCAGTTATTTATATTTCGATGGCATTTCAAAAGTTTCACATAGTTGTGCTTAGACTAAATTTCTTTGGTAATCAATCATGATCAAGTCCCATTTAAAGATTTGGATATTTGAGCTCTCCAACTTTTCAGATCTAAATATTTGAGATTTTAACGGCACAACTAGGTATGGCCTTTTTGCACAGCCATATCTCAACTCTAAGAATAAGTACTTATGTATAAAAATCGATTTTCAAAGTCAATTAATAAATTATAGGATGAACTTTTGATTTTGCTCCCTCACAATTTGTTGCATCAATCTTTAAACTGATTATCCTTAATTGGGTTTGGTGTCTATAATGCTCTTAACTTCAAACTGAAGACAGATGACCTAGCTGTCACCTTCGAGAAACAATGAGCATGAAACTCCTAAGAGGGATTAGACCACCGAAGAAACGTGTCAAAGAAATGGGTCAAGCTGAGATATGCTTCAACCCCATATCCATGTTGGTTTCACAAATGCAATGATTAGAGGTGTACAATTAGAATCTAGTTGGCTCCATTAATAATGTATCATGTGCAAGAGTTTCAAGATGTCAGCAAACAATCTTTTGGTCCATGTCCCAAAATCAATTCTCCCACCCTCCCTCTCTCTCTCTCTCTCTCTCTCTCTCTCTCTCTCTCATACATTCTGTCTGGAGGAAGTGAAAAAAGAATCCTAGAAGGGCTAGAAGAAAAATAATAGGAAAAAATCTCTGGGGACATGGAATTTTCTCTGAAAAGTTAAGGTACAAGAAAGGGAGATGCATTTTTAGTGTAAATGACAGGGTTTGAAGCAGAGGAGACATGATGGCTTCCATTCTTACATATCCATGCCTGAACCTGACATTATCAGTACTTCAAAAAGTCTCTCTCTCTCTCTCTCTCTCTCTCTCTCTCTCTCTCTCCTCCTCCTCCACTTCCCTTTTGGGACCAAGTGTGAGGTTAGAATGACGCATGGCTCTATCAGCATTATATTGGCAGCTGGCAAGCTACTTTGGACAAGAGCAAAAGGGTTTTTCGTGGAACGTTGGGAAAGAACGTTTAAGAGCCGTAGAAAAGGGTAAATCTTGCTCGTTCATAGTAAAATTTTTAGATTTGTGTGATATGATCTTTCATATAGAAACTAGAAAAAAAGTAAGAACTGACATCGGGAGATCCATTCTCCGCAGGGTCATAGCGAAATGGGGAGATAAGGGCAAATAAAGAGGAGAAGAAGAAAAAGGCAAAAAGAAGAAGAAGAAGAAGAAGAAGAAGAAGAAGAAGCAAACTCATTGTGAGATAACACTTAAATCTACCTGATTAATATGCGCTCAATATTATAAGTCATCATTTTATACGTGAACTTAATACAAAGTTAAGTAGCCTAATTCTTAAATTGCTATGTCTCAAGCAAAAGGAGCATTGTGTCAAGTCAAGGAGGATTAAGGCCTTATAGATTCTTGGAGAATGAGATACAATTGTAATATTTCTTGCTTAAATATCATGTTACTATCAAATGTCAATCTCAATCATTCATGACGCACTTTTTAGCGCATTTTTCGCATCCAGAACTATCTTTAGGCATTTATTGGCATGCCCTTATGACATATTTTGATTGTATGCATTCACTCTTCCATATGTAGTGATAGTCTCAATTACAGCCTCATTTTCTTCTACCTCAAATTGTAGCATTACCTCTTACTCATACTTCTACTTGTTTTTAAGGACGAGTTTGACAATTGATATCAATCCTTGTACAATTTTGGCATTGGTACTTTGGACAAACCAAATTGGCATGGCAATTGGATTATCCATTTGATTAAGTTCAGTTGACATTCCTCTTTTCCTACAGCTCACCACTCAATTTATCGTTTCATGCCAAACCTGTCTAGTACGGGGTGTATACCATCTAATCAAGTAAGCAATGCCAATCAGCACTTAAGGCTAAGTATAAAGATCACATATACAATATATTTCTCACATTTTGAGATCTAATGCTGACTGTACTCGAGCCAAATAGTACTTGGTTCATATGCAAAGTGTAAACTACTTCGTTCTCAAAGATCAATTTGCTATTCTCTTCAAAGTACCACACAAGGTTTTGTTTTCCTTTCTTACAACTTTCCGCATAGAATAGTCAAACAGAGAGGGGAGGTCATGTTAACATTATCTGAATGAGCAAATATCTTGAGTTGAGCAAATGAGAGTTGTAAAGTAGCAAATCAGCAATTGGAATTCCACATGCCATCTACCCTAGGACAGAACAACGCCCATTGGCAATTGCAATTGGAATTGGAGACAGGGAGCCAATGAGACAACAGAGTAAACGATAAGGGTCACAGGTCACCGGGAAGAATGATGTTTGTCGTGGAGCAACTGGGAGGGAGAGTTTGCCATTCATTTCTTTTCCTTATTTTACATTCTTCCATTCTTTTTCCTTTTGAGGCGAAGCATGCACAGCATGAGGAATGATGTGGCGTGCCAATCGAGATAGATTTTGTTTTTTAATTTCCCCCCCTTGAAGGGCTCGAGGAAAATGAAATTATTTGGTCACTCCCGAGTAGTGTCAGTGTGTGAGTGTGCGTTCTGGTTTTGTGGGGGCAAAGACTATTATGTGCACTTAAGAGCCTGCCCTCCAAACATGCCTTGTTTGGATCAAAACCTTTTGGCATAGTGTGAGGCATACATGATTCATGTGGGAGCTCCTCCAAGTAGATTCATTCATTCGACGTCTCTTTTTCTAAAACGTTTGGTTCCACTTTGTATTACCCATGGTGGCCCCCCCACCAAGAATGACACCCTTAACCAAAATGAGAGAAAAGAGAAGAATACAAGTAACTGCACCCTAGCTTATGAAAGAGAGAATTCGAAGATTGTGGATTGGATTGGCCAAGCAATTATGCACTTGATTGGATGACGGTGGATTGTGTGTTCGAATCATGATGTCTTCTATTTAGAGTATAATGAGGGTTTTGCCTATTGGAGCCTTGCCGGATGCACGTGGACATGATAGTTTGTGTGCATTCTTACAAGGATAGTCAAGCCAAATGTTAGCATACCCCATATTATTCAAAAGTAGAAGAAAAAACAGATGGAGGAATTATGTAAGGAGTTGGAGAATTCACATTAGGAAGTATTTCTATCAAGAAATTGCAATGTTTGCTAGCTAAAACAAGAAAAAATATTAGTGGTGGTCTCACCTCTCTCTGGCCTTTAAATAGTCTATCGAGATGATAGTTTGAGGGAATTAGATCTTGAATGCAACTGAGAATTGGTTTACTTCAAGATTTTAAAAATCCTAACATGGAATTCACATAGGTTTTACTCGCCCAACTCTTTGAAGAACTTGCAATCTCGAACGTCTATATGAGATGGTAGTAATAATTGTAAGACATGACTTAAGTTCAATAAAGAGATTGCTACCTCGCGGTTGAGCCAATTTGACTAATGATCGTCCCATGTGAAGATGTAATTAATAGTGAAGTTCCGGGGAGAAATTTGAATGGGACCAAACTATATGCATGCATGAACATGTTGCTGGCATATGTATATTAAAGTAGCATACTTATCCAGATTGCCATGATAAGCCATCGATTCTTTCAAAGGCATTTTTTGGGTCCAGAGGTACTTTGTTTTCAATGCTTTTTGATGATTTGTGACTCGACATGTGCCGTTCAAGTCCTAATCAGATATGTCTTCTCCATTCCAGCCAGTTGATGTCTCTTCATGTTAATGAAAAAGTGTAGGACTGGCTACATCAACAGCCTTAAGGCATTTGATTGTCCTAAGTTTAAATCTTAGTTCCACAAAGGACTCGGTGAGTTAAGAAATTTATATCTAATCTAGGTAAACAACCCTTCCCCGAAAAGAAGACAATTGTTTATGTGAAGCTTTACCTCATTCTACCTATTTGCTCCAAACAAGTACCCAACCGCATTAGTTTCTCAATCAAAACTTACGAACTTAGCTGAAGTATGCATTTAGTTTCCTCTTTCGTTATTTACACCGGGTGTCTTGACCTCTTAGAACACTAGATAAATCTCTATCAAGTCGCCACAGTCCCTCATCTCATTGTAATGGGTAGGTAAATTAATCAACACCACAAGAGGCTCTTAGTGGAGAGAGATGTCACGTTTTCTCGTATTAATGGAAAATAATCATACGCATCTTTGATGTTGGTATTTCCCAAAATAAGACTAAAAAGGTGGGTTCCATCCACAATTCAGCGAAAGAATTGGGTGCGCATGGAACAGTAGCACTCAGGATTGTTCATTAGTGCCCCCAAAAGATCAACTAGCTATCCGGCTATAGAAATGTATAAAAGTGCGTATCAATCTGCTACGCACACTCACATGTGCGGGAATTGTGCGCGTGCAAGCATGCTTGGCGGCTAAAAGGATTTTGTGGTTCGATGCCAACAAGAATTGCCAATGTCCCTCAAAGCAACGACCTTGTGGGGACTCCCATGTTTCTTACAGGCTAAAATAATGACAAGCAGATGGAATATCGAAACCCTAGATCAAGAATGGCCCTTGTGCTGCCAAGAAGTTGGGGCACATCCTAGATTATGCTAAGCTAGTGTGGGACCTCCTTGTGGTGGTCTAACGAGGGCACAATCACTGTTGATTTAAAAGAGTGGGGTCCAATTATGGTTTTGGTCCACCGTTTGCGTAGGAATAAAATCATTTTGATTTCTTTTCCCTTTTGAGTGATTTTTTTCATTCTAATCCGACGATGCTACCGTATAAGATTGTAATAAAATAAGTCACTTTTCTTAAGATCCTATGAAGGTCTCATTACTTCCTATGCGTGATAATTAGATATGATAAAATTAGGCTGTACAACAATTTGGTGATTGGTAGGAATTAAAATATACTCTGGAAATACTCAATATTTGCAAAAGGCCTCTTCCACTTTGTGGGACCAAAAAGCCCACTGGCTAGCTCGTAGCTACCAGCTTGTGCATCTACTCTACAATTGCTTTCCTTCCAGCTTTAAGTTTCAAAGTTGAAAAGACTTGATTTTATAATTGTAGGGAGATAAGATTTCGTCAAACTTCTCTTTATGTGAAAAGGCGGGTTTAGGATTTTAGTGTGGGAGTTCGACTTGGGGACTTTTTAGGGTAGATTCGATTTAAAAAAATATGCATGCATGGTTCCACACTTTGGAAAGTTGTTGACCGAGGGAGGTGGAGAGAGATGATGCGTGTGCTGGCTTGCGTGTAAGATGTGGGCTTATCTCTCTCATGGCGATGCGCGTGCAAGCCAGGGGGTGCAATGTGTGGTCATGATAGGTCCAGCATATCGCCCACACATAGTTTTGAGCGACAAGAAATAGCTATTTCCCGATTCTAACAGGGTTGATGGGGCGTCACACTAGAAAAAATTGAAAGGCTTGGAAATAGACAAGCAAATAATGCCTATCCAATCACCGATAAGGATGGACAATTTTAAACTGAGTGAAAGTCAATGAACCTTAGCCTAAGTCTAGGACGAGGGTGAATTGGATCCTCACTTGAATTTTAGCAAGGAGTCTACGATCCCCATTAAGGGCTAGTAATAGTTACGGTCAGAATTTTAAGTGTTACTTTCTCAATATATATATTTGAAAGTGAGGTTTGCTTAAGTATGGTCTAATAGTATAAGATTGTATGTGATTGTTTTAACGAATCAAATTCTATACATTTTGGAGTTTTTAGGGAACTTTATATCCCAAAAAACTGTGTTACTTAAAAAATGGGAAAAATACCAAAAAAGCCCTAAACCTATTACATTGGTACCAATTCAGTCATAAACTTTTCAATTGGACAAATTCAATCATAAATATTTTAATATTGGTACCAATTCAGTTCATCCGGCCAATTTTGGCTAGTTGACACCGATGTGGACGTTGGCGGTGGTCGGATTTTTATGATTTTAAATTATTTTTTTCAAATTTTTTATTAATTTTATTAATGTTTTTCCTTTTTCTTTTCTTTTTCCTTTTCTTTTCTGCTTTCTTCTTGGCGGTGGCCGGGGCCTCCGGTGAGGCTCGCCGGCCACTGGGCAAGGGCCACTAAGCCCTCACCTGCCGCTGGCGAGGGTCGTGGCCCTCGCCCGGCCTCTCCCCAAGTCGCCGACGAGGCCATGGCGGCCATCGCCAGGGTGGAAGCGAGGGCCGCAAAGCCCTCGCCAGCCACCGGCAAGGGTCGCAACCCTCACTCAGCCTTGCCTAGGGCCATGGGCGAGGCGGCTTAGCCCAGATCTGGGCTAGGCCATCCTCGCCCTGGCCTTGCTGCGGGAGAAGGGAGAGGAGGAGGGACGGGTTGTGGGACTAGCACCATCGGAAGAAGGAGAGGAGGGTGTTGGGGTGGCGGGCTAGGGTTTCAAAGGTGAAGATCAGGCGGAGGAGCAGCGGCTTGAGGCGCGGTAGGTGGGGGACCAAGGCCTTGAATTGGGATTTCGTGGAGGTGAGGACGGCGATGACGAGGTCGAGAAGCTCCAGGGTCAACAGTGGAGGAGGCACCTGGGACTCAGCACCCAGGCCACCTCGTCGGCGAGCGAGGTTGTTCTTGCCCAGACTTGGGCGATGGCCGCCATGGCCTCGCCAGCCACGAGCGAGGCTGGCCTTGCCCAGATTCGGGCGAAGTACCTCAGCGGCGGCCCTGGGAGAGGCCTGGCTAGAGCCGCGACCCTCGTCGGCCACCACCAAGAAGAAGGTAGAAAATAAAAGGAAAAAGAAAAAAATTAATAAAATTTAATAAAAAATTTGAAAAAAATCATAAAAATTGCCACGTCAGCGTCCGATCACCGGCCAACATCCACGTCAGCGTCGACCGGCCAAAATTGGCCGGATGGACTAAATTAGTACCAATATTAAAAAGTTTAGGACTAAATTGGTACCAATGTAATAAGTTTTTTTAGTACATTTCCCCTTAAAAAATTAGAAAAAAAAAAATGAGTCTTTCAGCATTTCTGTGTATTTATTGAATCTAATTATTTGTCTTTGGTTCCTGGATCCATGTTGGGTCAAGAGTCAATAAAGTGTTTGATTTTCTCTAAGGAATATTGTTGTTATATTTAAAAGTTGAAAATAAATTATCTTGATTTTCCCTATGCTTGAAGGATCTTCCAAGTTAAGTTTGTTGAGATCCCCCTAAGGAGTTGATCTTGAGGGTGTGAGAGTGTTTCGATTAATGACTTTTGTATTTGAACTCCTAGATTGGAGTTTTACCTTAGGCAAAATAACTAAAAAGAAAAATTATAAACCTATTATATTTGTGCTAATTTAGTATCAAATCTTTTATTTATACCAATTTAGTTTTCAACATTTTCGCATTGTCAATTGAGTTTATCTGGCCAATTGTGGCTATATAATTGCTGATGTAAACACCAACTATTTTTCATGACACAGTTGGCACTAACATGTACAATTTTAAATAATATTTTAATAATATTTAAAATTATTTCATTCTTTTTTGTTCCTTTTCTTTTTCTTTTCTTTTTCTTTTCTTCATTTATTTTTATTATTATTATTATTATTATTATTATTATTATTATTATTATTATTATTATTATTATTATTATTATTATTATTATTATTATTATTATTTTGGATTTAGATGGGCAAGGGTTGCTCGCCAACCCTCATTGGCCATAGGCAAGGGCCAAGATGTGATGCCCCCTAATGTCATGCACAACATCCATCTTTTCCATTTATTATTCATAATTATTATAAGCATGCGAAAGTGCAAATATTCAAATGGCATGAGAAACACAAAATTGGCAAGTTTGAATAATTTACGTATGCATTTTTCCGTTATCTTCCCTTTTCTAAGTGTTAATACAAGTACAAAAAGAAGCAGAGCACAATGCATTAACTCTAGGAAGAAGTTGGGTTTCATCAATACTATCCCATACTCATATACCCAAAAATTTGCCTACACGATGTCACGCTACTATGTTTTGGATTGACAACTTCGCCCATTGATATGCCATCATTGTCAAAATCTGGGGATAGTCGAAGTCCCTAAATGGTCCAACCAATTCCCCATCGATGTTAAAGTACTAACGACAAATTGATGAGGAACCCACTCCAATATACCTACATCGATTTATGCTAGTATAAACTATCTTTGATTCAAATACTAACACATCTTGATACTCGTAATCAAAATATACGGGAACTCCAAAATGCAGTATGGAGAGTGATCCATCCTACAAATCTTAAAAATAAGAAATGAGTTAAAGCCTAATAAATGAAATATCTAAATCTAAGGTAGGAGCTCATCTCCGCACTTAAACTGGAATCTAGTGCCCAATGTTGAATCAAGACAAGTACAAATTAGTTATGGGAGGCAATTTAAAGAATAAATGTACTATTCTTCCTATCACAACATGTCAATAGGAATTGATGAATAAATTTGCATAACATAATTCACTTCATTGCAAGCAGATGGCATAATACATTTGATGCACGGCTACCATCGATTAGCTCATTAATAGGCACATATGAACATATTCATTTATATATACACATGCACGCACACATATCGTATTCATTTTTAGCATATCATCTCATCGAGAACACTTGCAAGGCATCTTGACACATAGGGCATCTTAACTCTGAGGCATCATCCCTACCAATATATAGGTGATGAAAACATAACATTATTTTCCATATTTACATAACATTAGTGCACATAACAACACTCAAATCTTGTGATCTTCCTTACATCAACAATGAATTCAACACCTATTTATCATTTCTTGCATAGCTGCTCTCAAAATGAACATTTGATACACAACATCATCTTATACAAATCATTATCGAAATATATTTGGTACACGACATCATCTTTTCCATGCATTACTTACATAAGTAGTAATAACACCCTTACGTCTTTTCCTTTCTCATGCATGCAATGATAACATTCTTAGAGAATTGATAGCATGAATATCAACAATTCAATTAATCGACAATGCAAACATCAACAACTTGGTCTCAATCAACAAGTCAACTTGAAAATTGACAATGTCTGAAGTCAACTAATACTTAGTGGGTATTACAAAAGTATCAGTTTATAGTTTAATTTCACTATTTCTACTTTTTATACTATTGATTCTAACGGAAATTGATAAATTGCAATCTCAACATGTAAAGACTCATCAATTCAAAGCAAAGGGATACAACAATTCAACATGCAATTATTACAACTCTCTCACACTTAACATCAACATTCAAATTAAAATTAAAAATCATCAAACAACCAAATTAAAAGTGCTAAGTAGATCAACCTAATTTGTCCCCTAGAGTTTCACTTAATTAGATAAAAGGCTTGAGCAAAATAAAAAATTTGCTTACCTTCAATGCAAAATAATTAAGAACATGAGTAAATAACTTTTAATCCTTTTAAATAACAAAACTAGTTTAATAAATGGGAATAAAGCCCACAAAATCATAAATGCTAGAAAAATCAATAAGAAAGTTTGATCAACGTAAGATTGGAACCTTTGCTTCTACTCAAAAGATTGGAAGTCAATTTTTTTTTTTTTTTTGGGAGGGGGGGATAGAGAGAGATGTATTTAGAAACTCAATGAGGTACAAAAGGAGAAGAACAATTAACTTAGGGTTACAAGTAATGCTGACTTGAGTTAAAAATACTTGGTGGTGGATGAGGGAGAGGTGCACAAATCATATAGTGACACTTGGCTTAACTATGGCGTTTCAAGGTAGATATTTTAATAGATTGCCAAAAGATCTAGCAAATCAGTGCGTAAATAAAGAAATCAATGTCTGTTCTAAATATTAATGATACAAGAAAATGATTTCAACCTGTTAAAATATTTACCAATAATTATTGGATGCTAGAAGGGACTCAACTCAATAAATTTCCAACCTACTATTTATCTTATACGTAATTTTCAAAGCATATCGGTCTCCATTAACAACTAATATGGCGATACATATATCATCATCACTCTAAATGGTTGACTTGAGAGGAAATATTTACTAATTTGATCCTTATGATATCATTTTCCAAGAAACTACTAATAAGAAGAACACAATTAAGACCTTCCTCTACTATATCATTAATAATATAATAGGAATTTTCACTAGTGACATCTATCTTCTTCACATTCCTACATATTATTTGATGGAAGAATTTTATGGAGGTGATGCAAAATGCTCTTGTCAGATTTGGGTAAGCGCCGCAACACCCGCACCAAGCAAGGGCATGTGGGTGTTGCAGCCCTCACCAGCCTCAACACCCAAATTAGGCAAGGTGGTTGCGACCCTTGCCTAAAACTAGCTAGGGTTGGCCAATGACCCTTGGCGGCCCTCAGTCTAAAAACAAATTGAAGAAAATAATAAAATAATAAAGATATAAAAAAATCAAAAAATAATTACAAAATTATTTAAAATGTCTACATTAGTGCCGACCATGTCATGTAGGATTGCTGATGTTCACATTAGCAATTTCTAGTTAAAATTAACAAAAATAGAATCAATTAAGAAAACATAAAAATATTTTGAGACTATATTAGCACAATTGAAAATTTTGAGATTGAATTAAAACACTTGTAATAGATTTATCTTTTTGGGTAATTATCCCCTTTATCTTAAATCTATATCTCCTGTTGAATTCAATCATATGTAGAGTTATATCCCATGTATCCTCATGTGAATTTTTTAGGTCGAGAGCATCTTGCTTGTTGCATTATTAATTTAATGCCTTCCATTAGTTTTGATTTTGTTAAGAAAAATATATATTAAAAGCAATAACATATCTATCCTAATCACATCAACAATATTTTCAATTACATCAAGTAGACCGGATTGCACAAATCAAACAATTCATTGGAGAACCTATTTATATGGAACAAATTAAAATTTAAAGAGAAAATTCCAAATAAATACCTAAAGTTCTCTCATTTTCTCAAATAAGAACTTTAAGTGAATCTTATTTTATATAAGAACCTAAAGTGGCTATTTCAATCTCAAAGAAAAGCCTGAAGTGGTTATGTTTTTTTTTTTTTTTTTTTTTGATGACCCAGGGAACCCTGTAAGCCGACAACTGGCGAGCAAACCCTGGGCGACGCTAGCGGAGGACCTACCACCCCGACGTCGCACTTAAGATTCCGTGCAGCTAGCGGGATTCGAACTCCTCTCCTGAAGTGGTTATGTTATTCTCAAATAAGGACTTAAAGTAGTCATGTCAATCTCAAAGAATGGCCTAATCTCACCGACTAGTCAAGGGAACTTTCATCATTCATTTTTTTTTCTTCTCTTTTTCATTTTTTTCCATAAAAAAGACAAACTCAAAACCGAAAAAAAAAAAATCGCTAAAACATTACAAAAAATACACTAAAAAAAACCTAGGCCAGCCCATGGCCATTGCCTCCACCGTTAGTGGGGTGTTGGCAATGGCCAATAGGGTTGTCGATACCTTGGCAAGTGCCAATGACCTTTGTCAACTGGAGGCAAATGCTTGCCAAACCTTGCTGGAATCGGAGAGGGCCATGACCCTCTTCCAAACTGAGTAAGGGTTGGTGCCCTCAGCCACTAGTTGATATGTGGCCTTTTCAATCTCATTGATAGCCATGGCTTCTTGGAACAGTGCTCCAGTAACTCTCTCAAAGGAGATAATACCAATGTTCCTACTTCTTTCTTTGTTTCTCTTCTTTCGTGAGACTTTTCTTCTTTTCTATTGTTTTTCGATATGATAGCATTTCTATGTGAGTTCTTCAATTCAACAATTCCAACAAGGGACTATGCTCTTGAATGATTAGCAAGTGACCGTGTGCATTGGTGATATTGCTCCTCGACATACTCGAAGCCTTGTTCATGAATATCTTGCACTACTTCAACTCCAATTGTCTTTGGATATCTCTCTTTCATCATATGTCCTTGTATTGTCATTGTATGACAAGGGATTAGTCAAGAACATTGAGTTGATTTAGCATCATTTTGTTGTTTTTTTCTTTGCTGCAGTTTTTAATAATGAGATCAAAGCACTACTTGAGCTGTATAAGAAGTTGAGGGCCGGCGACCCTCGCCTAGATCTAGAGAGGATTGCAACCCTCTCCTAGCTCTAGCAAGGGCTATCAGGCCCTCACTAAGGTGCCAATGACCCTACCGGCCATTGCCAACACCTCATCGGTAATGGAGCGGCGGCCACAGGTAGGCCTATTTCTTTTTGTGTTTTTTTTTTTTTTTGAAGCCCTTTTTCTTAGTTTGACTTTTTTATGGAAAGCAAACAATTGAAAAAGGAAAAAAAGAAACAAAAAAAAAAGGAAAGAATATAAAAATTAAAGGACAAAAATGCCCTTAACTAATTGGTGACATCAAGCCCCTTTTTAAAATTAATATGGTTACTTTAGGTCTTTATTTGAAATAATGTTCACTTTAAGTCTTTATTTGAAAATATGATGGTACTTTTGAGAAAACAAGGCAATTTCAGCTCTTATTTCGATTTTTTTTCCAAATTTAGAGGATGAAACCAAAAAAAAAAAAAAAAGGACTTAATGTCAATACAACATATATATACGCGTATTATTTGATGTAATGCCTGGGAGGGAACTTCATTTGAAATTTGGAAATCTCGAAAACGCAATCGATGTGCAACTAAGGAGAACAAAAGGAGAATGATATGATAATGCCTCCACTTGAAACTGCATTGGTAAAGGTTATTGGTCAACTTTTTCAATTTTATGTACGATCCTCCCGATATCAAGGAAAATGTTGGAAATTATCGGCTGTCAATTTTATTATATATGATTTCTTTTCTTTTACATATAATATAAACGTTATGTAGGTGTAACAAGAAACAAAGGCGTGACAATTTTCGAATTAATTTTTTTGTCCACTAGTTTAAAATAGAGCTATTTAAGGGGACCTATGAAGAAGCAAATTATCTGGCTAATGATATCGGAATCTACTAATTATGAGCGAGATGCAGAGATTGCCACGCATAAGGGACACTTAGACTTATGTATGATTGTGTTTGTGTTTTGGAGAGAACTGTCGTGCGAATGATTTGGACACTTATAATTTCCTTACACTGTGCATGGTTAGGGTTTGACCAGATGCATGCCCGACTTTCTTTGAGTGTTGCCTCATTTCTTGCAACATGTATGGTCTCCAATCTATTTGAGCGTGATTGCTTACTGAAAAGATAGAGATAATTTTCTAGGGACCCGAAGTTTCCTGCCGAGTAACCTTAATTAAGATGGCTAATTAGGATGAAATGTATCTGGTTCACGAGAATAGTGTCAATGAAATATCTTTCAGTGTATAGATAAATTGATGGGTGAATTGGCAAAGGTTGTAAATGGTCTTTTGTTGAATTAGACAACAAAGTAAATGACAAGAAATTGAAGGTACGGAGGCTCGAAGCAATTGTGGTTGACCATGCAAATTACACCATTGTGAAAATTAAAAGATAGGTTTGCGAGGACATCGAGTTTTTTTATTAATTGAGGGGGTTTACAAAGAGTACACTTGGGGTATTTATTTTTGGAAAACATCCCTATGATATTTTGATGATTACCAAACTCTCTATGGATTCTAGCTTTTATCATGATGAATGCAAATAGGGAAATTGGTTGTACATCATCAATGATCTTGCTTATTAGCAAAGACGGAGAAACTAATCCTTGATAGTTTGAGTTTAAGGACCAGTCAATATAGTGTTCTTGAAATCTTTGGTACTAATAAGAATTGAAGAATCATTAATCTTAATATCTCATGTCATTCAGTTGGGATTGTCATTAAAAATAGCCAGTAAAGTTACTAATAATCGGCACCGGAGATAGTGTGCAAATGATAGTGATGGTGATGCATTACGTTTGATATTAATGAGATATAAACTAGAAAGATCACTGATGATAGTATAGAGCGTAGCCATTACAGAACTGGACTTTGTAGTTAAAAAACTAGGAAAGCAATTAGAAAAGTAGCTGAAAGTTTATTATTTTGACAATTGCAGCAAACCTACTTCTAGAAGCCTCGACATATATGACTTCATCCTTAGTGAAGATTCTTGTTGATAACTGATGTTTGTTAATTGATAAGTTTATCATAGTTATCGATTCTTCTCAAGTTGTTGACGGTTTAGTTCATCAATGACTCTATACACCACACACTACTATTATCAACTAAATCTATCACTTATCGATAACAACAATCAATTTTTTGGTATCAAGAGTAAGTAAGTATAAATCGCAAATTGCAAATTACTACGTTGGTCATCACGTCATTCTCTCATATTAGGAAGAACTGTAGTTACATGTCTCGATGATGCTTTTAATAATATTTTTCATTAAATATGAGTTTAATTTATATTTGTCAACTATGAGCCCAAGATGATATTTGATCTTTTACCATAAGTACTTGTTGAATATGAATCAAATATGAAATAGGCATCTCTAATTGTCGAACTCTTTCAGAACACCATCATAAAAAATAATTTTCAAAATTTCTTTATAAGATATGCCTGATTCTACTATTTCTTGTACATCAATTGGAGACTAAACACGCACAATCCATTAATTCTTGTACATTCGATCATATATTTATTATCAAAATATGCATAGATATTAGATATGCAGATTGGAGATTTACTAAAATTAAAGATTTGCTAAAGTGGCCAAGAAAACTAAATTATCAGGTTAAGCTTACTTGAGGACAATCACGTGACTCAATCCTGGACAAGCTTTACTCATAAATAGGTTTGCATTTGGCAAGGGGGAACAAGAAAATCCGCGTGGCCAGAAATTTCGTTTTTCTGTTCTTGTCCGACGAATCAAGATCTCACAAAAGAAAAAAAGAAAAACCGAAAACCTGAAAAATTGGACACCATCGTATTCATTCCATAATGCCTGCAATCATTGTTCTTGGTTGCTTCACCCGCATGCCCCCCTCCTTCACTTCCCCTAACCCACTTACTCTCTCACTCGCTCTCTTCCCCCACCTATAAAAACTGTCCACTTCCCACTTCTCTCTCACTTGCAATCCTTTCACATTTCACACCATCTCTCTCTCTCTCTCTCTCTCTCTCTCTCTCTCTCTCAAACCTTACCTTAACTTCCCAGAAAGAAAAAGAAGAAACATCTTGTCTCAAACTTTTTTTTATATTCTTTCTTGTGAGCTGAAATGGCTGTTTCTGGTTTTGAGGGCTTTGAGAAGCGCATAGAGCTCCACTTCTTCGGCGACTACCCTTTATTCACGGGCTCAATGGGTCTCAGAAATCTCGACTTCGAGTCGTTGGAGGAAATACTCCATGCGGTGCAGTGCACGGTGGTGTCGGCCGTGGCCAATCGCCACTTCGACGCCTACGTTTTGTCGGAGTCGAGCCTCTTCGTCTACCCGACCAAGATCATCATCAAGACATGTGGGACCACCCAGCTGCTGAAATCCGTCCGTCCGTTGGTCCACTTGGCCAGCGATCGCCTCGGCCTCACGGTGCGCATGTGTAGGTACACCAGAGGTAGCTTTATCTTCCCCAAAGCCCAGCCTTTCCCCCACACAAGCTTCGAAGAGGAAGTCATTTTCTTGGAGGAGAATTTGCCAAGCAGGCTTTGCTTTAGAAAGGCGTGTGTCATGCCCTCCAATGTGTCCTCTCATTCATGGCATGTCTTCACTGCTTGTGATGGTGATGATGATGATGACTCATCTCATCATCATGAGCTAGGGGAAGACCAAAATGATGCCCTCTACACCATTGAGGTGTGCATGACCGAGCTCGACCAGGCTTCGGCACGTAAGTTCTTCCGTCGAGGGGCTGGCGATGATGAGAAGTACTCCGGGGACTCTGCCGGGAGGGAGATGACAGGGCTCACTGGCATCGGAGACATCAATCCGAGGGCTCTCATTTGCGATTTTGGGTTCGACCCATGCGGGTACTCCATGAACGGAATCGACGGCGACCGTTACTCGACAATACATGTGACCCCTGAGGAAGGGTTCAGCTATGCGAGCTATGAATGTGTCGGGTCAATCTATGATGACCCGCATGAAATTTCTAGGGTTTTGAAGAAGGTGGCACAGGTTTTCCGACCGGGGACCATGTCAGTGGCAACCACTTGCGCGAGCCACGACCTGTGGAGGAGGGTGGCCAAGGCCCTAGAGGTCGTTGGGCTCAAATGCCGGAGTTGCTCGGCCGATGAATTCCCTGCTGCTGGGACCGTCGTCTTCCAAACGTTCACGACGACTCGCCGGAAGTGAGAAGCGCTGGCAAAGTTATCCGGTTAGAGTGTAGAGACTATGAAAGAGATAAAAAGGAGTAATTATGAGAGAGGGAAGGGGCAACAATTAGGGTTTTAGAACAATTGGGGGGGTTATGGATTGATTAAATATGTTCATGGGACTTGAGATGGGTAATAACGTTATTGGGTGATGGGTTATGTAGTTAGAGAGGGATAAATATTTTGGGAGGGGGGGGGGGGGGGGGGCGAGGGGAGAGAGAGAGAGAGAGAGAGAGAGAGAGAGAGAGAGAGAGAGAGAGAGAGAGAGGAGTACTAAGAAGATAGAGAGATGATGTTGAAGTTGAGAGAGAAAATGGGAGGATCATGTATATCATGATAATGCTCCCACTTAGGTTTGTCACGCCTAAAAGATCATTTGAGGTTCTTTGTGTAGTGGCGAAGTGCCGATGTGGAGGAATTGTAAGAGAGGAATTTGAATTTCCCTTCCCTTTCTATTTTGATTAAAGCTTTCTTTTTCCTCTCTCTTGCACTTTTTCTTCTCTTTCTTCCTTTTTCTCATCATTTTTTTTTTCTCCCATCGTGCCTTGTGCTTTCATTCGCTCCTAGATTCTTCATAAACAGAAGATCCAAATTTTCCAGTCCTTAAGAGCGTCAGTTCTATGACGATCCCTTGGAATGTCTGTTTCTTCCACCTGTTGCATAGTTGGAGCCATAATCAACCCGGAGAAAGCACAAGAGTTTTTAACGAGTTTCATCGCTACCAATGGCGTTTCTTGAACTTGTTGTGGATATTTTTTTCAGGATGACATTCTTTTTATAATTAAAGGAGTGAGAAGGGGAGATCAATCGGATGACCCTGCATGTAAACAGGTGCTCTCTTCATAAGTACTTAGGTCAAGCTTCGTTTTTGTGGGCCTTGGGAGGTGTCCAACTCGTTGCCGGTATAGTTTCATGATGTGGTTTGAATTCTTCATTGAGGTTTGGGTATATGTTATATGTAATAAGAAGCTAGAAGTTCATGAAAAACTAGTTCACTAGATATATGATATGACGAGATGAATTAGATAATTAAAACAAGACCCGTATTCAACTGTTGTCGCATCACCCATTAATTTAACCTTCTTTGCACCTAGTATTACTCTATTACATACTCGAATTTTGTAAATGGGGTCAATGGCAGGCCCTCCTATTCACGTTTCTATCCCACTTTCTAATGTGGACATCTGCTTCAAGTTTCTTCGCCCTCGTATTCATAATCAAACCTTTGGCAAGATTTGACGTCTAACGATCCCGTAAAGATTTATTTATCTAGGTTAAAAAGTGACCAAAAGACCACAAGGCCATAAAGGCCCCAATGAAAGCAACCGAAAGGTCACAAGGCCCAAGACCGAATACAAGGCCATGGTGAACCTCAAGGCTGCCAACCACGTGTGTAGGAAATCAATAAAAGAAGGGAAAATGACATAGATAATAAATGAACTTTGGTTCAATGTGTAATAAGGTCCATGAATTTTAAATTTGGTTTGATAAGGTCTTGAAACTTTAGCCTAACGTGCAATACCGTCCCTACACTTTTAATTTATTCAATATAATTCTTATACTTTTTGTATATATTCAATTTAATTCCTAAACTGTATAAAAATGTTCAATATTATCCTTGAATTTAAATCACTAAAAGGACAACATTAAACATTTTCATACAATACAAGGACTAAATTGAACATTTAATAAAAGTCCATATATCATGTTAAATAAAATAAAAATTTAAGAATGACAGTGCACATTGGACTACAGTTCATGAACTATATTAAACAAATTTAAAGTTCAGGACCATATCGCAAATTAAGTTAAAATTTATGGACCATTTGTGTTATTATCTCACATAAAAGACCTTAAAAACTTCCTTATTGATGGAGAAAATATTCAGTGCTTATTATATCACGTGGATAAATCACTTGATAACAAGGGAGAGTTTCGAAATTCGAACGTAATATATTTGAGTTAGCATGACCATAATATGAAACGTGTCTTCCACATTGGCGAAAGTGGCAACCGTCCGGGAAATTGAAAGTTGCATTCGACAGCGAGAAGCAAGGTCAAACGATGGCAATACATGAGCAAGGTCACTCGACCACATCAAATGATGCAGCAGCGGCATACTTCCAGGGGTTCCAGGGTTTCCAGGGTGTCGACTATGCGTGGAGAAGCTATAAACCATTGCGAAGGGTCGAGGCGCACTGGGGAGGATGATATGGGAAGGATTGTGGTAATAACTGGGCCCAGCCCAAAGTTTAAAGCCTCGGTCCATTATTTGCCTCTACCGCCTTAAAAGAACGAAAGGGAACGATAAGACAGAAACGCTAGAGTGGGGAGAGAGAGAGAGTTCTTTGTAGTTCGTACGATTACAGAGAGGGAGAAGAGAATAGAAAGGAAAATTCGTGCGTACTCGCCTTTCGCAGCATTTGGTAAGGGATCAAACCCTTTGTCCATTTGGAGAAATTTTCAAAGTTAAGGCATAAATTCAGATATTTGTAGATATCAGTTTTTTGGGTTAATTCTAGAGCAAGCTACAAAATTATATAGAGGTGATAATTTACGGTATAACCCCACAACAATAGTTTCGGCCCCAATTCTACCATACTCTTTTTTTCATAAAAAAAAAAAAAAATCAATTCTCATTCTAGTTATAAATCTGCCTAGATGTTAAGAGAATATTACAGAGCCAAATTTTCTATGCACTAGCCCACTCAATGGACAACAAGTAGCACAATGGGGGCCCACCGTCAAAAAAATTGGAAAGTCTCTCTCCCCCTTTGTTGGTTCGATTGGATCTCTTTCCTAATCTCTTTGCAACTCAATAAAACCATTGATCTCTTGGGTTTTGCCGCCCCTCAATCCCTCCCCAACCACCACCAAAATTCCTGACGTGATAGCCAAAAGCAAAATAGGGACTTCCTCCTCCACCTCGAGGCCTAGCTTGCCAGGCAAGATGGCATCGACAACGCCCTTAAGATCTCCAACTACGCCACGAAGATCATCCTTTCCTCCTCCCTCCTACTCAAAACCTAGCCCCCTCCATCATGGCCTCAAGAGCTTCGAGTCAAACATCGGCCTGAGCCGGAAGGCCCGCGAGTTCGTCCAAAACGTTAATGCTCTTTGGTCTCACACCTCGACTTCGAGCAGGACTTGATCCTCCCCGTCATCGCGTACAGCAGTGAGGGAATATACTATTTTGTCGAGCAATTCATCTGGTTGGCAAGATCAGGCCTCATCGATGGCCGCCACTCGCATGTTCTATTGAAGATCAGAGCGTAGGCGGAGTTTGTCGGGTACATAAGGTGTGAATCTGAAAATTAGGGATTTGAGGAGGCTGCGAGAGGATAAGACATGCATTGAGTCATGCATCGAGATCGCGACGCCGATGGGGATTAATTGCAAGGAGGAAGATTTGAGCTAGACTATTTATCGTCTTCCACATCTCAATAGCTCAAATGTTCATAGTCTTTAACCAAGACTTTATTATGATTTTTTGAAAAAACACGTGCATAGGTAAAATTATAAATAAATAAATAAAAATTGCAGTGGATGTAAAAAAGCCCATAAACATATATCCAAAAGTATTGTTCGTGCATTTTAATAAGAATCATGTGGAAATGAAAAGGAGCGCTAATTGCATTACTGTTGTATCCTACCCAAAGCAATTTGGTCATGACATTCTTTATCCACACCACAAACATTTGATTTCCTCTTAGTGTGCCTAAAGTATTGTGGTTTTAATATTCTTCAATTTTAGCGCCATAAATATCAGACCTCTAGTTTAGACACACCACCAGTCGCACATCAAATGATAGAGAGAAATTTGAGAGAGTTCACCGCTTCAATTATGCTAACAATTATTCTTGTGTGTGACTAATTTGATTGGTCTCTATCATCACATAACCATCTCTTAATCACATCTTGTTATGAGTCTCACATCCCATTTATCTAAATCAATTCAGCTCATTAACTATGAAACAATTTCATAGCATTAATTTAGCCATTTCAAAGTCTAAATTTGAACATTGATTCTAAAACGGTTTCTGATGATTAATTTGAACATTAATTATATGGCCGTTACATAATATTATTATGGCTATTAATTCTACAACCATTATAAAACTTTAATGCAATTGTTAAGTTTGAAACTATTTCAGAACATTAATTTGGTTGTTTGATTCTAAAACCGATTTACAGCATTAATGTGGCCATTGATTTGAAACTATTTCATAGTATTAAATTGGAAAATGGTTTCAAATTTGGCCATTAATTCTGAAATCGTTTGAGTCCATTAATTTTGTCGTTAATTCCAAATCTATTTCAAATCATTAATGTGATGGTCCCTTTCCAAATCACTAATTCTAAAACAGTTTCAAATATTTAATTTTACTATTGGTTTTGGAACCATTTCAAAGCTTTGAGATTCAATCGACTCAATTTTATTGCCACACTTGCAAATGCAATTGTAATATTATCTCTCCCATTCAAACACAATTCTGTGTATGACATCCCTAGTCTCATCACTGAATTGACAATAAGATTTATACTAACACATTGGTACAATCGACATAATTAATTGTCTTATTCAATCTCTAGTTTCCACATACCATAAGTAACATCTACCATTATGTCATGGCTACCTAAATAGTATAAATGTTTTAAGAACACAATAAACCCGTCGGCTTTGGCTACCATTGTAACAACCCGATGGGGTTATTGTTGTGACGTCCCCAGCGCGTCACTGACCCATTTCTTTTGATTGTATCTTGTTCTTATGAGCATGCGAAAGCGCGCACAACAACTATCTCCCAAACAACACAACAATCAAGCAACCAAGAAAACAAACCATGAAACGTATTACTTCTATTCAACATCAATATGTTTACAAGCCCTTTTCTATGGGTACTTTCTTATTTACATTAATCTTCTATCAGTTGTAGGTTGGGGGGTTCCTATCTTCTGTAGTGTCGCCTCGGCTCCAAAGGGATGAGACTTCCATACCTACAAATCTAAGGAAAAATAACGAAATGAGTCGAAGACTCAGTAAGTAAAAGCACTAAATCTTAGTTAAGAGAACATCTTGTCATTGAATCAAGCACGTGAATCTCAACCTCATCAAGGCGTCGATGGCAAATCAATAACAAATCCATTGCAATATCTTGACTTTGTGCATGTGAACAACTCGGCTTACTTGTGATGCAAGCACTACCAAAATCATCAAACCAAAACATAGAAACATGCACACAAAATTTCATTTATTAACTAAAATGAAATCCATCAGTTCATTCGAAATCCACCAGGTATCCCGTTTTGATGAAGGAGGTAACATTATGCGTCGCTTTGGTAGATGCGTGCTTTTAGACCATCTCTCATCCCAAACCGATATTGTCCTCTTCAGGGCATGCTCTTTGTGACGTCCTAGCAATGTCACATACTAAATACGAACATAAGCTATATAGACATAACCTGTTTTATTCAATAATTGCACTAAGATATTCTGACCTAATTGGTTAGCATGTATAAGATGAATAGTACATGGTGTTGAACTCTTCTAAGGCATGAATTATCATGTCATATCCCGTCATATACTATGAGCTATTCTAGTTATAAACACATACAAAGGATCATAAAATAGTTTCATTTCACTTCTTGTTAAAGTCATCACAGGCTTTACTTACATTGACCTAAAAATTAACAAGTACTGCGCATATATATAGAGATTATTACAGGTCAACACACAAAAGTATAAGTATCAGGCCTGGGAAAGGGTCAAAAGGGAGCCTAACTTCACTACTCCTTAAATTAACTTGCATCAATCAAAAAAAAAAAAAAAAAAAAGAAGTCTTCTTCAGCTTCAACACAAACTCGATGCCCTAAGCACCACTCGGCCCAGCTCTAGGTCCTCCATATCTATATCCAAGAGGGCCAAACAACTCATCTTCATGGTTTATGAACCAAACTTCCAACCTCATTAGTATCTAATCGACCCGTCCATTGTCCATCCAAAGAGTCGTTTCATAACATGCATATGTCATCTTGATATCAAGGCCGTACAAATCATGGAAAGATATTTCTACATAAACTATGACCCCATATCATGCCACTGTCAGTATGTCTATTCTAACGATATGAGAAAAAAGAAAGAAATTAGCAATACCCAGTAAAGAAATGATAAGGTCCTAAACTAGATAATCTAGCAATCATTAAAGAATGTAAGATGCATAACCAGACAGCATACACAAATTGGGGCAAAATTTTCACATGGTCCACTTTATTGTCACCTCAACTCACATTTCTATGCCCCATATGCAAAGTACAGCACTCTCAGCACACACGTTTTATGCCAGTGACCAATGCTATGATGTGATGCAATAACATGCAAACACACATGCCAAGTGGAATTATTTTATAGTGTATTTCAAAATCTACCCTTGATCAATTCTCCCATCAAATTACAAGCCGGCCCGATCGAATTACTTCTGAATCCCTCATCCAAACTTCCATTATATTACTATCATGGACATTTCACTCCAAGGCATCCTAGTATCATACAACTGAGGCATCCCATGAACACACAATAGGGGCATCTCATTCCAACATATCCCGGTATCCCACAACCGAGGCATTTTTAATCACACATAGGGGCATTTCACTTCGAAACATCTGGTATCTCACTCAACTAAGGCATCTAAGAATACACAGCATGGGCATCCCACTACCTGAAGCATCACCAGTATTACAAGACCGATGGAAACCTCTTAAATTCAGTTTGTTCCACACATTTGATGCATCATGCTTTAGAATTACAACACCACAGCACAATGCATATCCACTTAAATGCATAAAACCATTCCAAACTAAGAATCAATGCTTGGACACACTATCTCCAAGCATGCTTCACTCAGTGCACTTGTGAGACTCAATTAGCAACAACTTATATCATCGCATTTCAAAAATAGAAGAAAGACATGTATATGCATCAACTACCAATGAATAAAAGGCTATTGGACTTCCAAAGGTCCCCAAAAGAGTAGACAAAACAACTACCATCAAATTCATAAATTCGGACCAAGACAAATTTGAGACTGGTTTGAATAGTTCGTAACATAACAGCGAAAATATAGTAAACCTTGTTGAAGAATTATAAAATTTTAATATGTTGTAGAAAAGACATAGATAAACATTTTCCATGAAGGAACCTAAGCATATTTCTCGTTGTACAAAGAGTAGCAATTTGCTAAACTAACCTCTAAATATGTAGTGTTTCCAAAACTAGCGCCCGCAGAAGAAAGGTCATCTTACTACCCAAACTTCGATCATTTGCTCTCAAATATTAATATGGCATTCCTAAAAATGTGCTCTACAATTTTCATTGAAGTGAGTAAGGCCTAATTATGTCCCAAAAAGTGCATAAAATTCACAAAACGCCATAAGGTTCTTCTGGATCGCAAAAGACAGCTTGCTATTACAATGGACAGATGCTCACACTAATTAAATGTATGCAAGAAAACTCTAATAAACAGTATATTGTAGCTTAAAATCTTTAGTACTGTTAAGAAGATTATTTGTCCCAATGATAGCATGTTTGAACTCAAAAGAAACACATAAACCAGCAACTATTGTACTCTTATTTCCCATACAGACCACACCTAAGTACAATCCTCTATACTCCACCACTCCAAGCTAGTTAATTCACCTACGACTACATTTAGACCCTCGACCACTTAACCATAGTGTCGAAACAAGTCTTCACTACCCACTATTCCCCGTAGTGACTTGATAGTCTCAATCCGAACCAAGATCGACTCATAGCCACCCAAAACTAACATGCAGCTCACTTTACTGCCTATCCGACCCCCCTATGCAGCAACCTTGATGCCCATAGCTTCTTCTCGCCCTATACTACATATCTTCAACCTTAATCCTCACATGCAAACTATCTAGCTCTCATCTGGCCTCTCGACTAACCCATACATGCTAAAAAAAAAAAAAAAAAAAAAAAAACCTTATTTTTCTCTTGTCCAATTCGCTTCACAACTTCTTTCGGCCACCAACAGATAAATCAAGTTTAGCACCCCCACCATTTCCTTACCTAGTGGCTTGGTGGCGCTCGCGGGTCGCTACTTTTCAAGAAATGGCCTTCGTAGCTCAGATTTGGAGACGAAGAAGTTGCTGAGGATGATAGGATTTTGCTTTGTTCAAGCCAAGGGAGGAAAAGAAAGAAATGGAGAGAGAATGGAGAAAAATGGGTCGGTGAGGATGTCATGAAGGTTGAGGAAGGTTTATGTGAGGATTTTTGTTATGGGTCCCAATGAGAAGTAATCATTATGGAAGGCAGTGATGGTGTTCCCTATGAAGATTTTGAACTGAAGGAAAACCTTGAGGAGATGGGAGGAGGTAGCTTCTTGCATGAATTTTCCTTAATGCATGACACTTGGCATCTGCAAAAAAAAAAATGGAATTAAGTCCTAATCTTTATTGTAATTAGATCACTTGTTTCTAATGTTTTTCACTTAGTTTGTCTCAAACCCTGTCAATTTCGGTTCCCTGACAACGACAAGGGTCTATTAGGCTCATGTGGACTAATTAACACTTTAATATCTCAACATTAGCCTATGATTGAAAGTAAAGGAAGAATTGTGAGAAAATATTAAGGTTAGTGTTTAAAGAATTATAGTCACTAGTAGATTCTAATAAGATCCCAATTAAATTCCATGTATGATTAATCTAAAATCTTAATTGTAAAATTAAAGTTCTTAGACCTTAATACACATCACTAATCCATCGAGCTCATTTCATGGCCTACTGGACCTAATCCATGGCCCTACCGAGCCCAAACCTTAGCCTGTCCCATGCCAGGCCCAATTTATGGCCCATCTTGTGGCCTGCCGAGCCCACACTTGTTGTCCCTGTTAATTCCTTAAATCCATTCTTTTCTTATGGCCCACCAAGCTTGTCATCTAGCTGCTTTCAACAATCTAAGACCATATCGGTCTATTTATAATTTTAGGGTCGGAAAATCTAGGGTGTCACACTCTTGAATCATCCCCTTCAAGGATTTGCCTTGGTGTAGTGAAAACTATCACCAAGACCCATCAATGGCTTTTATCTTTCATTTATGTAACCACACATCATGCATCACACAATATGGTTTATTATCTTTTGATTTTAGCCAATGCAAATAAGACCCAAAAGTGTACTCATGCAAGTATGTGTACCATGACCTAAGACATCATAATTATTAATATGTTGAGTGCGGCACGAAACTCGTGGCTTGAACCTTCACACCTAATGCCAAACCAAAGTCAAGCAAGACTCAAATCGACACACCTCAACGCCAATCCAAAACCAAGTAAGGCTTGGATCCATCACGCCTTAACAATGATCTCAACACCAAGCAAGACTCATCCATGACTCGAGGCGTGAACATACTTGTCGATGCAAAGAAATGAACTATATTAATATGCTGAGGGAGGCACGTGACTCATGACTTAAACCAACATGCTTAAATGCCGATTTGAAGTCAAGCAAGACTCAAATCGGCATCTCAATGCTGATCCAAAGCCAAACAAGGCTTAAATTGTCACGTCTCAATGCCAATCTCAAAATCAAGCAAGACTTGTCCGTGACTCAGGGTGTGATTGTACTTATGAATACAAGACATGAGGAAACCATACAAAATTAGTCCTCATCATGCACACGACTATATAAAGGCGAGTACATGACTAAATCCAACAACTCACCCCAGCCAAGGGTTAGAAATTCTATTTACAACTTAACGGTGTGGCAACAAAAGGCCAAGAACGGTTGACCAAGAGGGCGAGCGGGCGAGTGAGACCAATGAGGAGAGTAAGGCGTGCAAGTGAGACCAATGAGGAGAGGAAGGCATGAGATAAGGATGGTGAAAATGGAGGGTGGTGCCCTATTTATAAGTCTAATCTTATTAAATGACCTAATGTATGGGCCCAATAGGCTTTCTTGGAGTGGCCTTGCTATCTTGAAGAGGTGGCATGCCTTATTGGATGGTGTGGCACCCTCGGGCTTTAGGGAAATGATTGGTGACCCTTAGTGCACTCCATATTGGTCCACCTATGCTATGAGTCACAACATAGTTATGATTTTGCCTTGTCCTCCATGCCAAATCTCCTTGCCATTTTTACCAAATCTCTTCTTGGCCATCTAAGCTAGTGAGTCATGCCCTTCATTAAATGTTCAAGATATGGGCATTATGGGTTTTGAATTTTATTACACATTTCTAGGATTTCTTGTTCCCCAAGCCAATCTTCTGGCAATCATTACCAAATCTCTTCTTGGCCACCTAAGTGAGTGAGTTACCATTTTTATTAAATGCTTAGATTTGGAAATCATGAGGCTTGGATTTTGTCATATCTTTCTCATGACTTAGGCTACTTGTTTTCCAAGTCAAATCTCTAACTTGTCACTAAAGCTTGTGACTCATCCCTCTCATTAAATTACTAAATTCCAAAGAATATAATTGCAAGCATGAGAAGGAAGCCGATGTAAGTGATATCATTATTGGATGAGAGTTTATCGTGTTTATCCACAATCAACTATCCTATTCGGATCAAGGTTCATGGCTAATCCATAGTTGAACGAGGATGGACATGTCCAAGCCTAACTGACACGGCTAGATTGGTGGCCTATTCTAGCCAACGCATGGCCAAGATCGGCTAGGCATAGAGCCGAGCCAATTAGACTCAAAGTGGGGCTAACTAGGCTTAGGTTTGGCTAATCGAGCTTAAGGCTAGTTGATCGAGCTTGGAGTTAGCTCACGGCCTAGCACAAAGCTAAGCCAGGCTTATGGCCTAACTAACCAAGCTTAGGATCGAATCTGTCACCAAATTAACTAGGCTCATGATTGGATCTATGGCCAATCCATGATCTTTTGCAACAATCCATGGTCGGTCAGTGACCGATCCATGTTTGAACATAGTTGATCCATGGTCAACACTCGGTTGTCATGCAGTCACATGGGATCAATTGATCCATAACCGATACACGATCACATGGATTCAGTCCATGGTCGTCCATTGCCAGTGTATGACCGTGCTGAATCACTTGCGACTAGTGCATGACCGCACGAGATCAATCCATGACTGCCCATTGATTGATCCATGACAATGCGTAATTGTCCCATGACTGACCCTTATGGTTGAGTGACCAATCCATGATAATAATTATTAAAAAAAAAAAACTCAATGGACTTGCCCGACTAGTGGATCGATTCACTACCGATCCCTTGGCCAACCCATGATATTCAATCAAATCATGGCTGATCCCAGTTACCTTTCTCGATTGGGCCAACTAGCCCATGACTGATCCCCATTATCGGCATCCAATCCCCAGCCATCTCTCATGATCGAGACAAGGGCCAGAATTATGGATGTTACAACCATGTAATTCAATCATTATATATTACTATGTCCCAATTGAAAATAGGCCATGGAAATATTTGACAAGCTACCAATTTTATTATTTGTCCAAATCTAATCGACATGTATTTCTACGAGACATAAACTATTCATTCTCGATTAATCCCACTCGAGAATTTCAATATAATGTCACGATTGGATGGCATAGGACATCAATTTTCTATCTTGTACATATACCAAGAAGACAGATTTAATATTGCGTACGCATATGCCTTCATATATGAACAAATTATGACCATCCAACCAATATAGAGACGATTCGGCCAAATGTTAATGTACACACTTATGAACCGTAACCATCCAACATACTATTATGCCTTAGGTTTACATAAAACCAAAGCATGAATGATTAGTTATTGACCTTTCTAAAAACTTCCATGTTACTAATTATTTTGTGGATGTTATGTTTAGTGAACTTGGTCAATACAAGCACATGTATTCTAGCTTGGGTATCACAATGCCCAATAGCTTATGACTCATCATTTCCTTAGGTATCCAACACTAAATGGTGAAACTTGAGAACACACTAGTCTCAACAAGATTATCAAGATCCTCTTAATGATCTATTGAGAGAGAATTATTTAAGATTTAGTCTAACTATAAACTTGTCACACATATTCTTAACATCTTGAAAATAGATTTAGTTACGACTAATCTTATAGACTTATTCATATAAATGGGACAATGAATAAATATGCTTTTTCCATTAAATAAATAATACAACTTAAATCTCTAGCATGTAATTATTATATGTTTGCTTTAGGGCATATAGCGATCAAACTCATCATCTTGAGACTCTTTGAAGTTGTGGAACAATAATTGAAGGTAAATCAAACTTCAAAATGAAGTTCGCTCATGGTCTTCATCTTCATACTTTACAACACAAGATGAAATTCTGTCACCATCTTCAACCAAAGATTCCTCATTTTTCTTTTTTTTGGGGATAAGTAAAATAGAAGTCCTGAAACTTGTCACAAAAATGTAATTGAGTTCTAAAATTTGCAAAAAGTACAATCAAGTCCTAAAACTTGTCAAATTGTTTCAATCGAGTTCTAAAGTTAACACCATTAGCATTTTTAATGGAAAATGCTAACGTGGCATTTTTAATTATTTTTTAAAGTCCACATGGTTTTTTAATTATTTTTATTTAAATTAGATTTTAAAATTAGAAAAGAAAAGTTAAATTTATTTAAAAAACCAAATCGTAAAAAAAAAAAAATCCAGCTTCCTTGGCCACCACCCATCGCCGGAGGGGCCGGACCTCCCCTAGCTTGGGCGAGGCCTTGCCGGCACCAAGCGAGGGCCGGCAGGCCCAGATCTGGGCACCCTTGCCTGAGCTTGGCGAAGGCCAGCCACCCCCGCCCAGGGCCGGTGACAGTCACTAGCCCTTCCGGTGATGGGCGATGGGCGGCGGCGGCGTAGTGGCGGGGAAGAGTTGCCATTTTGTCTTTTTTTTTTATAACAATTTTTAAAAATAAAATTTATCTTTTCTTTTTTAGTTTTTAAATGTATTTTTAAAAAAATGAATAAAAAATAATTAAAAAAAGCCATGTGGAAAATGAAAAATTATTTAAAATGCTATGTCCTCACCATGTCAGCATTTTCCGTTAGTAAATTTGATGGTGTTAACTTTAGGACTCGATTGAAATAATTTGACAAGTTTTAGGACTTGATTGCACTTTTTTGTAAGTTTTAAGACTCAATTGTATTTTCATGACAAATTTTAGGACTTTTCTTGCACTTATCCCTTTTTTTTCCTTTTCCGAGAATTTTCAAGGGTTTCATATAACTTTGAGGAGCTAATTTAAGAGCCAACCTTGACCAAGAGAAGCAAGTTAGTTACATTTTGTCATCTAATTCTATTTTAAATGCTTTGCTTCACGATCTTTTTTTTTTTTTTATAATAAGGTTGCTTCATAATCTTTTACTCTCCATAAATTAAAAGGTCATTGAACTCCCATGACAACTATCCAAGTCGTCATCCATGACAACTCGACCATAGATTCATAGTCATTGAACCCCCACGACCTCAATTTGATGTCGTGGAAGCCATGGACAACCTCAGATGAGGCCGTTGTCCATGACGACTCAACCTTTTTATGACAACTATCCAAGTCATCATCCATGACAACTCGACCATAGATTCATAGTCGCTAAACCTCCACGACCGCAATTTGAGGTCATGGAAGCCATGGACAACCTCAAATGAGGCCGTTGTCCATGACGACTCAACCTTGTATTGTGAAGCTCGTAGGTTGCAAGTCTTGCTCATGAAGATTTCCCTTGTCCTTGCCCCTTCAACTTTGCTCATGAAGATTTTTCTTTGTTTCCAAAAAAGAAACAGAAAAAAGAAGAAGAAAATGAATAGTAGGAACAAAAAGGGAAGAAAAAAATATGACAGGTTGAAGATGACGAGCAGAGTACTGAAATCTATGTCAGATTGCTGAGGTGGATTTATCCCCAACATGAAAATGCAACATTGGATGTGTCGAGCAGAAGTTTACCAATGGGATAGATTTGAAAATTAAGTGAAGTTGGAGTTTTTTTTTTTTTCTAGACTAAAAAAGGCTTAGAATAGAGTTTGGGATTTTTAGGATATTGAACCTTTAAGGTATTGTGAAGCATGGGATTTTATAGAGGTTCGAATTATAATTTGATCGGAATGAATTTTTAAAGTTTCGAGTGCAGTGTTGCCTAATTATGAATCTGCTATGTTTGGCAAGGATTTTCGGCTATCTTTTGAGTTGGCAAAATTTGAGATCCTTTAGTACTTTGAAAGAATCTTTTTTTGACACTAAGTTCATTTGAATCGGAGTTTGATGGAGAGGTGGTCACGCGACCAAATTCAACGCGAACTAGGCATAACAAACAACAATTGATGTCAGCTTATGGGCGAGCTTTTTTTCTTTGGCACGTGAAAGTTATTTTGTTGGCAAAAAGCTTAAGTTAGTCTATTTATAGGTAAGGTAGCATTTTGATTAGTTTTGATATCTTTTCTCGCAAAGTTTATAAGATTTTGAGTTCGTTAGCTTGAGCAATTTATGGGGTTAGGTTTTGCAATCCCAAGTAAGTGGTGTTTATCTCTTTTTTGAATTTGTAAACTCATATTTCGAAATTCATTAAGTTTAAACATATTGTGTGCGAGATATGACTATTAAAAGGAAAAAAATTGATGTTTAAATCAAATTGAATTGGGCTTTATTACCCTTTTTGGTTAATTGAAATAACGAAATATCCTTTAAAATAGTTCTACTTGATTATTTGTGAATGGTTTAAAAAAAGCTTTGCGAAAGGGATTGCGAAAGCTTGTAAGTATTGGTATATGAACATGGTTTTTGAGAGATATTTGGTTTGATAAAGTGAACTGTGAAAGATTATATCTTTTGTTTTGTGAACTTGATTTTTTATATGGTCCTCGGATTGACTTTGTAAGTTATTGGAGAATAATGTAAGTAGTGGTTTGATGATCATTATAGGTATGTTCTTAACCCATTAAGGGGTTTGTGGGTATTGCATACTATTTAGAATATCCTTATGAACCAAGTTGACCTAGCCAAAAGGGGGAAACTTGGTTGTTTTTATCATGAGGCATTAAGCAAGACCATAGTTGGATATTGAGCACAAAATCGATCAATGAAATAGATCATTGATGTGTGATTTAAACAAATTAATCAATGGTATAAATCATTAATGTTTGTTATAATATTATTAATGAAATGATTATTTCTAACATGAATATAGTTACATTGAGGCAACAATACTCATTTTGACATTGTATGTGTCTAATATACTAGATCTGGGATAGATGAGTTACTATACTATTTTATAAATACGCATAGTGGATGTTCGATCTTCTCAATAGAAATATGTACAGCTCACTGTAGTTGCTCATATCATTTATCATACAAACCTTTTCAAGTTCTTTAGCTAACGCCAAGTAAAATGAGAACACTAAACATTTGGTGATTAGACTTTTGGGTATCAATCTGAATAGATATAGATGTGTCTACATGATGGTTGTTGTTTTAGCTGAATTATGATATATATATATATATATATATATATATATATATATATATATATATATATATATATATATATATATATATAATTTTGATGAATTTTGAACTTAGTCTGGTAATTTATCAAATATAAAGATGGAGGTATATTTTTGGATGATAGGTCAACATTGATTATGTTGAGGTTGGGTAGGAGCATAACCGTGTCATTTTCCTATATTTGTAGGAGTTGGGTTGTGATGATCCTAGGCGATGTAGAAGAGGGATGAGAGATCAACCAAGAGCCACAGAGACTGTGAAGGAGAATCGCCGACAAAGAATCATAGCAAAGGGACAAATATGGCAATATGAAACCACGATGGTGATTGAGGATAGAGGCAGCCAAGTATATGATAGAACTCATTTAATCACTTCCATCAACTTCATCAAGTCTATAAGTCATAGAAAAAAGGAAAATTTCCAAATAAGACCTTAACGTGCCCACATTTTCTCAAATAAAGTCTTAAAGTAGACATTATTTTAAATAAGGCCCCGAAGTGACCAAATCATCTCAAAGAAAGAATTTTGGCTGGCTGGAGACTATTCCAATCATCTTAGAAGGGGTATTTTAGTCAAAAAAATTCGAAGTATATGTTTAAAATTTTTATTTATTTTCTTTCCTTTCCTTTCTTTTTTTTTTAATTTTTTCTTTTTTTTTTCTCTTCTTCTTCACTAGCCATGGCAGAGGTTGCCAAACTTAGGTGAGGGCCACCCTTGTTGGTGTCGGGTAGCTCTTGCCTAACACTGCTAAGGTGAGGGTAGGCTTGGGGCCGACGACCTCCATCATGGCCAATGAAGGAAAAATGGGAAAAGGAAAAAAAAATCAAATAATTAAAAGACTAAAATGCTCTTCAACAAGTAAGATTAAGCTCCTCTTTGAAATTGATATGGCCATTTCAAACCTTTATTTGAAACAAATATAAATTCAACTCATTATTTGAAATTATTTGACCATGCTCTTATTTAAAATAAGGTCCACTTTAGATTTTTATTTAAAAAAAAAGATAAGAACACTTCTTCATGTGCTTATGTAGAATTTTCCCCTAATTCTATTATGATGAGAAATCTGACCAAACCCAGAGAAAGATTACAACCCGCACCGGATACTGCCCCGATTCACGTCCCCGTTCACTTGGCTCTCCTCGAAAGCGTCCAAGTTCACGTTGACCTAAATCTTGTATAAAGAAGAAGGAAGAACGAGGAAGAAGAAGAAAGCAAGTAGTTCTCTCTCTCTTTCTCGATACAGACATGGCTTCGACTGGTAAGATCGAAAAGGCGGAGGAGGAATGGAGAGCTGTCCTCTCTCCCGAGCAGTTTCGGATCCTGCGCGAAAAGGGCACCGAGTAATTCTCCCTCTCCCTCTCCCTCTCTCTCTCTCTCTTTTCCTTATGCGCCATTGCTCATTTATCTGGTGGAATTGGGTTGATCCCAGCCTTATCCTGTTTAATGGGCGAATTTCCCTTCTTTCTTTGGGGGGTTTGGCTTCTAGGACATGTGGTTTTCCTATTGGGTCCTCCTTTTTGATGATTCATCGATTCTTGATTGTTCAATTGGGAAAGGACTGCGGGGGGTCAGCGGGCTGTTGATTGATACTCTGATGAAGTTGGGTCTTAGAATGATTACAGAAGCGAAGATGGTTGGCCATTTGTTTTAAACCGAAAGTTTTCAGATCTCAGAGAAATCTAAATGAGTGAAACGTGAGTTCAAATTGCGGAATATTGTTATGGCTTATGCACACTGCGAAGGACCCGGAAAAATGCTTGCGATGTGTCCTCTAGGCTTGTGACATCTTAGGTTACTGGGGAATAAAGAAGGAACAATGTTCAAGGTTGAGTGTTTCAGTTGTAATCTGCGCGATATAGCAGATGATCTTGTCTTTGTGAATTCAGAATGTCTTTTTATATAACTATGTTGCCGTTCACGGAACAATCAGACCACAGAGCTTAGACACATCTGTTGGGTGCTGTACTGTGTACAATTAGATACTGCACCCCGAGAGACCAGCTGCTTAAATATATGCTTTAGAGTTCTGATTTAGCTAGTTGTGGTCGTTTTTGGTGAGAGTGGATCTTCTTTTGAATTTTTTATCGATGCCTCTCCTCTTGCGAGCAAGCTAGAACTCTTGAATTGTTAGGATATGACTTTCGCAGGCCATATTCAATAAATTTTTTTGTGGTCTTTTGTTAAAGATTGATAGATTTGGATATTACTGTATGTTTGTAAGGATTAGATTTTATTTTTGTGCAGGTTGCGAGGCACAGGGGAGTACAACAAGTTCTTTGCTGAAGGTGTTTATAACTGTGCTGGATGTGGGACACCGCTTTACAAGTCCACCACCAAGTTTGATTCCGGCTGCGGCTGGCCAGCTTTCTATGAGGGTCTCCCTGGTGCAATAAATCGCACTGTGAGTTCAATCTTTGGTTCAGTCTTTGTCGTCATTCTCAGTTATGTTACTGATTGCACCTCTAAGAAGAATTGTTTTTCAGCCTGACCCAGATGGAAGAAGAACTGAGATTACATGTGCGGCTTGTGGCGGGCACTTGGGCCATGTTTTCAAGGGCGAGGGATTTTCGACACCGACTGATGAACGTCATTGTGTCAACAGCATTTCGGTCAAATTTGCATCTGCGAAATCCTCATGAAACTCGACAGAAGGCTATGCCGGGATATTAGTCATTAATGTACGGCAAAAAAATAGACTCCTTGTTGGTGATGACCGGAATTTGGAACGTTATTGCCAAGCCCAACCTTGTCTAATAGTATGTGGTTGTACTGAAGATTGAGATTATGATTCTGCATGGAATTTATTCTCTGCTTCGTTGTACGGATGAGAACAGTAACTGGAGAATAAACTGAAGATTTGACTTTGGCTTTGCAGTGAAATTGATTTAATACTGTTTACAGTAGTGATTCCATCTGAGATTCTGAATCATCTGAAGACATCCATATAACTGATCGTCTTAATCATTATCGGCCCTCAAGAGTGCCGCCACTGATATGTGAACTGATTATATTGAACTGGGATCTAGTCTAGAAAGACACAGAGAATTAGGCACAAACATCGAATGGAGAAATGAAGCAAAAGAGAGGGACCGGATAGGTCGGAGGTGTCCCGAAAGAAGATTGATCGGAAGCTTGAGAGGAATTGGGCATTGCCTGGACTTGTTCTAATAGGCAAATCACATGGTACGAATATGTGAGACCCAAAATCACATTCTTTAAAGAACAGTGTTAGTTTTCGTACGTGATTGGCTTGGTTCACCAAATTGCTCACCTAATGCATGTATTTTACTTTAGAGGAGAAGAGCGATGGGAACAAGTTAAAGATCGCACCAATGAGACATGAAACCGGGCATCCCCTCCATCCACATCTAGGAAGAATGGGCTGTTAATTTTCTCCCAGTGCAGTACAACAAGTGCAATACGTGGAGATCATTTTACTTAAGATTTTTGTGATCAAAGTGTGTGCGACTGAGGGATGACCATGTTGAAACTTAGGCGTAGATCTAACAGTTCTTACTCTATACTTGTCGATGGGGATAGAAAACTAAGACACGGTCAATTAAAAGAGAGACACAATGGCCATTGAAAGGAGATGATGGATCACGTAACCTAGAAGCAATAGCAGTTTGCAGGGAAGAGTAATGGCCACTTTATATGGTTAATTACAAAGGAAATGCAAGCCGTGGATCCGTGACAAGAAGTTTAGGCGGAAGAGGTCATGTACAAAAATGAAATCTACGGTGACTTCTAATCACACCGACCTCAATTGAAGATAAACAAGTCGAACATAGTGCAGTATTTGTCCAGTTTCAGAGAGATTAATCAAAATTCACTGGAGAACATTGTTTATAGACTACGCCTTCAAAACAAATTAGACATCCTAATAAGCTGGCATGCATTTCTGGAATGAGACAGCTTATTTTAGACTTTTGCCATCCCTCCTCCTAACTCCTTCCACTTCTTCCCGGGACAGAGAATACGGCTTGATCTTCATGGAAGAAATATGACATGGAAGGTAGAACTCAGGATCAAAGGACCAATTTTACATCGGCAATCAACCTGCCTCTGGCTGGCTCTCTCGAGTTATCCAAAGAACGGTAAGGGTATTAAGCCCGTGAAGGTGGTCATGACTACACTCCTACGCCAATATTCAATAATTTTTGCTCGGTATTATATAACATAAAGGAGTGCAAACCCATATACAAAAGCAGCTGAGAACACCAAGAAAGAACTCATCTAGAAGACAAAGCAACTATAACGTGAATCAATGCATTTATCCCAAGTGACTTCCCACTCAAGAAGTATGTTGAACTAGCTTCATCAGTTAAGAAAACAGATACTGTTTCCTTCAAATGCTATCTTGTTTTGCTCTGTCCAAATCTGCCAACCATCGCAGAATATTCTTGTCCAAGTACAACAAAGGAGATGCCTCACAATTTGTCCCTTTATGCATAGCAACCATCTATTGACCAGCACATTCTGTCTTTTTCTCAGATTTTTATGGACAGAATTGGATCCCAAGTTCTCAAATTAAGGGGAAAAAAGGACATAAAAGACTGTTTTTGCACTCTTGTTACTTCATAGCAAGTGTCAAATCCTATAGCTGCTGGTATTCCTGATAAAAAAAATTAGTAACAAGTTCTTTGCAGGTATCTATAATCATGCCACTTGCAACACACCAGTTCACAAGTCCACATCCAAGTTTGGTTCGGTAGCAGTGGGCCAGCTTTCTAGAGGGTGTGCCAAGAGCAATGATGCTGCAATGTGATCTTCCATCTACATTCGTTTATGTCAAAAGCAATGTTTTGAATATTGCACCTACGAAAAGAACAGATTCACAGACAAACCCAGCTGGAAGAGCAACTGAGATTAACCATGCAGCTTGTGGTTGGCATTTGGGCCATGTTTTCGAGGGCAAGGTGCTGCTGACTCAGATTGCTGGACAGCGCCATGCCAACACTTTCAATAAACCATCTGAGAAATCCTCATGAACCTTGAAGAACAACAGGTTTGTGCTCAGAAATTTGACAACAATGGAAGACTAAATGGGACTTCTCGTGGGAGATGACAGGGCTTTGGAGTGTAATTGCCAAGTCCCTTGACTCCCACCATTGCATTTATCGTATCTTATTGCAGCAAAGAACAAGATTATGGTGTGTTCTGGCATGTACTTAACCTAAGACAAGTAAATGCAGATTTTTTGTTTAATTTTCCATGAGAGTAAATGGGAGGTTACACTGGCATATGTTAGACAGTATTGGATGCAGTGGCCACTATATTGAATAACCAACAGTTGGCTTAGCTTTGAGGTGAAGTTTATCGAATTCTGGTTACCACAGCAACCCTGTGCCTAATAAAACTCCAGCATCTGTACTCCTGAAAATGGCCAGCAATGAGCTCACAAATCTACTAAGACAAAAACCATTGTATAATTGCCTATCAAGCTCATTTGGAGGACCAGGCCAACCAAATCACACACTTTGACGAGCATAACCTCACAAAGATCTCTACCAGTAAAATGGTCGATATTAGTAGGGACAAAAATGGCTTCCTTCATCCTTACCAAAAAAAAAAATGGCTTCCTTCGTCTCCTGGAATGAAGAAAAACATAATGGACTTTATGTGAGAACACTCATATATTCTACGACCATCTGTTCCTCAGTTTTAAAGCAGAACTGCTCACAAGCCAAATACATTTTCCTGGGACCCACATTACTGGTTTCAACCCCTGCATGCTTCCAAGGGAAGCTTCAACCTAAGCCAATGATTCATAAACTAACACCATGAACTGGTTATATCTTTTGAATTGCAACAGCTTCAAACACATCATAGAGGTGCAATAGTAGAGTCATCATCCACCCAACAAAATGTCTAACTGATAAAGGCCCTTCAAGGTACAACTCTCATGATCCAGATAAATCATTTTCTAGCTGTATTCAAACTAGAGATAAGCAAAGAACGGGGAATTATAGGCAGCAAAGCAAAAGAGGGACAAGACATAAGAGAGAAAAAGTTGAACAATCTACAACAGAACAGCAACAAGGGCAAGCCCAAGAATTTCACCAAGGAGAAAACGCATGCATGTATGTCCCCATTCAAAAGTGGAGGGATGGCTTGATAGTCGGTACATGATATTCACTTCGTAAGAAAAACTGACTGCGTTCGGGTGACACACCTTCGGACACCACATGCACCAGGAGTATCATTTTCAAAATTTGGAGGGGGCTATTTCTTAGGAGTTCGAGCACCCGGCTCCATCGAATTTTGGAGGATGAGATAGCCTCATTCTACTTGTCAATTCCAGCAGGAAAGTAAAGACTGCAAGAGCCACCTCAAAGCGTTTATCATCAACGAGTAAAGGCTTGGCTTGCTGAATTCTTCCGGCAGATGTCATACGAACAAAATTAAGAATGTCCAACCACACTCTCATCACATCGACCTTCAATTCAAGATACACAAGCCGTGCTTATCGCTCCATCAACCAAATCAAATCAACTAATTTCTCTCATAAACAACCACTACAGGAAGAATTTCCCAAAAGAGGTCAACTTTCTGTTTCCTGAAGTTAACTAAATAATAGGTATGAAGCAACCTCGCAGTTCACGATGCAGCATTCAGCACCGGCTAAGAAGACCCCCCTCGCCTCCACCTGCAAAAAATAGAGGCAAATCTTTAGCCCTTTGGAATACAAAAGGCAACGGGAGTGTTTCATGGTTCAACCTGAGTGGAATCTTCACTTCCCTCCTCTGCCGCTCCTCTTCTCATTGCACGCCTTGAGAGCTTGCACTTCTGTCGATCACGTCAAACAACACAAAAAGCACGATCGCCGTCATCAGATGCGTCGCCGATTCTTCGACGTAAATTACGCGACAAACCCATCTCCGGCATACCTTTCTGGCACGATTTCCAGTTCCTATTGTGGTTGACGAGACAATCCTGAAGATTCCCACGAAGGATTTTTACAATCAGAAGCGGCGAAAGGGGATGATCGGAGGAGGGTTCATGGTTCAGCGTACCTGCAGCGACAGGTACAGAGCAGAGCACTCGCGGAGCTGCTTCACGTTCTCGTCGTCCTCGTCGGCGTCGCTCTGGTGGATCGACGGCGGCGACGGCGGCGGCGGCGGTGGTGGGACTTGCCCGCCGGCTAAGGGCGGCGATGAGGTCATCGTTAGAATAGTCGTGGGCGAGTCTCCCCTGTTGTCGGAGTTTGGGTTACTTTTTGTGGGCTTCGCCAGCCCGGTCCAAATTAATGCACAAGATTCCGATAACCCGTCCGATAATGATTTTACTAAACTGCCCCTGGATCAAACTCTTGCGAGACTTTATTTGAGGTGACTCTAACCTTGATTTGTTCCTTTTTTATAATTTTATAATATTTTCATAAAATAGTAGTGAATTATTTTTGACGTGTCTATCTTATTTTACATCCATGAGCATAGTGATGAATTACTTTCGACGTGTCTCTCTTATCAAATATATAATATTTTTAATCAATTCTTAGAATTTAAAGTAATTTTCATTTTCAAATCTTAGTTGGAAGAGAGAGGATGGTCATGTCTTATAAAACAAAAGAAAAAAAAAATTACCTTGCACTTCTTCCTATTTCCCTTTATTTTCCATTGCTTTAAAAAATACACTCTCTGAACCAAGTTGTAATCCCACATTCATCTTAACTCTAATCGGGGGTCTCCCGTGGAACTTCAATATTTGATTAAGGCATAATCTCACCATTGAAGCCAGACTTCTAGCTTTTGTAGCCTATCCATTTGATATACAAGGACCGAGAGCTCCACAAATATGACTTTTAGGTTTTATTTGGTAACATTCCCTAAATCCAATTAATTCTTTCTTTCTTTCTTTCTTTTTTCGAGCTGGTCACCAACCACCACTGTCATTGTTGGCGATGGTTGGTGATTGGCTAGGCAAGGCTCCAATGAGCTTGTTGGACCTCATCTACCCGATCGTCGACCATCACCATGGCTAGGGACTAGCCACAAAAAGAAAAAAAAAAGAAGAAGAAGAAGAGAAAATGAAAAAGAAAATTATAATAAAAATATTAAAAAATTAAAAGAAACAAAATCCTACCAAATGCATTTTGATTCGGAATAAAAATTTCGAATAGTTATTAACCATTTTCAAAAACTCAAAAATTGTTTCTTGAAACATAATAAATTGTTTTTCCTAAATCATAATTATTTTTGAAAATAATGATTATCAAACACGACCTTAGTGTTTAGACCCTCTATCATCGTCTCCACTCAAATAGCGTTTTAGTATTAACATTCACCTACTTTCATCCCCGGTGAAAAAGTCACCTCCTCCTCTTCCGCCTTCTGTCTCTCTTCCTCCCTCCCTCCAATCTCTCAAATCTAATCTGCGATTTCGCAGGTACTCAGTCAAATTTCTAAGCTCCATTTGGGCCTTCTCTTCGGTAGTTCGAGTGCTAAGATACTGCCAACATCACCGTCTGCCACGAAAGAGAGGCTCGATCATTGCGATTCCGTCCGTATTGACCGGACAAGGTGCTTGACGGAATTCTCTTTATTTTTCCTTTTCCTTTTTTCTAGCTTTGCAGTTATAGTTGGGGAAATTCGGTTCGATAAGTTTGTGTTCGTGATATAAGAAACGATGGTTGCGGTTAATCGAGGGGCCGTTTGTTTTAGCTAAGAATGAAAAAAAAAAAAATTAATTATTTAAGAAAATATTTAAATGTAAAATTCATTTTTATGAATATATTTTCTAGACCATTCTTTTTCTACAAAACAAATAGACCCTGAGTTGTTGTTATTGATTACTTTGAGTCATGGAGTTTGTACTTTCGATGGAGTCCGCTCGTATTTGCAGGAATGGTATTGGTTTTGATTAATTGAGCCGTAATGATCTCAACGTCGATGGTTGTTCGGATGGAAAGGGAGCAGAGCTTCAGTTCAGCTTCAACGACATGTTCTGCAACGACTCGAAGCGAGATGATGTCTATTCGTTTCTGTCTCATCCTATCGTTCGATGTTTATCTGGCATCAATGTGGCACATCGCAGATGTAAAAGTCTGTGAGTCCAACATGATGTCTGCTTTTTTAATCATTTCTAGATGTGCAAGTTATTGGCTCCCTAGACTGGAAATCAATGAATAAAGCATTAGGTGCTTGTGTCGACATGCGCATTTTCTTCATCTTTCGTTGTTAAATGAGATTAGTCGCGTATGCGCATCCACTGCTTTCTCGTCCTTTAATTGGTGATTTAGATGAATCGATTATTTTCATCCAAATCCGGTGCTTTCTTCTGTCATTAGGTGGGTGTTCATTGTGAGAACGTATTGTTACACAGCATGCGTTATCTAGTTTACTTCCAGGGTTATTAACTATATGCTGCTCTTTAATGTAACATATGTGGCAAACGCAGTTTCAAACTTGTACTGAAAAAGAAATGAACGCGGGCAGCTGCAGAAGCCATTGTGTTAAACATATTCCCGTGCACCAAGAATCAACTGAACAGAAGAGGTATGGTTGGTTTCCTGTGTGCTTTGTGATCTCTTGTTAAACTTCTTGTTTTCTCATAAAAAGTTTTGTTTCTCAAGCGTGTCCAGAGCATTTGGAGAACTGATTCTCGTGAACCTGGCTGAAAGTTGAGAAAACAGAATCAGAGAGCAGGGTTCTTGAAAAAGCTATGACCATCAATAAGTCCCTCCTAGCACTTGGAAACGCAGTACATGCCTTGTCATATTCCCTATCGCAACTCCAAACTTACTCTGATTTTACAAGATTCTGCTGTGATAAATACCCCCATTAGCTCTTCCATTGTCCTGCTAGCATGTATTGAAAACCAGAACATTGAGTTCGTCTCACAGGGAAGGAACTCCCAAATGGTATTGCTATGTTGTTGTTCACCCAGCCCTTCAAATGTGTCAAAAATCCTGTCAACTCTCAGGTTTGGTGCTAGGTATGGAAGTTTGAAGTCAAACGCATTTAGGGCAGGGTATGTTCTTATTCTGATGGACGTGTTCATTTGGAATATAAAAAGAGAAAAATAACAAATTTTTAGAATCAGGAAGTTCTGGCTTTTGCTATTCGTGTAAGAGGCACGCAGAGGAGATCATTGAAATAAGAAAAATCACGTAGAGCTTGCCAGGTTTATTGACCAGAAGCAATCTAAGATAAGTTTCTTTTTCATTCAACTAGTTGAAACAGACATAAATACAATACCTACAAGTTATAGAAATGACAACTTGAGCTTAAATTTCAGATACAACTATGTATCCCATCTTAGATGATGTGAGTTGTGTGGGTGCGTGGATGCCCCATGTGCTTTCTAATTTCGATTTCTTTATCGTTTCTTCAAGGAAAAGCATATAAAAGCGTTAATGCTTATCCATTGTACTAAAGATAAACATGCTAAGAGATTTGGAACATGCTCCCCAACCAAAGATGAATCATGTGAAAAAGTAGTATAAAAGGTTAAGATTTTCAAGACATCTAATGAAAACCAATTGATCAATTTATATCACCCTCTCACATTCAACATTCGTAGTCAATGGAGAGCATGGATGCTGAAAATGTCAAGTTGCTTCAGGATTTGTTCACATGGGAGAGGAGCACTCGATCCTAATTTTCTTAAGGACTTGGAAGTTGATTGTGGGCAGGCTGCTGCACCAACTAATATTCCATTGCAACAAGCCATCAAGGAGCTTCTTGCCTCCGCTGTCAAGCTGGTTAATCAAGACTCTGTTGCACTTATCAGCATATTTTACAGTTTTTCTTTTAATGACGTGACAATTCCACACCATTTTACTGTAATAGAAAGTCTACTGTGGTGACTGAGAATTGAGCTACCGACTCATTTTAAAACTGCAGTCCTGGTGGGAGTTTGTTTCACTTTCATGGAACTGAATAATTGCCTTATCCATTTGTTTTGCAGAAAATTTTACACTTACTAACAGTGCTGAATGACTACCATTTTTCCATGAATAATTTCTGGCTAGTTTTCAGATTTTAGCCAAACAATAGAAAACATTGTTGTATTCCTGGATTATGATTCGTGAAATCATTGTTTATGATCTGAAATTTGTGCTGGCAGGATAATGGTAGATGGGGGCCATCTCACAAGAGAATCTAGTAATATTAGAGTAAGTTTGGAGTTGTGGTAAGGATATGATTTCCATTTGGACCCCAGGCCAAGGCATGTGCTAAGTTTCCAAGCACCAAGAGGGACTTATCGATGGTCTTAGCTTCTTCGAGAACCCTGCCCTCCGCTTCTGCTTTCTCAAAAAATTTACCAAGAAATCACAATTAATTACTGCAATTCTCGCCAGGTCCACTTCTGTTGCTGCTCGTTAATCTTCCAAATTTGTAACTATATGCATAATAAGGTAAGGTGGCAGATATTTTAGAAGAAAGTTCATATGGTATGAAAATGAAGAACAATTACAAGAAGAAATCACCATTAATTTGTTTGTAGTCTCCAATTGGCATTATCAAATTTGGTAATCGCGTCCCCAAATATGATAATCACATTATCAATGGCTTCTTCCTGATTGTCTGATCTTGATTAATTTCTTCTTCCGGGACAACGAAAATTTAAGTCATCCCATTGAGATTCGAAATTGTAATTTGAGATCATAGGCCTCTTTTCCTTCATTCATTGATGGGTAGGACACGGGCTTCTACTGAAAAAGCATACAAGATGATCTGTATTCCACGTCGTTGGTATTTCGAGGAGACATATTAGTGCTTCATGACATTTTTATCACCATGAAATTCAGATCCTTTTTTTATTTTTAACAAGGAATATTAGAATTACGCAAATACACACATTTTGACCTATCTTTCAAGCTTATCATCCTGGGATAGACTAACATCACACGCTTCTGTCAAAACTCTGCAAGCTGCTCGTACCATTACCAGATATTCGTCATGCTTATGACTCAATGACAAAGTGAATCATATACCAGTTCGTGCACACGCCAACTAACGACAGGTCAAACGCTCCGATGTAGGAATATTACAGAGAGTTCCTTCCTCGTTACAAAGTCCTAAATGGATCATGTAACAATGTTTCATCACCTTGCATCTTGACAGTTAAATCGTAGAAGTCCTACAGTTTGCTTGCTTGCTTTTCTTTATATTTTTTGTACTGGAATTGAGCCTACCCAATTTATGTAAAGCTCCACACCGAATTAATTGACGTAGAAAATGACATGGAATGAACTAATTCTTTTCAATTGGAAAAAAGTTCATTGTTAATGGAGCAAAGATTTGCAAGCACAACCTTATGGTAAGACTCAAGCCCGTCTATCTGGTCTGATCTCTTATTGAAGTGGCTGTTTCTGGGCATAAAGGCCTTGTTGTTTAAAAGCAAGTACATGAGCATGATATTTGGTGATCCAGCCTTTTATAATCTCGACCTCCCTTTTACGTTGCCTGACCAACCATTTTGGATCAGCTTGTTCTGAAGCAAGTATGTCCAAACAATGGGAATCTGCAAAATATATAGCCATGATATTAGGGGAGTATTTGAATATATATTTACCTTTCACCTTTCACTTAATTTAAATCTAACTTTAAAAAAATTGAAATACCCAAAACTTTCACAACAATGCAAAGTGTCAAGTATTTTGGCATATAATTTTTTACAATTTTTTAAGTTGGAATAATTTTTGATTTTTTGGCGGATCAGCACAAACTCACTTTAAAAATTCAAAATCTACTAAACATTCCTTTGATAGGCATCTTCTATCTAGATGTTTTTCATACGATCCATGTGCATTCAAGATGAGTCACGGGACAATAAGTATATGATTGGTTAAGGATTAACCTTTTGATTTATCTGCTAAATCAAGATTGAAATAGTATATATACCTTTTTGTGTATAGACGGCGACGATAGTGTCTGAAATGTTCTTGAGGATCCTGAGATTAAGATGCAGAAAATGTTAAGCCAGATTAAATGGAAATTTTGATTATTCAGCATATAAGTTAGTTAAGTTTCAATACCCGCCGCTACTGTAAGGATCTCGAAGTCCATTTGAGAAAATAATGTTGCTGCCGAATCTATGAAGGACTCGTTCTATATCCTGCAATTTCATGAACGAGAGGAAAACAAGTGGTAAGCAAAGATTTTAGGGTTTCTTTGAACTTTAGATACATGGAAATCAATTTCAGTTCCTGACAAAATATCGAGGCCATATCTTTATAGAAAGTCACTAAGAGTCATACATGACCGCCGTAATAGGTGGTGATCCAATGCGGCCGAGGCACGACACCATACAAGCTGTTGCATCCATTGATGAAGTCGGTTAAGTTGAAAGGATGAGCTTGAAACATAGAATTGTTTGTAATGCCTATGCCCATTACCATCTCGCTGCATCTCTGCAAACAGCTCTCTTTCAGTCCAAGCGTACTGATGTGATTTAATTACATAATCACATTAGGACATCACCTCACCGTGATAATTGCGAAAACAAAGATTGTCTATGGAATGAACGGATTCAATTCATCCTACTTGGACATAAAAATGTTGTAAAAGGTTCTCGTACACCAAGGATATGTAAAATGCAAGCAATACATACTTATGCCATATGATGAAACACCCTCCACTAAATACTTATTTTATGAAGTCCCTTTTCGCAAATTTGTATAGATTAGACAAACCCGTGATGGTCTTTAATGGTTAAAACGAGCAATGTTTGGCCGATGATTGACTTACAAAGATGGATTTACAAAAATTAGTTTTTTAATTGATTTATCAGACTATTAACGTCACTCAAAATAAATGGATCATATTCAAGAACGAACAATCTTTCACTTCACTCAATAAAGCAAAACAAAATGTAGAGTAATATACCTGCCAACTATAACCCAAGTTGGTTTGAGTAGGGGCAGTGCCATTGGGAGGAACGATGTAGCATGTGGAGTTTCTATCCAAGGCAACGACGCCTGCAAATATTTTTTCAAGAATGCACTTTCCAGAAGCATTTGCTCCATCAATGCCTCTACATACTATTTCCACCGGATATCTTGGTGGATCGTCATATTGAGCTGCCGCTGCGTACCGTAATATCATATAGTTCTTCAGCTCATCCCCACTCTTCAAAGGCCTGAGTCATCCAAAGTACATTCAGAACAAGTACTAATTGGATATCAATTTAGCCTCAAACATTGATGACACGTTATTCACTCTAGCAACAAAAAATAAAAATAAAAAAAGTGGTTAAGTTGCGCATGTATGTTGTATGTCATGATTGGCACCATCGGTAAATGAAGATCTTGTTTAGATGTGTGATTGTGACATGCATAGGCACTCAAAAAGCCGTACCTACAAGTTTTGAAGATCTTGCTTAATCGGGAGAGGCCACTGGGCTTGGAAGCAACTCTATCAATCTCCGCCCACGAGTCCCTTATAGTTCGGTAGCATGTCTTGCTTGCTTCCTATGTAAACCAAGCAAGGCAAAGCACAAGTTATGAAAGAGATGTCAAGACCCCAAAGATTACTGAAGTGATATGTGCACTGTCCTTCTCACTTATGTCCTGCTTTGAATTACCACACTGGCACATTTTCTTACCGTTAACACTTAGGCAAGAAGGCTGCCTCATCTAATTGAAACGCAAATCTGGTGCTCATGAAATCTTGGGCAATCCATTATTGGAACAAATAGAAAAGAAGAGATAACTAGGAGGAGTGCAATTACCTTGAAGTCCTTGGTGACTACCGAAAAGTATCCATCTTGTGGGGTAATGCCGTCAAAGTAAAGTATCGGAGCCGACGAAGCTAGAGCTCCAAAGGCCAAATGTGGATACTTTAGCCGAAACCACGAAGCAAGCACTGGAATCCCCATAAGCTAGCCATTAACAATTTGATAAATAAAATGTGTGTGTGTATATATATATTTCTTGAAAAATTCCTATTTTCTCTGAGTCCTTGACAACGAAGGTATCAACAGCTCATCATTTCAACTATGCGTTCCGCAATTGGATGATTGCATGAGCGGAAAGAAAAAGAACTAATTTTACAAGAAACTGATTAAAATGAGAAATTAATAGAGATGTTGTTGATTATGTCATTTTTTGTCTTCTCAATATTCCAATGCAATGGTAATAAGGGAAGGCCAAATAGGTCAGACAAAACCCCATTTTTCTCTTATATAGGGACTATCGAGTGTCTAATTTTTCCTATATGCATGAGAAGTTTCAAATGTATATACATGTCTTGAAAATGTATTGATATGTGTTATACTTACTTCCCCCATATGATCCTCCCACGATGATCACTGGACAATCTCTGGCCTTTAGTTTCTCCTTCACGTGCCTGATTATAGCTGCGTAGTCGGCCAAAGCTTGGGATGAGCTAAAGTATCCCCGAACAATAGGGTCATTGACGGCTTCTTCCAAGCTCATCCCAAAGGGAATTGACCTACCATAGTACCGATGCTGAACAGGGAAAAGCATTTCGCCAAAATTAAAATGAATTTAACTACTTATTTGACGCCTAAATAGATCAAATCGTTCATGCGTAGACCAAATAAGGATGATATAATCCAAATGTGTACCTCAATATAAACTAATAAAGCTTTGAATTGAGCGGCATTCTCGGTTAGAAACCCGATCGCATTTAGGTCGTTTTCAATCGGTGCTTCGGCACCTAGGTAAATGAAGATCGGAGCACTAGAATTAGCGCCACCCCAGTACCTGGAGTTGATCAAGTACCTTTGTCTAAAGGTGGTGTAGCTCTTGGGTTGATAGTTGAAGTGATCAAGCGTTTGGTTGAAGTAGAAAGTTGTGAAATCATTGGTTACAGATACTGGAACCCTGCGTTGGGGATCTTGCAGGACATTCTCGCGGTGCAAACTCAGCCTCGGAGAATCAAACTTCTGTGCACAAACGGAAGCTGCGATTGAAATGAAATAGACCATCAAAGAGAGCCAAGAAAGAGTCATCGCCTGTGGAGATAAAAGAAAATTTGTTGTGATGAATGCAAAACTTAATAGGACAATGAAATGGGAGAGTGTCATGACCTTATATGGCAATTTGCCAGAATTTCTGGGGTCTTTTGTGTTCTTATTCTTGGATAATTTAAAAAAGGTCAATAGTTAGGTTCTTAATCACAAAGACAGCTGAACACATCCTGGCACGGCATGTTTTCATGCATACCTATGTCACGTCAACGTTATGCGTTTGGATAAGAAACTTGATAAGGATTCTTCCTCACATATGGAAATAATCATGTGAAGGCTCTTTCACTGAGTTTTTCCCAGCTAAGCTTGTCAATGATCTTTTTGTCCGTTTCCCACTGTGGACATCAACAAGGATCATAGACTGGTACAATTTATTTCTGAATTGAGCTTCATGGACTGACTCAACAAAATCGTGCTTTCTTCTTACATCTCTTGCTGTTCATATCAAATTGGTAATTGTCTACTGCACCATCCAATGGACGGAGCAGTAGCCGAAGTATACTGAGATTTGGAAGGAAATTTCTTCGATGGATTTGTCAAAGACGTGTGAACCTCCTTGGCTTTAATGGTCGAAACTTGTGCTTAGAGAAGCCCTCAACTTTTTGAAGCAAAAAGTTGATACGTGGTCAGTAATTGATCCGAAGGTGTACCTAGAAACTAATAGCTTATCACACTTCAAGTTTATTTTGGGTACAAATTAACCTCCTTAGAAACTTTTAGCTTTGATTGAAGAATGCAAAAGGTGCTTGGTCCATCTTGATTCATTACAAGTGGCCCACTGTCTAGGCTCTAATCAACTGGCTGACTGGATAGTTAAGGCCCGCCAAGGCCCATCGTGCGGAGACCCTCCAATCCTCCCCCCTCCCGCTGCCCACCCCATGTGGGATATTCTATGTTTTGAAGCTCAACAACTATGTTCTAAAAGTGAGGTGATGAAATGAAGAATGTTCTTTTGACCAGAAAAAAGATAGGGGTAAAGGGTCCCGAACTTATTTCTCAGCTTTCAATTGGCTATTTATAGGTCATTCATCTCATGCTCGTTGGGTTGGTGTTGAAGGTGGTGACTAAGCTATGACAATTGTCAATTGGTCATAACAAATTGCAACATGTTATGACAAGTTTGATATGACTTGGCATGTGAAATTATTTCTCATCTTACACACTTCTAACCGGGCTTGACTTTTAAGTAGTCTTTTCACTATTAATACCTTTATAGAATAGGTTTAAAGTGGAGGTCTTACAAATGCATTTTCCACTAGGATAACCCGTCTTGTATCGATATTGAAATAGTATCATTCTTTCATCATTCTCATTTTAGTAAGAGTATTCTGATCTTGAAAGGATGTGTATGGACATGTGTCGGGTGCCCAATGGTTTGCCAAAATTGTTATCATTGCCCTTGACCAAATCTAAATTTGTATGCTGCATTTGGTCATCGGAATATCCTTATTTGATAGAAAAGGTAATATAGAATAAAGATCAAAGAGGATACTGATAGGATTTATAATATGATGTCCAATACTTGGTAAATGTCTGAGTGTCTGAGTATAACACGAACAATGAGAGAACCTCGACAAGAAATCCGCCGCTCTTGATCACCATCAACGAGTTTTCCAAGGAGTCCAAGATGCAGACGTGAGAGTGAAAAACGAAAAAAGATCGAAAAAGGGACCTTCCTGGAAGATATGGCTCGGCTCTTCTCCATCGATCCACCGTTGCTATACATCCTGCAACTTCAAATTCCACTGAGCCTCGTCTTCTTGTCATCATTACAACTCCATCATATTCCCTTTCACCCACTGGTCTTACTAACCTTCATCGACAATGCCAAGGTTTGTCAACTCAACACCAACACAGCCCGGAAAGTCATGCACACCTCCATCCTCATCTATCTTTTGTCTTCTTACACGGTCATTCGCCAATCTCCCTCTCACTTGACCAACCCCCAACACCATGGCCATGAATCATAACCTGGCGTTGCCCAGTTTTCCATCAGCTTTGACCTGGAACGATCATTCACCAATCATCCAAATCAAGGGATGTTATGAGCTTCGCAGCTGTTAGTCCCCCATGGTGGCCCTAATGTCGACGGAAACGATTTATTTGAGCCCATTTGTTTACAGCGTATGACTGATAGTTTTTTTAGAGGCCTGAGTAGGGTGATCCTAATCTTTTGCTTCCCAATCAACATTCAAACAGGGAAAGGTAAAATTTTGGTTTTATCCATGGTTCGTGGTCCTTTGTAGTTGGAGCGTAGCAACACAGCTTTGCAGACACGACCGTTCGAAATTCCAGCCATAGTTAGAACTTAGAGGTAGGCTTCTTGATGTTTAATTAATTATAATTCTCAAGTAATCTGGATTTTGGAGCACAAACTAGGACAGTAGGATGGCGTGATCCATGATTTATCCACAACTGTTACTTGAAGCAAACTCGGGGGCAATTAAACTTTACATTATCAATTTTGATTATAGGGAAATAAGAAACAGGGAAGACTCTAATTTCCTAATAAGAAAGATCACATAACCTAAGGGTCCATTCGTTTCGCAGAAAAATAGGCTATTTCCGGAAAATATTTTCCCAAAAGTTATTTTCTAGGAAAATAACAATATTTTCTAGTATTCAGTTAAAACCTGAAAATGTTTTGGAAAATATTTTTCGGTGTTTGGTAAGGAAAATACTTTCTAAGACTTCACCGGCTAGGTATGCATCACTTATAGACCTATAAATCTATCAAATATGAACTTGCCTTTAAATCCGAGCAAACTTGCTTCATATATTCGCTCATTTACTCTAAAAAATGTTCGTATGGATTTTAAAAAGAAGCTAAAAAGAAAAACACAACCCTAATGAGAATCTTCCAATTGAGTGGCTATTCTCTCTCTACGTCTTTTGTGTTCTAATAAACAAAAGAAAAAAGAAGTAAAGCATGTAGAGCTATTTACTTGAGTAATGTACAATTGTAGGGTAGAGTAAATAAAGAAAATAATAAACATGAGTGCAGAGCATGGGCTTGAGATTGACGAGCTCGAGGTTCGCCTAACAACGGTCGACGACTAGCCAAGAAAGAAGAAGATGGGAAACAAAGAAAAGAAAAAGAAAAAAAAGAAAAGGAAAGAAAAGAAAAGATATAGGAAAAATAGGAAATTAAAAATAATTTAAATAAAGAAAGAAAAGAAGAAGAAGAAGAAATGGGAGGAGGAAGTAAAGATTTGTAGAGGAGTAAGATAAGAGAGATCAAGTAAGGAAAATGTTTTCCACTTTTCAAAAGTGGAAAACATTTTCTCTTAATTTAGAAGACTTTTTTCCTTTCATGAAAACATTTTTCCCAATGAATTCATTTTTCGTAAACGAACGCCGGAAAATCCGGAAAACGTTTTCCTGAAAATTATTTTCACGCGAAACGAACGGAGCCTAAGACAGGAAATAGAGATATCCTTTAATCTTTGCAAGATTGCCCTAGATCAAGCTTATATAAGGACTTGTTCTTACCATATTGAGGGGGTTGAAAATATCAAAATGTTTAGAATTAAATTTGGCACAATTGAAAATTTGAAGACTAAATTAATAAATTATCCAAAATGTTTAAAACTAAATTGACACAATTAAAATGTGAATTAGCCTCCATATGTTAGATTTTGGACTTTTTATACAATTTTCTCCATCTTTTTCCTATCATGATTATATCTATTAATTTTTTTTTTTTTATATAGAAATCACGTAGTGTACCCTTTTGGTGTACATGTAGCTTGTCTATTAATGCACTTTTATTACTAATTAAGATTACTATAATACCCACTTGTGTTTCTTAACCTAAAAGCCATGAGATGCTGAGAAAGATCATGAAATTGTTGCAAGACATATTGACGCATAATTGAATTGTGTTTGGAACAAGCTATATGTTCATTGTGACTTGTAATAGATACAAGTGATGCACATAAGTCATATGCATGTCACGGGCCAACATATTCTTGATCATGAAATAATCCATGCAATGCCTTGTAAGCCAAGAACACCAAGTCAGCCTTCCTTTTAAATTGTTCTTAAGAATAGTGTGATGAATAGCATACTCATATGGCATTGTACAATGCACAATTTAGCTTGAGCATCTAATCTCTTGAATGAGACATACATATTACATAATACTTCAATACAATAATTGGTTTCAGCCTTTTATGGCCTCATTAAAAGAGGAGCATTAGCTTCTGCTCAATTTATGTATGAGGTCAATTTTGCATTTAAAACTATTCAGAGTTATAGCTATTTAATCCTAGAATTCCTTACACAAATGTCCTCATAGTACTCTTACAGACCAGTAGTATCATCCATTTTGCATGAATCACTGTCCATCCTGATGCCACAAATCTTCCCTCTTTTGTTGACAAGGGTACGGAGAATTCGATCCGGGACACATGCATTACAAGCCCTCAGTTTTGCAATCCGTCAGAGCCCATGGTATTACACTACGGATGAAACTGACATCGTTTTCTCGTGTCATTCAGTGTCCTTTTGAACTAATAAATACAGGGAAGAATAGATACACTAACGACATATGAGGCTTTGCATGAACGATTTTTTTTTTTTTTGGTAAATGCATGAACGTTATTGATCCTGGTTGTTTAACGTGAACCGTACTCCATTACCATGAATTATCTTGGCTGCATTCGCTTTACTCTGAGCAAGACTATAGTTGATCTATAAATTATTAATTTAATCAAATCACGGGAATATCCCGGTGTGCGAATGCGTGCCAAAAATAGTTAGAAACCAAAATTTACCCTTCTGACACAGTCAGGAATATTTCCGTGAACTCAACACAAGTTTGGTAACAAGTCTATTTTTTTTTATTTTGGATTAATATCTTGAAAAATCACAAACCGGTACACATGTGACAAGTTTACTCCAAACTATTTTTTTAACCACCAAAAATCCCAAACTTGTATATTTTGACAAATTTACCTCAAACTGGTACATTTATAACAAATTTACCCTTTGTTAGTTTTTGTAAAATTTTACTATCAAATTATTAAGTTAAATGACATATGATAGTTGACCGATATACCAATTTGAGATTTTATGCTCATTTTTCACAATTTACAATTTTTGTGATTTTTTTGTGGTATTAATCTAATTTAACGGAGGATATATTTATCACAAATTTAGTTTTTGGTAAATTTATCATAAATGTACTTTTATGATTTTTTATAATCGCAATCAAATAAATTAGTTTTTTTTCATAAATCCGTTTCATAAATATTGTCACAAATGTATCGAGGTTTTTCATGATATTAACCCTTCTGTTTTATATTTTCTTGTTCTTTGGAATAGAAAAAGAACAAAAAATTGTTTATGCACATAAGTTGATTTTTCTATTTCCCAGAATAAATAAATAGTCAAAGAATAGATTTGGAACGGAAAAAAAAAAAAAAAAAAAGAAAATTCCTTTTTTGTTTTAGGAATAGCAATAGAAAAAAAAAACTATTTTTGAATAAAAATTGTTCTGAAGAACAAAAATATTACTAAATATTATTAAAAAACCAACCAGTTAACCTATAAAGATGGTTGAGCCACACAGCGAATCAATTTGGAACCAAATTTATTAAATGTACTAGGAGAGTATCAGCAGATGTAGGTTTATGCATTAGCAAATTAGGCGTTGCATTTTAGAAAAGGCATAAGTAATGCACGCACCGGTATTTATAGATCCTCTTACGGGCCCTTGGTACTGGATGAAATTGCCATCATCATTATATGTAGAGGGTACAGAAACGGCTTGTTTTTCCAGGATAAAGTAGGATAATGCTTTCAACTGCATATAACTGCCGTAATTGTGAAGGTGCATCCTCATTTCGTGGGCTAAACTGAATGTCATTTTGGGGTGCATTTATTGCACAAAAAAAATAATTTGAAAATATTTTATTAAAAATGATCGTTTATATTAAAAATGAATAAAAAAAAAATATTTTTATCATCTATAAAAATGTTTCAACATAAATTATGTCAATAATAAAAATACTTTTGATTAACTAAAAAACTTTAAGTGACATAAGCAATCATTTTTAGAAAAATATTTTTTTAATAATTTATCTTTCGCAAATAAATGAAACCTATATTTAGTTTATCTTAGTTTTAAGCTTTTTGAGTCAGCCAGCAATCCGACTTGAGCCATCGAGATGGTTTAGCCTAGTGGACACTAAATTCCGAGGTTACAGTTCAAAGTAGGGACGTTGTTTCCACCAAAGGGTAGATTAAGGCCGTGTTTGTTTAAATCTATTTCTGTTTTTGAACACAAATTTTTGTTATTTTTCGAGGAACAAAAAAAGAACAGAAATATGTTTGTTTATATTTTTGTTCCCGGGAACAAAAAATCTATTTTTTTGTTCATGGGAACAAATTTAAAACAGAAACAAGAAGTATAAAAAAACTTGTTTATTGTTCCCTGGAACAATTCTGATAAACACTTTCTTTTTGCTCCTTTTTCTTCTTCTTTTTTCTTTGGCCGCAGCGGGCGGCACCAAAAAAAAAGAGAAAAAAAAAAGAAAAAAGGAAAAATAAAATAACAATATTAAAAAATTAAAAGAAACAAAAAAAATTACACAAGTTTACCAAACGTGTTTCTTTTTTTTTTCTATTCCAGGAACATAAATTTTGTGCGAGATACCAAACACGTTTTTCTGTTCAAAAATTTTTCCCTGGAATGCAGAAATAGTTTTTTCTATTTTTGTTCCTTAAAACAATTTTTTAACGAAAACGTTACCAAATGCACCATAAGCTACTTTTAGATGAGGATACTAACGTTAGTAGCCACTGCAACCTTTTCTTATAAATGAGAAAAAAAAATGGATGTATCATCAAGTATGATTTTTGGAAAAGTTATAGCGCTATAAAAATGGTATGTTCTTTCGTTTTTTTTTCCCTTATGATTATTGTATTATTAATTATATATTATAAAGTCTTTGTGAGAAAAGAAAAGAATTCCATTACATCCATTTTATTGTCGCTATCGTGTGGTTTTAGGTCTTCTATCTATGTTTTTCTATTTGGTTGAAAGTATCAATGAAATTTAGTTGTGGGCAGGAAGCCACAATCGTTACTAAGCTCAACCTTTTAGAGATTGGGATAATCGAGTGGGGGACATTGGGCATTTTCAATGAGCATAGGGACCTCTCTCCCTCCCTTGTCAATTGACCCGAAGATGGCACCAAGAAGGGAGGCCTTTAGGATTATGGTCTTATGGCTTGGGAGGTCTTTTTTATTATACACGGGTTGGAAATGTGTGATTCAAGCATTCGGCGAAGAACAAAAAACTATGACATTGTAATTAAATTTGAGACTGATCCGTGTCTATGTGTAATTTGAAATCTAGTAGTGCAAGTTAGATTGCAAAGTGTGCTTTTAAGATTAGAGAATGGACCTATGAACCGATTAGGATGCACATAAGTGAAAAAAAAGAAGAAAAAAAAGAAGAAGAATGTACAGCAAGTGAGAAATGCTGCATTGCTGCGTATCCTAAGTTTGCTTTCCAAACTAATGTATAAATTGATATTGCAAACTGTTAATAGTTTTGAACATGACCCTATTATAAGACGCAAAAGTGCAACCCAAGATCTCTACAACTAGAAATAAAAACACATATATAATCATGTAGACAAATTTACATACCTGATTCGGATTACCATTCTTGTTGAGGAATAGCGACGATTCGAACTCAATAACTCATTCTCTATTACCATCCGTATCACTGGCTCAATGAGACAGCCCATCATCTTTTAGCACTGGGTAAACGTTCATTTGTAAAGATAATTGTGAGAATTAGGGTTAGAAGAGATACTTGAGCACTATGTGTAGAGTTTCCAACTAGGCCCTCTCATTATGTGCTAGGTTTAATTCGGCCTATACTAACTAACCCCATATTAAACTAATTAAGAAACATTCTATCTCATTTTAGACCCGATCTTGTAAGTAAATTATAATATCAATTAATGAAACCCACATTAAGAAAACTCTTACATTTATATATCTAAATTTTGTATATAATCAGTAACATTAATTCAAATTGTTAAAATATTGTCTTACATCGCGTTTAATAATAGCCCTCATATTATTGTAGTCTATCTTGACAATAGGTCTTAAATACTCTTTATATCCCATTTGTAATATATGTCCAGCCCTCATAAAATGCTCACAATTCAACTCGTACGTTTAATAATAGCCTTCATATTAATGTAGTCTATTTTTCACACGGACATAGATCGTTCCAAATGTATCTAGGACTTCGCAAAGCAAACTTGAGTCCAAAAGCTAGACGGTGGACTTTGGCATTTTTCCAGCAAACGCTTGTGAACGCTCATTAGGTCCAAAATAAAATTGGACCGTGGGTCTGTCCATGAATATGCTGTCCTTTTTCTCTCCCCTTGTGAATCTTGTACTTTACGTCGTGTCATCACGAAGATGTCTTGGATTGGCATGCAGAGACGACGGCTCGTGAGGGGTCTCGGGGCTCGAAAGAAGAGGACAAGACGGAAGCCAATTCTCATCGTGTGAATCGTTTTTGTCTGGATATATTCTAAGTGTCCTTGTCGGAGCTGCAAGCATTAACTCTGACACTTCATGGGAATACGTCGCCCCTAAAATTCATCGCCAGTTGGATTTGTTAAATGAGTAGAGAGCTCAACTCGTGCAATCTCTTATGGAAGGAAATAAATTATTGCATCCCTGGCCCATGTACATTGCTTTCTTTTTCAGTTATTTAACCAAAGTCATACCGAGCTAAGTGAGAAAATGAATTTATCACTTTAGTAGATTGGAACTTGAGGAAAAATGTGTTCCATAGACACATATATCTTTGGGTGAGAGATTGTTGTATCAAGTCTACTGTCTTTATTGATATTGTAAAATGAGTTGATAAGTAAGGTATATGAAAGTTATATTGGTAACTCAAAATTAGTTGGTAAATTAATTAGAGAAAAATCAGTAAGTTGCACAATTGTTAACTTCACTAGACAAGTGAAAGATGATGATAAAAAGGTAACTAAAAGTCAGTAAAAAATAAGAAAATATTTTCCAAGATAAGAGAAATTTGGAATTAAAATTTAAAAAAAAAATAGACGTAGGTAACTTGCTGAAATAAGAATTGGCGACACGAAACTAATTGGTAAATTAATCAAAGAAAAGTTGGCAATCACTCTAGTTAGAGTTATTGATTTCTGAAATAGTTGATAAATCTGAGAAATTAGCAAGCAAGGTAGATAAATGTGATAACAAGATTAGATACTTACTTTAAGAAACAATAAATAAACATTGTCAACAACTCAAATGAGAGATTGTAACCTAAAACTAGTAGGTAACTCAAACAAAGAAAGGTTAGTAAATTACTTAATAGTTGTATATAATAGTTAGTAAGTTGAAACTGTTGTTAAAATTGGTTAATAAAATGTAGTAAATGATAAGAGACACTCTACAAGAGATAAGAGATGCTAGTAATTTTGTAAAAACCAAATAAAATTGGTAACCAATGCAAATAAGAGTTAGGAATGCAAACCTCGTTGGTAGTTTAATCTGAGAAAAGTTGGTAATTGGTCCTTCGACCAAAAGTTTGTAAAATTTAAAAGTTGGTAAGCTAGGCAAATAAAATTGGTAACTCAATAAGTTAGTTGGTGATTTAAGACTATAAATAAAATTTAGTAACTCAAAACTAGTTGATAATTAATTAGAGAAAAGTTGGTCAGTCATATAAATAAATATTGGTAATTTCATATAATAAATGGTAAATTTAAGCAAATCGATAAGAAAGGCAAAAAAAAAATTGGTAGATGAAAGAAAAATCTCTTTCCATCAAAGATAAGAGAAAATAATAATTTTAACAAAAAGATTAGACATTGGTAAGTAACACAAATAATAGCTGTAACAAAAATCTAGTTTGCAATTTTAATAGATGACAATTTTGTAATCACAATAATTGAAGTTGGTAAATTTTAAGAAGTTCGTGAAATTCAAAATTTTACACGCAAGACGAATAAAGTGATAACTCTGCAGAAAAGTATTTGAATTAAAAATAAATACATATTGATTAATTTTAAAGTTGACAAGCAAGGCAAATAAATGTGGTTACTATTAAAAAGTTGGTGAATTAAAAAAAAAGAAATTAATTCTGGCAAGCGACTCGAGTGAGAGTTGTAGTACAAAACTAGCTAGTAACTTAATTAGAAAAAAAAAGACAATAGTCATTGAAATGAAGATTGGTAATTTCATATTATAGTGGGCAAGTTCAAGCTTTTGGTAAAAAAACGTGAAGATAATTTTTCTATTGGAGATAAAAGAATATGATTATTTAAGAAAACCAAATAAATAGCGACAACTAACTTAAGCAAGAATTGATACAATAACACAAAATAGTTAGTAACCTAATTGGAGACAAATTAAGAATCACTTTAACTAAGGTTGATGATTTTGAAAAAGAGATGAAAAATTAACACGTTGATAAGGCAAATAAAAGCTTGAAAGAAGAGTTGGTAAATTAGAATAAATAAATAAATATTGGTTAGTAGGGGTGATTGAAATTAGGGTGGATCAGTTCCTATCTTAGAACCAAATCGGACAAGACCAGCTCCTAATTTGTGGTATCAAGAACCAACCCTATTGACCCTAAAATTAGTGGCGTTTGTTTGTTTTTGGTTTTTGGTTTATTCTATTCAAAACCATATGCAAATGCCTTCTCAAGAAAACTATTTTGACCATTTAAGCACCATGTGTATTCGGGGAGCTGCAATTATTCTTTGCAAGGAAATAACTATTTCTACAAGAAAAGTCTAAAGATGATTCCAGAGGAGATCACCGTAATAGCCAAATGTTTCTGAAGGCAGTAGCCAGTCAAATTTTCTCGCCTGAGTTTGCCTTCTCAAGTTAACATATGAGTAGGAATTTGCAGCTATATGACAAATTTTGTATATGAACTCCAAAAGAGTTTATTTCTAAAGGTCAGGAAGAAATAGACATTGCAACTTGACAGTGTTCCTACTCCTGCCGGTATTTATAGATCATTGGAATCATTGTTCTGGTATCTTTACTCTGTCTACATTGTGTAGATCATTCCAACTCAAGGGCCAACTCGGTCCACAAGTGGAATAAGGAAAGATATGCAGAAACCTTGAAAAGACGAAGACGAGTGCAGCATAGTTGGGGGAAGTGAGAGGCTGAGACTGAGCACGAGCAGAGGGAGCTGTGAAAGAGAGAGATCTAACGTTGATTTTAGGGCTTTCATAGGACAGATGTTGCTGGTTTAGTTTGGTCTGATTCCCAGTTGGTTCCACACAAAAAATCAAGAATTGGACTGATTTCGCTCAAATCACCAAAAACCAGCAAGTCTGGTCCAATTTGGTCTGATTGCTGATTCAACCTAGGACTCATGCTCACCCCTTTTGATTAGCAACTCCAATGAGATCGAACCAAAACTAGTTGGTAAGAATAGCTTATGAATCTTAAAAGTAAAAATTGGTAAATTCATGTAGAATTTGATTAATTTAAGGCGTTTACAAAAAGTTAAATAAAATTGGATAAACAATACCAAAAGTTGCTAATTTTAAGGGGGGGGGGGGGGGGGGGAGAGACAAATCTATAGTCAAATAAGAATTGACAACCTAAAATAATAATTTAATTGGAAAATTTTGATAAGTCACTCAACATAAAGATCATTAAATCCCTAATAAGATTTGGTAAATTTAACATGTCAGTAAGAAAAAAAAAAAAAAAAAGCAAGCCAAAGTTGGTTAAATATAAGAAGTGTAGCTAATGAAGACTTGTTAATTTAAAAATAAATAAATAAATGGATAATGTCACAAATAGTTCTTGATTTTGATCCAATATGCAATTTGGTTCATGAGTTTTTAATTTGTTCAATGTAATAATTGAAATTTTAATTTATTCAATGTAATCCCTTAATTTTTACACATTTAATACAATCCCAACACTGTATGAAAGTACTCAACGTAATCCTTCCATTAATTCAAGACTAGAAACTACGTTAAATATTTTCATATAATTCAAAGGCTACATTAAACAAATTAAAAGTTTAAGGACCACATTATATATTAAGCTAAGTTCATGGACCAAATTATACATTAGACCAACATTCATGAACTTTTTTATTATTTTCCCTTTAAAAAAATCAATAATTTAGAAATTAAGTGACCAATAACTTTTAGAATAATATTTCTTTGGAAATTACCAATTTCTTCATAATTCTACCAGTTAGGAAAAAAAATATATCATATTTCTTTAGAAAAATAACAAATTTGAGAGATTTTACGAATGTCAACAATGTTTGAATAAATTCTGTAATTAGACTTATAAAACATGAAATTGATATTATATGATCACAATGAAAAATGTAATTTTTGAAAAAAAAAAAATTCATGTTTTTGAACATGTAGTTCTTATTCAATCATTCTCTTATTGACATTTCTCATGTTCGTAAATTGTCAAGTTGCATTATCCTTTTCTTTTCTTTTTGTTTATCATACTATCTCCCATCTCTCTCTTGGACTTTTGCTATCGTAGAGCGTGAAAGTCAAATCCGACATCCACCCCTCACCCCATTCCCTCATTACTGTTTTGGGCGCCCAGTGGATGTCAAGTTGCGTTAACATGTTGTGCCTAAAAGAACTGAAAGAACAGATGAGGAATAAGGTTGGTGATACAATTCCAGAATTGATGTCATCCAATCCACTAAGAGAATCAGCAGGCATAGGTGACAAACTTATCTAAACTCAGAGGAAAACACACAACAAAACATTATTATCTGTCGTCAGCTTCGGACAAGACACACATTGTCTGCCTACATTATACAAATCAGAGCGAATCGCATGTAACGGTCCTTTCGTCCGAGTTGCGCTTATTTTTTGGGAAGGAGAGCAGCCAAAAGAGCCGAGCCAGGTAGTGGATTGTAGCCGAGCTGGCAGCTTGAGGAGCCGCCACCAAGTTGTGATGACTCAGGCTTTCCCTCCCAGAAACTATAAATTGGTGGTTTCGTCTGTCACTCTCTCTGCTCATCACACGCTGAGGACACTGCCATTTTCTCACTCCAGCACTCAAACCCTTCATAGAAACCAAAATCTTCCACACAGCACGTCTCTATAAGCGTAGCAATTCCTATTCCTAAAGAGAAGAGAGAGAGAGAGAGAGAGAGAGAGAGAGAGAGAGAGAGAGAGAGAGAGAGAGAGAGAGAGAGAGTTTGTGTTGGTGAAGATGGAGAGTAGAACAAATGGTCATGCGTGTGCTGACTCATCAGTCAACAACAATGCCTCACTTGAGAAAAAGGTAGGAGAGACCTTCCCTATTTTCTTCTCTCATGTTTTGGTTACCCTTTTGGAATGCATGTCTGTGTCTATGCAAAGTCTTTCTCTTCTTGTACTCGAGAGCGAACTCCTGCAGACTGTGCCTTCACTGTTGTGCGAGTTCTTTGTACCCCCAACCAGGGGGTGTTTCCAAATGAAGGATGTAAATCTCCACTGGACTAGCACAAAAATGAAAGAAAAACAGAGGGAGCCTGACATGATCTACCAATGCACTGTCGTTGACTCCGTTCAAGGAGTAGCAAAGCTTCTAACGTGGCTCTTGATCTGTAAGAGGAGGCGGACCTTTCCCTCTCTCACAGGTCTGCTTAATATGAAGGATCGAGAAAAGTCAGCATGCAATTAATTTTTATGGACTTGGGCCTTTTTAGTTTTTTTTCCCCTTTTTTTGGGCTATATGGTTTGTAAGAGTTTTTCTAATGTGAATTACATTAATTGATTGGTCTAAGGTGAGATAGAAGCTTTCTTAATTAGTTTAATAAGGGACTGGATAATGTTGGCTGAGTTGAGCTTGGCCCGTAATGATGAAAACCTAGTTGGAAACTCTATAAATAGCGTTTAAGTTTCTTCTCTAACCCTAATTCATATCCTCACAATAAGGAGTGTTAACATATCGCTAAAGGTAGGGGCCATCAGAGGAAGGGTAATAAAGAAGAATAATTTCACTTCCCAAAACAGGTTTATTAATCATTCTAATCAATTATGGATCCAAAACTTATTCTTTTAATCAAAATCAGGATTACGTTAATCTTTCTAATTAATTATACATGTTCTTGTTATGATTATGAAGATATTGGGATTGCGCATATTTGCATTCAACATGGTTTCCTCCAATCATGCCCTGATTGGTGGATTAAACTTTGGACGTACCAAATTTGAAGGTGGGTGATAAAAGCTACCGATCAGGTATGGTTGGAATGGTTCTGAGGGAAAACATGGCCCCTTCTTTTGGAGGAAAAAGGTCGAGCACATTAGACAACATCAAACCTCTGAAATTACCTTCTCTGGGAAAATGGATATGCTGGCTATCATCCTTAGAAAACTTACAAGGAGATACTTGTGCAGTTCTAGAGCACCATATTACCACCTCATGCGATCCAAATCCACCCACTTAAATCGCTCAATTATTCGAGTAATTATTGCATCCATCCGATGCATTAGGCATTAGCATCTAGTTGATTGGATAGGGAGGTCCACATGATCTAATGGATCACTTGCACCAGGCCTATATACTTCAACAGAAGTATAGCCTTCGACTTATCATTTTGAGAAAGGGGAGGGGAAAATAAATACCATGCTTTAAATCGTCCATGTACTCTGCTCGTCCAGAAGTGGTCAAAGTTAAGATGCAGACGAGAAATTACTTTGATTTGTGCTTTCCTTTTCAGAATATCTTCAGTGCCAACCTATATGATTAGTTTTATTTTATTGGGTACATCAGATGACCCCTATTTGCTCTGTAGGCAGTGAAAATTTATCAAACTTGTAATATTATTTTTGCTTTTCCTATGTTTTTCTGGCCAGAGAGTGTATATCTTCGGCAAAGGATGGTGCGAGGGAAACAAAGGGATGAAGTCCCTGGTGAGCATTCTTGAGCTTCATATAGATGCAAGTCAAGCACAAATGATTGTCTGTACCAGTTAATATCTAGTTCCAATTATATGTTAAGCATTATGTGTTTAGTCAGCCATGATATATAGTTTTACTTCTCACATTTTCAGGATTATAATCACTTAAAATGCATTTTCATATCAGAAGTGTAAATATGCACTAATCATGGAATATTTCGTGAACTTGAACGTGCCAATGTATTAATAGTTGGGAGGGAAAGGAGCCAACTTGGCCGAGATGGCAAGCATTGGCTTGTCCGTGCCACCTGGACTGACAATATCAACTGAGGGATGCCGTGAATACTTGCTGAATGAGAAGAAGTTGCCAGATGGATTGTGGGATGAGGTTTTGACAGCTTTGGAACGTGTTGAGAAGGAAATGGGGGCTTCACTAGGTGACCCTTCAAAGCCGCTTCTGCTCTCTGTTCGCTCTGGTGCTGCTGTAAGAACCCTATCACAACTTTTATGTCCTTAATCAGTTGAACTAACCCGGAAAAGAGGTTGAAGCCACCAACCATTGGATGGCTTAGCTTTTGCTCTTGAAGTAATTGTATGTTAAAGGGATGCTTGGGATCGTTTATATTGATGCATGAGGCATTGATTAACTGACTGTTTCACATTGAAATGTGTACTAGATCTCTATGCCTGGCATGATGGACACTATCCTCAACTTGGGATTGAATGATGAAGTAGTGGCTGGTTTAGCTCTGAAAAGTGGGGAGCGCTTTGCTTATGACTCATATAGGCGATTTTTAGACATGTTTGGAAATGTTGTAAGTGGACTATTCTCCTTCAACTCTGTACACAAAAAGAAAAAAGAAGGAAAAACCTAGAGAACAATCTGTCGAGTTAAATTGTACAGTTTTGTTCCTTATAAAACCAGTCCATTAGTAAGATTGTTCGCTTCTTTTTCATATGATTCAACAACAAAGCAGAATGGGTCAAACTCTGAATTGGTACTTTCTTGATAGGGAATAACTCTTTCACCATCTTGTTTTCTAAGACTTCGACTTATTTATAAGTTTTTCCTGCAATCTGAAGGTACTGGGCATTTCTCACTCCTCATTCGAGGAGAAGCTAGAAATGTTGAAGAACACAAAAGGTGTGGACCATGATACTGATTTATCAGCCTCTGATCTCAAAGATCTGGTGGAAGAGTACAAGAAGATTTACACCAGAGTTAAAGGCATAGAGTTTCCTTCAGGTACTGAACAAAGACCTAGCAACACAGGATTCAATGTTTAGAAAATAGATAATGAAAGTTATCTGCAACAACTTAGAAAAGAAGTTGAATTGTTCATTTCTGTTATTCTAACTTATTCACAGACCCGAAGACACAACTAGAATTGGCTATAAAGGCTGTTTTTGATTCGTGGGACAACCCGAGGGCTATCAAATATCGAAGCATCAATCAGATAACTGGTCTGAAGGGAACTGCTGTGAACATCCAATGCATGGTTTTTGGTAATATGGGGAACTCCTCAGGAACCGGTGTTCTTTTCACCAGGAATCCAAGCACGGGTGACAAGAAACTCTATGGGGAATTTCTCATCAATGCTCAGGTCATAGTGCTGGTTTTCAATGCAATTTTTGCTTGAGTTTCTGCATTAATGAGCTTTACTGGCTCATGATTTGCTGTCTGAATATGCTCTAGGGAGAGGATGTGGTTGCGGGAATTAGAACACCTCAGGACTTGGATTCCATGAAAAATTGCATGCCCGAAGCTTACAATGAGCTGGTGGAGAATTGTGAAATCCTAGAAGCACATTACAAGGATATGATGGTAAATGACCTTCCTCGAAATGGCAAGATCAGTCCTATCATCCAGTATATTCTGTTCTTGCTTGAATTTCTTTCCTTGCTTTGAGATGTGATCCAGAGTGACAAGTCAAAGTTGCTGATCCAGCTCTCTTCACTTGATTTGTTTGAATTCTTTGTGCAACTATTGTAGAATCAGCATAATTAGCATGATGCTAATATTGAGCTGGTGCAATATTGGCTTTGACAGGACATAGAGTTCACTGTGCAAGAAAATAAGTTGTGGATGTTGCAGTGCCGGACCGGAAAGCGCACTGGTGCAGGTGCTGTGAAGATCGCGGTAGACATGGTTAAGGAAGGGCTAATTGATAAGCATACTGCAATCAAGATGGTGGAACCGCAGCATCTCAACCAACTTCTTCATCCACAGGTAATTGCATTGACCCAAGTCTATTGCTCGTGACTGGAACAGGAGTATCAATGAAAATAGCACAGTCAAGTGTCCAGTGGTAATTGCATTTTAAAGGAAGAAACAAGGAGTTTTGTTTTGGCACACATCACATGACTAGCAATGAGTCTATGACCAACCATATCACATTTTTTCAAGAATTTGTACACAGGCTTCAAGCCAACCATCCTAGCAAAAAAGCCTCAAGCAAAAGTGTCTTCTTTAAGAACACACGAATCTCTCAATCTTCATTGCGTATTCTGATGATGGTGGACTGCACTCTACGTGCACGTAAAAAAAAATCTTTCATGCGCTGGTTTATAGGTCAATGATAGTGAAATGTGGCATCAATGCTGATGAAGATTTTCCTTCTTCTCTATAGCTTGATAAGCCATCTGCTTACAAGGACAAAGTGGTTGCCACGGGTTTGCCTGCATCTCCAGGGGCTGCAGTTGGCCAGGTTGTTTTCAGTGCAGAGGATGCTGAAGTGTGGCATGCTGAAGGAAAACAAGTCATCTTGGTACTCCCTCTCACTTGCTCTCTGTGTATACTGATACCACTGTAAACATGTAGTCCCTACCATTCTATTGGTAGATAAAAGTGAATAATGCAAAACCATGATTTTATGAGCTCTTCAGTCAAAAAGTGATGTATAAGCAACTTGATCATAACAACACAAAGTTATGTCGCTGGTATATGTTGCCAATTTGCAAGAACATTCATGTTATTAAGAGATAAACAGTCCCCCTCAACTTTAAGAACATAATGGTTGAAAAACTCAGTTAATAAGAGTTGATTAAGATATTGTGGCAGAGCATATGCTCGGTTAAGAGTAATAATCTAATATGCCAAATGTCATGTCGAAATGTCGAAGGTCAGTTTAGTAGATTTTATTAATGTTCATAGATGCATTGCACAATTATTCTAATTTGTTGAAATTTGAATTACTGATTATAGCATGCATAACTTAGAAGAAAACTAAATCCATTGAAATCTTTGAAATCAAAGCATATTCAGTGCTCTTACCACACAAAATCAGGATCCTCTCCATGACTGTTGCAATGATGTGGGTCGCGTGAATACAGGTCATGGGCAATAGAGTCATGAATTATCTCCCAAGTTGATCTGATCACTGGAATGTTATGTAGTCAAGTGGGTGCACTTCGGCTAGAACTGCAAATTCTCGGAAAATCCATACGAACTAATAAAAATATGCATCTCCGATTATCGTTTATCCCTTTATTGTGATTTCATTATTGCCATTTTGTTCTGTTATATGCAAAAGGTAAGGACAGAGACTAGTCCAGAGGATGTTGGAGGAATGCACGCTGCTGCTGGTATTTTGACAGCTAGAGGTGGCATGACATCTCATGCAGCTGTCGTAGCGCGTGGTTGGGGAAAGTGTTGTATCTCTGGATGCTCGGATTTGCGGGTCGATGACATTGGGAAGGTACAATGCAGTAACCTTTGGGGAATATTGAAAAGGAGGAATTCATGTAGCGAACAATGAAGAAAATTTCATTTGCAGATACTTGTGATAGGTGACCTGGTAATCAAAGAAGGAGAATGGATTTCGCTCAATGGGTCAACAGGTGAAGTGATACTGGGAAAACAACTTCTCTCTCCCCCAGCTTTGAGCAGAGATCTTGAGACCTTTATGTCATGGGCTGATGAAATGAGGCATCTCAAGGTGCTTCCTTAAACGTTAAATGGAAAGAGCATTCTGTTGATTTTGTGCTTTCAACATGAAATCAGTTCTAAAATGTACATTGGTACGATGCTTGCAAGGTCATGGCTAATGCTGACACTCCTGAGGATGCTGCAACAGCAAGGAAAAATGGTGCTCAGGGAATTGGACTTTGCAGAACTGAGCACATGGTATTTAGTTTGCTATCGCACTGTAGTCCATACAATTGCTCAATTTTCTGCGACATTATCTGGCTAAGGCAGTCAATTTGCATACTTTTCTGTTCGATCAGTTTTTCGCTTCTGAAGAGAGGATAAAGGTTATGAGAAAGATGATCATGGCTGTAACGCCTGAACAGAGAAAAGCAGCACTGAACTTGTTGCTTCCTTTTCAGCGATCAGATTTTGGGGGAATTTTCCGTGCAATGGATGGTACCGTTCTTTTTCTGATCATCAATCAAGCAATTTGATGCAAGAAGCTACTGTTTTGTTGGACGGTTACTCATGAGTTTTTTTGACATTTGCAACATAATTTTCTCAACTTCAGGTCTTCCTGTGACAATTCGTCTATTAGACCCACCACTTCATGAGTTCCTCCCTGAAGGCCACATTGAGGATATCGTCAGTGAATTGACAGCTGGAGACTGGTATTAGTCAGGAAGAAATCCTGTCAAAGATCGAGAAATTGTCCGAAGTTAACCCAATGCTTGGTCTTAGAGGCTGCAGGTTTGTGGTACATCCAGAGAGTACAATCGTGTGATCATCTGTGACGCTCTAAGATGATATAGAATTCAGTTTTGACAGTTAATTTAATCCAACTCACTTAACATTCTTTCAATTTTGCACTATGATTTGTACCTGCCATATTGAATGGCAGTTTTCCATAGAAATCCCGGAAACAGAACTAGAAATGCTCTTTCTTATTTTATCCTGCTCGCTTTTGACAGATACCAACTAAGGCATCCAATCTGCCCCTTAGTATACTCGTCTCTTGCATCTTTTACAACAATGTTTTCAGAGGAAAAATCCATGTCTAGAACAGGATTAAGGCAATTTATTCATTACATTCTCAAGCTAAGATGCCAAAATGGTTGCCTGACAAAGGGACTTGAGATATTGGGTACAACATGGACAGATCATTATCATGATTTATGCAAGTGCTAACCGTGTGTGTACAGGCTCGGAATATCATGCCCTGAATTGACGGAGATGCAGGCACGCGCTATATTTGAGGCTTCGCTCTTGGTAAGCAAGGAGGGCATCATGGTCCATCCCGAGATAATGGTTCCGCTCATTGGAACACCTCAGGTACAAGTTCTTCAATTACCTATTACTTAATATTTCTACAACTTTCCAACCCAAAGCAATTACAGTTCATCATGCATCAACAGCAGTGAAAATTCATTTCAAGGTTGTACTCATCATACAATGCAAACAGTAGACAGTTTGCAGCATTTCCATATTGAGGTAAAAGCAGGTTCTGAATGTTAACTTGCAGGAGCTAGAGCATCAGGTCAATCTGATACAGAGTGTGGCAAAGAAAGTGTTCTCTGAGATTGGTTCTTCCATAAGCTATGAGGTGGGGACCATGATTGAGGTCCCCAGGGCATGCTTTGTTGCAGATGAGGTACGTAAGAATGAATCTTCTCTGTATTTTCTTTTCCATCCATTTCCATCTCGAGCATTCCCCTGTTTTCCGCGTCTCAATTTTTCTTCTCCTCCAATTCAATAATGATAGATAGCGAAGAACGCAGAGTTTTTCTCCTTTGGGACGAACGATCTTACACAGATGGCTTTTGGGTACAGCAGAGATGATGTTGGCAAGTTCTTGCCAACATATCTCTCAGAGGGCATTCTGCAAACTGATCCGTTTGAGGTGAGCTATATGTATATATCGACCACTCGCATGAATGATCAACCCCTCGGCAGTTTTTAGCCCTTTGTCATCCTTCTAAGTTGTAACTGCAACCGTGTCAAACATAACTTGCAGGTACTCGATCGGAAAGGCGTGGGGGAACTGATCAAGATTGCCATAGAAAAGGGACGGAAAGCTAGGCCTGCCTTAAAGGTAATGAACAGATTCCACGTAATACATGCCTTTGAAGGACTAAGGAACATTTTGAAAGTTGGTTCAAAGAATTCGCATTACCATAGTCTTGAAATTCTGGTCTCACGAGTCTCACATCAGAAGTTCATGCTTAATTAATTTTTGTTAATGCCAAAACAAGCAAATCGATCATTTCACGTGTTGTTTTTTAGGATAACTCTCATCCATAGGAGGTTAGCCAACTTGATGTTTTGTGAAACAGGTCGGAATATGCGGGGAGCATGGCGGAGAACCATCGTCTGTCGCGTTCTTCACAGAGGTTGGGCTGGACTACGTGTCCTGTTCGCCATTTAGGTAAGAGAGGCTTTCTTCATCGTCAGGTTTTTGGTGATTTCGCTTCTGAACAACACTAGAGACACTACGCATCTTCCGACCAAATTTATGTCACAAAAGTTAACCAGTGTTTAAACAAGTCCACTACTTTGTACATTGACTCCACTCTAAGTACACGATTAGAGTCCGTTGCATCATTTAGTTAACCAAGTTAGTTGTTCTTGCCTTTAATATTGTGTTTACCAAAACTGTTGCATGCTTCACCTGATAGATGTGCTGACGCATGACACTTGAAACAGGGTTCCTATTGCAAGGCTAGCTGCAGCTCAAGTTGCTGCATGAAGAGTAGAGTTGGCTAGGTTCTCCTGTTTTCTAGAGAAGTCTCAATTGCAAAATAACACATCCTTATAGGATGCTCATGATGATGATGATCAATTCCTTGTAAAATGAGTAGCTATGCGAGTGCCATGCACGCACAGCCTGACTGAGCTTTGTACGCACTCTGTGTTGTGAGACTCATCTGAAGTTCTGCTATATGGATTGACCACTACTTTATATGTCTTCTTTGCGAGATTAGGCTAAGTAGGTCTTTTGAGTTCTCTGGATTTTTCATTTGTTTTAAATGGGTTTGGTCGCGTAGATCATTATGGTACAATGCGACATCCCAGATGCGGGACTTGCCTTTAGTGACAAACGGGTCGTTGCCCTGGGTCACTTGATGTTTTAACAAAAAGTAATATTTCCCAAACATTTTTATCAGATCTTTATAGCTTGTCTCTCTAGTCATGCTCTGCAATTCCTTTTCCTTTTTCTTTTTTTTTTTTTTTTTTAATGAGGGTTACGGTATTTTCACTTTTTTTGGGCAATACGCACCTTTTTTAGTTAATTGATCAAATTGGTCTTCAACTTCATTAAACATGTAGTGTGTCTCCTGGCACCTTAATAGCGAAGTTAATGATTCATGGGTTCCTACTTCCCTATTTGGTTTAAATCAAAATTTTCCTTTTTCACTCTTATTTTCACCCATGCTTGAAGAGAGCAATTTATTTTTTCCTTCAAAATAGCAAAAATAAAATCTAAAGGTATATTCAACTAGAAGTTCAATTCAGGATTTTAATTCTTCTGTTTCTTCCAGTCTTTTGACATAAAGACTAGAATAGAGAAAGAAAAGAAAATGGAAAAAAAAGATCAAGACTAAAATTTTTTTATTTTCTGATCTTTAACCCGTCTGGTACCTTTTCTGTTGCTTCTACTTGGGAAGCTACTCGATCTAGGGGGCAGACTTTGCAATGGGCTTCTTTTATTTGGAACAATGTGCTGGTCCCCCGCTATCAATTCCTGCTGTGGTTGATCACTAGGAACAGGCTGCCAACTCAGGTGATGCTTCTTTCTTATGGCAGAATCCCAGTTGTGAATTGTGGCTTTGGTTCTTGTCGTTCGGACTCAGTCGACCATCTCTTTTTTGGTTGTTCCATTCCGGCCGCACTTGTCACTTTCTGGGCTTCTAGATTTAATTTTGGTTGGACGAACAAATCTTGGATGGATAACTTGCAATGGGCGATCAAGTATTTATCTGGAACTTCCTTTCATTCCACCCTTGCTCGATTCGCTTTTGCTGCTTTATGCAACATCATTTGGAAGGAGCGGAATAATATTCTCTTCTAGGGTAGACCGCCCTCCCTTTTTGCCATGAAGATACGGTTGGAGAAGATTGTCAAGGACAAGGCTTTGTCTTTTCACCGGATTCCTCCCAGCACCACAAATCGTAGATTGTTGCATTGCTGGTTAGTAAACCCTTCTTTTTGGCAGAATGATCCGCCTATTCATCAGTAGACCTTTTCGAGTAGGGGGTTTTCTCATTTCTTGTTCTGGTCGGAGGTCCTCCTCGGTTCATGCAGCTGAAGAAGGTGCTGGTTCGAATTTTTGGAAGCTTCTCTAGTGCAGTTGGCGAGCTGTCCTACCATTCCTACATTTGTATTCATCTCCCTGCACTTGTGTAGTTGTTGAGATTCGGTATTTTTTTTGTGATCCCTGTATAGGTTTTTGTTTTGCCATTGTTTGGCTTTCCTCTACTCCTATACAGTTGGTTTTCTTTTACATTGGCAACCTTCCACTCACTCTGACTGTTGTCCTTGTGAGTGCAAGTTCTTTGTGCCAAGTTTTTGCTATATAGCATTCTTGTTGCTTTTGGCTTAAATCAATATATATCTCTTACCTTTACCCAAAAAAAAAAAAAAAAAAAAAACGATGTTATAACATCACTTGTGAACCTACTTCTTAGAATTCTTTTTACCAATCCATATAAGTCTAAGTGAGAATGAGAGTAGTTAGACTTGGGCTTCCATCAAAGTCACCCAAATCTTCAATAAATTAATGAATTCACGATCGTGAAAAGAAAAATATTTCTAATTTTATAATGTAGTTTTACTTAGGATTAAAGACATCACTTGTTCAATGGATCAAGAGGACATCAAGTAGGAACTAACTGATTTGTTCACAAATATGGTATGTGAAGGATAGAGATGATGAAATTAATTTTCAGAATGTGATGGAGATGATGTTAATTATGAATGTTGAACCAAATCTTGTTATTGAAGCATAATTTGATCGGTTAACATCGAAATAGTGCGTTTTAAATAAACAAAAAGAAAAATGGCGGGAAAAGTGGTCACTATAAGCTAGGATTGCTAAATATACCTAAACCGACCCAAGAAGACCCTTTTGGGGTCGGTTCACCTTTTGGTTCGGACAATAAATACAAAAAAATCAGGTGTCCTTACGGTTTGGTCTGAATTGAATTAAATCATGCATCTCTCGCTCCCAAAGTTCGTCGTCGTCTCCTTCCTCTTTGTGCTCTTCGCTTTGCTTTCCACTCCGTCGTCGTCATCTCGATCTCCCTCTTCGTCGCACCGCCGCTCCTCCAGCCTTTTCATCACATCATTGCCTCTCTATGTCTCCCATCACTCGTCCCCATCGGCGGCGACCTTGTCACGTCTCTCGCGCGGCACGACTAGAGCCTACTCTCGTCAACAAGGACAAGAGGGGACGACGACGACAAGCCAAGATCTGAGGAGCTGAGAGCTAGGGCCTAAGGCTCGACTCGGCCTCGAACCTGGATTGATCCTACGTCTGACTGCTCGGATTGGCCCCGATCCGAGGTGTGGGGACAATGGGATTACGGAGGAGAAGGTGTTGGCAATGGCAATGGGGTCGAAATGGATGCTGGAATGGACGACAGCACGGGAATTTGGAGGTTGTGGAAGGAATTTTGGAGAAGGGATAGGTAGAGGGTACGGTGAGGAGGACAACAATGATGATGATGCCGGTGCTGCCCAGGACGACCTAGCTCCGGTTGTACTCAGTGCCGCCCGTGGTTCGGGTCATGGGACTCCGACAGCAGCTGGTCAGGGCTTTGGTCAGACGTCTACAAGCATAAAAGAGGGAGGAATTCTTTATTGTATCGCTTGATTTATGGTAAAATTCATTATTTCTCTTTCCTATGATCCAACCACATAAATCTAATGTCCAATTTATTTCCTCATTCTATCTATTTTATTATCCAATCACTCAACGTATGTTCAAGCCCTCAAAAGGTTTCGATAGTTCATCATCCTTCCAAGCCCCAACCAAAATCATGCCGATAATAACTTGCTGGAACTTGATCGGAAAGGCTTGGAGCAACTGATCAAGATCGCGATACAAAAGGGACGGATGGCTAGGCCTGCCTTGAAGGATATGGACATGTCCTGCGCGATTCATGCCAGAAAGGGGTTAATGAACATTTCGAGAGTTGGTTCAAAGAATTCGCGTTGGGCTGGACTACGTCTCCCGTACGCCATTTATGGAGAAGCGATTTTCTTCATCGTCGAGTTTTAGGTGACTTTGAGCTTCTGAATAACGCTGGAGATAACCAAATTTATGTCAGCCAAATTTAATGGGTCTTCAAACAAGTCCACCTCTCCTGTATAATGCCTTCAAGCAATTAAGTGTTTAATTAGAGTCCATTACATCGATAAAACTCCATTTATCGAGGAAAAATCATTTTTCATGAAAACAATAATATTTTTTTTTATATTTAACTAAGATCTAAAATAAATTAAAAATATCATGACTCATATTGAAAATCTTATTTATATTCCCAGGAAAATTATTGAAAAATTAAAATTTTTTACTTCAATGATTTTCCTGAGAACTCAAGCTCAGGTCCACAAAAGTCGTGTGTGGGTTCTCGACGCTCGGATCCTAATTAATGAAATGCTTGTTCTTGTAAAGATATTTTAAAAAAAAAATCAAATTTTTAATCTTTTTTTTTCTCTTTTTTTTTTTTTCTTTTTCCTCCGGCCGATTACCGGCTACCCACAGGCAAGGGACGACCTCGCCCCCATCAATCTGTTACTTGGCCTCCCACGGTGCAAAATCAAGGTAACCCAATCAAGCTCGATACGTTTCAATAAAGCGTAGGAACAAGGAAATCATCCTTCCTAAAACTGAATTCCTTTGGAAAATATTTTTTGGACAAAATAATCATTTTTCAATATCCAAACGTAGCCTAAAGTCCAATTCCCAAGGTGTCGCGGTCAAAGCAAAGGAGCAGAAAGATAAAAGGTAATTTTCCCACCATAAATTTCACTAGCCTGAATTCTCAAGGCACGCAACATAAAGAAAAATCGTCTCTTGCTTTTTCTTCATTGAAATTCACAAGACTCCACCTTATTGAAAACTGCATGCAACAAATGTTACAAATCTATTCAGTCTTACATGCAAACAGACATCTGAAAAAAAAAACAAAAAGTAACCTTTATGTTTTCCTCCACTTAGGTTAACTTGAAAACTTAGAAATCTATGGCGCCTGAATGAAAGTATCAACAGAGTTCACAGCCAGAAAATGCATGTCCCTGGAAACTCTGGATAAAAAAGAAAGATTTAAATTAAAGAAAGGATCTAAACTTTCCGAGTACAAAGCCCCCTTCTCTTTCTAAAGGTCCACGCACAGGTAGGTGATCACCGACCCCGCCCTGCGCCTGGTCCTCTCGCTGACCTTGGACTTCTCGACCAGGACCTTCTTGATGTTGGGGCAGCTGGAAATCACGGTCGCCACCCCGGCCGAGGTTATGCCATGGCAGTACACCATGTGGCACGTTTCTAGCATGCTGCAGTTTCTGACCAGATGGGACAGACCGGCGTCTGTAATGTAGCGGCAGTGAGAAATGATTATCTCTCTGAGCAAGGGACACCCTTCTCCTAGCTTAGCCAATGCGATGTCCCCCAATCTCTGCAGAGAATATTTCAATTTCGCAAATAAATTCATGTCTAGTAAAATACAAATCAGAAAAATAATTGAACATCAACCATGCACCCTTGCATCTAAAAGCCAAAAGGAATGAAAGATCGGGTTTGTGGCAATCCAGAGAGAAACAAGATTGAGAGCTAACTACATTAAGACAGATCAACGAAAGCAAACACCATACCCGCCCATTCAAGACTCCTGTACAACTGCAGTAACTCCCCCATCAAATTGAAAAAGATTGCCACCAGACAGTGGGCAGGCCCAATAGTGAGCAGATCCACCAGAAGAATTCAAAGGACTCATATTGGAAAAGGAAAAAAAGCAAAAAATTTCCTTTGGTTACAAAATTTGGACAGAAAGGCTACACAAACTGCAGACGTTCTATTGTCAAAGGGTAGAGTGCAAGCACTAACGGGATAATGGGCAAACAGAATGCAAAAGTTTCCCCAATAGGAAAGAATAGACACAAGCAGTACATCACTTAACGGAAAGATTTCAAGGGAAGAAAGCGTCTATGGGCTTCATGTGCCAACTTTTCTGAATTAGCTGTCTTATTTCTCTTTCTTCTACTGTTTTTTTATATTCCTCATGCGCTCAAAACAGTTTTCCCAGTTAACAAATTACTACTTTATAAAGAAAAAGAAATATTTCAAGGGAAGAGATAGGAGTGAAACTATTTGAGAGAGAGAGAGAGAGAGAGAGAGAGAACCGACCTGAAGGACACTGACATCAAGGGAACGGAGCTGAGGGCAACCTCTTGCAATGGCTATAATTCCAGGATCACCAATCTGATGACAGCCACTGACATTCAAATCGGTTAAGTTGCAGCCCTTTCCAATAGCTATTAGGGCCCTATCACCAACTCTATATCAAGAAAATCATAGAGTCAGCAATAATCAAAGGCATCAAGAAATCCAATAAGTTCACAAAGTTACAAAGGAGTGGCCAAAAAGAGTACAACCCCCACAACAAACTAAACTTTACTCCACTACTGAGGCATGCAGATAAGTGGGGTACACTTTATTGAAGGGGTAGAGAAAACAGATAATAAACACTACTCCTTTAAAAAAACAAATGAGAGACAGAAAGAGAGAGAGAGAGAGATTGCTGAACAGAAGTGGAAGATATCTAGAAGCCCATTACCTATCACAAAAACGAATGCTCAGATCTTTCAGAGACTTGCAATGCCGACCAATAGCAACAATTGCCTTGTCACCAATCTATTTGGGAGAAGAAAATGATTAAACAACAATTCATGTTACTTGAAGAACAAAATAACAACCACGTAACAACCATGAATTCCTCCCTGCCCCTGGTGACCACCATGCTGTGTAGAACAGGAACATAGTTTTCATTGGGAAAAGTAAACTAAAAGTCCTAAAAGGACAAGTTTCATGGTTTAAGAAACAGACCCAACAGAGCAAAAATCCTAATGTGCAGATCACAAATGACTCTAAAATGATTTTCTCTCTGGCCTGTTACTCTTTTTCTCCACGCTACTTTCAGCTTAATTCACCATTCATCTGCGGTTTCTACAACTCCACCCACTTTTTCACCACCCATCCTTTGATCATGGCCTCAATTGCTTCCTTCTTCTCAAAAAATGTAACTTCAAGAACACAATGCATCACCACCATGCTCGCTTGTATTAAATGAATGTTTTACATTAATGGGGCAAAGTAAGGAACCAATCCATCCTCTCATCCCCAGAAAAACAAATGTAAACAAAAACAATGGCAAACTCTATTGGAAACATTTATTCTTCTGAAAAAGAATCAAATCATGGCAATATTTAGAAAGAGAAAGCTCCTTAATATCCTTTTATATGACTGGCATCTGCCGGAGACAACAAGTGAGATAGTGCCAAGCATAACTGAAATTAACCTGAAAGACTTAATAAAAAGACAGAATTATAATATGTGGTACTTTCTGGATAAAATTACAGTGGTATCATTTAGTAGCACCATAAAGTCAGCAATAAGAGGCACAGAGAGAGTCAACCTCATAGCATCGACGAATATGAAGTCTCCTCAGATTTTTGCAGCCTTTGGCTATACTAATAATTGCGTCATCCCCTATAATGGAGCAATCGACCAAGTGAAGAGCTTGCAAAAATTTACAGCCCCTACCAATTTCAAGAAGTGCACGGCCACCAATTCTTTGGCAGTATAACAAAGCCAACTCAGTGAGATTCCTGCATCCGGTTGAAAGCTTTAAGCCAAAACAAGCAAAAACCCACAACTATATAGCTCAGCTAAATGTGAAGATCTAGACATGGGATACATCTTGCTCTTTCTGCATCAATTGCAAGCTGTAGAGTTCATTTTGGTTGAAGATAAATTGAACTTACTATGTCCATTTCAGAATGTAAGGGAGAACTTAGAAAATTAGGCAAGAAATAATTCCATGAAAACCATGTCTATCGGTAAAATGACCAGAGTAAAGGGTAACTCTGTTTGTCTGGTTGAAAAACAACAGACACCCTACTGAAAATAAAGACATATTGCAAAATGCATGGTTAAATTGATTATCTAAGTTGACAATTTGTTGGTCTACACATTGGACATAAAGACATGATACCAAATCAAAGGAGGATATTTCATTATAGGTCCTAATCACAATGTTGGCAAGCTAAGCCGTCAAATCAAAATGCAGTACCAGTGAAAAAACTAGGGAATACTTCTCATGATGGGAGAAAACATCATTTGGAACAAGAGTGAGAACCTTGAAATATACATGAACTTCGGTAAAGTATACTAATGAGAGTAAGAAAACAACCAAACTAAATGAAATTAACAAGCTACTTGCGGGAAAGGCACAAATTCTACATGTTATGGCTTATGACTCATAAAATTCCTCAATGTTATAAGCCTGCAGCTAAGGCCTGATAGAACAACCAAAAGAAGCTACCATTTAAATGAAGGCAACAAAAAGAACTCTAGAGAAGCTCTACTAGTTTTATATGCAAACATTATAGAAACATACGGGCAAGACTTCCCCACTGACTCCAGTCCAAGAGTCCCAATGCCATGGCAACCATTCACTTCCAGATGAGTAAGCTGTTTGCAACCAGTTGCAACTTTTCCCAAACCATTGTCGGTGAGGAAATTGCAGTCAGTCAGAGTTAGACTCTTCAAATTTTTACACCCATTCCCAACTGAGTGTAAACCCCTGAAACAATAGGCAGCAAAGTCAAAAGAAACCATAAACAGTAATTTTGAAAGGCTGGATTAGTGAGCTTTTACTTGATACAGAATAAGATCAAAAGATTATTAATATAATACTCTATCCAGACAAGCCCAGACAGCATACAAGCATATCCTAGCACTGTGGAAGTGATCTATCAACAATTTCAATTAAAAGAATAATAATGAATAACAGGACGGGTATCTGCTACAGTGCTTCTTCTTAGCTTTAAAACCTTTTCATGCATCATCAACCAAAAATGACAAGAAAGTGGAAGTACTCATGCAAAGCTTCATCAAATATACAGAGAAGAACTTGCCAGGGGAAACGTGTAAAGTTTAATGAGAAGAGTTACTGACACATCAGTGAATCTCTGGAAACTGTGTAGAGCTAGCTCCTCCAATGACAAACAGCACCTGCCTACAGTCCTCAGGGTTTCATCTGTAACATTTGCACAATGAAGCTTCAAGACCTTCAAATAATGACATCCTCTGGCCACAGAGAGAAGCCCAATATCATGCATGAACTCTGAATCCAGTGACAACGTCTCAAGATATTGACAGTGAGAGCCACTGCTTCTAGAGAAGCATCAGTCATTTTTGCACAGGCAGCAATTCCAAGAGATTTCAGTGATCTCCCACACCCAGCGGTTAATTGAACCAACCCCTTGTCAGTCAAGCCCTCACAAAACCGCAAATTCAACTCTTCAAGTTGCTTGCAACACTCTCCAACAGCTGCTAAGCCTTGATCTCCAACATAGCAACCCTAGAAGGGGGAAAAAGAAATCTTTGGAATTGCAGGAAGAAGAAAGAATAGAATAGAAACAGTGTGCATTAAACATTCTTGATAAGTAAAAGTGTAAATGGACTATTACTAGTTTGTATGAAAGCTAATGACTCCTTTGAAGGCTCTGATTAAATAAAAGGAGTCTAGACACTAGGTAGAAGCTTGATGAGATTAGGCAACAAAATCTACAAATAATGAGATGGACTCCTGAAAATTACATGTTGAAGTATTATCCCATATCGATTGACAACAGGTCCTAAATGCTCTTTATATTCATGTTGTCTCCCTCTATCTATTGACTTAAGCTTTTGGATTAGAGTTTCTAACATGATATCAGAGCCAGTTACCCCTTACACAAAGATGCATAGTGAAAAAATTCCACGTGAATGTGCGGAATCAAAATTCCATGTGTAATTCATAATCCACAAAACGATTGACAACAAATCCTAAATGTTCTTTATATTTATGAGGTTTCCCTCCACCTATTAACTTAAGCTTTTGAGTTGGAGTTTCTAACATTATAAAAATCAATAAATTAAAGTATTTACCTGCAAGTCCAAAGATTTCAAGAACATACACCTCTCTGCAAGTGATCTTAACCCCACACTTGAGATGTTGGAGCACCAGATCAAGCTTAACTTCTCCATCTTCGAAAAACCTTCACCAAGAACAGCCAATCCATCATCTGATAATGAGGAAGACTCAGATATGTCTGCAACATTCTTTCTCTCAGTTTCCTCATGCATCTGAAGAAATAAAAGTGCCGGGTCTGCGAACTGATCATTGCGACGCCTTCTTCCCTGAAAGGTAAATAAAATTTCTCATAAACCATGCAAATGACAATAAACCTGCTTAAAACAGATATCGTAGCCACTTTAAACCCATGCTGAAGATGTTGGTCCTGCCACCATGATGCACTTGTGCATGGTAGTCTAGCTGCTTCATAACCCCATTTCTTTACTTTTCAATTAGTTACTAACTTTCAGGTGCAATCAGGACACTTCTATGCCAAAAAATTTCCCCCTTATGTCTTTTCATTTTGAGTTGTTTTTGTCATCTTCTTCTTCCCATTTTCATATTAAATTTTTATAATGCACCTAACTCCCTTACAATTTGCTTGCAGTACCTCTAGGGGTACTTTTTCGTCTCTCTTTGAGAGAAACCATTGTCTTCTCACAAATCAAAAAACTTCATACTTATTTATTTTACTCTTTATCCTAGTAATTCTCACTCAATAAAATCAATTGCCTTAATCTTCATTGGACATTGACTCTGACCGTTCACATCTGTCCATCGAACTAGAGCTTTGCCCAATAAACACTTTGTCACTCACTCTGATAATGATGAAACAAAAATGGAAAGGATAAATGCTGTTAATGTGGCACTCCCACTGAGGCATGCTATGCAATTGATTACTGCATACAATTTAGGACCGACTAGTAAATCCAAAATGCAGCAGGTTTGGGCTCAATAGGAAACTCAGTCACCTTTATGATTTTCCATATGGAAAATCCCTATCTTGTTCATTTGGGAAAAAAAGGTTTCTTTGTGCAGCAGCAAAAAAAGAACGCTCTTTTGGAACAAGATACTATTTCATCAATCAATTCATAGGTATCTAACATATTCACACCTAATGATTTTTCACAAAGTGTTGAAAGAAAGGTCCAACTTGTACAATTTTTTCTATTTTACAATTTGATTCAATCCATTAGAACGTAATGCTGTTTACTAAATCACAGACATTTCTAGAATACATCTAATAGAAAGACAAATAGTCAATTGTGAAAGAACTTATTGTCAACCTCTTTCTGATATGAATCTATCTGATTCAGAAGGGAAAAACTCGTATGATCTGTCAATTTCAATTTAAACATGGGTTTGCTTCATGCTCTATGTTCTAAGCACTTAGTTGACCTCTTGAAAGTTGGCCGCTCTTTGAAGATAATTAGCTTCTAGAGAAAAATAGGATCATTAGAGAAAGAGTCTTTAAAAAAAAAAAAATAGAAAATAACTACAGCAGTCAACAAAGCAACGAATTTTACCTCTTCCTGAAAGTATAAACTAAGAAGCCTAGCCAAATTATGTGTTTACTAGCTTTACCAGTAAAGGCAAAGGCCGCATATAGATATACGCAAATTATCTTTCCCAGTGGAAGATGCAGGCTTGAATATTATTACAACACAACAAACAACAGGTCAATAGCTCGAGACTAAGAACAATGTCCAACTAAAAACGCTGGTTGAAGGATTTTGATTTGTATGTGAAGAATTCTTTTCCCACTACAGAGCTGAGCCTATGCTAGGCTATAGTTGGTCTGTTAACTAAGATTAATGAGTGAGACAGTATATTCAGACCCCTCCTTCTAAGACAAAATGGGTAACCTTAATTTCTCTTTCTATAGTCTGATTGGTTTTGAAAGCTGGGAAGACAAGAGTCTCTGCTATTCAGGCCTTAATCACAAATCAACTATTTGATTTAGTGGGGATTTACACGAGGATGTAAATGCTTTGATTGATACCATATATTTTCTGTCTCTATAAATGAGCTTCTTTCTGGCTTTGAGTTCTTTTGGGCGTTGGCCTTTGGTCCTCATACTTGGAGTGAGTTTCTCTTTTCTTATAAAGTACTACAAGAGTAAGATTGAATTCCAATAAATCAATTCAATATTTAACTAGCACACTTCCAGAGCCTAAGACAGTAAAATTAAAAATGATTTGACCGTGAAGTCATGCAATTCAAATGCCTACAACTACTTCCAACAAAATTTATTGCAGCTCATCAAAAAAATATTATTCACCTGGCAATCATAGTTTAAAATGGATGCTTCATTTATGGTACTCTAATGATCTGCAATGTCAATATCAACAATTTCAATGTTCAATTAAGGGAATTTTGCTCACTAGCTACATCCCCAAATGACTTAAGCCATCCTCTCGTTGTTCCACAAACTAAACCTCAATAAGGTCAGTAGTCGAAGTAGTCCTACCACATTGATGTTCAGGACGATACTGCTAACAGAGCATAGCTTGTGTTGACATCATCAAATGACTGGATAATCAAGATCATCCTCCGCTATAAATATTCGCCAAAAATTAATACTTACTTCTCAAAACACGAATCTTTCCTATAACCTCACGTAGGATGTCAACAGTTAATCTCGGAATTCATACCGAGTGACAGTTTCTAGTCTAGCATTGAAGAACTTAACCATCTATATACCATTTCTAGGTAAAAAATTTATCAAAATTGACCCCACATCTTTACCCCGCTTTTAGACATGCAATCTTCCCCAATTTCCTTCCACCATTCCATGCACAGGAAAGATCTATCGTCCAGGTAATACAAAAGACACCATTTTTTTTCTTCCTTTGGGGCTAGGCAGAGACACCATCATTCTTCCCAGCACAGAGTCTTAAACTCACACAACCACAGAGCGATCAAGATCAACGAGCCTTCCAATCGCAACCTCTTCGCCAGCCCTAGTTCGCGAGACCCGCTACCGAATTCCACAATCGACGACACGCCGACCCCAATCGCGCCGGCGCGAATCATACAAAAAAAGGAAGAGAATCGCGATCGAGCAATGGCGAAATTCGAAGGCTTACGAGGCGAGCGGGGAGGGAGATGGAGAGGCGCTCGTCGACGTGGACGTTCCTCACGTTGGTGAAGCGGGCGGCGAGGAGCTTGAAGAAGCGGTCGGAGGTGCCGGAGGCGCCGACGCGGAGGGTGGCGCGGGTGAGACGCTCGAGGCCGAGCCACCGCTTGCAGACGAGGGAGCAGGCGTCGTGAGCCGACTTCGAGCCCAGCCGCTGGAAGATCTCCACCATCAGCTCGTCCGGCAGGCAGCTGTTGATCCGGTCGCGGCCCCGCATGGTCGGTCGATCGGCGCCGATCCGATTCCGATGAGAACGACGGGGAGAGAGAGAGAGAGAGAGAAGAAGGAAGGTGCGTCGGTTTTGTGGGGGTGTCTCCGGCGAGCGCGGGCAGCGGCGGGCGGCGGTCTCGGGCGGCGGAGGAGGAGGAGGGGGCGGGTTTAATATGTAGTTCTCGGCTTCGGGTGGTGCATGGATGACATGTAGCCAAACGGTCCGCTACGATTTTACCTTTTTACCCATCCTTTTTCCTTTTTATGAGAAATTGATTTTTTAATATTAGTTGTGTTTTAGAATGTATTTGGTAACATTTTTCCTATCTTAGGAGAACAGAGAAGTAGATTTTTTTTTTTGTTTTGTTTTTTTGTTTCGAATCTAGTCATTAGCTACTTTTTTATTCTATAAAATAAAAGTTAAGTAGAGTTACCAATCCATGAAACAAAAGAACAGATAATTGAAAATATATGATGGCTATTAAGCATACTCTTAATATATAACATAAGTAACGATCGACATTAACATTGTCTAATCCCCAAAAAAAATGCATCAAGAACCTTTTATAAGTTATTATAGAAATGCCCCGCGCTATGTGATCCAAATGTTTAGCTCAAACTCATAATTGCTATTTATTTTAAGGCAGCCCGTAATCGCTGCATTACCAATTACAAGTTGAATTAAAGTTGAATCGAAATAGACCTATATTTCATGAGTAAGTAAATCCTATTCAACTCAGCCATCTTGAGGATTTCAAATGTGTAATTTGCCTCAACTATAAGCCCTTTTCTTTTAAAGCTGTTAATTTGGATAGGGAATCAGGCTCTAAAAGGAAAATCTCAATGTCAAAGGTGATTTTGGTAGGAAATGCGACCAAAAAAGAAAGTAACATAATTGCACGCCGATGACAAGTTCATTGCAGTGACAAATGATTGGGTAAATACATGGAACAATATAATGAGGCAAGTTCATCACATCAATGCACATATTAAGAGATATGACAACTTGCGGTAAATCCACTATATGACCCATTTAGTTGGAAAGCTATTTACAACTTAGAATACTTACTAGATTGATCCTAATATACCTAATATAGGCACTCTTTATTTGACGATTTAATAGATCAGTCTTAACCCCTTCAAAAAGATAGATCCGATCAATTTTACGTACATTTTAAACCCCTTTGAAACCATAGATTTATAGAGACAGTTGTGGGGACTTGGAAATATATATATATGTTATCTAACAAATTTATTCACTTATACTTGAATTTTACATCTACTTATAAATAGATAAAAAGATGTCTACATCATAATAAATTTTTTTTTTTTTTTGATCTCTTTTCTCTCGCTAGCATCAAAACAACGTTATAACTTAATCCCTCCAAATCCTTTTTCCTCTTTCTCCTCGTGATTGTCTAAATCCCATCTCGTCCTTCCTAATTACTCAATCCAAACCGAGTGCAAAGTAGTTTCATGCATGATAAATGCACGGTTGACGCATCCGGTGTGCCCAACACACGCGGTTTTAAGTATCGTTTAATTAAGGTGTAACGATCACGCCAACTGCTGTATTTAGTTTTACATTTGTATGAAAAGTACTTCCACGCATTAGTATGAAATGATCGAAAGTACATTACTACATAAACTTTAAAAATGCTTTATTCATGTTCTTAAGATTTGTGAGTTAGTGCAACTATATTTTGAGGCCACCTAATGATCGATCGAGTGAAAATTGGAAAACTTAGGAGGAATTTAGTTCCAAAATACCTAGATTTCTCCCGCCCAATGATTCCCTCTAGTGTTCACACATCAATCGTTATTTTGCTAATTTTGTGCCTTTTAAGAATAAGGATTAATAATATGAAAAATTTCAAATTAGTATATTTGTGCTAAATTTATTACCACAAACTAGTATACCTATAACAAATTTATCCTCAATTAGTTTTCATTAAATTTCATCATCAAATTACTAAGTTAGATGACAATTTATGGCTTTTGTGATATTAATATAATTTAATGGAAATTAATTAATGGTAAATTTATCATAAATTTATCAATTTGGGGCTTTTGATTTGGTAAATTCATCATATATGTAATAGTTTGGAATTTCTGATAGTCAAAAAATTAGTTTGAAGCAAATTTGTCACATATATACTAATTTGGAGCTTTTTTTTTTTGCTTTACCAAAAAAAAAAAAAAAAACTAAAATGTCATTGACATGATCTACGACACGGTTGCACGTCATCGTATCTAACTTTTTTTCTACGGCCCCACGAACAAACTAGTCAGATATTGATGGTTGAATCTAGGGTTTTATTTCAAGGACAAAACTATCGACCCTGACGTCAAATGTCATTTGAGATCGAAGTTATATAAAAATGAAGCCCATCCGCACTTTTCTTTGCTTGCGATTTCACGATTTAGGAGCTCGATTTTTTTGCAATCTTAAGGGGCTGACGAAGAGTTATTAAGGATCAATCGAAATTAAAAACATCTGACTTGACTAGCCAAAATAAAGAGTTAATAATTCAATTGACAATTTTACAAGACGTTTAGAAACTCATGCTACTCGATTATTTTTATCTAGATGGTGTTTAAGATGTGCTAGATTCAAATATGCTTGTGAGTATTTTTTTTGCCGCAGGTTATACCTTTATTCGTACAATTTAATGAGTAATCCTAGTAAGGGACATCCCTAAGGGTCACCAAGGGTGGCAACAGCTCTACTAGCCACCCTCTCTCTCTTCACAATTTATGTTCGTTTTGAAATTCTTTTTTTTATTTGCTTTATTATAATTTCTCTTGATCTAGTGAAGATTCCCTATATTAATGATTTTATTAAAAAAATATTTATATGTTTTAATAAGGAAAATGTCAAAATGTGCTCCTTGAGCACGTGTGAAGCCCTAATAAATAATGCTTTATAAAGATGAATTTACAATAAGAAACTTTTAATTAAATACATGAATTTGTCATGTTTAAAGAATTTAGAAAAGTGTTATTTCTACTCTTAGTTGCTTTAACTAGTGGCACTCGCACACTTATTAACAAAGATCATGTCAATTTTCATGGTGCTAGTTAGCCACATGAGAACACCTACAACGATTTATTTACTAAAATAACGTCTAACCAATAGAGTTACAATTGATATAAAATGAAGATCGTCCACTTTCTAGTGGTGACCACCCCAACTAGGGTTTGGCGACCAGCCACCCTCTCTCTTCACGGCATCCATTCTTCTATATAATTTTTTTTTCCTTTCCATCTTTTATTTTAATTTTTCTGAAATTATTCAAGATTGTCTGAATTACTTATTTTAAACTGAAATATATGTTTCACGAGGAGTAATACCACAAAGTGGTCGTGAGCACTTGTTAAGCGGAGTATATTCTGTAAATGCAAAATTTACCATTTGAAACAAACAATTTTGTTAAAAAGCATGTTTTTTTCCATTTTTGAAGAATTTAAAATAATATCATTTCTTCTTTTAGTTAATTTAACTAGTGTAATAGGGGCACCTGTTGGTAAGGTCCAGCTCATGATGCTATTTGGGACCTAACCTAACCCTCTTATTACCAAAAATGTAAAAGTGATTGAAAATCTTAAATTATATTCATGTGTTCCAAACTTTTTTTTTTAACAAAAATTTAAATTTATACAATGTAACACATTTACTTCAAATTTGCACAACGTAACATATTTATTGGAACTTTTTTTGTGACATCAAAAATTTCAAATTTACATTCATGTGATATATTTATCCTAAAAATTTAGTGTCACAAGCATAAGTTTGGGATTTTAGTATCACGGGAAAAAGTTTGGGATAAAATTTTTTTGTGTTACAAAAACTAGTTTATAATAAATGTGTTACAATAAGCAAAGTTTAGATTTTTTCGTGGCTCTTTTCCTTTACGAAAATAATAACCAACTAACGGAGCTAAAAAGTAAAAATGATGTAATAGTGATAGTTTACGCCTCTCTTTTTTTTTTTTTTTTTTTTTTTGGGGTCAAGTTTGGGCCTCTCTTGAATAAAGTTTAATTTATGGGGCTCAAATTGAGAAACAAAAAACCTTAACCCTGCAATTTTTTGTTTTTTTGCCATTCCGTCCTTGCCATTTGCAAAAAGCCCCCTCGTTTCTCCATCTCCTCCCACCGCTCAAGCTCCAAATCCAATTTGCCATCATCAGTCAATTCCCTGCGAATCAAGAATCAAGAACGACGCCATAAATTCCAAGAAGAAGAAGAAGAAGAAGAAGAAGAAGAGGAGGAGGAGGGCACGAGGAGGAGGTTCTCTGCCGGTACGGTCGGAGCTTGCACAAACCCACTTCGTTCTTCTTCCTCTTCATCCCCAGAGACATGACGGTCGGGGAGAGAACCCACCGCCGTCCGCTCCGTCGACGTCGAGAGGTGAAAATTCTTTACGAGGCGTTGTTGGATGTCAGCACCGTTCTTGATTAGCATGCTTCGTTAGAGCCCAGAAGGGTTTCGAGGATGATTGTCTATGGTAGCTGCGCGCGCGTTCGCGGTTACAATGTGACTCGGTTGATCGACATTTGATGAAACGGTGCATTTTCGTGTCGCGAATCTGTTTTCGACTCGCCTGGAATTTTTGTTTCGCCGGCCAAGAGGGTGGGAAGGAGTGACCGGCGAAGCGGGAGGTTCGTACCCGCTAGGAGTGCTTGCTTTTCAGAAGGGATTTGGCCCAAACCACTGCTACCACAATTCCAACTGCCGGGGCGGGTGCATCCTTGTGGCCTCGTGGATGAAATTTCCCAAATTGCTTTGAACCCGACGCTCCTTGCGAAATCTTGTCATGGTGACATCCGGCCATCGGGCTACTGTGCCTGTGGTCGCTTTGTTTAGAATTGATTCGGTTGGATTTGATTTCGACTCTTATTCAGAGTGGAAGAACAAATTAATATTCTGTCTGTTCTATTGTCCTTACGGATGTTTTTGGTTTTAGTGTAGAATATGTGACAATGCAACAGCGACTACTGATATTCCTGATGCTGCTTTCTTTTGGGCCTGGTGGCTGAACTAAATCAGGAGATGGTCAGCTATCGATTAAAATGGTTAAATTGAGTTTTTGGCTGTATAAGGATAATGCTATGTGTACATATGTGGTTTACAAAAATTGGTATACTATGGCAGACTCCTATTGAGTGTTGACTATGATCCATTTATTTAAAGGACCATTTGCAGTTGGTCAATCACTTTGTTTATGAATTTTGTAGACTAGTTTAAGTAAATTTAGCTTGACTCTTTCTATATTCACAATGCTAGCATTTTTTTAAGTAATGTTGCTTATGTCTCGGGTCCTTGATTCTCCTGATATTTAGCTATAGTTACAATGAGCTGATTTATTGAGGTTTCTATGTTATCTTGCTTACTTTATTTTCTTATTTCAGGTACAGCTTTAAAGACTGAGGAATGCTTGGTGCTGTATGTGAGAGGGATTTCAATGGGGGTGGGGGAAGAAGAGTTTGAACATGAGCCATATGTGGGGTTGGAGTTTGATACTGCAGATGATGCTCGTATTTTCTATGGCAATTATGCATCACGAGTGGGTTTTAGAATACGATCTGGTCAATTGTATCGATCGCGAGTGGATGGATCGGTTTGTAACAGGAGATTTGTGTGCTGGAAAGAAGGGTTTCAAATTAATTCAAGGACAGGATGCCCTGCATTCGTAAGGGTGAAAAAATCTGATTCTGGCAAGTGGGTCCTTGACCAATTTGCGAAAGATCATAATCATGATCTCAACACTTGTGAGGAGAATCATCCTGCCAATTCCCGGTGCAAAAGTTCAGCAACAACTGCTCAAGTAGTTGATTTGTGCCGTAAGCCACAGATAAAACAGCTTGATGTTGTTGATAATGGATGCTCATCTTCTTCAAGTATTTTCAGTGCCAAACGCATTAAACCAGGGGCAAATGAAGGACTAGTGAAATTTGAGCCCTATGTGGGTCTAAAGTTTGATTCAGCTAACGAAGCATACCAGTATTATGATACATATGCTGGGAATGTGGGATTTAGAGTTCGTATTGGTCAGTTGTTTCGGTCAAAGAATGATGGTTCAATTACTTCTCGGAGATTTGTATGCTCGAAAGAAGGATTTCAGCATCCTTCTAGGGTTGGGTGTGGTGCATTTATGAGGATTAAGAGGCATGATAATGGAAGGTGGATTGTTGATCGTTATCAACTAGAGCATAACCATGAGCTTGAGATGCACATGAAAGCCAACAGAGGTTCAGCTTCTAGGAAACTTTTAGATGAGATTAATGAAACATCGGAAAAACTAGACATTGCTAAAAAGCACAATGGGAGCCTCGTAAAGAAACATCGTGCGAACAACATAGGAAGTGATTGGTACACCATGCTTCATAATTACTTTCAGAACCGACAGGCTGAGGACATCGGATTCTTTTATGCTGTCAATGTACAGATGGGTTGCTGTAGAAGTATTTTCTGGGCTGATGGCAGATCTAGGTTTTCCTGCAGTCAGTTTGGTGATGCCATCATTTTTGATACCTCCTATAAGCAAAACAATTATGTGGTGCCATTTGCTACTTTTGTTGGTGTTAATCACCACAAGCAGCCGGTTCTTCTTGGATGTGCTCTAGTTGCTAATGAATCGAAGGAGTCCTTCATATGGTTATTTGAGACATGGCTCAGGGCAATGTCTGGGTGCCATCCCAAGTCGATAATAGCTGATCATGATGATTCCATTCTGCAAGCGATTGCACAAGTTTTTCCTTCGAGTCATCATCGATTCTCAATGTGGCAAATTAAGACAAAAGAACGTGAGCATTTGAGTCCACTGAGTAGTGATTATAAATATGAATATGAGAAATGTGTTTATCAAAGTCATACAGTTGGTGAATTTGATGCTGCATGGGACGCTCTTCTCAGCAAATATAGCCTGAGGGAAAATGCTTGGCTGAAGGAAATGTATGAAAAGCGTGAAAACTGGGTTCCACTGTACTTACGTGGAACATTTTTTGCTGGAATTCCCATTGATGGTCTAGATGCCTTTTTTGATCCATATTTAAATTCTCAAACGTCACTTGAAGAATTTGTCATGAGATATGAGCAAGGTTTGGAGCAACGTCGAGGCAATGAAAGGAAAGAAGATTATAATTCATTCAACTTGCAAGCATATTTGCAGACAAATGAACCAATGGAAGAGCAATGTAGGAGGCTTTATACCCTTTCTGTTTTCAAAGTTTTCCAGAGGGAACTTTTACAAAGCTACAGTTATCTAGGTGCCAAGATTCATGAACAAGGGGCCATCTGCAGATATTTGATCCGTAAGTGTGGCAATGAGAATGAGAAACATATTGTTACCTTTTGTTCATCCAATCTCGATGTGAGTTGTGGCTGTCAAATGTTTGAATCAGAGGGTGTATTGTGTAGACATGCTTTGAGATTGTTCCAGATTCTAGATATTAGGGAGCTTCCATCTCGCTACATCTTACATAGGTGGACGAGGAGTGCTGAGTATGGCACTGTACGTGATTTTGAATCAGGAGGTAGCTCCCATGAAATTAAGGCTAAGATGGTCTGGAGTCTTCGTGAAATTGCTGCCAAATATGTAGAGTTTGGTGCCACATCTTTTGAGAAATACAAACTTGCTTATGAAATTATGCATGAGGGTGGGAGAAAACTTTGCTGGCAGAGGTAAGAATAGGATAATTTTGTAGTTTGGAGTGCATCTATAGTTTCTTTTCCAGCAGGCCTGACTTTTGTAACTAGAGGGCATCAACTTGTTTTATACGGTATAAAAGCTTTCTCAATTAGAAGTGAAATTATGTGGATACGAAATTATGCATTCTACTAGTTCTTTTTGTTGGTTTCTTCTGTTTATCTCACCTCAGAGGCTAGGGGTAAGGGAGGCGATAAATTGAGAAGAGCGAACGAAGAATTATGCTTAAAAATATTACCTTCAGTTTCAAAAGGCAAATTTCAACAAATGTCTAGTGGGGGGAAGCCATCACAAGCCCCCTGACAGTATGTCCTTGAGAAGCTGACCTGATATTTGAAGAACCTGTAGACCTGTGCTCTGGTGTAATTTCCTCCAGGTTATCCAATTTCTCTCTCTCTCTCTCTCTAGTGTAACTTTGGCAAAAGGAATGGGAGACATGGATGACTCTTAGTTTTGGTGCAGAAGTTAGCAAGAGACACCTGCTGGTCTGGCATTTTAATTAGCTAATCATAGTGAGGTTAATGATATACATGAGCTGTGGTGATTTGCAATTTTTCCTCGCCTGTATAATCTGACGTGAGCCTAAAAGGAAAAGTGAAGCTCATCTAATCTAAATGTCTGATTCATTAATCAATCACAGTCCAGCACCTCAGTTGTAGTTGCAGAAAGTTACCTGGGATTTTTTATTTGGTAATTATTTTTCCAGCAATATTTGGAAATGCCATTTGACATTCCATGATGTGGCTGATTTCTTGTATCATTTCTTGTATTTCATCTTATTTCTTGGCCATACATTTTCTTTCCCTATGTGGCTTTAATAGGACTTATCATAGCTGACAATCTTCTGTTATTCAACTTTGATGAAATGTTTTACTATATCGGAGTGTGCTGAATAACTCTCGTAGTACAGATTTGAGTGCGAAGAGCAATATTGGTGAAGACATGCAAAATGAAATATCTCACAAAAGTATAGTAGATACTCTCAATCGTATGTGTGATAATGGCTCATGAAGCAGCCTAATTTGTTCATAAAGATGCACAGGTAACTCTTTAATGAATATCTATCCATTAGCATTTAAATATATGAGGAAACTAGGGCAATCACAACTGTGCTGGTAGATAGATTTGTCCTTGTGGCAACAGAAATGAACTTCTTCTTGTTATAGCAAGTTAGGCTACTCTCACCAGGAGAAACCATGAGAGAATATTTGGCTGAGCGACCAAGTGCTGTATGGGCAGATAAGTAGCTCAGTGTTGCTATTGACATGTAGCTTAGACTACTGAGGCTGAAGCTGATGTACAGCACCTGTAATGAGACAAGATTCAGAAATGCATGAATTGAGATTCGCCTGATCGAGTGCTTCATAGAGTCCATGTTCACATCATAAATGACAATCTAGAAAAATTTTAGGAACACCTTGGTATTGTATGATATGTTAACCTTGTCTCTCGATGCCTTGACTTGAAGCCTTGAGCTTGAATATTATTTGAGATCTGAACATGCCTAGTGCTTTGTAAAAATCATAGATCAACAATGAATCATGATCTCCCCTAGTTAAATTTAAGTGACATTTTCTTTTCAGTTGTGTAGTCTTAACTAGGCTTGATACACTTCAACCGAAACTTGCTGACATCATACAAAGAGACCAGATTTCTCATTATTTTCGTGAATTTTTCTTTCAAGCCAATGTCAGAGTATGCTTTGATTGTTGGGTCACTGGCTATGCATCTTCCTTAAGAGCATCCTAATAAAGCAGGTGACTAATGCTATTCTGAGAAGAAAACTAAGTCCTTGAACCACCCTGCTTGTGAGGCTGTATAGGGTATGTTTATCAATCTAAAATCCTGAATGATGACAGAAAGATGAAAAAGAGAACAGAACAACTGTAGCTAGAATTTTATTGGTAAAGTTACAAACTGAGAAAAAGTTTCAAGCAGGAAGAATAAAAACTTGAAAGGGTATTGAAGCATGTTTTGGTGAAGCTATTTCCTGGAATTGGCTTTGCAGCTTGCATCAGTCTTCTTTGAGAAAGGTATTGCCTGCTTGTCCAAATTTGTTATGGGTTAGGATAGTCTAAGACTTTGGAGTGATCTGTCTGTGCTTCATTTTCTCTTTGTTTTTCTTTAGCTTTAGCAACATAAAATGCTTCCAAGTTTAGTTGTTCTAATTTTAGTTTAAACTTCTAAAGGAATTTGTAGGAGTCAGTGGCTGTGGCCTTCTTAGAGTAATTGAATAGGCAAGACATGATCTTAGGGTTGTCAAGATGATTGCAATAACTACTACTTGTCGGAAGGCAATGGCCTGAGTCCTGCTGAATGCTGCTCTTTGGGGTCATCTCTACTACCTCTTACCATGGAAATTGTTTGGTTGTGCTCAATGGGGAGACTATCATGAGCCTGTTGGAATAGTCGGGTGCACTGGAATGCTAAACACCAAATTACAGAACGCTAACAGAGAATCAGCAAGAAACATGTTGCAATTTTTTTAACTGTAAAATCCTATGAAGTATGTAATTCATTTCAAGCATCATTACTAATGTCATCCAATGGCATTACTAGTTCATCTTGGTTTGGCCGCTGTATTCTAGGGTTGTGCCGTTGAAGTGAGATTTTTCTGCTTCATCGAATTTGGTTTATATTTCGGCAATACAAGAATGATTGAGATGGTCGAGTCCAATGAGTATGGTGGATGGTGAAAGAACATGGTAAAGCATCAACACATTGTAGAGTTAAGAAATTAATGCTTCGGGGGTTTGGCTATTGGGACAAGACTTGGTCTCAAACTCTGGGATTAGCAAAAGAGAAAAGGGGAAGAAGCATACTGGAAGTGTCAAAAGTTGTGTATGGTATTCACTTTAGTGTCAAAAGTTTTCCCTAGCTCACTTAAGTGCCAAATCAAAGAAAAAATGATTATTTAAGTGCATTCAATGAGAAACTTTGGTAAGAGAAATTACATGTAACTTTTATAATTAAAAATTTTATTTTGAGGTGGCAATTTTTTTTAATTAATTAAGATCACTTTTTCATTGAGATTAACACTAAAGTGATCATTTTTCAATGATCAATTTTTAACAAAAACTAGCATTGAAGTGATCATTTTTTAGTCTGCTACACGACATTATTTTGGGGTTATATGCTAATTAGGCACGCTGCCAAGTCACGTAGGATTAAGAAATTTATAAAATATGGTAATGTTGGATTTTCAGTGACTCAAATCAGAGTTGAAACTTAAGTGATTGTTTTTTTTTAGGTGGAACTTAGATCCAAAAAGTTTTTGACACTAAAGTGAATTGTACACAACTTTTAAGGTGGAACTTAGCATTTCTAGTGTCCTTTTCTTGAGAAAAATGTAAGGTTTCTATTTGAACATGACAATATTAGAGAGTGAACGAGCTTTCAAAAGAGTTGGTCAAGCTTGTGGGGATTATATGACAAGAACCTTATCAATGAAGATTGCAGGCTCAACTTTAATACCTGGACAAGGATTTACACGCTCTCGTGCATCAGGTATGATTGAACATGCCTTTCCGAATTCATACTGTGATGTGATGTCAATCGAGAATACTGCATTGTTTTCATCTTTGTATTCTAAGATGATCTACTGCATTATTTTATATTCTACTGCATAGTTGATGACAAAATAACTTGTATCTAAAGAAAAACGTGTAGCATCTCTCCCCCCTCTCCTTGACACACCAACCCCCCCCCCCCCCCCCCCCAAAAAAAAAAAACCAAAAAAATATGTGCAATTTTGCTGTTATTTTGTGATATGATACTAGATTTTTGCGACCAGTCACGATTCATTACATTGAGTGTTTTTTAGTTAAGATTCATGCCCATTTTGTTTTTTGGATGGATGATTGAAGTAAGTTTTGCAAGAAAAATTGCCTGAAAAGTTAGGAAAATAAGCAAGAAGTTTCTTTTTCCATGGGCTCATAAATTCGACACAAGATACGATGCCAACAAATGTAAATGGACTTGCTGCTAAATCTACGACCTGAAAAATCGAATTACCAATTTCCCAATGCTCTGTTTGTTTCCACATCCTATACATGAAAGCTTTCTTTTAATCGATTTCAGTATGATGATACAAAAATTGTAGAGATCAATAGATGGGCTTCGGCAACTGAAGAAAATATCATATCAGCAAAAAGTTTTGGGTAATCTGAAACCAATTCATGACCATCAATCTCATTCATCGTGTTGGTCCTTCCCCTCTATCGCATAGCGTAATTGTCACTCTAATTTCCACACAAGAAAAGGGAGTGACACTGCCGTCTCTTGAAAGATGAAGCTTCAAACTGATCTCGCCACATACCAACTATACCAAAAAAACGTACATATCTATGACAAAAGCTAATATCAATAAAATTTAGCCCAATAATTCGCACGTCAAAGCTGCTCTTTTCATGCGTCACGGGAACGTCGTGGGAAAAGGAGCCTGAAAGGTTAAAGAAAAGGAGGTAATAAACCATAGTTGGGTGAGTGATAATTATCTCTTTATGTGGTCAGGCATCAAACTATGCGCATTTTATAAGCATTGCCTTTGCTAAAAACAATTAACTAGACTTATACAGCCAAAGCAAAATACTTGCATTAGTAGATCGAGATATTTACTCAACAAATCAATATGGCATAAAACAAAACTAAACAGGCGATGGAATGTTACATCAACAACAGCTTTATTTTCATTAGTTTATATATGGATTGCTCATAAATTTTGCTTGGACATAACATGTGCTTATGTTGTTACATGAGTCCATCCTAAGTAACTTGTCATTATGTCCAATATCTATCTAGATAAAACAAATAAATCCATGGGAGTATCGATGACATGTCGTAATCTCTATGACAATATGTTGTAACTAGAATTCTTTAGTTGTAACATGCTTATTTTTTCAATCGGCAAATACATATTTTAGTCCATTTATCCATACTTCATTAAAAAAAGTAAGAGTAACGAAATTAGTAAATTCCAACATGGCTGGCCTTGGTTACAAAACATTATGTGACAGCTTTTGACAACCCTTTACAATGCCATGAAAAACTTACAATGAGAATAGATTTGGTTACAAGATGTTGTGCAGAATCTTACGATATTTTATAGCACCACTTCACAGTGCTTTGAATAAGTTACAAAAGAACAGTGGGATTTTGTATATTAAGGAGAATGTCCATTATATTGTCACCAATCAATTTATTTGACCTTTTGAATTTAATTTGTATTTTAAATTGATCCAATACGATTAATTTGAAAGACGCTTTTGGTTCTTTTCTATTGTAACACAATGGATGAAAGTTGTGATAGATCTTGTTGGGTCATGCTTCAGTTCAATTCTATCCTATACTCATGTTACAATCAATCTACTCATTTGCATTTTTTTGTCAATTGATGACTATTTGGTTTGAGATGATTACCTTTGAAATGAGAAAAATGGATGAAACAAGCTAAAAGCATTGTAACAATGGCTATGGATATAGTAAAAAGTTCTAAACCTTTTAGTTATTTTGTAGCTCAGTCTTATTGGATTAGGTTTATGACCATTTCAAGTCCAATAAGTCAAAAATCAGTAAGTTATGAACGAAATCGCCCTCATTACAATGAATCCCCTCTAAGCTTACAACCTATTACAAGTGCGAAATTTTGAAAATGACAAGGTAGCAATGGAAATGCCCATTGGCCACATATATTTACTTCTAACTTGTGACCTATTACACGTGTCGTATATTGAAAATCAGTGAGTTACAATAGAGAAGGCCTTCGTCACGAAATGTTTGCTTTAAGTTGACGACTTTTTACGATGCACCGATCCATGGTTTTGGTTTTTAGGACTTGTGGAAGCATCATTTCAAATTTTAACAATCATAACAAGTCGTGAATTAATTATGTATTTTCGTAATATTAGAATAAATGTGCCATAACAATAGATAATTTATATCCTAACAGGATGTCAACCCTATTAGCTTGTTTTGAAACTGAGACCAATTTGTCGGTGGGTACAAGAAAATAAAGAATATTAAAGATAAGATTATTTTTTCACTATGAGGAAGAAGTGAAATTATTTGTAATAAAAAATGTGAAATTTCAAGAGGAATTACTGGGAACACAGAATATATAAATCATTAAAACATGACGACATGAAATAAAGAATCAAACAAACATATGGTCGGTACCAACAATTCTCCAAATAGCGAAATATTGTGCTTATTTCCTATTTTAATAAAGCTTTACGTGTTCTAATTGAGAGGGATAGTTTTAGATTAAGATGTTTAATAGATCTTTAACTTCGCATCTCTTTATTAATGTGTAATAAGCTTTTTAAAACTAGCATGTAAGACTCCTTATTCAATGAGACATTAGTAAATTCCTTATAGGATGGTATTTTACCAACCATCCATGTAAACTTCCAAATAAGTTGGACTAATTTAATGGGATGTTAGTAAGTCCCTTAGATATTGGTAGTTTTACTAACCATGCACTTGTAAAATGTGTAAAAACTTGCTAACTTACTAACTTACTAAGATGTTTGGTAAATTTGTTATAGCATCGGTATTTTATGAACCACACTTGTAAAATTTAATTGAAGTTGACAATTTTACTAATTTATTAAAATTTCGATAAATTCAGTATGGTGTTGGTAGTTTACTACTCAATCTTGTAAAATTTTAAAGAAATTATTAAATAATGGTATGTTGGCAAATTTCTTATAGGGTTGGTATTTTGTGTATTTGTTAAAGAATGTGGTAATTTACTAAATTATTAGGTGTTAGTAAATTCCTTATAGTGCAAGTATTTTACTTGACAACGATGGCAGAATTTAAAAGAAGTTGGTGGCTTACTCATTTGTTGAATATTGGTAACCTTTTTGTGGGGGTTGATACTTTAGTAAATACACTAGTAACGGTTCAAAAACAGTTGATAAATTACTAACTTATTGCAATATTGGTTAATTTATTATGGTGCTTGATTTACTTGTGACACAATAAAATTTAAGAAGAGTTAATAATTTATGAATTCATTTGAAAGTTGGTAAATTCCTAATAGTATTGATGATTTCTCTTAAGTCACTTGACCTTTGAGTTATCAGTCATACTTTTCCAAAAAAAAAAGGTTATTAGAATTTTACCAGCACTTTCTTAAATTTATTAACTGCAGGAAATTTTGTAGTTTTTTCCCTTAACTAAATCCAGGATTCGTCTGAGAAGTCCAATCAGCGTGTCTTCTCATCCATATTTCAAGAGAAACGCCAATCCTACTCAAATTTTCAGTTTGCTAGACACAGCAAGATAGATCAGTTAGCATCAGTATCATTGTTAATTATTTGTTCTATTGTTGAATAAGATTGTTGTATAGGTTTGAGGAGATGAACAGAAAAAAGGATCCCAGTAACTTTCAGTTCTGTAGAAGCATAATGTTAGGTATTGCCAAATTGCTGTTTTTATGTTTCCACTGCACTTTTCATGTGAATGAGAACATTTCCTTGACTCACAGAGAAAAGAAATGCCGAGTTGCGCAAGCCCAATGATTACAGTCTGTTTATACTTCCCGAAGTTCTCTTGCTAAGACATTGGAAGAGATGAAACAAACTGGTGCTTCTCGTGTTTACTGAAGTAGAAGTCAAACTGCCTTTCATTCGAAAGAAAGTCAAGACATGCCAAATTGAATGAGTTCAGCATATGACGACACTGAAAATTTGGACGAATTGCATTGAAATTTCTTCATTTTATACATACGTTTATAAAGCACTTCCCTAAGTTTCAAGATACAAAGATAAGCAAAACTACCATTCCAAACTGACAACTCAAACATAGAAAGATGTCCATGACGCTAAAGGGTAATGTTGAACTCAAATGCCAAACCATTGAGATAACTCACGAATGTAGGATGAAACCAATGTGAGGAAGACCAAGTCTGAGCTTGGACACCTAATTTCTCTCCCTTTGGGAAGCTTCCCTTACATGAGGATCTTCTCTCAATGACCTAAATGTGGAGAAAAAGAGGTTCACAGTCTCTCAGCTTGTGGGTCCTCCCTGATTTGATTGATGCATTTGGCCTTTCTTAACAAGCAACTTGAATTTTAGACCTTCAATGCAAGCTTATGAGCAGCAAGAGCTTCAGCCTCAAGGGTGGGCTCTCATATAATTGTAGTTTCTGCATGTAACGAGGTCACAACGTATGGTTTCATGTTTGAGACAGGACGCCCATCTTCCAAGTAACCTGTACATCATTTTAAGCCATTAATTGACTGAGCAAGGAAGGTGAACTTTCTATGTTCTATCAATATTCAGAAATAATGGAGCATTCCAGAAAGCTTTTTGAGGCACCAAAAGAACTGAGATGTCCAAGTCTTAACTTCAACGGGTTCTGTACATATTGGATTAATAAGGACTGATATGAAGATTTACATTTGTTTAGTAAGCAAAACTAGGGGAATGCTTTATGAGTGTCAACAGTTAAAATTTCTTTCATAGTAACAATCATAGAATCAACTGAGACCAAAATGAACAATTACCTTATATGTACTATTTTTTTATTTATTTATGGTAGAGTTCTTTGAATCATCCATGAAAGTTAAGGGTCTTCGATTGATATTCATATAGCACAAAAGGTAACTGGTATGGCCATTGTTATAGTACCTTTTCCTTGCCTCTTAGTGTTACGGCCCACACGGAATGAGCAACCACGATTGGCAACTACCTGCATAATTGATTTCAAGTAATTCAGGCATCCCAAGATTCAATTGAACGGGCAATCTTCGAATTTGAGTAGCAGTTGGTATGCTTCTTCTGAGCATTACCCAAGAAAATGTGTCAATGTTGGCTGTTTCATGCTGGCCCGTCAACCTTCTCCCATTTCCTTCTCCATAAGAGGTGCCAATGTGCTCTTCGTGGCGAAGTGAGAGATTCAAAATTGCCTTCTTTATCACTTCAAAGCCTCCCTCTTCTCCCATGCTTTTTGTATTGCAGAATAGACGAGGAACACACTCTAAGAGTCCTTCAATGAACAAAAATACTTAATCAAGTCCCTATTATTTCTATGGTGTGAACCTGCAATTAGTGGGGCATCCTGCACCATTCCAGTCACCCTCAGAAGGAAGATAATAATATACTTATCAACTTTGGGATAATATGTTGCGTAAATGGTGATAGTGAAGTCAGCTACCTCTATCAGCTTTGGAGCTAAAGTGAGGACAACACCAAGTTGCTCAATAAATCTCTGTTATATAAGAAACATAAACAATTAAGTACTTAAATACTGAAGAACATGTCTGTATGCACTTATTCTATTTGTTGTTAATGGCATTATGTTATTTTCTAGAGCAAGTAATTGAAATTTCACCTCGAGAAGGTATCTTGAACACCATATATGATCTGCTTCAATTCCCATGCTTGGTCCCACTTGGTATTCTTACTGCACGATAGAAGCCAGTGTTGATGGCAACCGTTCTGTGCTTTTGTCCTTTTCAAAAAAACTGGCAAGATGGAGGTCAGCCATGATCAGGCCCAGCATCACCTCTCCATTGGTGCCACTAATGTTGATACCAGCAAGTAAGCAAGTCTTGTAGTGAGCATCAGTATGTCTTGGCCAAATGACTTAGCAGCCCCAACACAATAATAATAAGGCCCCTATATGGACATAAATCCTCGTATCATTACAAATTTTCTCATCAACTTGGCCTAGGGAAATTCATTGTGAAATAATTTCTCACCTGGGGTCCTGGATATCCTCCAACAGGCCAACCCAATGGCCATTGAACATTTGTCTGCAATAGGGTGTTTTCTTTCCTCAATCCCACAACCTAATGTGGACATGTAGCCAAATTCATGAACCTGTCCATCACAAAACTTTCTAGTTCGTAATAGAAAACTCATGTTTCTAGATCTCCTGCCATTAAACTTCATTGAAAACCTTTGGATTGCTGAAAATTTCAGCACGTTTGTTTGTTGGGATAGGCTCATGCAGCTAGTGTGTATGAATCGCATATGACATGCAGACGAACAATAATTCTCTGTAAACTAATTGAAATGTCCTTTCTCGTTTGATTAACCTGCTCAGATGATCTTATGGATGAACGATTTTGGACAACATAATACTTGTTTCCAGGATGATCACCAAGATACTTTTGCCATCTCTAAAAGGATCCTTGACAATTGCTTGAGGGTTGTTAAAAAATCACAAACTTGATGGAATGATGCAAAGGTAAATATAGTAAGACAGTTTGGGGTTTATGTCATCTTACTATAAGATCAGTTCACTATCCTCCCTTGGAGCTTAACCAGTACTTGATCCATCAAAGTTCACTAGGGAAGTTCATACGGGTGCTTAACAGGTCTAGGGATCATCTGATAATTCAGGAATCAATAGATCAGTAGCATGTGGCACGTAAAAATAAAAATGCTACATATTGTATTGTCGCCATTCATACCCTTGATTTGCCGTGTAGATCTATGCTAGAACCTCCAACTAACATAAAAATGTGAAACAAGATTTGCTAATGTAGAAACTTAAACAAAAAAATGGTGTCACTTGCAGAATGTGCATAAAACATATGACATACTTATTCTGATGCAAATCAAAGAAAATGTGAACTTATAAACTCAGTACATAATAGTTCTAGTATTGTTCATCTTTTTGTGCATCATACTTAAAGGTTTTAGTGCATGAAAACATACCAAATGTATTCTACAATTATCGTATTAGCGTGGGGCGTGACATCCAAGTTGAGAAGACTCTCGAACCTATAGTAGTATTGTTCTCGGACTTCAAAGCATACACCCTGAACTTAGAAAAGCTCTTGGTGTTTCCACTCTTCTTCTGTTTTGGCAAGAGAGAAATCCATGTGTTTGCTGTCATGGGACTGGCAGTCAGTGACTTCTTTGTGATGCTTATCTGGCATTGTCTTTGGTGCCAAGATCAGCGCCATTTTCACCTAGTCAAAAAAGTAAAGCAGCGTGAGTAATAGACATATCTACTGAAATAAAAATCCTGGGAACTTAATCTTATGGAAGATAGTTCAAACAACAAGCTCTATTTGCATGAATTGGCCTTCTGGTATTCACAAGAGTTTTGTTTTGAAATGATAAAAGGATAAACTGGGTACTTCAAAGAAGGGTTTCTTTAGCAAGTGCCAGCACCGAAAAGCAGAAAACCACTTTTTGATGACTAGTTTCAAGTAGGAAAACTTTACATTTTTTAAGCATAAATGACGAAAGGACGCTACCACATTCTCCTTGAAAAATAAACTAAAACAGTGGCATAACTATACTTTTCCATTTAGAACTATTTCATGGTTATTCTCAGGCCTCATTCCCAAAAGAGAACTTGTGAACAAGTAAAAAAACTGTGTGCAGTTACATAGCCAAAGGAAGGTCAGACTGCAGAGTGCAACAATTTAAGAAATTTAAAAAATTTTACCTTACCAAGGACTAATCAGCAAACAAGTTATTCTGATATATCATTAGATCTAATGGATGATCGACTTGTCAATCTTGAAAGTGCACCTAAATCTTTCCTCTTGCAATTAAAAGGCAATCACATTGAAGTCCTTTCCTCTTTCGAAAACTTGGCATCATTACAAATCACTTTTGCCAACTGCTTTGGCGAAAATATCCATTAGATATTGCCATGACAGAGCAATACTACCAAGCACAGCCATAACCAGTATGACCAATTGAAGTCACAGAACAAGAAAAATCTAAGACAAGAGTGAAGATGAGAAATTGAGTCTACATGAAGTCCACAACATAGACTTAAAATTGGCAATAATCAATTTAGTTATCAAAAGAAATGGCCAGCTTCGTTCATTAATCCTGCCTCACACAAATGCATTTCTTTTGCAGACATTGTTGTCACAAGGAGATGAAGAAAACGTCAATTGTCAACCAAACAAAATGTGCAGGACAACGTTGCAGCAATCAAAATGGAGAAGTCATAGAGTAGACTCTCAGTCCAACTGTCATAAGACCTCTTTGAATGTCAGACATTTACTCAATTGCTTAAGACAGTGCTCAAAATCGGCAAAGTATTTACCTGAGAACCTCTGTAGAATGGCTGAACAGCAAACCAATAATGTGCATTTCCCTTCTCTCTCTCTCTCTCTCTCTCTCTCTCTCTCTCTCTCTCTCTATTTCCCTTCAAACTCTCCAGTGAGAGACTAACAGAAACCAATAAATACAAAACCATTTGCAGCTTTTAGTTTACACAATGTTGCTGTCAAATGCTAACAATAAGATCACTTCACTTTCCTACCTTTGGAGCTTGACCGGTACTTGATCCATAGGAATTTCACTTTGGAAGTCCAGACGGGTGCGCCACAGGTCTAGGGATCACTTGATTCAGGAATTAATAGATCAGTAGCATGTGGGATGTGAAAGGAAAAATGCAACATATTTCATTGCTGCAATTCATACCCTTGATTTGCTGCGCAAATCTATGCCAGAATCTTCAATTCTTTGGGAACATGTTGAGATAAAGTTCTCGAGAGAAACATTTCATCACTCTATCTATGAGAGTTTCCCAGAATCATCAGACTCTGCAAGCATTTCACTCCATGTGAAATCAAATAAGCAGATTGCACGCTCTATCTACAGCATGACTCAAAATGGGAAAAAAGCAAAGTCCCCACACCTTGTAAATACCCGCATTCAAGGATATGTCCAAACCTTTCAGCGATCTTTCCATGTCCCCCAATCAAATCATGTAGCATTGATAGATACCTTTATCAACTTTATGTGCAGGATATGAGATATCTTGTACTAGTCCTTGCCTGCATCTTTTTGGCACCTCTCCTCCAATTTTGGGTGACCTGCAATTCTTAGGTGAGTACAGAATAGTTCTAGTCTTGTTCATCTTTTTGGGCATCACAAAAGGTTTTAGTGCATGAAAACATACCAAATGTATTCTGCAATTATTGTATCAGCTAGGGCATGACGTCCAAGTTGAGAAGACTCTCAAGTAGTATTGTTCTCGGACTTCAAAGCATACACACTGAACTTAGAATCGCTCTTGGTGTTTCCATTCTTCTTCTAGTTTAGCAAGAGAGAAATCCATGTGTTTCCTGTCACACGACTGGCTGTCAATGAGTTGTTTGTGATCCTCATCTTGCATTACATGCTGGTGCCAAAATCTGCTTCATTTCTGCCCAGTTTGAAAAATAAAACAGCATGAGCAACAGACAAATCTACTGAAACAAAAAACCTGGGAGCTTAATCTCATGGAAGATAGTTTAAACAGCGAGTTCTATTTGTATGATATGGCCTTCTGGTATGCATGAGTTTTTTTTTTGGTATGCATGAGAGTTTAGTTTCGAAAAGATAAAAGAATGGACAAGGTACTTCAAAAGAAAGGGTCTCTTTAGCAAGTGCTAGCAATTTTTCCCTAAGCTTAATCTCATGAAACCACTTTTGAAGACTAGTTTCAAGTGGGAAAAACTTGCATTTTTGAAGCATAAAAAGCGAGGTTTAAACACAATTGTCATGAACAATTTTACACAAACAACTTAAAAGTACAGACCCCCACTCATCAAATACAGAGCATGATGATCCAAAACCAAAATGCCATTGCAAATTTGAAATAGCAGCCACCGACCACACATCATAATAGTTTTTAGAGTTGCAAGAGTCCAGTTCAAGAAGCCAAATCAGCAAACCCGGCTCATCTTCACCAGATCAAGCAATAAATCAAAAGATACAGAAACAAATTCATATGACGCCAAACAGATGTACTCAACTTCGCTCAGAAATTCTCTAGAAGCACCAACAATTCAAAGTTAAAAACCACATGCTGAACTCAGTGGGCATTGTCCTCTCTCCATAACCAAATCACGTCGCAAACTCTCTCTCTCTCTCTCTCTCTCTCTCTCTCTCTCTCTTCAGCATTTGTCCATGTCCCCCAAAATCAAATCAAGTATTCAAACACAATTCGAAAAATTATTCATGTAAAAATCTGGGAAACAAGGTCCCACATACCTTCAGTGAAGAAAATTAGGGCTCGATCACCATCCAAATCGTATGTTTGGGATATGAGCGATCTTGTCCCAGTCCTCGCCTGCTTGTCTTTTGCAACTCTCCTCCAATTCTCCGCAATGGTAGATGCTTAGGTGAGTAAGGGATGTGAGCCTTCGCATTGCTTCAGGGAATGATGTCAACGAGGAGCACCCGCCGATGTCGAGATTTTGAAGTGATTGAAGGGCCTCGATCTGCTCTGGTATATCCTTCAAATTGTGGCAATCACAAATTTGAGACGCTCGAGATTGCGGGCTGTAGAAGCCACTGTGGAAGAGATGTCAGTTTGGGAAGGTCCATAATTTCCACAGAGCGGAGACTCTGAAGGCCTCCATGGAAATCCAAGATGTTGCCGCTTTCGTCTTTGGATATATCCACCTCCTCACTTTCCTCGATTTGCTCTGATAATTCCTTAAAATTGGGGCACAAGGAAATTTGGAGATACGTGAGACTGCGGGGCTGTAGAATCCACTGTGGGAGAGATTCTAGTTTGGGAAGAGAAGTGATGTTTAGATTCCAGAGACTCTGAAGTCCATGGAAATCCAAGATGATGTTGCTTTCATCTTTGGAAAATCGTCCATGGAAAATACCAAGATGCTCGATTGCAGAGCTTAGAATCCACTTTTCTATCTTTCCTGTGATATTTAAGATCGGAGACTCTGAAGGCCTCCATGGAAATCCAAGATGTTGCCACTTTCGTCTTTGGATATATCCAGCTCCTTGCAATGCCAAATAGTGAGATGCTTGAGCTTCGATAGATGCCGCAAACCAAGTGGGAGGGATGTTAACCGAGGAAGACACATACGAAAGAGATTCAAGTGAGGTGAGACTTGCCAGACACTCCCCAGGCAAATATTCTAGAGAGTTCATCCCATCGATGTTGAGATGCTTCAACTTACTAAGGCCTAAATTGGGGGAACCGTCTACATCTTTCACCCTCGTCCAATTCTAACTCAACTAAATTGGGCAGCTCGGTCATCCACCTCGGGAAACTCTCACCATTATATCCCTTAATAATCAAGTCCTGCAGATTGTCAGGCGGCCTCAATCCATCTAATAGTGCTTCATCTCTCTTCGTAATCATTGCTTCATCAGTAATATCGAAAATGCCCCATGATCAAGTAATATCGCCTCTCCAAAAGACTTTTCAGAGAACACTTCTCTCTCAGGTTTGCGGCCTGGGATTCTTCTACTGCATCCTTCACGCTTCCCAAATTTTCAATGTAAAGTCTTCCCCGAATCTTATTAAGCTTATTTAGCTCCCTAAGTCCTCAATATTTCTTAACAAGAGCTTTATCTTTGGGCAATATAAAGTTACTTAATGCATGCAACGAACTCAATTGCCCTAGTCCACATGGCATATAACTAAGTTCATCACAATAATCTATGTTTAGATTTCGAAGGCTGACTAACTTCCTTATACCCCTTGGCAATTCTTCGAGGGAACTACAATGGTTAAGATTAAGTGTTTGCAAATTATGCAATCTTGCGATGGAGTTAGGAAGCCTTTTGAGTGCAACATTGTGAGAGAGATCGAGATATGTAAGATGCTTCAACTTACAAATGAACCTTGGCACCTTCTTGACATTTGTCGAATGCAAATCCAAGATGCGCAACCTCTTGAAACTTTGAATGAGTCTGGCGTAGATCTGCTTCACTTGTTGGTTCCCTTTGCCAATATCTAGCAATGGACAAAAATGTTCTAAGTGCACTTGCTTTCAAGCATGAGTTTAGAGGTTTACCCATCAAATTGGAAGTTGAATCATAAGATATATGACGAGTTCTTTCATGTGTGAGTTTTGTATCATCCCATGCCACCCATCACTCGGTCCCTGCAATTGAGCAGGCTAGATCATGCATCAAATCATGCATCTTGCAAGTCCCCACGTTCTCTTGAAATTCTTGGAAGAAGTTGCTCCAAAGTAGATCCATGAAATATCCATGAGCAATGTCTTCTAAATGTTGACCTCTATCTGATGGCCGGATAAATCCTTCTGCCTTCCAAAGATCGACCAAAGTTTGCTTTTGTAACTCATAATCTTTGGGAAACAATGAACAGAATGCAAAACATTGTTTCAAATGTGAAGGAAGATGGTCATAACTAAGTTTAAGAACTGATTGTATGTGGTCTTCCCTTTGAAACACATATGCGAGCTCATTATCTTTGAATTGTGACCATTCGTGTTTACTTTCTTTAGAGGACAGTAAACCTCCAACAGTTCGAATAACCAATGGAACCCCAGCACTTTCTAACTATCTCTGTGCCGATAGCTTGCACCTCAGGATCTTGTATCTCCTCTTCTGTTTGGCAAGCCATTAGCAGTAATAAATCAAGAGAAGCCTTGTCAGATAAGCCTTTGAGAAAATGAGTTTTAGTAGTGCCGGTTATCTTCGCAACCGAATCAAGGCGTGTAGTTATAAGGATCTTGCTTCCTCTAGCACCTCCCCCCAATAAATTTTTCAAGCCTAGCCATGTTTCTTGTTCACTATTCCACAGATCATCTAAAACTAAGAGATATCTCTTTCCATCAATTTCTAGCCTCAATTTTTTTTGCAACTCTTCTATTGTATCCTCAATTGGTCTTTCATTCTTTGCACAAGTAATGATATTTTTCACTATTTTTATCAAGTCAAAGTCATCAGAGACACAAACCCACATTTTTAATTCAAACCAATTACCGACCATCTCATCATTATACACAGATTGAGCGAGAGCTGTTTTTCCAAGCCCGCCAATACCAACAATTGGAAGGATGGAAATTGACTCTTCCATGTTCGAATCCATTAAAAATCCTTTGACAGTCTTCTTATCAGCATCTCTGCCAATAATATATCCCTCTGGTATAAACGAATGTGTTTCTCTTCTCTTCCTCTGCTCTCTCTCTGCTTCCGAATCCACCGGGCGCTCTTCCAAGTAGAATATTCTATCAGCTTTAATGGCTTCTATGCTCTCCCTCACTGCTCTTACTTTGTAACCCATCTTCAGTTTAAAAGCAAGCTGGTTTGAACTTGAGAAAAATGTCCTTACCTCCTTCATCATTTCATTGTGGCCCCTTAGTTTTCGTTGCATAGCTTCTATGTTGAATTCTTCAAGCACGTCCTCTGCATCATACAAAGCATCTTTCAATTTCTCAACCCAATCTTTGACTTGGGAACTCTGGTAGTATTGCTCTTCTGCATGGTGCAGTACAGCTGAAGCGTGGAGACAGTGTTCTCGAGCTGCCTTGAGTTCATGCTTGAGGGCCCATAACTTTCCAACCGTTTCTGTTGCTTGAGAACCCAGAATAGCAACAATCTTTTCGGCAATGCTACCAATGACAACATCCGCCATTTTTGTTCTCAGTATCTCTCTTTCTTTGTCTCTCTGTAGATCAAAAGATTATTAGTACAGTATGAGAAGTTTATGTTGACGCTCACGCGAGACTGGCAAATGAAAATCCGGACAAGTATAATTTTCTTACTTTATCCACTGACTCGAATTGTTGAAGAAAGGAATTTTCATCATCCACGCAAGCCTAAATTAATAATGCATACGGGACTCTCTGAGGTCCGCGATTGGTTTGTCTAAATCAAGCCTAATCGCATGCTGTTATTAAGAATTAAATCCAGGTGTTGTTATTGATGCATAATTTCCTGATGAGATTGGCTCTCCCCATTTATTAATCTTTTCAGGATAAGCCGGCCTTTTTCATTTTTTTTTTTTTTTTTTTGGATTATCTCGAAACAGTTTCAAAAACCATTCCACGAATTAGATTGATTGGATAGTGACTCCAAAATTTACAAAAATTGCGTTAATCACGCTAAGACAATTCAGAGAGGGTTAAAGAATTTCTAGATTGTGGTTAATTCATGATTTACTGGATTTTGTTATAGTTATCATTCAATGAAAGGTTTTGCCTAGTTAATATATTTGTTTAAAATTACTATTCTTAGTTTAAGGCTTCGTTCTTTATTTTTTCCAAATTATGGCCACTCATTCTCTAAATTCTTGGGATGGAATTGATGTATGACAAAGTTTGTATTATAGCTTACATTATGAACCTAGGGAATATTAGTTAGCTTTAATCGGGGCACTATGAGGTGGAGCTGTTATTAATGTGTGTATATGGTGCATACATTCGCAAAATACACCAGGATAGAGATTCTTTCCTTGAAAATTCAAAGTTTTGTGTTAGTAACATGATCAATCTATTAACATTATGATATGAACACTATACCTTTCAGTTCAAAACTCTTCTTCATGCTGCCGCGTGACATTATTACTATTATTTTACTTAAACATTGCAGTTTGATTAGGGATGTTCAATCTTTCTTGCGAATCTCTCGAATTTATTTGCTTCCTATGACAAATGCTTCTATATTATCTCATTATTTCTTAATTTTTTTCCTATTTTCTAAATCAATAAAAATTTGCCTTAAAGATCTCTTCCTATAATAGGCAACACCAAAACTCGCACATTTATGCATGTCGTTCCTTTTTCCTAAATTTTAATAATTCCAACATTTTTCTGATGGTCCCCATTTTCACAGTTTCGTTACATGCTTTCCTTAGAAAATAATGCCCGTTCACATGCATGCCTAATTTTTTTTTCTTCGGGTCGGGAGCATGCCCGATGTTTAGTAGTAGACTTTGGTGTTCTAAAATTAACAGGATTTGGTTTTTGAGAAGATAGGAAATGATCGTAGCTGTCTGGGTAACTTCAGTATCTAACTTCACAAAAATTAATGTTACATGAATCTCTACTTTTGCCCTAACAAAAAAAGAAGAAAAAGGTAATGAAGTATTATTGTGAATGAAGTACTATGAAATCTTTTACTTGCAAAAGATAATATGACATTTTGGTACTGATGCGGTGGGCACATAAACGCAAGCTGATGAGGATGTTTTTCAACTTTAAATTTTAACTAGTGGAATGGTAAAACAGCTCTTGAAATTGGCTAATATTCTCTTGTGAATTCCATTTAGATTTGGAGATTGAGAAATGTTATACGTTTTTCTGTGTCCAATCTGAAGAAGGCTAAATAGCCTAGAAATGTAAATCTTGAGGGGCCATGTTTAGACCATTACTCATATTTCTAAGTCCAAATAGAAGACATTTATAGTTTCTCTAAGCATTCTGTGTTTCATCTGGAGATAAGTGATCTTGAGTCGTTTCCTATTAAGTGGAAGATTGAGGTGAATAAATTTATATAAAAGTAATCACCCAATTATTGAAGGGAAAGGACCATGAAGCACAAGGTTCCTTCGATTTAAAAAAAGTAGATGACCCCATTCGAACCAAAGCTCCAGTAGAGTTTTCAAGAAAAATATTAAAAAATAAGAGATGATAATTAAAGATAACAAGTCTTTTCCACCTTTGAAGAAGATAATGAGACACAGGAAAGCTTAAATAAATAAACAAACTCGATCTGAGTAATAAATTAGGCTCAACGTAAGAGTTGAGCCGAACTCGAGACTGTCCATTGATCAGCTCTTCTCTGGAGCTTACCCCATAATTTACTGAATTTCCTCTAGCCCACAGTATGGAGCAACAAAGACATGTAGTTAGGACTAATCTCTCACCATCAATACCCCATCGACGCACTCGATGGGACTTTTTTTTCTTTTTTTCACTTCTGAATATCTGGAATTCGGCACTCCTACAAACCTCGACAAAGAAAACTCTCCAACATCGCGACTCGCCATTTTTCACCTACTGCCTTGCATCTGAGTACACTAGAATTGCCTGCTCCTACTCTCACGCCCTTTCTATTTCATCCCGCATAAGGTGTTATTTCTGTGCAACGCTAACCTTTCTGCACAGCAAAGGGATATCGGGAACAACAAAACCCTCTTTATAAGCATCCTACCTCATTTATTCGACAAAATCCTCGTGATGGGATACATTATTTTTAAAGTAGATCGTCGTGAATGAAAAGCCAATCATTTAATACGTTTAATCAATTGAAATCATTTAATATATCGTATTAATGAGGTGAGGACACCTGGAGTGCCATAACTTGGCATGCCGGGATACTTAAGTGCCATAACTTTAAAATGGTACACTTAAGTGCCATCATCGGAGTAAAATGGGACACTTAAGTGCTACTTCGGCGAAAATCCGGCCAAATGGCTGACGTGGCAATTTTCCGGCGAGTTTGTCCAAAACGGCGTCGTTTTGCACACTGACGTGGCGGAGAAAACGCAAAAACAATGCCGTTTCGTGTCTACGTGTAAATAATAATATAAAAATTAATTAAATTATAAAGTATTCAAAAAATTTTAAAAAAAGAAAAATTAAAAAATTAAAAAAATTAAGAAAAATTTAAAAGTTTTAAAAAATTAAGAAAATTAAAAAAAAAAAGGGGGGAGAGCCCTTGCCATCGGTCAGCCGGGGGCGGGCGACCCCGGCCGACCCTCCCCCTCCGTCACTGACCCTTCCCGGCGACGGCGGGAGGCGGGCGGCGGGGCTCGGCCCTCGGCCGCCCCTTCAACCTCCCCCCCCTTTTTTTTTTTAATTTTTTTAAATTTTCTTCTTTTTTTTTAATTTTTAAAATTTTTTAAAATTAAAATTTTTAAAATTTTCTTTTTTTTTTTAATTTTTTAAAATTAAGATTTTTAAAATTTTCTTTTTTAAAATTTTTTTTTAATTTTTATGCTGATTTGGAGCTCCGACGAGCCACGTAGGCAAAAAATAATAATAAAATATTGCCATGTAGGATTTCCGGCAAGGATCGCCGGAGGTGGCACTTAAGTGTCCCACTCGAAAAAAAAAGTGGCACTTAAGTGTACTTTTTTGAAGTTATGGCACTTAAGTGTCCCGTCGTGCCAAGTTATGGCACTTGTGCTGGACTTCTGCCTCGTATTAATCATTAAATCTAATATTATTTGATGGGCATTGCAGCTTAGACAACAGCAGCAGCACAAGGAATACACATTGGCTGCACAATCTCTGGCGTTTGGTCAACAAAATCAGCTTATTGCTCAACAAAAAAAATATGGGCGATCAGTTTCAAGATGGTACGTTCTAAAAAGAGAATGCAAACCTTCCTGTCATGGTAGGTTTCCAGTTTTCTCAATCGGGAACCAAACCAACCTCAAACCCGTCTGCTTTTTAATGTTTCATTTTTCATTTTGTGAAGACCCACTTGCAGGAGTTTACTGGCTTAGCAGTTCCATGGCCAAAACAAAATTATTTTAGTAGTGAGCAGAGAAATTCTTTGGTGGTAATTGTCATTCTATCACTCGTATTGCTTCAAATTTCCTATTTTCCCTTGCTTTCTAGGATTTTTGCCAAGAAAAACGAAAAACGCGTAGTACCATGCTCAGGCTGTTCGTCTTCAGAAAAGTTCTCTGGTTAGTTGCTACAAGAAAGAACCAACCTGGCTAAGAGTGGGTCGATCGACCGCCGACCAACAAAGGTGAGGCCACTACTGGTGAGATCAAGAGAGGACAGGAGACGGTGTCGGCAAGACTAAGAGAGAAAGAGAGAGATGAGATAAGACGGCGTAGGCAAGACTCCAGGAAGAGAGAGATCAAGGCACTGCTGGGAAAGTCGAGACACTTGAGAGTCTAGGAGAGACGCTGGCTATGGGAATGAGAACTAAAAGAAAGTAGCAAGGGTCTTAAATATACAAGATTTAGCACTGTTTTGAACTGTTCCAAACGAGTTCTTCCAAAGGCTGGTTCCCAGAATTTTTACACGAGAGCTAACTGGTTCTCGTGTGAACCAGCGCAGAAGTGGGCGAGTTCAGTTCGGATCTTGATTGAATCGACCGGGTTGCTCACCCCTAATAAAAATGTTACATCTATAAGGTTAATCACTTGATTAGCAGAAGGGAAGGACCATCATAGAGCTCAAAGTTCCTATCGTCTAAATAAATTAGAAAGGCCATTGTATGAAATGAAAATCCAATCACACAATACAATTAGACAATTGCAATCATTTAATGTCGCGTCAATTTTCAAACCTAATATTATTTATATTAGATAATATTAGAATGGAGATTTTCAAAACTATATACAACTGTTAATTTACAAATTGTCCCTGATTAATGGCCAATCACCTCATTTAAAAAAAAATAAAACGTCATATCGGCACCATACGTTGATTATTGGACAAAAACCCTCTTAAGATAATGGAAGTGCAAAATAATAATAGAAAAATAGAAATTATCTAAATGACGAACACTAATGGCAAAACTTTCCCTTTGTCAATGCCCGAAACTGTTTCATCACATGCTTTCCTCGGAAAACATTGCACTTAACATGCCCAAATTGCTTAGTTGTAACATCAAGTATCAGATTAGCGGGATTTGATCTTGAGAACATATAAGATTATTATAGCTGTTTGGGCAACTTCAACATCTAACTTCACATGGTAAAAAAAGTTATGTTCATGAATCTTTGCTTTAGCCCTAACAAAAAAAAGAAGAAAAAGATTATGAAGTACCATTTTGAATGAAATAGTATGAAATATTTTGTGTGCAACGGGAAAAAAAAAATTCAGTACGGAAGTACCAATGTAAGGCGGGCTCATAAAAGCAAGTTGACGAGGATGTTTTATAACTTAGATTTTAATAAAAGGAATGGTAAAACGGCTCCTGAAGTTGGCCAATCTTCTCTTTTCAATTTCATTTATAATTCAAATTTGGACACGTCATATGTTTTTATGTGCCCAATTTGGAGAAGGCTAAATAACCTAAAAATGTAAATCTTGAGGGCCATGTTTACACCATATAAGTCATATCTTTAGATCCAAATATAACAAGTTAATAGTTTCGCCGAAAATCCTTCGTTTCGCTTGAAGATGAGTGATCTTGAGTGATGCAAAAAGGATATTTTTATTTAATTTTGAAATATTACAGTTAATTTGAGCCATATCATAACAAGTGAAAGATCAAGGAGGATTAACTGATATGAAACTAGTCAATTAATTATCAGAAGGGGAAGGACCATCATAAAGCAGAGAGTACCTTTTAGTCTAAATAAAGTAGATAGCCCCATTCACAACAAACCCCTAGTAGAGTTTTCAAAAATATATTATGAAATAACAAATTTAATATTTAGATATAGGAAGTCATGCCACCTTTAACGAAAATCATAAGATCACAAGAAAGCTCAAATAAATTGGCCTGATCTAAGTAATAAATTAGACCCAATATAAGGGCGGAACTGAACTTGAGACTATCCATTAATCGCCTCTACTCTGTAGCTTACCTCAAATCTACTTGAACTCCTCTGGCTACGCATAGAGCAACGGTGATATTTTGTCAGGATTGATCCTCTCACTATAAATGCCCCATCAATTTAGTCATCAAAAGGGATCTTTTATGACTTATGAACGTCTGGACCTCAGCATTATTGTTGACATTGTAGCGAACCACCGAAAAAACTCTCCGATAAGTGACTTGCTATTCCTCACCTACCACCTAGCATCTGAATGCACTAGAGTTGCATGCTCCTCCTCCAACAGCCTCACCATTTCATCGCACCCGCGATGTTACTTCTGTGTAATGCTAACCCTTCCGCAAAGGTAAAGTATATCTAGTTCTTGTGTGAAATAACCTGTAACTACTAAAGGCTTATTTTTGAAAATCCTAACAGTGCAAGGAAGTTTAGAAAGAAATGGAACGACATATAATTGAATCAGTATCCATAGAAATTTTGAACATTCAACTAATGTGGAAGGGGGACTGACCAAATCCAACAACTAATCGTGATCAGGAGTAAATAAGAACGTGCAACACCTGCTATCCTTATTGAAGATCTCAAGCATCTTGCCAAATGTTTCATTTAACAAAACAAAATAAGCCTTTAGTTCTTGCGAAAGTGTAGAGCTTAAGATTCACTTGATGAGGTGGATCAACTAGAGTTGTTGAAGATAGGAATTCTCATCCTTTACGTGCATTACAAGATGAGGCCTAAATCAATATGTCTATGGGACCCACCGTAGTCGGGTCCGAGGTCCGTGATTGGTTTGTCTTAGATTGGGCGTGCTTCTAGTGTTTACTAGTCTAACATGCTTGCAAAGGCAATGAAAATTCTGGTGAAAACAAATCACTGACCTTATAGCCCTTAAAACAATAATCCGATGCATGCATGGTGAAAATAACTTGGAGAGCGAAATTACCAGGAGCACTGGTGATATTGAAGGATCAAATTTGACAGCAGCGAGCTCGAATGAAATGCAAGCAACGAGATAAGAAATAGTGAAGGAATGGTTCTTGAGTGCGGCTTGCATTTGTCCTCGTCGCACATTATATAGAGAAAAAAAAAAAAAGAGAAACATTCCTTTCTTATATCGACACAAGAAGGAAACTTGGGAATTGATCCCTTTCTTTGTCTCCTCAGTTACCGTTTCCACAAGAAAGGGATTTCTTTGCATTTCATTCTTGCAAAAGGGGCCATGTCTGATTACTTTCTCTTGTTCGACGGAATGATTCTTTTATTTGCAACAATCATATTTTAGGAGGAATAGTTTTAGCACTAAAATGAAATGTTCGAGTTACAACCCAAAACATCGGCAAGTATTTGATATTCCAAGAAATCTCGCAATGATTAAGTTGGTCTTAAAAAGGTTGAAAAAGTTATATCTTTCATATTGCGTGGTCTCTCCCAATCCATTTTCTTCAACCACCATGGGAATATTATCTAATCAAAGTTTTTTCCTTTTCCTTTTCTATATTATAAATATAGATATATTGATTTTAAAATTAGGCACTCTTTATAGAATTATTTTATTGCTTATGATTCGATCGAGTAGTACGTGTATATTTTTTTCTGTATTTTGTTAATGCATTTTCTATTCCTTTGGTTAGGTATACTTATGCGCTAGTCTGAATGCCCATTGGCAGGCAAAGGCTTGAATCATGTGCTTGTTTTCACTAACAACACGATTAGTATCCTTATTCTTAACCACTAAATGATTCTTCACAAAATATATATTGTCTTCCTTTAGCAAATCTCAAAAGCGATTTGCAATGTTGCTATTGATAGAACCATGGATGTATTTGTTCTAAACAAAACATGTCTGGAAAAAAAGAGAAAAAAAAACATCAATTGGCAAGCAAAATAACTGAAAATAGAAAAGAATGACGACTCACCTTCTAGAGAAGAACCATACTGATACTTTCAGTTTTCTATTTCTTTCAGCTTTAAATCATTCCATAGTGTCGAAAATTGTACTTTGATTTTTTTCTTCTCAAATTTCGAGTAAAGGAACCACTACATACTAAAAAATTCAAAAAAACATTTGAATTTGACTATCACCTCTTTGCTCTGAAGCGAAGATTCATGATTTGTAAAATAGGCGCTCTTCGTATGAATGATTTGACATTAGAGAAAATTCTAGCTATAAAAAATACCAGTGATGGGAATTATACAAAAAAAAAAAAAAGGGAATCTGCGTTCAGGAACAAGTATCTGAAAGAGCTTTGCATATCTGCCCCTAATTTTTATCATTAATCATCTGCCCCTAATTAAACTTTGAAATAAATTTTTATCCTCATCCTGAAAAGCCGAGGCCTAGGATGTGCGCACCTGAGAAATTCCATCTGTTCCTGCACATATACATTGCTTTACACGAGAGCAAGAGATAAGAATCTCTTGGAGCTATGCCAGCTTTGGCTTTATGCATCGCATTTTCAAGAAATAAATTAGAGAGAAAAAACAGAATATATGAAAGAGCTTTGCATATCTATGAGGACCACTGCTTCTGTCCTGTTTTTCATTCTTAGTGTTGCTGGTAATTTTCCAATACCGTTGGCAAATTAATAATGTCGTTTACTTGCTTGTCAGTTCATCCGTTAGTAAATTACTAAATTTATCGAGATTTTACCAACGTCTAAATAAAAGTAGTCAATCATCAACTCCTCCGAAATAGTATCATTAATAATTTAATGACATTATAGTAAATTTACATACATTCCACAAAATTAGTAACTTACCATATTTTTTTTTTTTTTTGAAAAATTACAAGTTTGATTAGCAAATGACCGACTCTATAAAGAATTTGCCCACTTGGCGCTAAATTAGTAAGTCACCAACTTTTTTCAACTTTTACAAGCTTGGTTTTTGAACCACCAACGCTATAAAAAAAATGCCAACAATCCAAAACGTTCAAATGAATCAGTAAATCTACTTGCCAACTCTTCCGAAATTATACAATTGTCCCTAGTAACTTATTAATGCTTTAATAAATTTACCAAATTCCAATAAATTAGTGACTTAATAGCTTCTTTGTAGAACAACCATAAAGGAAATTTTCAAGTGTGATTAGTGGAATAACAACCATAAAGGAAATTTTCCAAATAAATTAGTACGCTACCAACTTCTTTAATTTTTATAAATGTAGTTTATAAACTATCAAAACTATAAAGAATTTGTACATTTTTAAATTTTACAAATTAGTACATTTTTTATAGTTTATAAACTAATTTGTACCAGTGAAGAATTACATTTTTAAATTTACCAAAGAATTTACCAAATTACTAATTTGTACCAATGATTTAATTTTTACCAATGTCAAATATAATAACAAATTAGTACATTTTTAAATTTTACAAGTGCAGTACATAAGTTATCAATAATGTAATTAATGTACCAATAGCAAATTAATTTGTAAGAATTTGTTTGGAGGAAAAACGTTCTCCTTTTTTGGGGCATTGAAAGAGGAAAAGGTTGGACTTGGTGAACTTTGTAAATGGTTTCTTTAACCGGATACAATTCAAGCTTGAGGTCACGGGTTGACCCTATCTAGTTCCAAGCGAACACTCCGGTTCGGATCCAAAACTTCAAAGAGCCCCACATGTTTTCTTTTGTTTGCCTTCTTTGCCAAATTTTGATGGCTCCGATGTTTGGTAACCGAGTCTATTCTTGTCGTAAATTATTCAAGGCATTGTAAGAGGTCGTCATAACATGTGAGTTGCCGAGCAAAATCCCATAACCAAATTCATGAAGGCAAATAATTAATTTCATCAAATGTTGGAAGTTTACTACTCGATCTTGTAAAATTTAAAGAAGTTGGCAAATAATTAATTTCATAAAATGTTGGAAAATTCCTTATAAGGTTGGTATTTTGTGTAAATTTTAAAGAAGTTGGTAAATTATTAGTTTTTTAGGTTTTAGTAAATTCCTTATAGTGCTAGTACGTTACTTGCAACAATGGTAGAATTTTAAAAGAAGTTGGTTGCTTACTAATGTGTTAAAATATTAGTAAATTCCTTGTAGGATTGATATTTTACCAAATTCACTTATAACAGTTCAAAGAAGTTGATAGTGTTGGTGATATCCTAATAAGTAACCCAACATTTGTTAACACTTAAAATTTTCCCAAATGATCGTTAAATAAGAACTTGCTTTCATACCCAAAAAAAAGTTGATTTTCTTGCGTAAAATTCTCTTAAAGTTTCCTAGTCACGTACCAAGTACTAGCGGTTTCTACTTTCTTGATGGTATCGACCATATTCTAATAAGTTGATAATATCTGGTTAATTAAATATTGAGTTTTTGGGATTTAGATTACTTAGGCATTTTGTACATTTATAAATTCGGAATCTTCTTTCTCAAAAAAAAAAAACAGTAAATATAATAGCAAACAAGAGAGAACGGTGGGACTTCTCGGCCATTCATCCCAGAGACACGCGCAGCCACCGCCAACCACCGCCAGTAGCCAGTCTTCCATCTCCCGCCGCCACAAACGAGCTCGGCACAATGTAACAGCTGGAGGCCAACTCGGTGACCTCAGCAGGAGGGAAGTACAGATCTCTTCCTCTTTGCTCGGTCCTCCACAGAGTATCGGATGAAAGTTGGGAGCTGAACTCCATGGATGCAGGAAGGAGAAACAGAGACGAACGACGGAGGATGCAATCGACAGACTCCACAACCTGATCGCGATGATGCTCCGGCGAACGCGAATCTCCTCTCTCTCTCTCTCTCTCTCTCTCTCTCTAGCTGGAACCGTTACACTCCTCCCTCCTGATTCAATTTGTGGCAGGGCTTCAGCCGACGCACCAGAGGCTCTGTTTTCGGATCCTTAATTCGCCCTGGTTCAGAAGCTAGCTCTCCGCGTTCCAATCTTTGCCCGTCCGTTCCGGAAGCTCCAGACGTTCGTTCCGCACTTCGGCGACGATCATAGAAGCTCCAGTTTCACCTAAAACCAATGTCGCAGAGCGGAGGCGGAGTGTCCCTATTATTATTATTTTTTTTATCCTTCGTCGTCGTGGTTTCCTCATCTTCCGCCATCAAAACACTTCGTAGTACTTCGTCCTCGCGCACCTGTCCCTGGCAACACACGCACATATAACGACACCCCATGGGATCGTCAAATCTGCCTTGGACAGCCCCACAGCATACTGCTCTGTTATGCTGGGTGTTCGTGATTGATATTGTTGTTCGCTTATTCGTCGCTAAACCTGAGCTGGAGTTGGCCAGAATCAGCTCGACCGAGTTTCAATTTACCAGGTCGTATCTTTCCCGATTAAACTCTAAATATGATCCTGATTCATTCTAGATTTGCTTATGCTCTGTTTTCCCGTCTTTTCATCGTACTGCGTTACCGGAAATTCACTGGGCCATTGCAACATACGAGATTCACCATTTCTTCTGTTCGTAAGGTTTTTATGGGGATAAGTACACTAACACTTTGGTGCCAAAAGTTTCCGTCGGATCACTTAAGTGCCAAAAAATTTGAAAAATGCTCACTTTGGTGCCAACTCCGACGAAATTGGCCGGAAATCCGATGTGGCCTTTTTTTATTAGTTTTTGACGTCGACGTGGCTCGTCGGAGAGTTGAATCAGCATCCAAACACCAAAACGACGCCGTTTGGTGTCTCCCCCAATTCAAAACCCTAATCTCCGGCCGTCGCCGTCCTCGACGTTCCTTGCGCTCGGCGGCCACGGCTTCGACCCCAACCCCGACGATGACCACTCAATGGCAGCGGCTCCGACCTCGACCCCGAACCCGACCCCGACCCCAACGATGGCCACTCGGCGGCCGTAGCTCCGACCCTGACCTCAACCCCGACCGTGACGATGGCCACTCGACGACCGTGGCTCAAACCCCGACCCCGACCCCGACGATGGCCACTCCACGGCCGTAGCTTCAACCCCGACCCCGACCCCAACCTCGATGATGGCCACTCGGCAGCCGCAGCTTCGAGCCTGACTCCGACCCCAACCCCGGCGACGGCCACGGCTTCGACCCCGTCGAAACCCTAATTTCTTCCCCATGTGAGCTAAACGGCGTCATTTCCATGAAGCCATCCACGTAGGACAGCAAAACGACGTCGTTTTCTTAAGGAGGACCGAAAACAACGTCATTTAAAGGCTTATCGATTTTTTTAAAAAAAAAAATCATTTTGGCCGGAATCTTTCGCCGGAGGCCGGAATCTTTCGCCGGTGGCACCAAAGTGAGCGTTTTTCCTCCGATTTGGCACTTAAGTGATCCGACGGAAACTTTTGGCACCAAAGTGAGTGCCGTACACAACTTATGGCACCATTAGTGTACTTATCCCGGTTTTTATGTACTAATTGGTTCTTGAGTGGTGCGTTTGTGTGCAATGCAGTGGTGTCGAAGTAGGATAGTGCCATTGCGTGAGACGATGCTTTGATGAAATGTCCGATAGAGGGATCTGTAATGTTGCCTCGTTGAATTCGAGTAGTCTCTGGCGGGATTGTAGGAATGTGATTATCTCATTTAGAGGATTTCATCTCCAACGTATAAGGTAAGTCAAGCATCTCTCTGTTCAATTGCTTGCTATTACACTTTTAGCGGCTCATTCTCGCGTATGCCAGTGGCTACCCATTGATGATGTTTCTCGTCCAGATTAAGTTTGTTGCTGATCTCTTCAATTGCTGACTGGAATCTTGCCGTTGTGTCGGTGATGGTCGGTGCCATATCTTTAGATACGATTGTTTTGGACTTCTAAACTAAGATCGAAGCGTGGATGATTATTCTTTGATTCTTAAAGTGGATGGTGCTGGGACTTCACGGTAAAGAGAAAGAATAAGAAACTCTGGATGAGAAATCGATATCGAATTGTTGATCTTTAAGTTTTGAGCCAATTTAATGCCTTACTGGTTCGAGTGTGATTTATGTCTTGACATGCTTACCAAGAAATTGGAAGTTTATTTTTTAACAGATATGTTGGTTATAATTGAAAAATTAACAACACTATTTCCTTGTATAAGATTCTCTTAAGTTTTCATGGTCACATAACCCTTTCTCAAGTACTTGCGATTTCTGCTTTGTTTGCTCCGTAATTTCCGAGCAGTAACATCAAGTCCAAATCGTAATTCGTTGCTGCAATCTGAAATCTGTATTTGGATGGCCATCTCAGTCTATGATGCTTGGTTTGTTTTCGCTCCATCTCATGCGTCAACTCTGTTGGAACTTTTCCTGTATTGTATTCTCATTTTTGACTTAGTTGCACAATTATTTTTATCTCGGATACATGTACTAAAGCTGGCGTGTTTATTATAAGTCGACAATAGAAGAATTGGTATACTTATGACTTGGTTCCTCGGTTTGTTAACACGCGACTTTCAAAGGCCAAATGTCTTCTTCAAATGTGTTGAGTGCTATCCTCAAATGAATGTGGCTTTTGACTAGATGAGTCTCGAGATTGAATCTTTTTGTTTCGTATCTCTTTGGATGGTTCTTCGTTTCACTAAATCACTCTCCTTTTCAATATTTTTTCCTTATGTCTATCCACCTCTAGGTATGTGATCTATTCTTCCACTAAATAAAAAGATATAAAAGATATAAAAAATGAGAAAGAAATTATAAAAAAAAACTCATAATTGCATTTATGGATCCCTTCATTATAAGTCTTTGTTTCAAGTATTGTTTAATGGGTATCTTTAGGTAGAGAATTCTCTTTTTTATCTGAATTAGTGTCACGCCTCGAACTCCGAGTGCATGCTCATCCCTCTTCGGTCGATAAAATTTTGCGACTTCCTAGGATGAGTCGCCGACCCTTTCCATTTTATTGCACATGCGGAAGTGAAAAGAAATCCCCTGACAGTAATCATCTCGGGATAGAAAAGCAGGATACAAATTCACAAACAAACATGCTTTTATATTCACACCGAGTCATGTACAAAAGTCTATGGCCAAAAGACTACAAAAGACTGGCCTTCCAAAAGAAGCGGTCCTAACTGACCTACGCTTCTGATCACCTCCTCTCAGCTCCAGGTCCTCCACTCGACGACCCTGAAAATGTTGTCCCACAACGGGGTGAGATAAAATCTCAGCGAGTCTAAGCTCTAAACCCCAATTAGGAGGGAAATACGCACAGAAACCTCCTAACCATGCAATCATACAATTAGCATAGAGGACTTACCTCGCCTCAGTTCCACCCTGCAGGTGAGCATAGTTCATATAGATTATGTATAGAATTGATACATCCAGCAATTGAAACGCATCACTCAACTCAATAAATCAAAAGGGTCTAGATTATAGGGCCAAATTGTTATGACACGTCCCATATCATGTCACACAATTTTGTCTCATAATCCGGCGCATCAAACTCAACCATCATGCGTTCCAATTGTTAATTACACCCCTCAAGGGTACTGCCAACTCTATTGGCGGTCTTCTGGCATTGCCAGGCGTCGTCTCACCTCCTTTAAGCACAATTACGTCTCTCAATTAGACAGCTTCCCTGAAGGAGCGTAGGTCCAGAATCTACTGCGACCCGAGTCCCAATGAATGGGTAACATCCGGCTTAACAGCCCATGATGGTTTCTCTTAACCAACACACGACCAATCAATCTCGGCCCAGAACACTTTGCATTGCACTTAAATGCCTCCATTAATTTAGTGATCCTGACCTATTTTCTTCGTATTAAAAACATCCCGAAAATAACGTGTGTGGAGTACACCACGGTTCGAACCAAAAGACTAACACCTATCTTTTTTGAACCCCACTATTTGATATAATACTTAAAATTCATTTTCGGTGTTAAAACCCGACACCCGGGATTTTCTGAATAAATAATGAATTTCACAAATTTTGGGATTAAATAACAAAAATCCAATCGGCACTCAATTTGCATAATTTAATACTTAATTGCAGAATTTAACCACATCATTGCAATCAGCACAAAATTCTGGTCACCGGCTATCCCGGCCTAAATTTTGGAAAAATAATTAATAAATAATTAATTTCGAAAATTAATCAATTAATTCAATTTAATTTCTAAAAATACTAACCTTGCCCAAAATTATTAAATTAAATACCAATACGGACCCGAAAAATTCCCGAACCCTTCTAGATAAATAGTACAATTCATTTAGGCTTTAGTTAAACCATGCTAACCACCTAACATGCTTAATTAAATAATTACATTTCTAATTTAATCTAACTAACCACCTAATTCCTATTAAAATAAATCTACACACCCCTTAAATGTCATTAGCCTACTAAGCAGAGTCTAGAGTATAAACTCACCGGTTAATTGCGGAAACTGATTCACCGCGACAACGACTCGACGGCGGCCGAAATCGAAATTTTTGGCGGCGTCGACGAACTTGGGCTGGGCCTAAACTTAGCCCAACAAATCTTAGCCCAACTGAGATTTGTTGCTGAAACGGGCCGGGCTTCACTGGACTGAGCTGACTTCAAGATGGGCTGCTGGACTTGGGCTTAAAGATTGGGCTGCTGGAATTTTTTTCTTGGGCTTCAATTGAATTAAACCTCCTTGGGCTGAGCTGCATATGGGCTCAAAGGAGCTGCTGGGTCAGAAGGCGTTGGGCTGAAGACGCTGGATTGGGCTGAACTCCACGGCTAGATGGGCTGCGGGCTTTGCTGGTTTTCGCTGGAATCTTCAAGCAGCGGCGTTGAAGGAACTCTGGATGACCGGTTGGCAAGCGGCGGCGGAAAGATGGGACCAGCTGGCGCTGAGAACGTTGGAGAAGCGGACGAAGGGAGCAGCTCGCTGGCGCCAAATCGGTGGGGACAGAGATTAGTTGAGCAGCAGCGAATTCGGTGGGATTGTGGTCAACCGTGGGGAGGATTTCACCGGCTTGTTGACTCCATTTGAGGGGGCTTCGTTGGCGAGCTGGTGGAGAAGACACGAGGAGGGGATGCTGATCTTCGGCGCAGCTGCAGCTTCATTGGACGTGGCTGCTTGAAGATCGTCGGTAGACGTGGCAACGGCAGGAGCTGCTCAGTCAGCCAAGGAATTCGGTGGAGGCGTTGGACGACTCTCGGCGAAGCAGATTCGGTCTTCGGTGGGAAGTTGGCGGGTCAACAATCAAAGCCAGTTTGGAGAAGCTTTGACCGAAGAAGCTGAAGACGCAAGGCTGAGGGGAGGAATTATGGTGATGGCGTTAGATGATGGTGTATGTTGGATGATGATGATGGTGGTGGGAAGACAAAACTCAGTGGAAATGGGCGAGAGGAGAGAGATCGTGGGGCTGTGGTCTTCGGTGGTTGTGAAATGAAGAAGAAAATGAAAACAAAACAGGAACCGGAGGAGATGAAGTCGGCGAGAAAATGGGGGGCAGCTGGACGGCGTGTTGGAGAAGTCACGGTGGGGCCAAAAATCAAGACTTAGCCATTCATTTTAATGCTTGTTCCCCCAATACTTTCTAATAAGAATATCCCACAAATAAGCCAATTTAAATGTCAAAATTTCAGCCTCTTGATTAATTTGGCTTCAATTTTCTCTCCGATTATCCAATTTGAGGTCTGATTTTGGCGACGAAAAATCCTACATAATTTTCTGTGAATCCCTGACACTCAAAAGCTTGGCTCGAAAGTCAAAACTTGCTTAAATTCGGCCCGTATGAATTTCCGTTTATTTTCCGTGACGTCCGAATTGATTTTCCGCAAAAAAATCCGGAATCTCTAAAAATTTCTCGGAGAGTGAATCGACGTTCCTAAAATAGCTTGTGACACATCAGAACTTTCAATTTCTGAAATCGGGTTTAAATTCGTGGTTATTTTCAATCCGACGCGCTTTTAGCGTGACCTAGTCTATCAAGTAACTTTTAGGAATTTTTAGTGCAATTGACTTGTGATCGATTTATCCCGAGTCACAAAGTACATCTTTGACACATTGGCAACTCTCGATTATCGTGAAAATCTCGATATATCAATTATGGGCACCAGGTACCAAAACTATAGAAAAATCGGTCTAGTGCCGATCGACGAGTATTTTGCAATTAGGTGAAATCATCCACACTCTGATCATACATCTCAGTAAAGTCGACCTATCTTCGGTCTTTGATCGATTTCGACAGTGCCGTAATGACCCTTGCAAATCAACACGATCGAGCAGTCAATTCCTGGTCGAATTCTCAAGTCTATTGCATTTAGATTCCTTAATTGGTTCCCCAGATAATCCAGTTATTTCATAAGTGATCAGCTCAAAGAATAGCACTATCGGTGCGTCGACGAAAGACCCGATTTATTTAATCGAAAACGAATTCTGAAAATTCAAGATGTCACAATTAGTCTTAAATTTAATTCTAGCTCGTGGAGGCTTATATCCCGAGACTCACTAATAAGGCCATGTATAATCTTTACCTGACTTGTATTGGGTTTATTTTCCACACATTGTTCTTACTTATCTTTGTTATTTTTTCATGCTCTATGTTGATCTCTTTCTATTGCCTTCATGTTTTATCAACATTATTAAAATTGACTGGCAATTTCATAAATTTATTAATTGCAAGAAGTTTGCAGATTTTCTCTTAGCTAGACCCTGGAATATGAAGTCCAACCATGCCTTCTCATCCATCTGTCTAGAGAAACACCTATCCCGCTTCTTGAATTTTGTTATCTGCTAGATACAACGTGATTGATAAATTAGCATCAGCATCATTTTTAATTATTTGTTCTATTGTTGAATGAGACGTTTGGATCGGTGTGAGGAGATGAAAAGAAAAGGCCCTGAGTAACTTTCAGTTTTGTAGAAGCAAAATGGGAGGTACTGCCAAATTGCATTTCAATGTTTGTACTGCACTTCATGTAAATGAGAAACATTTCTTCACCTTGCAAATAAAATGAACTTGCCAAGTCACGGACAAACTTGCGCGACCTACTTCCCAAAGTTCTCTTAAAAAGACATTGGAAGAGATGAAACTTACTCATGAATCTCATGTTTATTGAATGAGAAGTCAAACAGCCTTTCATTCGAAAGGAAGTTGGACATGCCAAATTGAATGACTTAAGCATATGAGGACACTCAAAATTTGGATGAATTACACTGAAATGTCTAAGTAACTAAGAATACAAAGACAAGAAGTTGTCCGTGACACTAAAGGCAAATAGGTGAACTCAAATGCCATAATGGTGAAACTACTCACAAATGCAGGATGAAACCAATGTGATGAAGACCAGGTCCGAACTTGGACACCTAATTATCTCTCCCTCTGGGAAGCCTTATTTACATGAGGATCTTATGTCGATGACCTAAATCTGAAGAAAAAGGGGTTCATGGTATCTCAGCCTAGAGGTCTTCACTAATTTAATTAAGGCAGTTGGTCGTTCTTAGCCAGCAGTTTGAATTTTAGACCTTCAATGCTTGCTTCTTGGCAGCAACAGCTTCAGCCTCGATAGTAGGCTTCCACAAAATTGTAGTTTCAACAAGTAATGATGTCATCGTAGGTCCATGTTTGAGGAAGGACACCTATCTTCCAAGTACCCCAGTGACCTGTATATCATTTTAAGCCATTTAACTAACTGAGCAAGGCAGGTGAACTTTGTATGTTTTATCGATATTCAGAAATAGTAAAGCATTTCAGAAAGTGTTTGATGCACTAAAAGAACCAAGATATCCAAATCTTTACTTCAGCTTAGGAAGCAAAACTGTGGGGATGCTTTGTGATTGTTAAAAAGTCAAAATTCCTTGCATGGTTGCAATCATAGTATCGACTGAGACCAGAAAGGATAAAGAATACTTATAGGTATTTTTTTTTTCATGGTAGTATTTCTGGAATCATTTGATAAAGTCGAGCATCTCCGAATGATTTTCAAATAGAGCACAAAAGGGAACTGGTATGGTCATCGTTATGGTACCTTTTCTTTGCTTCTCATTGTCATGGCCCCCACAGATTGAACAACCACAATAGGCAACTCCCTGCATAACAATACATGTAATTCAAGCATCACAATAAAATTTGAGTCCATTAGCAGGGCAATCTTTAAATTTGACTAGCGGTTGGAATGCTTCTTCTGAGCATTACTGAAGACAATGTGTTGGTTGACTGTTTCATGCTTTCCCATCAACCTTCTCCATAGGCGCTAATGTGCTCCTCATGGTGGAGCGAGAGATTCTGAATCGCCTTCTTTATCACTTCAAAGCCTCCCTCTTCTCTCATGCTTTTTGTATTGCAGAAAAGTCAAAGAACACACCCTTGAATGTCCCTCACTGAACAAAAATTCTTGACCGCGTCCATGTTATTTCTTTGGTGTGAACCTATAGTTAGTATGGCATCCTGCACCATTGCAGTCACCCTGAGAAGGAAGAGAATGTTTTTATCAACTTGAATATTGCGTAAATGGTGATAATGAAGTCAGCTACCTTTATTGGCTTTGGATCTTACATGAGGACAACACCAGCTTGCTCGGTTATTCTCTGTTGTATAAAAAATATAAACAATCAAGTATTTAAACATGTATGTATGCACTTATTTTGTTTGCTGTTAATGGTATTTTGTTATTTTCTTGAGCAAGTAATTGAAATTTCCCCTCAAGAAGGTATCTTGAACACCATAGATGATCTCCTGCTTCAATTCCCATGCTTTAGTTCGATTTGGCGTTCTCACTGCAAGATAGAAGCCAATGTTGATGGCAGCAGCTTTGTGCTTTTTTTCTTTTTTCCTTCTTGAAATAACAAGCAAGCTGGAGGTTAGGTATTACCTGGCCCGGCATCATCACTCCATTGGTGCCATTAATGTTGATACCAGCATATAAGCAAGCGTTGAAGTGAGCATCGAATATATCTTGGTCAGATGACTTATCAGCCCTAGCACCACAGTAATAAGGCCCTTAAATGAAAATAAAACCTCGCATCACAAAGCAATTTTTTTTGTCATCAACTTAAAGCCTATTATCCATGGAAATTCATTAGGAAAAATTTCTCACCTGGGAACCTAGATATCCTCCAATAGGCCAACCAAATGACCATTGAACATTTATCTACAATAGGGTGTTTTCTTGCCCAATCCAATACCTAATGTGAACATTTAGCCCAAAATTATGAACTTGTCCATTTCAAAACTTTCTAATTCATGATATATAACTTATGTTTTTGAATCTCCCAGCATGAAACTTCATTGATAACTTTTGGGTTACTGAATTTTAGCAACCCTGACATGTTTGGTCGCTAGGATCCGCTCACGTTAGTGTGTATGAATTGCAAATAACCCACAGACGAACAATAATAGTCCGTAAACTAATCAAAACACCGTTTCTCATTTCATCAACCTGTTCAGATGATCTAACTGGTGGTTAGTGAGTTCTTTGTGATCCTCATTTGGCATTGTGTCCTCAGTGCCAAAATTCACACCATTTCTGCCTAGCCTGAAAAATAAAGCAGTGTAAGTAGACATAAGTACTGAAACAAAAACCCTATGAGTTTAATATCATGGAAGATAGTTCAAACAACGAGCTCTATTGGTATGACTTGGCCTTCTGGTATACATGTGAGTTCAGTTTTGAAAAGATAAAAAGAATGGATTGAGTACTTCAAAGAAAGGCGTCTCCTTGGCAAGTGCCATCGCCGAAAAGTTGAAAACCGCTTTTTGGAGACTAGTTTTAGGAAGGACAGCTTACATTTTGAAGCATAAATAGTGAGTTTATCAATTTCCCTAAGGACACGACCACAAATTTCCTTGACTAATAAACTAAAAACAGTGGCATAACTATGCTTCCCATTTTGGAACCATTTCGAGGTTATTTTCAAGCCTCGTTCCCAAAAGCGAGCTTGCAAACAAGCAAAAAACTGAGGGCAGTTACAGAGTTGAAGGAAGTAGACTGCAGAGTGCAACAACTTAAAAGATTAACCACCTTACCGAGGATCAATTAGCAAGCATGTTGTTATGATATTACATTAGATATAATGGATGATGAACTTGTGCATCTTGACAGTGCACCTAATTCTTCCTCTCTAAATCAAAAGGCAATCACATTGAAGTACTTTCTTCCTCCGCAAACTTGGCATAATTGCAAATTATTCTTGCCAACAACCTTGGCGAAATAATCCATCAGATATCACCATGGCAGAGCAAGACCACCAAACACAGCAATTATCAGTATGACAAATTGAAGTCACAGAACAAGAAAAATCTTAGACAAGAGTGGATACAAGAGAAATAGATTCCACACGAGGTCCCCAACATAAGACTTAAAATTGGTAGTGATTGATTTAGTCATCAAAAGACACGACAACGATGACTACTGCTTCATTCATTCATGCTGCCTCACACAGCACACATTTATTTTGCCGACATTGTTGTCACAAAGAGGTGAAGTCCATGTAAATCGTCAACCAAACATAATGAACAGGACAACCTTGCAGTGATCGAAATGAAGAAGTCATAGATTAGACTCCCAGTCCAACTGTGATAAGGCCTGTTTTAATGTCAAACATATACTCGTTGCTTAAGATATTGCTCACAATTGGCAAAGGATTTACCTGAGAACCTCTGCATAGTGGCTGAGAAGCAAACCAAGAATGTCAATGGTTGTCAAATGCTAACTATAAGATCACTTCTCTATCCTCCCCTGGAGCTTGACCGGTACTTGAACCATAGCAATTTCACTTTGGAAGTTGAGATGGGTGCTTGATAGGTCTAGGGATCACCTAATTTAACGAATTAATAGATCAGCAACATGTAGCACGTAAAAAGGAAAAACACTACATATTTTATTGTCGCCAATCATACCCTTGATTTACTGTGTAGATCTATGTCAGAACCTCTAATTCTGTGGGAACACAATCAGATAAAGTTATTTTTAAGGGAAGCAAACCAGAAGCCGTTCTCTTGAGAAACATTTCTTAACTTCATCTATGAAAGTTTTCCGAAGTTTTCCAAAACTATGCAGGCATTTTGCTCCTTGTGAAATCACATAAGCACATTGCACACTATATACAGCATGAGTCACAAAACAAAATTAAAAAGCTCGGAGTTGGATGAAGAAAAGTATGAATTTTCTTCATTTTTCAAACATTTTTAGGAATAAAGTAATGTCTAAACCTTTCAGCGATCTATCCATGTCCCCCAATCGAATCATCTAGCATTGATAGATACCTTTATTGACTCCATCCACAAGATATGAGATATCTTGTGCTAGTCCTCGAGTGCATCTTTTTGGCACCTCTCTTCCAATTTTGGATGACCTGCGATTCTTAGGTGAGTATAGCATAGTTCTAGTATTGTTCATTTTTTTTGTGCATCACACTTAAGGTTTTGATGCATGAAAACATACCAAATGTATTTTGCAATTATTGTACCAGCGTAGGGCGTAACGTCCGAGTTGAGAAGACTCTCGAGCCTACAGTAGTATTGTTCTCGGACTTCAAAGAACACACCCTGAACTTAGAAAAGCTTCGGGGGTTTCCACATCCTCTATTTTAGCAAGAGAGAAATCCATGTGTTCGCTGTCATGGGACTAGCGGTCAATGAATTCTTTGTAATCCTCAACTGCCATCATGTCATCGGTTCCAAAATCTATGCCATTTCTGTCTAGCCTGAAAAATAAAGTAGCGTGAGCAATAGATATAACTACCGAAACAAAAAACCTGGGAGCTTAATCTCATGGAAGGTAGTTCAAACGACGAGCTCTATTTGTACGACATGGCCTTCTGGTATGTATGAGAGTTTAGTTTCGAAAAGATAAAAGAATGGACAGGGTACTTCAAAAAAAAGGTTCTCTTTAGCAAGTGCTAGCAATTTTTCCCTAAGCTTAATCTCATGAAACCGCTTTTGAAGACTAGTTTCAAGTGGGAAAAACTTGCATTTTTGAAACATAAAAAGAGAGGTTTAAACACAAACAACTTAAAAGTACAGACCCCCACTCATCAAATGCAGAGCATGATGATCCAAAACCAAAATGCCATTGAAATTTTGAAATAGCAGCCACCGACCAACTCATCATAATAGTTTTTAGAGCTGCAAGAGTCCAGTTCGAGAAGCCAAATCAACAAACCCAGCTCATCTTCACCAGATCAAGCAATAAATCAAAAGATACAGAAACAAATTCATATGACGCCAAACAAATGTACTCTACTTCGCTTAGAAATTCTCTAGAAGCACCAACAATTCAAAGTTAAAAACCACGTGCTGAACTCAGTGGGCATTGTCCTCTCGCTCTCCATAACCAAATCACGTCACAAACCTTCTCTCTCTCTCTCTCTCTCTCTCTCTCTCTCTCTCTCTCTCCAAAATCAAATCAAGTATTCGAAACACAATTCGAAAAATTATTCATGTAAAATCTGGGAAACAAGGTCCCACATACCTTCAGTGAAGAAAATTAGGGCTAGATCCCTCATCCAATGTTTTTGTTTGGGATATGAGCAATCTTGTCCCAGTCCTCGCCTGCTTGTCTTTTGCAACTCTCCTCCAATTCTCCGCAATCTTTGATGTGTAGGTAAGTAAGGGATGTGAGCCTTCGCATTGCTTTAGGGAATGATGTCAACGAGAAGCACCCCATGATGGTGAGAAATGTAAGTGATTGAAGGGCCTCAATCTGCTCTGGTATATCCTTCAAATTGTGGCAACTCCAAATTTCGAGAGACGTGAGATTGCGGGCCTGTAGAAGCCACTGTGGGAGAGATGTCAGTTTGGGAAGTCTATAGATCATCACGAAGCTGAGACTCTGAAGGCCTTCATGGAAATCCAAGATGTTGCCGCTTTCATCTTTGGATATATTCAGCTCCTCACATTTCTCGATTTGCTCTGATAATGCCTTAAAATTGGGGCAACAGAAAATAGTGAGATGCTTGAGACTACGGGCGCGTTTGTTTGTGTTTCTGTTTAAAAATCGTTTGGGAATGTAAATAGAAAAAAGTGTTTGTTCCTGGAACAATTTTTGACAAAACAAGCGTTTGGAAACTTATTCCCGAAATAAAAAATAAAACGTAAACACGTTTGGTAAATTTGGATAATTTTTTTATTTCTTTTATTTTTTTTATTTTTTTCTTATTTTTCCTTTTTTCTTTTTTTCTTTTTTCTTTTTTATTTTTTCCTTTTGGCGGCCGCCTCGACCATGGCCGGCGACCGCGGCGAGGCCGAGCTCGCCTGGGCCGGCGGGCGAGGCGCGGCCCGCCGGCCACCGCGGCGAGGCCGAGGCTCGCCGGCCGGGCGAGGCGGGCCTCGCCGGATCTGGCGAGGCCGACTCGCCGGCCGGGCGAGCCCGATCTCGCCCAGATCCGGCGAGGCCGAGCCGCCTGGGCCGGCCGGCGAGGCGGGCTCGGGCGGTGGCTCGGCGAGGCCGAGGCTCGGGCGGCCGCCGGGCGAGCCGGCCTCGCGGATCCGGGCGAGATCGGCTCGCCCAGCCGGCGAGGTCGGCCTCGCCAGATCCGGCGAGCTCGAGCTCGCCAGATCCGGCGAGGCCGACCTCGCCCGCCGGCCGCGAGCGGCCTCGCCGAGCCACCGCCAGTGGCCGTCGCCGCTCGGTGGCTCGGCGAGGCCGAGGCTCGCTCCGGCCGGGAGGGGCCTGGCCGCGGATCCGGGCGAGCTCGAGCTCGCCCGGCCATGGCGAGGCCGTCGGCCCTCGTCGGCGGTCGGCCGACCATGGCCGAGGCCGACGACCGCCAAGAAAAAAGAACAAAAAATTAAAAGAAAAAAGAAAAAACCAAAAAGTGTTTCATTTCTTTCGTAAACAAGAAACAAGAATTTGTTTTGCTTGTTTCTCGCTTTGTTCCGGGAACAAAAGAACAAAAAAGAACAGAAACGCACGGTGCGTTTCTGTTCCTTTTTGTCCTGCGAACAAAAAAAAAAAACTGTTTAAAAACAAAAAAAAGAAGTGCAAACAAACGCAGCCTACGGAGCTGTAGAATCCACTGTGGGAGAGATTCTAGTTTGGGAATATTTGATAAATGCACATTCTGGAGACTCTGAAGTTCATGGAAATCGAAGATGATGTTGCCGCTTTCATTTTTGGATAAATCGAGCTCCTTGCACCCGCCAATAGAGAGTCTCACGAGCTTCGATAGATGCAGCGAACCAAGTGGGAGGGAAGTTAACCGAGGAAGTGTGCAGATACTAAGAGATTCAAGTGAGGTGAGATTTGCCAGACACTCCCGAGGCAAATATTCTAGAGACTTCATCCCCTTGATGTTGAGATGCTTCAAATTACTAATCCCATATTGGGGGAAATGTTTACATCTTTTGCACCCCTCCAATGTTAAGTCAACTAAATTGGGCAACTCAGTCATCCACCTGGGAAAACTCTCCCCATTATATCCATCAATAATCAACTTTTGCAGATTGTCGTGCGGCCTCAGTCCATCTAACAGTGCTTCATCTCTCTTCATAATCATTGCTTCATCGGTAATATTGGAAGTGCCCCATAAAAGACGCAAGACTTCTAGAGAACGCTTCTCTCTCAAGTTCGCGGCTTGGGATTCTTCTACTGCATTTGTCACGCTTCCCAAATTTTCAATGGGAAGTGTTCCCCGGATGTTATTAAGCCTATTTAGCTCCCCAAGTCTGCAATATTTCTCAGCAAGAGCTTTATCTTTGGGCAATATAAAGCTACTTAACTTATGCAACGAACTCAATTGCCCTAGTCCACATGGCATATAACTAAGTTTATTACAACCATCTATGTCTAGATTTCGAAGGCTGACTAACTTCCTTATACCTCTTGGCAATTCTTCGAGGGCATGACAACCGTTGAGATTAAGTGTTTGCAAATTTTGCAATCTCGTGACGGAGTTAGGAAGCTTTTTGAGTGCTTTATTGTAAGAGAGATCGAGATATGTAAGATACTTCAACTTATAAATAGACCTTGGCACCTTCTCAACATTTGTGGCATCCAAATCCAAGATGCGCAGCCTTTTGAACCTTTGAATGAGCTGGCGTAGATTTGCTTCACTTGTTCGTTTTATTTTATCTCTAGCAGCAAAAAGAAATGTTCTTAGTGCACTTGCTTTCAAGCATGAGATTGGAAGTTCATCTATCAAATTGGAAGTGAAATCATATGATATATGACGAGTTCTTTCATGTATGGAATTTTTGCCATCCCATGCCCCCAAACACTCGGTCCCTGCAACCATGCAAGCTAGATCATGCATCAAATCATGCATCTTGCAAGTTCCCCAATCTTCTTGAAATTCTTGGAAGAAGTTGCTCCAAAGTAGATCCATGAAATATCCATGAGCAATGTCTTCTAAATGTTGATCTCTATCTGATGGCTGGATAAATCCTTCTGCCATCCAAAGATCGACCAAAGTCTGCTTCTTTAACTTGTAATCTTTGGGAAACAATGAACATAATGCAAAACATTGTTTCAAATGTGAAGGAAGATGGTCATAACTAAGCTTAAGAATTGACATTATGCCGTTTTCCCTTCTAGACACATCTGGGAGCTCATTTTCTTTGAATTGCCACCATTCATGCTTACTTTTCTTAAAGAGTAAACTCCCAGTAATTCGAATAGCCAAGGGAACCCTAGAGCACTTTCTTACTATATCTTTACCAATAGCTAGCATGTCGGGATCTTGTTTCTCCTCTTCTTTACAACAAGCAATTTGCATTAGTAATTCAAGAGACGCACTTTCAGATAAGCTCTTGAGAAGAAAAGGCATAGTGTCAGTGATCTTTGCCACCGAAAGAAGGCGCGTAGTTATAAGGATCTTGCTTCCTCTAGCACCTCCCAGCAATAAAGTTTGTAAGCTCAACCATGTTTCTCGGTTTACATCCCACAAATCGTCTAAAACTAAGAGGTATCTCTTTCCATTAATCTCTTCCCTCAATTCATTTTGCAACAGCTCCATCACAACCTCGGTTGGTTCTTTCTTCTTTGCACAAGCTATTATATTTTTCACTATTTTTGTCATGTCAAAGTCATCAGAGACACAGACCCACATTTTCAAGTCAAACTGTTTTCTGACTGCCTCATCATTAAATACAAATTTAGCAAGAGCTGTTTTTCCAAGCCCACCAATACCAACCATCGGAAGGATGGAAACGTTCTCATTCATGTTTGAATAAAATAAGAATTCCATGATGGTCTTCCTATCATCATCTCTCCCTATGATATCCTTCTCACGTATAAATGAATGCGTCTCTCTTTTCTTCCTCCGCTCTTCTCGCAAATTCACAGGGCGCTCGCCCAAGGGGCATCTACCAGCGTTAATGGCTTCTATTCTTTCCCTCCTAGCGTTAATGGCTTCTATTCTTTCCCTCACTGCTCTTACTTTGTAACTCATCTTCAATTTAAAAGCAAGCTGGTTTGAATTTGAGAAATATGTCCTTACCTCCTTCATCATTTTATTGTGACCCCTCAACTCCCGTCGCATAGCTTCTATATTGAATTCTTCAAGTACGTCCTGTGCGTCATACAAAGCGTCTTTCATCTTATTATGCCAAACTTGGATTTCGCGATTTTGGTAGTATTGCTCTTCCGCAGCGTCTAGTACAGCTTGAACCTTGGAGACGATGTCACTGAGCATCTCGAGGTCATGCGTGATGCCCCATAACTTTCCGATCTTTTCTAGTGCTTGAGGAACTAGATTAGCAATGATCTCTCCAGCAATGCTGACGATGATAGCTTCCGCCATTTTCTTCTCTCTCTTTCTAGGTCTCTCTCTCTTTCTCTTTTTGTGGATCAAGATATTAGTCCAGTCGTTCCAAAGCTAGATATATAAGACGTCTAAGTTGATGCTCACCGAAAATTGGCAAATCAAAATCTCGGCAAATCTAATTTTCAACCTTTTTGACCGACTTGAGCAGCTGATGGTAAGAGTTCTCATCATCCACGCAAAGTCTATATCAATAATGCATCATCTGGGACCCATCAAGGTTGGGTCCGTCTAAAGACTTTTCGTGCTTTCGAGGTTTAATGGTCTAGCATGCTTGCAAGGGCAATGAAAACGCTGGAGTTGAAAGTGACAGAGATATTTATTTAGCAGATTGGCTTTATGTGACTGTTTCTAAGGCCCAGAAGCAAAGGAGAGCAGTACTAAAGTTGTGAAAGCAAACTGGGTCTCCAAGGACAGACACTTACATTTTTTTCCCAAATGAAAAAATATTTTTTTTAAGTGATGGAGGTCATAGTCTAATTTCTGGGGATGGATTTGTGGTATGACAAAATTGGAAACAAAACTTACTTTATAAACCGAGGGAATATTAACTTGCTTTGATTCGGGCACAGTGAGTTGTGAGCTGCTATTAATCAGTAATTAATTTATATATATGTAGATATATTCATACATATGCAACACACATTAAGACAAAGATCTATCCCATAAAATAAAATGTTCTAAATGAGTAACATAATAGATTTGTTAATTCCATTGTCAAAACTACGTCTCTCAATTGAAAACTTTCATTTATATCGTCACTTGACATTATTGCTATTATTTAACTAGAACGTTACACTATGATTAGGAAAGTTCACTCTCCTTGCCAATCTCTCGAAAATATTTGCTTCCTGTGAATGAATGTTGTGTAGGCACGTCTATGCACGTGTATGTGTGCACTATGTGCGAAAGGCTTGTAGTCATTATCATTCATAAAGGATGTGGTAGAAGAAGTAACTGTTCATAATCTTGTGCTAGACTGCAATTTGTAACTCTTCCAAAAAGAGGCAATTCCCCTCTTTGCTTTCTAATGTATGTTTCGCGAAAATCACTTCAACTATGGTGCTGTTGCTATTCATCCACCTCTGGAGTCTCTCTGATACATTTCCTTTTTTTCATCACAAAAACAAGAGAGTTACAGGAAGGTTATGCAAAAAGTTATGAGCAATCGGTTAGCTAGCAGATGGTGAAGGCATAAAACCAACCGATTGCTGACATTGCAGCCCAAAACAAACCTCGTCTCTCCAATGATATGAATTTCCTTTGTCAAGAAACACCGGTAGATGTATATCTTTGCACTGTTCTTTGAAGCACCTTTTGCCTGCAGATGAGATGTTCGTTCGCTTCTTAGTGACGCAATTTTCATGTTATATAAATTTTGGAATGTACCTTTGTATATGGTTTTTTTATAATTTTATGTATAAATTAACTATTCCAATTAATAAAAAGGGTTAATATCTTAAAAAACCCCAAATTGATACATTTATGACAAATTTACCCCAAACTATTTTTTTGACCATGAAACACTCCAAACTAGTAAACTTGTGACAAATTTATCCCGACTGATTATAAAAAACCCTAAACCGGTACATTTATGACAAATTTACCCAAAACTAATTTATTCGACTGCCAAAAACCCTAAACTGGTAAATTTGTGACAAATATACCCTATGCTAAATTAGATTAATATCACAAAAAAATCATAAAAATTGTAAGCTGTGACAAATAGAGCGTAAAATCCTAAATTGATATACTGGTTAACTGTCACGTGTCATTTAACTTAATAATTTGATAATAAAATTTAACGAAAACTAACATAGGGTAAATTTATCACAAGTGTACCAGTTTAGGATAAATTTGTCAAAAGTATGTCAGTTTATGATTTTTGGTGGTCAAAAAAATAATTTTGAGTAAATTTCTTCAAGTGTACCAGTTTTATGTTTTTTAGGTATTACCCCTAAAAAAACCAAAAAGATGAAACAATACAAAGACAAATAGGACAAGTACGGGGACCCACACGGCTATTTACTCAAGCCTAGTATTACAGTCCATCTGTCTGATGCCGTACTGCCATCCACAGCATGAGTTGACGGAAGATGAAGCTTAATAATTGTGATGCGACTTATATTTAAAGATGAGAATCATAAATATATTATCCTAAATTTTAAAAATAAACTTAAGTTGATCATATATGAATTAATTAACAACTTAATGAATTTTAAATGGATCATAAATCATTTATCTAATAAATTTAAGTTAATCATAAATATTTTTTTATTTTTCTATTATTTTTTCCTTATTTTTTAGAAAAACCGACGAAAGTTAGCGGCCCTCGCCGGCCATTTGGGCGAGGGGACCCTCACTGATTTTCATAGAAAATAAAATTTAAAAACTTAGAAATTTAAAAAATACAAAATTTTGAGAATTTTTTTAAATTATAAAAATTGTCTACAGTGCTTTAACAATACAATATTTCTTAAATATGCATAATAAACAAGTTGTTTTATATTGAATAAAATATAAAAATATTTTAATAATATAGATCTAGTATTCGTTGGGCCGGGTCTAACTATTAAATAGAATATAAACGAATTAACAGATTAATTTTGGTCAGACTATTTATGATCCGATTCAATTCACCCGCTTAACAGGTCTGATCGACGTGGCCAAAAAGTAACTCAGACCTTGCTTAACTATTATTATCCATCACTTTGTTCCTTTTTTTTCGGTTGCGTGTCATGTCTGTCTTCTCCCTCACTCCCCTGTGTTTTTTAGAGAGATGGCCGCTTTTAGAAGCCAAATATTTATATGTCAATCATTACTCATCAGTGGCCAATTACCTCATTTCGTTTCTCATTATATATAATAGAGTTAGCTGAGTTTGTTAGGATCTATTTATTTATGTTTTTCAAAATGCACAATTAAAATATGCAGTTCATATTATGGATTTTTTTTTTGGTGAATTTTGTTGTTTATTTTTTACTTTGACTCGTTTTATTACTTATAGCCTCATATAATTTTACTGTAAAAACGAACCAAAAAAGGAAAATAAAATAAAATAGATTCTTAGGTAAACCTTAGAATTGAACTGAAAAAACAAAGTATGTTCCAAAACTAGTTCAAGCCAAATAGGGTAGATTTTAAAGTTCAAAAACTAATAATTGATTATAACAAAGTAGGTTTTAGGTTCTAAGTCTAGAACTGATCACCCTTAATGAGTGGTGATGAAAGTGGTGAGTCTGATGGTAGTGTCACTTTTGCGAAAGAAACAACATAAAGGGGGCCTAACAACGCTCGAAATCAGCAGGTTTGACCAAATATGGATACCGAGCTGCCTAATATTACTGCAACCACCAATGTAATAGATTATAGACTCAATGACGCTTCGTCAATCTATAATGACTTTTATACCATAATAAGAATAAAGCGAAAGAAAGAAAATGGAGAATAACCGTATATTTTTATGTGTTGATAAATAGTACATGAGACTTTATTAGATAACTACTTAAGGTAATAAGATAAATATAATACAAAATATCATTAATCAAGGATATGCACTATCGAAGGAAATATATATATATATATATATATATATATATATATATATATATTTATTTATATAATCCTCATAAATACATAGAATCAAGTAAATATCATAATATTACTAATAATTAGAATGGAGATTTTACATACTATATACTAAAAATCAAATGTTAATTTATTAATTGTCCCACATTAATAGCCAATCACCTCATTTTAAAGATAAAACTTAATATTGGCACCATACCTTAATTATCGTACAAAAAGTCTCTTCAAGATAATACAAGTGTACAATAATAATAATAATAATAATAGAAAAATTGAAACAATCTAAATGACGAACACTAATTGCAAAACCTCCCCTTCGTCAATGCTCAAAAATGTTTCATCACATGCTTTCCTCGGAAAACATTGCACTTCACATGCATGCCCATATTGTTTAGTAGTAACATCGAATATTCATATTAGCGGGATTTGATCTTAGAAGATAAAAATTTCTCATGGTGAAAAAACTTATGTTCATGAATCTACGCTTTTGCCCTAAAACAAAAAGACGAAAAAGATTATGGAATACCTTATCTAGTAAGAAATCTTTTGTGTGCAGTGAAAAAATAAAAATAAATTTTCTTACAGAAGTACCAATGTGTGGTGGGCTCATAAAAGCAAGCTGATGAGGATGTTTTGTAACCTTAAAATTTTAATAAAAGGAATGGTAAAACAGTTCTTGAAGTTGGCTAGTCCTCTCTTTGCAAATACTTTAAAAAACCCATATTGTTTTCTCGTGTGAATACTTTAATATCTGTCTAGACTACCCAAAGTACCCTTTAACATCTATTTAGATTATCTACACGTGTGCGTGTGATGTGTGAAAGACTAGTAGTCATCATCTTTCATAGAGAATGTGGTAGGAGAAGGGACTCTTCCAGAAAGATGTAACTTTTTATTTCCCTTACCAACGACATGCTCCACGACAATCACTTCAATTATGGCGGTGTTTCTGTTCATCTACCTCCGGTGTCCCTCTTCTAATGCATTTCTTTTCATGCCTTTGGACTCTTGTGTCGTGGTTTTGCATCACAGAAACAAGAGAGTTGCGAGAAGGTTCAGTGAAAAGTCCCAAGCAACCAGTCAGCCAGCAGGTGCCAAAGGCGATCCGCTAGTTCCCACGAAACCAACCGGCTGCTAAAATTGCCGCCCGAACCGACCACACCTAATCTAAAGATATCCTTGGCTGGTGGATGAGTTTCCCGTTTCTTGAGACTCATCATCAAATGTATATCTTTGCACCGTCAATTAAAAACATAATCTTTTGTTTGCAGGTGTCCATTGCTTCTTAGTCACACAATTTTTAATATTATATATATATATATATATATATATATTGATACGTACTTCCATATATAATTCCTTTATAATTTGTGTTATGGTAGAAAAGTAAAAAGTTGTATATTTTTACTAAACACACGGCCTCACTTTTCACGTATTATTATCGCATATCATATAAGTAAAAGAAAAAAACGAAATGTATATATCTACTATTCAAATAAATAATAGAAAAAACCAAAAAAATTGCACAATACGAGTATTACAAAAAGCCCTTTCCAAAAATATCTTTTAGGTGGGGCCGAGGCCCGAGCTCACAGTTTGGGGCAGAGATTTTGTCGGTGTGAGGTGAATCTCAAGTGGACAATTGCGTCAAAAACAGACAGGACGAGTATGGAGTGGGGCCCACGTGTACGAAGTGTACTGGTACGTGATCGACATAGCCAGGAGCATCTCAACTCTCCACCATGGTCACCTATTAACATCACTTTATCATTTTTTTTTAAATTTCTTTTTGGGTTTTGCGCCACTTCTGTCTCCTTCTTCCTCCTTCGTATTTCAAAGATAGGGACATGAGGCGCTCTTGGAACTCTAGATATTAAAAGCCAAATATTAATACGTCTATTATCACTCATTGATGGCCCATCAGCTCGTTTATCACATAAAACTTTATACAAGCACCCACCTCATTTATTGTAAAAGAACTCCTTAAAGATAGTATAAGTGCACAATAATAATAAATAATAAATAATATTTGAATGACAAATACCAATTGCAAAACCCACGTCTATATGTATATATTGAAAAAATATGTAAAGCAATATGTCTAATTAATGTTAAGAAAAGTGAGAATGAATGGAGTTTTGTAATGATATAACTCAACCATTAAGCTCTATTCTTACTTTCTCATTATATATATTAGCTCAGCAATGATCTCTTCAACAATGATCCTAATGACAGAGTCCGCTATTTCTGTTTTCTCTTTGGATTAGAAGATTCTTAGTCTAGTGGTTTCAAGTCCATACACTTCTTAGGAGTCAGGACATGCATAGCAAGCTCGTGCTGAAAGTAGCATTTCCCATTTGTCGCGCATGATAGAAGATGAAGCTTAACTCAATAATGCATTTGGGACCCACCGTTATTTCGCAGATTAGTGTTATATGACAGTTTCCGATGCCCGAAAGCAAAGGAGAATAGGACCAAGTTGTGAAAGCAAATCACGTCTCCAAGGACAAATAACTTCATTTTTTTTCCCCAGGCTTCGTTGTGTATTTTTTTTTTAAATGAAGGAGGTCATTGTCTAATTTCTTGGGATGGATTTTGAGATATGAAAATGTTGGTAACAAAAAAACCTAGGGCATATTACTTTACTTTTGTTTGGTTTCCGAAAAGGTGAGATGCGATTAACTAGTAACTTATGTATGTATGGATATATTAATATATATGTAATACATGTTAGGATAGAAATTATTTCCATTAAAATAGAAAGTTTTATATGCATAGATAACAATAGATTTGTTAACATTCCATTGCTAGCACTAAAAACTCTCAATTTAAAACTCTCCTTCATATCTTCACTTGACATTATTGATATTATATTATTGGAACCTTCTGTTTGATCGAGGAAGTTCTCTCTCCTTGCTAATCCCTCAAATTATTTGCTTCCTATGCAGAAAATGCTTCTACATTGTTTCTTTCTTCCTTTCATTTTTTCATATTCTCTAAATAAATAAATAAAACTACTTTAAAGGTCTCTCTCCAATGCAATACAAAAACTTGCACATTTATGTAACATAAAATTTCAATATTTTGGCATTTTATGCACTTCACTCCTTTTTCATAAATATCAAAAGAGTTCCTATATAGTCGCAAAATGACTGGCATACCCTAGTTTTTTCTAGCATATATAATTTGTACAAAATCCCTTACTATTTTTGTTACCTATTGCGATCATATCAATTAGTTTGGAATATCTTTAGTTCAATTTTATAGCTTTTTTTAGCAATTACTATAAGACAAGTCATTTGTCTTTATCTTTTGAGTCGGACTCTTATGTCAATCCTCCAACAAATTATTATTCTAATTTAGCTCTATACAACATACACAATCATATCTTTGCCAGATTTCCTTATAGATGTTTTTTGATGGTACTGGCAAGATAGTAGAAATTCTTAATTGGGCACTCCTGACTAGTCAGTGATACCAACCAAGTAGACCTCGTCACCACTAATAATGCATTTCGAAGGTCTAATAGCAAACAGTGATATGGATTCTTGACGCATGGCTAGAATACTCTAAGCATCTTTTAACATCCTCGAAAAGTTTTTTTTTTTTTTTTTAATCCATCTTGTTTTCTTGCGGGAATACTCTAAAACCTGCCTATTCTACGCGAGATACCCTTTAACATACTTTTGGGGCATCTCTTGTAGAGTAGACACGTTAGTCTGTGTGCTTTCACCCTGGCTATGTGTGAAAGACTAGAAGCCATTATCATTCATAGAGGATGTGATAGTAGGAGTAAGGATGTAATAGTAGGAGTAACTCTTCATAACTTCGTTCGACAATATAATATGTAACTCTTCCAAAAAGAACGAAATTCTTGTCGGCCCTTTCCAACGATTAGTTCCCGACGATCGCTTCGACTATGGTGATGTTGCTGTTCATCTGCCTCTAGTGTCTCTCTAATGCATATCTTTTTTTTTTTCCTTTCATTATAGAAACAAAAGAGTTACATGAAGGTTAGGCGAGAAGTCCCGAGCACCTGGTCTGCCAGCAGCCGATGAAGGTTGTTCGCCAGATTCCCACTTCTCTCTAAAAATATATGAACCTCCTTTGTCAAGACAAACTGGAAGATGTATATCCTTGCGTTCTTTGAAGCTTGGGCTTCCTAGTCATACGATTTTCATGAAATATGTTTTGTCGCATGCTTTCGCAAATGATCTTTTTATAATTTAATGTGCGATTTTGTTGACCACGCGCCCTTACTTTCGACGTGTCATTATATCATAAAGCATGTAACTAAAAAGAAGAACGATTTGTATAAATCAATTATTCAAATTAATAAAATAAAATAAAAACCAAAAAGGTTACGTATTAGAAAGAGAGATAAGACTAGTACGGTGGAGTTGGGTCCCACGGCTATTTAATTAGGCCTAGCACTGGGGTTCACGTGTATAAAGAGTGAAGACGTACTACTATCTACATCATGGACGTACTGCCATCTGCAGTGCACCATGAAGTTGACAAGGGATGAAGCGTAATAATTGCCAAGTGACCGACAGGCTCCAAAAGTAACTTAACTTGACTATGATTAACCATTAACCATCGCTTTAGGTTCCAAGCCACGACTGTCTTCTTTCTCCTCCTTTGGGTATTTTTGATAGAAAGACCATCCGTTTTCCGAGTTCTAGGAATTGGTAATCAAACGTTGACTTATTAATTATCCTCATTAATGACCGATAGCCTTGTTCATTGCATAAAACTTAAAGATAACATAAGCGCATGATAATAATAAATAGTAGAAAGTTTTTAAATGATAAATACTAATAGCAAAACATCCCATTTCATTGTTGCTCCCCGTGTGTGTACACAAGAAAGATTAAGGCTCATTCATATATGTACGGCAAGCTCATGTTTATATATTGTTCTAGAAATATTATATAAGATTAAGACCTCATTTATTTCACCATAAATAAATAATTTGAAATATTTTTTCAATAAATAATCGTTTATATTTATTGAAATAATTAATTAAGGAAAAATATTTCAATTATTGATAATGATACATTAGAAACATTTTTATTCTTTCGTTTTCGTAAATTTTCGTAAGCCATACAAGCAACATAAAAAACTCTTAATTATATTAATCATGACACATTTACTTTAAACTTATTTTTATGACATCAAAAACCCTAATTTTATATCAATGCAATGCATTTACTCTCCGTCAACATTTTGTCGGATGATTTTCCAATCGAAACGTCATTTTTATTTTACTCAAACCATGTTGGTGCTATGTCAATCTCGTTTGTCTTTGGTCGTCTATGACACCAGATTTTTAATGGCGCTTATTATAATAACTTTATGGAGGAAAATGCATCGCATAGTTATCAATTTAAAATTTTTGACATCACAAAAAGTTTTAAGATAAAAATCACAGTGGATAAAAATTTTGGTTTTTAACTGCTTTTTCCCCTTTGATTGAGTTTTATTCTACTTTATTGTAAAGTAATATATCTAATTAATTTGCTCAAAAAAATTAATTTAAGAAATATGAAAGAACGAAGTTTTTGATAACGAGACTCAACCATTTAATTACACTCTACCTAACTTTCCTATCATTGATAGATATAAACATAAATAAATAGTCATTCTTACCGTTACCAAAAAAAAAAAAAACATAAATAAATAGTTCTGATTTCACAAATGACACATGCTAGCCAAATTTTCTTAGCACTCATTTGTTTGTGTTTCTTAAAAGTCAAAAATAATTGTTTACTTTTTCTGTAAAATTCAAAATATTATTCAAATACAAAATATATGCATAATTTGGTTTCACAAATAATACACAATAAGATAGAACGTAAGAAGGTAATTATGATGATCAGAGTTAACTAAATTTTATTAGGACTAGATTGTTTATGGCTTTTGAAATGCAAAAACTCAATTTAAAATGTTATTTTAATATTAAAAGATTTTGAAAAAATTATGCCTAAATTACATATCAAGATTTAATAATTGTAAAAATTAATAATCGTAAAAATTTGACAAGTTTCAAGCCAATAAAAAGCGTAAAAACTTTCAAGGCAAAGATTATATATTGTGCTGAGGTTCGTGGTAACACAAAACTCGAAATTTACGGTATCATTGTCCTTTGATTTGACGTGTCCACTTTTCTGTTGTCTTTTTGTTTTTGCCTCACTTTTTCTTTTTCCATAGGCAATCATAAAAGGCAAAGATAACCTGTCGGTAATTCCATTGGTACGTGGCGATTTTGATTGAACGACGTGTAATATAAGAGATAGGACGAGTATGCAGAGTTGGGTCCCACGAATAATTGCTAAGGCTTGCTAAACTTGCCACTAGGTTCATGTGAAGCCGTGCTGTCGTAAGGTTGACAGGAGAGGCAGTGTAATAATTACCACGTGACCGACGTGGCCAGAAAGCAATCTGACTCAATCATGGTTAACATTAATCATCACTGTGCTCTTTTGTTTTTGATTTTTTTTTAAGCCACGTCTTTCCTCCTCCTCTGCGTTTTTTAGATGGAAGACCATGCACTTTTGAAACTCCAAAAGTTAATAATCGTTGACTTAATAATTGTCCTCATTAATAGTTTTGCTTTCTTTTAATCGATTCCGGTACGAACATACAAAAGTTGTAAATATCCATAGGGGGGCTTCATGAACCAAAGAAAACAAGATCTACGTATATCTTTTTGGGTACTCCAAAATTAAATCATAACAATCAGTCTCATTTTTAGTTTTGATCTTTATCTCTCCTATCACATAGTGTAATTGTCACACTCCGATTTCCGCACAAGAAAATAGGAGTGACACCACCGTCCTTCAAGAGAAGAACGAATTCTCAAAGCAATCTTGCCACATGCCCATATGGGCCAAAAGCTAATACCGATAGATTATAGCTCAATTATTTGCACGTAGAAGCTTTTAAGTTACTTTATTCTTATGGATACCCATAATTTTATTTCTACAATTCTTTACAAAGTTTGGTCATCACCTGCTTGAAGCAAGAGTACATGGCATTTTACATGTATTTATTGTGCGAAAATATGTTTCAAGTTCTAATCAAAGCACTTTAAGTTGTTATAATTCTAAGTAAACATAACTTACGATGAGCTGTTGGTGATGTTGATTGAAAAGATTAGTGGCAACGCATCTCATCACTCCTTTGTGACTCTGCAATGACAAAATGAAGAGAAGTGACTTGAGATCGCACTCATTCAAAGTAACGACGTCCATGGCTTGAACTGAAATAGCCTTTGACCTCGAACCCCTGGAATTTGGCATTGCATGATTTCCACGTTTTATTCGGAGATTACACCCTTCCAAAGTAGCAGTTGCAAGAAAAAAAAGTAACTTTCGTACATAAAACGATCTATCTGGATTACTTTTGGGGTCAATCCTTGTTAGGAAATTGTACTATCACAAGGTTTTTTTGACACATAAACTATACTCGATTAGCTGTAGAGTGAGAATTGAGTGCACAAAGCCGACACCTCTTGTAATTTGGGTTTTAACAAGCGCAGCTCCTTTTGGCAAAACTTGCCATATCCATCCAAAACTCTTATTGCCATATTGTTTTCTCCGTTAAACTCAATGCAAAGACTACCATGTTATATGAAATTTTTATGATTTTTGAAAATATGAAAATTTCTGTTAGTGCTCAAAAACTATGAAATTTGTGAAAATCATGGGATATGATTTTCGGGATATCCAGAATTTCTTTAGTCGATCTAGTTAGAATGAATGCGTTATAGTGCGAATAATTGGGGTTTTTAATGACTTTTTTTCTAGATCAAACAAAACGATTGAGTTTTATTCTAGTTTATTGTAAAGTAATATGTTTAATTAATTTAAGAAAGGTGAAAGACTGGAGTTTTGTTGATAATGTGACTCGGCCATTTAACTATACTCTACCTATCATGGATAGATATGTATATACATACATAGTTTTGGTTTCACAAATGACACATAATAGCTGAATTTTCTTAGTGCTCATTTATTTGTGTCAACTGTTTACTTTTCTGTTAAAATTCAAAATATTACTCAAGTACAAAATATACAACATAATTTGGTTTCACAAATAATACACAATAAAGTAAAACAAAATAAGGTAATTATAATGATCAAAGTTATGTGTGTTTTCTGAGGACATATTTGCTTATCCTTTTTAAAATGCAAAAACTAAATTTTAGAATGTTGCTGTTCATCCATCTCTGGTGTCTCTGATGCATTTCTTTTCATTACAGAAACAAGAGAGTTACAGGAAGGTTTAGCGAAATGTCTGGAGCAACCGGTCAGCCAGCAGATGGTGAAGGTGATTCACGAGTCTCCCCAAAACCAACCGCTGGTTGAACATGCAGCCCAAAACAAACCTTGTCTCTCTAAAAATATATATTTCCTTTGTCAAGACAAACCACACCTATAGAGGTATATCTTTGCGCTATTCTTTGAAGACCGACTTTTTGTCTGCAGGTGTTCGGCGCTTTTTAATCACACAATTTTCATAATATACAAATTTTGGCACGTATTTCTTTACTATTTTTTATAATTATAGTTAATGCTTTTGCTAAACACGCTCTTACTTTTCACGTGTCATTATCATACAAAGCATCTAAGTAAAAGAAAGAACAATTTGCATAATTCAATTATTCAAATTAATTAAAAAACCAAAATAATTACACAGTACAAAGACGGAGAGGATGAGCATGGTGGGAAGCCACGGTTAATCAGTGAGGCCTAATATTAAGATCCATGTGTATGAAGTCGTACCGCCATCTACAGCATGAGATTGACAGGAGACCAAGCATAATAGTTGCCACGTGACTGACATGGCCAAAAAGTAACTTAACTCGACTCGATCATGGTTAACCATTAACCATTACTTTTTCGTTTTATTTTTTATTTTTTTTAGGTTGCGCACCACGTCTGTCTTCTTCTTCCTCCGCTGCATTTTTCAGAAGGAGAGGCCGGGCGCTTTTGGAACACTCGATATTAAATGCCAAATATTAAACTGTTAATTATCACTCCTTAATGGCCGACCATTTATTGTACAAAAAAACCCTCTTAAAGATATTATAAGTGTACAATTATAATAGATAGTTAAAAATATTTAAATGACAAATACCAATTGCAAAACCTATATATATATATATGTGAAAGATTACATCCAATTTAATAAACAAGGTAAGTCGATGTTGATGTATAGTTTAAAAAACATCATCTTAGATTCAGTGCGATGATTAAGTCTTTTCTGCTTTATTTTAAAGCAATATGCCTAATTAATGTTAAGAAAAGTGGGAAGGAATGGAGTTTTGAAATGATATATCTCAACCATTAGGCCACATTCTATCTTTCTTATAGATATAGTATGGTGGGAAGGAATTGAATTTTGAAATGATATAGCTCAATCAATTGGCCCATTCTATCTTGCTTTCTTATATATGTGTATAGTTTGGTTTTCCAAATGATGCACGATACAATAGTACGGAAGAAGGTAATCATAATCATCAAAATTTGCTGAGTTTTATTAGAACGTTTATTTATGCTTCTGAAAATGTAAAAAACTAAATTTTATATTGTTATTCAAATACTAAAGGACTTTAAAAAAAATATGTACAAATTAAGCATTAATAAGTGTTGTGAAAATTTCAAATGTTTCAAGCCAAATACATGTAAAATTTCGTTCAAGATAATATTAGATTAAATATATATTTATTATATAATATATATCAACGCAACCCTTCGATGTTTTGATGAGGTTTGTGAGAAGCAAAACTCGAAATTCATTACAGCTGGCGTCTTTGTCCTGCGATTTGATGTGTCTTCTTTTTCCTTCCTACTTTTTTCCTTGTCATTTTTCCAAGTGCAACCATAAAAAGGATAAAGATAAGAATGAATATCACAAAAACATATATTTACGATAAATTTATGATAAACAAAAAATTTCAAATAATAAATTTACTCACAAGAAAAGTATAAATTTATATGGTAAAACTCCACACTGATATGTCTGTCAACCATTACTTATTTAATTTAATAAAAATTAATAAAAAATAAATTTAACGTACATCAAATTAATTTAAAATAAATTAATTATATATATTAATTTAAATTTTTTCGAATATCTGAAAAAACGTGTTTGGTAAAGCAAAGCAAAACAAAAAACAGTAAGAAAGAGCATCTTTCACATGGGGCTGCGATCACACTTTGGGGTCAAAAGATTCTGCTGGTACCTGGCAAAGCTGGATTGGACAACGTGTTCATAGACGATAGGACGAGCATGATAGTTAGGTCCTATGCTATGGCTATCACTAAGGCCTAAGCTAGGGTCCACATCAATGAAGCCATACTACGATGTACAGCGTGACGTTGACAGAAGACTTGGCCAAAAAAAACTTAACTCTACCATGGTTCATTAGCAGCCCCATCACTTTGCTATTTTGATTTTTTTTTTCTTTTTACTTTTCGTGCCACGTTTGTCTTCTCCGCCCACCTCCACGTTTTTCCAGAGAGGGAGACCATGCTCTTTTGAAACTACAGAAATTAAGGGGTACTTGATAATACTTCTATTTTTCTATCTTCCTATTCTTTTGCTTTCCAAAACAGAAAAAAACTGAAATTTATTTATGTACATCAATTATTATTTTTGGGAATAAATTAGTAGCCAAGATAAATTTAGAATAAAAATAAATAGTAAAAATATTTACTTTTCTATTCCCGATAACAAAATGAGGTATAATGTCATTTTAGAGAAACAAGCTCACTATAATCTAATATTCGGCTTTACATAATTGATACAAGATCTGTTTGAGACCCACATCTAGCTTAGGTCTCCTAACCCAATCAGAGTCGCCATTTTTCAATTTAGGAAAAAATTTAGAAATTAAATTTTGAGTAGTTCTACTAGATTTTAGTATTAATTATAGTTTAAATTAGTTTGGCATAAAAAAATGGAAAAAAAATTGATGAAAATTGGATTCACAATTAAACAGGCTCTTGGGACTTTACCATATTAATTTTTTTATTGCCGTTTTCTTTTAGAAACAATGCTAAGTTGCAATAGCTTGACAACTTGGCTGAGAGAAGACAGTCTTCTTCCCTTAAGATGCTATTAGAGACATCTTTTAAAATCATCTGTAATTTTGTTCTTAGAAAATTAAATGGCTTTTTTTTTATAACTTTTTTAACAAAAATTAAATGACTTTAAATGAGTCTTTTGTATTACAATTTGTACTATGTTCATAGTAGTCGAACTAGCCTATGGTACATGAATTTTTTATGTCATTTGCTTGAAGATTTGTCTATTATGAGTTATTTTGTCATTGCCCACACCACCAAGTAATATTTGTTCCTTTTCTTGCGGTTAAAAAGTTCAAAAGGTCTGTGCACTTTGTTATTGTAACTCCTAGAGATTTATTGTCGACGTCTTTGTATCGTGAGTTATAAACTACTAGGACTCTTTGCTATCAATTCCAGCTATCCATCTTTAACTAATTATTACGTTGCATTTTCTAAGCCATTTTAAAATATCTTAATTAGTTAAATCTTTATAATAATTCAATTTTATGCAAACATGAATTATTAAATCTCCATTGACATTTTTTAATTAAATGAAAAATTTAGAAACACTTTTTTTTGAATTGTATCAAGCGCATTTTTATTTTTTTATTTTGAAAATATAAATTTTTTGTAGTTATTTAGGCCCCGTTTGTTTGCGTTTCTTTTTTTTGTTTTTAAACAGTTTTTCTGTTTTTTTGTTTTTTTGTTCCTAGGAATAAAAAAGAAAAGAAACAAGAAACACAAAATTTGTATTTCTTGTTTTTGGACACAAATCGAAACACTTTTTTTTTTTTTTTTTTTTATTTTCTTGTTCTTCTTTCATGGCCGAGGCCGTCGCCGGCCTCGGCCACGGCCGGCGACCGGCCGACGAGGGCCGGCGGCCTCGCCCAGCCACGGCGAGGCTCGCCGGCCCCCGGCGAGGCCGACGCTCGCCGTCCCCCGGCGAGGCCGACCTCGCCCAGCGGCCGGCGAGCCTCGGCCTCGCCGGATCTGGGCGAGCTCGACGCCATGGCTGGGCTGGCGAGCTCGATCTCGCCCGATCCGGCCTCGAGCTCGCCCGGCGGCGGCGAGCCTCGGCCTCGCTGGCGCGGTGGCCGGCGAGGCCGCGCCTCGCCGCCGCTGGGCGAGCTCGGCCCTCGCCGGCCGGTCGCCGGCCAAGGCCTTGGCCGGCGACCGGCCAAAAGAAGAAAAAAAATGAAAAAGAAAAAAGAAAAAAGGTAAAATAAGAAAAAATAGAAAAAATAAAAGAAATAAAAAAATTATCCAAATTTACCAAACATGTTTCTTTTATTTTTTATTCTCGAACAGTTTACCAAACGCGTATTTTTGTTCAAAATTGTTAGGGAACAAAATACTTTTTTCTATTTACGTTTTCGAAATAATTTTTAAACAAAACATAACCAAACGCGCCCTTATTGCGTTGTTCTATTAAAAATGAAAAAATAATTTTTTTGATAGGAATCGTTTTCGGCTTGAGATAACGCGAAGCTAGAGAATTCACTATAGATGGTATCATTGTCATACGATTTGATGTGTTCTCAGTTTCCCCTATCCTCTGTTTTTCTTACTTTCTCCTCTTTTTTTCCAAAGGCAACCATAAAGTGTGTAGAAGACTTCGTGCTTGGAGAAGCCGAGCAAAACAAAAAGCAGAGTAAAAAGAATCTTTCTGGTGGGGCCACGACCGCACTTACGGGTGGAGTAATTGTCGGTACGTGGGGAAGCTAAATTGGACGAGTACGATAGAGTTGGGTCCACATCTCTGAAATCGTACCGCCATCAGGTTGACAGAAGACATGGCCACAAAGGAACTTAATTCACCGTAGTTAACTATTAACCATCACTGCATTCTACTGTTTTGTTTTGTTTTTGCCCTTTTTGTGCGCCACGTATGTCTTTCCCCTCTTCTTCTGTGAGATCATGCACTTTTGAAACTCTATAAATTATATATCAAATGATGATTTATTAGTTGTCCTCATTAATGGCCAGCCAATTCATTTGTTGCATAAAACTTGTAGATAAAATAAGTGCGTGACAAAGAAAGGCCGTGTCTCGAAACTATCTCATTTGTTAGAAAGAGTAGTCAAACAAAAGGTGTACACCTAGATTTAAAATTATGCATCACCGAAATAACTAGTGTAGTTTGTATGACGATTGACGACATTGGCTCTCGATCAATACTAATCAGCTTGTTCAGAATATTAATCCAAACTTAGGAACATTAGGATTAAACCAAATAAGTTTGCCATAGCAACTTGAACCTCCTATTTCTATTCCCAAGCATTAGGAAATGGCATTAGAGCATGGCATGATTAAATTACATAACCTTGCTTAGATTTCAACAAGAATGTCGAAATATTTAAATAATAGGGTTAATACCTTGAAAAATCCCAAACTGGTATACTTGTGACAAATTTACCCCAAACTATTTTTTTTACCATAAAAAACCCCAAACTGGTAAACTTGTGACAAATTTAACCCGATTGATTATAAAAAACCCTAAACGATACATTTATGACATTTACCCTAAATTAATTTATTCGACTGGAAAAAACCATAAACTGGTAAATTTGTGACAAATATACCCTTTGATAAATTGAATTAATACCACAAAAAAATCATAAAAATTGTAAACGTGACAAACGGGCGTAAAATCCTAAATTGGTATACTTGGTTAATTGTCACGATCATTTAACTTAATAATTTGAGAATAAAATTTAACGAAAACTAACATATGGTAAATTTGTCACAAGTGTACCAGTTTGGGATAAATTTGTCAAAAGTATACAAGTTTTGGGTTTTTTGTGGTCAAAAAAATAGTTTAGGGTAAATTTGTCACAAATGTACCAGTTTGGGGGTTTTTAGGGTATTATCCCTAAATAATAAACCATACAATTATCTAATAACTTAAATTTTTATAACAATTAATAATGGTTCCACATACATCCTATATAGTATCAAAGCATGAGATCCTAAGTTAAAATCTTCTAGGCCCCTATTTGTCTTTTTAATTGCATATTTCCACACTTTAGACTAAGGCAAAAATGCAGTCTGAGCGTAAGGAGAGTTAGAATATTTATGGTTCTTAGTAATATGTTTGACATGAGGCTCACTCTTAGGTTCAACAAACTAAATCCTTTGGTCCTTTTAACTGATAAAGCGGCACAAAAACAATCTGAATGAAGCCAGCTCTCGTTGCCAATCTCTGGAGGCATTTTAGGGAGCAAGCTAATTTCCACGGAATTACTTGACAATCTTAGGGTTAACCTTTCAACAAGTGATTTGCAATCTTTGTCACTAAGTTTTGCCAGATATTAAAAGAAGTTCTAGGTATATAATAGGCAACGCTCCTCTTAGAATACCACTTATTTGTAGCAAATAATCTTATTAAGCTCAGTCATCTTCGAGGATTAAGCTTCAACTCAGAAATTTGTTGAAACTGCTGAAAAATATTTAAATTTTAAAGATAAGAACCCTTGTCACCTTTGAAGAAGATCATAAGATCACAACAAAGCTCAAATAAACTCACATGATTTGCATAAGATATTACGCCCAAAGTAGGAGCCAAGCCAGGCCTGAGACTATCTGTTGATCACCCTACGTCTACTACATAACTTGCTTATAGCTACTAAAACTCCTCCGACCCAACGCATGGGCGTAATTAGTTATGATCGTTGATATTAAGATAGGATTCTAATATAACTAAGACTCTTTCCAGATTAAAAAAAAAAAAAGGAAAATATTTTGCCAAATGACCTATCTCGTGTAATTCAACATGGAAGAAGAACCCTAGGAGTAGACAGTTGCTTGCCTGTATGAAAAAAGGGCTGCCTAGCAGATCAAAGAAAGCAAACTGACATGCTTATTAATCATCTTCCCAGTTGGTCTCGATCGGATTTGTGCTCTATCTGTTAAAGGACCTATGAATCCAAAACTCTCCTTCATATTGTTACGTGACATTATTGCTACTATTTTACTAAAACATGCTCCTTGCTAATCTCTCCAAATCATTTGCTTCCTATGATCAAAGCTTCTGCATTTTTTTCTTTATTTTTTCCTATTCTCTATGTAATTAAAAAACTACCTTAGGGATCTCTTCCGGTACTAAATTTTTTCGAAACTTGAAAGGGGCTCCATGCGAGGGCAAAATGACGTATCCAACACTTTTTCTAGCATGTGCAATCTGCACACAATCTTTTACTAAATCAGTTTCCTATCGCAATCATATTGATTAGTTTGGAATCCTTTGATTAATTCAAATTCTGTAACTTTTCTTGACCAATGTCTACAAGACAGGTTTCTCTTTTATCTGTTAAGGCTTGCTCTTCTTTCTATCTCCTAACATATTCTTCTTCTAATTTAGCTCCATTCGACACACATAATCAGATCTTTGCTGAATTTCCTATTTGATCATACTATCTGCATGCCTCCATCGTCTAATCTAAAATTATTTTTACTTTTTTATTATTTATTAATGACTATCAGACAAGCTTTTTATATTATTCCCTTCGTAAGTTCAAATTCGAGACGTTACAGCTACATCAACTTCTATCATTCTTTTTACATATAACAAATACAATAATTTTTTTATAATAATTATTTATTTTCCGTACGAAGTATGACAAGTCGTCATATGTTGTCATTCGGTTTGTGAGAGGTAGAGATAGAAATTCACTGCAAGTGGTGGACCATATCGTTGTTATTCGGTTTAATGTGCTCTCTTCTGCCTTTTCCTTTTTTTCCTACCTTTTCTTCTTCCAAAAGGTGCCAGAAAAATTGTAAGATAACGTGTTGGCGAGGCAAAGCCACAATTTTCCACTCGCCACCGTCACCATGCTGTCTTAAAACGATCTTTTAAAAGAAAAATTTTCCGTTGGCCGACAAGTCACCGTTCACTTACAAAGGCTAAAGCTACATTACACCCAGCACAATCAACTCAATCCCAGCAATCATCTCTTTGCAGCCTAGATAGCAGCAGCAAGACAGGGAATGCCAAAATGGCTGCACAATCTCCGGTGTGCCGTGAACAATATCTGCTTATGCTTGATGATAAAATGTTACATTTGAGCTTTACCAGCAAAAGGGACATGGTTTATTTGTCCATAAAAAGACATGGCTTTGAATTTGGACATGGACCTTTACTACCTTTATGATTCTAATTCTGGCCTAGTCATATAGTTTGTTTCTTTATTTCGAGCACTCCTATATTTGAACAATGACAACCATATCATTGAAATAGGTGTGAAGATATTGAATCTAAGGTTCATTGTTCTTGTCAATTAATAGACACGCTACTCTGAATTCTTTATCAAATCACTTTTCTGTTTAGCATTATAGCATTACACTCACGTTCTATCCTAAATCACATCAAGCATGTAAGATAAATGTACTCCAGTATACAACTTATCGCGCACAAAGAATTGAGCTCTCAAAGTATATAAGGTAGTGACCAAGTCTCTCTTGTTCAACACGGGACTAAAGATTTCACAGAAAATTGGACGAGATACTTGAGATTCGTAATAAGGATAGCATAAGTTGCACATAATTATTCACAACTAATCATGATTAGCTGTTTTATCTCATAACTTCTCCTTACTCAACATTTCTATGGATGCCAAGTTAATTATATGTCATTCCATTTTGCGACCCCTCCTTGCTTTACTAGGATTTCTGAAAGAAATTGCGTTACTTGTAATTGTGCCTGTAACTAATGATTTTTCGTATGATTAGGAACTTTTTATAAGAAATTCGTTTGTTAATCTATGAACAATCACTTACTTGTTTACATAATTAACAACAAGAACGACAGCTTTGAACATAACAAATGATATATACGTGTACAATAATATCAGAAAAAAGTATTAAAATGACAACAACTGATAGCGAAACCTCTAGTGTCATTAATGCTCAAACCTCCACATGTACTTATATTGTATATATTACTTTATAATAAAGTGGGAAAATTTAATCATCTCATTTTATCTTTTACATAGTAAAACGATATATCAAACATCAACTTGCCTTATTTATTAAGTTGGATATGATCTCTTACGTACTAGAACAATGTGTCAACATCTTGCTCTACGTAACAAATTGGATGTAACCTTCTACACATGAATTATTCTTCTTATACAAAGTCACAATCAAGGCCCACATTAGACGCGGTTGTCTTCCAAATCTTCTTGGTCAATAGAGCAAAAACTTTTTACACATGAATGTAACCAAAATCTTAAGATGCGGTTGTCTTCCAAATCTTCTTGGTCAATAAAGCAAAAACTTTTTACATATGAATGTAACTTTTTACATGTGAATGTAACCAAAATCTTAAGATGCGATTGTCTTCCAATTCTTCTTGGTCAATAAAGCAAAAAAAATTTATGTATGAATGTAACTTTTTACATGTGAATGTAACCAAAATCTTAAGATGCGGTTGTCTTCCAAATCTTCTGGGTCAATAAAGCAAAAACATTTTACACGTGAATGGAACCAAAATCTTAAGATGTGGATGACTTCCAAATCTTCTTGGTCAATAAAGCGAGATTTTTATACAAAGCAAATCTTCTTGCTTTACCTATCAATTTTTCTCCTTATAAGATGTCACAGCTAGGACCCACATTAGATGCAGATGCCTGCAGATGCCTATCTTCTTGATTAATAAAGCAAATTTTTTATATAATCTAGCCGGTTCACTTTATGCTTGAATTTTTTTTTTTAAAGGAAAGAAAGAAAGAAACAGTTTGAGGTTCTTTTGTCAAGATGCATCTGTACCATCAATAATATATCAACGTCAATTCGCCTAACTTTTGAAATTTGGGTAAATTTTTTACGCATGATTCACGCTCCTTAAACATCACCATAACCAAGGCCGACATCTAATGCAGATGGCTTCCAAATCTTCTTGGTCAATAAAGCAAAAACTTTTTACACATGGATGTAACTTTTTTTTTTTGGATAAAAAACATGAATGTAACTTTTTACACACGAATGTAATCAAAATCTTAAGATGCGGTTGTCTTCCAAATCTTCTTGGTCAATAAAGCAATAACTTTTTACGCATGAATGGAACCAAAATCTAAAGATGCGGATGTCTTCCAAATCTTCTTGGTCAATAAAGCAAGATTTTTATATAAAGCAAATCTTCTTGCTTGACATATCAATCATTCTCCTTATACGGTGTCATAGCTAGGGCCCACCTTAGATGGAGATGCCTATCTTCTTGATCAATAAAGCAAAATTTTTATATAATCTAGCCGGTTCACTTTATGCTTGAATTTTTTTTTAAAAAAAGGAAAAAAAGGAAAGAAAGAAAGAAACACATTGAGGTTCTTTTGTCAAGATGCATCTGTACCATCGATAATATATCAACGACAACTCGCCTAACTTTTGAAATTTGGGTAAATTTTTTACGCATGATTCACGCTCCTTAAACATCGCCATAACCAAGGCCGACATTTGATGCAGATGTCTTTACTAATTTGCTGTTCTTTTTGTCAAGATGCATGCATACCATTTACATGCTTGACTTATTGTTATTAGTTTCTGTCACTTTCGTCCCAATTTAAGTGTAGTCCTAAATCCTAACAATCCACAAGATATGTAAAAGATTACATACAATTTAGTACCAAGGCAAGTTGACGTTGACCTATAGACCAGAAAAATTGTATTATATTAAACTAGATAATTATTTGACAAAAAAATTAGATGAAATTTTTTTCTACTTTATTGTAAAGTAATATGTCTAATTAATGTCAAGGGTTCTTTCAAAAAAAAAAATAATGTCAAGGGAAGTGGGAGGGATTGGACGTTTGTGATGATCTTAGTCCACCATTAAGCGCCTTCCTACCTTACAAATGACACATAATAAAACAAAAAGAAAGAGGACAATCATGATAATCAAACTGAGTTGAGTTTTCTTAAGATTTGTTCATTTGTGCTTTTTGAAAAGCAAAAAAATCAAAGCAAAAACGATTTTTTTGCTTTCCTCTTAAAACGTATAATGTTATTCAAATAAACATTATTAAGAAGAAATTATATGTAAAGTACATATCTATATTTACATGTTGTGCAAATTTCTTATGTTGCATGTGAAAAAAAGATGTAAAAATGTGTCCGAGACAAAGATTAAATCAAACAACACAGTGCAAATCCATGACAAGCCCTTCCTATTTTGTTGATGTTTATGAAAGCATTACAGCTTGAAATCCACTACAAGTGGTGGACCTGGACCATATGAGTCTCCTTCGATTTGAGGTGCTGTTTTTTCCTTGGGTCCTCTTTTCCTTAATTTACCTTTTTTCAAAAGGTCACCAGAGAAAAATGAGATAACGTGTTGATTGAGAAAAACGATGTCTTTCCATTCGCCGACGTCACTGCTATCGCAAAAGGATCATTTAAAAGAATTTGTCCGTGGGCTGAAGGCTACACTATATCTAGCACAATCAACTCAAGCCCAACAACCATCCCATTGCATATTAGACGGCAGCAACGCTGGAGTGCCCCCAATGGCTGCACAATCTCTAGTATTCAATGGACAATATGAGCTTATGCTTGAAGATAAAAAATGCTTCATTTGAGTTATAACAATAAACATCATAAAATTAATCACTCAATCAGCAGAAGGGGAAAGACCATCATGAAGCACAAAGTTCCTTTTCGGTGTAAATAAAGTAAATAGCCCCATTTTAAGCAAAGCTTTAGTAGAGTTCTTAAAAATGTTTTGCACTTTCCAGTGTTCTATTTGACATGAGGCTTAAGCATGCTGCTCACATTCAAAAGCTTCCACCAAATGCGAATCAATTTGAATGTGAGTAGCATACTTCAACTGACCAAATTCTTTGGTCCCTTAATATATAAAGCTCCACACAAGCATTCTAAATGAAGCCAGCTCTCATAACCAATCTCCGGAGGCAATTCCACGCAAGTAATTGTCTCAATCCCCTTTACATTCAAGAAGGCACACATCTTTCCAAGCCACCCTTGCTCCCTTAGCATTGTCAGGCTTGTCTCTCCAAAGAATAGCGATGCGTTTACTTTCCACTAGTTTCAATATTTTCTTTGGCAGCACAAAAATTTGGCTCCCATAAATAATAAAGCTACATGTAACCGATTTAATGAGTTGTAGTCTACCAGCAAAAGTCAAATGCTTGACACCTTCCAGTTATCCTTTCAACAAGTGGTTTGCAATCTTTGTCACATAGCTTTGCCAGATATCAAAGGAATTTCAAGTTATTTAAAAGGCAATGCTCCTCTCAAAATGCCACTTATATGTAGCAAACCATCACAATAAGCTCTATCTTGTGTAACCAGAAACTCTATTTTTGAGGATTAAGCTTCAATCTAGAAACTTGTAACGGCTGCAAAAGATTTAATATTTCAAGATAAGAAACTTTGTCGCCTTGAAGAAAATCATAGGATCCAAATCATAGGATTGTAACACGTTAAATAAACTAACTTGGGCTGGGTGACAAATGAGGCTCTATGTAAGGGCTAGGCCCGAAACTATTCTACCCCGCAGCTTACCTATAGCTAGTTAAACTATCTTGGCCCAATGCATGGACCAGCCACGATATTCAGTTAGGATTGACGATATTAGAATTGGATTTCAATATAGTTCAGTCTCCTTGGATATAAAAGAGAAAAAGAAAATTATTTGCATGTGAATTTTCGCAATAAAAATAAGATGCAATTTTTTTTAACAAAATTCATATGAATTAAATTCTCCGCTAGACTTAAGTGGAGTTTTACTTTGGAGCTTCACTTAAAGTGGATCCACCATCATGTGAATTTATCCTCCGATTAAAAGAAACAAGATTGTCAATTTAATCATAATATAATTTCCTACAATGTTTCAAGCATGTAAAATGTTATAAATCGATGTAATAAGAAAGGCGGGTAAGAACACTAAGAGTGTTAAAACTTTTGTATGATGTTTATTTGAGTGCCAAAACTTTTTATTTTCACTAAATTGAGTGCCAATTTCGACAATTATCCAAAGTGGAATTTTAATTTTTTTTTGAATTTTTTGTTTTTATTTGTTATTTTTTCTTTTTTTTTTTTGGCTTTTTTTCTTTAGGGCCGGTGAGGATCATCAGCAACCCTTGTCGGCTGCGAAACCCTTGCCCTCAGCTGCAAAGGCTGTGGTTGAGGCTATTAGGGCCTTGTTGGCCGTTGGCAAGGCCACAAGAGCCCCCCCATCTCTAGGTGGCTATGGGTGATGCATCCCAAAGTGGGCAAAGGCCTTTGCAGCCTTGCCCATAGCCAACATGGTTGCGATGCCCTTGCTAGCTTTAGGTGGCGTCACCCATAGCTGGTGAGGCCACAACACCCTCAGTTAGGGCCTTCGTAGCAAGGGTGAGGCGGCCGTCGCCCAAATCTAGCCATGAAGGCCCTAGGTGAGGGCATCACGACCTTTCTAGCCATGGGTGAGGTGGCATCAACTACGGTTGCCCAGAGTTGGCGAAGGCCCTTGAGGCCTCGCCAATGACTCGTGAAGCCCCGATGATCTCGCCTCGGGCCTTTGCGACAAAGGACGAGGTGGCCCTTGTCTAATTTGCGTGAGAGTTTTGCGGTTGGCGAGGGTCGTCGGTGACCCTGGCCAACTCGAAAAGAGAAAAAAGCAAAAAAAAATTAAAATATAAAAAAATGTCCACATCACATCGGCGAAGCCATGTCGGATTTTTCGACGAGGCAAATTTGAATTTGCACTCAAGTGAGTGAAAAAAAAAAGTTTTGGCACTCAAGTGAGCGTAGTATGAAAGTTATGACACTTCTAGTGTTCTTATCCCCAAGAAAGCATAAAATAAGACTCCGTTCGTTTCACGAAAAATAACTTCTGGGAATATATTTTTTTGAATTTTTCGGCGTTCCTCTCACAGAAAATGAACTATTTAAGGAAAATGTTTTCTGCTATAGAAAAAATGCCTTCAAAATCGAGAAAAAAATTTTCCACCTTACATTCTTTCATCAAACACATTTTCCTTTTATTTTTTATGTTTTCTTTTTCTTTTTTATTTTTCTTAAATTGAGTTTTAGATTTTTTCTTCTTCTTCTTTTTCTTCCCTTTCCTTTTTCTTCTTCCTTGGCCGGTCCTCGGCCATAGCGGCTGTCGGCGATCGGCCACAAGCCAACTCTAGCCTTGCCCAAGGCCAAATTCGGCAAAGGTGAGGCTCAAGGTCGCCAAATTTGGCGAGTCGAGAGCTTGCCGACCTCAGTAAAGCTCGGGCTTGCCTAGATCAGGTTGGTGAGCTTGCGGCTTACCCAATCCAGGCTCGCCCAACTTTCACCGAGGTCTCTGAGCTCATGACTTGCCTAGATCGGTCACGCCTTGAGCTCGAGCTTGCTGGATTTGGCGATCCACATCTTGGTCGATTGTTGGGTAGCTGGCCAATGTCAAGGCATGTGACAATGGAGGAAGGAGGAGGAAGAAGGGGGAAGAAAAAGAAAAAAAAAAAAGAGAAAAAGAAAAAGAAAAAATAAAAATAAAAATTGATTTCTAAAAAATAAAAAATTGAAAAATTCTATTTTTAAAAAATATATAAAAACTAAAATTAAATATTTTTGGTCAATTTTAAAAGTTAAAATTTGATTTTTTTGTAACTTTTTTTTTTCCAAAAAATGAAATCAAATAACGAACAATGAAAACTATTTTACACTCCATTTTTAGGTTTCATTAAACGTTAATATTTTCTTCTAAAATGGTTTCTTGAAAAATATTTTCCAGAAATGTGATATTTTTCGCGAAATGAATGGATCCTAAAAACATAAATTTCCCTCTCTTCATAGATTTCCTCCATTTGTTGGAATGTTCAAGTTTGTGCCATCAACTTGGTATGTAAAAGGCGAGCAAGCCATTCATGTAAAATCCTCTTGACAGCAAAATGGTTTCTTTTCTTTTCTCCATTTGCTTATATCTACTCATAGAGAGTTGGATGTGAATTTTTACAAGATTATTTTCCAATTTCATGTATTTCAGTTTCCTTTTTAATGGAAAGTCTCCCTTGTATTTTTTGCTAGTCATTTGACATTTATCTTTTTTCTTCTGGCAAGAGTTGATGGATATCTCATTATCCATCGCAAAGTATTGACAATTTATCACCAAAAAAAAAAAAATTGTTGGATATTTTGCCAAAAAAAATCAATATTCAAATTGTATTTTCAAAGAATTTCACTATTCCCCCCCCCCAAATGCACATGCACATATAAAATTCCTTTGATTTATTTTAAGATAAAAAAATTCACATGTTTCTATCTTTTTTTATGAAAATTTTGTGGCCAACGGTTGGTTGTTGATATATGTTGTAACTATCGATACTTCAAATTTTTTTTTTATTTTTTCCTATTTTGTAAATTTTAATTTGATTGTATCATGATTTTTCGTCAATATTTGTTTTACTTACTTTATGATATCTTATATGTTATATAAACATTTATGTCACAATAGTGAAATATCGGCAGCCTTGTATTTTGACATCTTTATGAGAAAATTAGTATTAAATCAAAAGGAGCATAAGATGTTGATTATACATTACAATAAAATTATTAGATATATCTTAAATTGTGACACAGACTATACTTTGAACCTGTTGCTGCTGTAAAATTATGATTTTGATGGTAATAGTTGTTAAACAAAAGACAATTGAAACTGTAAGAATATCACCGAAATGCTCATAGATGATTAAAATTTTTAGTGGGTTGATGAATGTTATTAGATACGCTAAAAGGTGATTGGTCTTATCTTGATCGCTTTACAAAGTCCATGGAAATAGCCTTATATTTCTCACAATGAGACTAAACACATGCCTATTTATTTGATATTCTGAGGGACAACACCTAAAAGTAAAATACAAATATGAATTGTTGGTTATCTTGAACAAATCTAGCTAGATTGAGTAGATGCCAATCGAATATTTATGTATGTCATCTTTCTTGGTGAGCAGAAACTAGGTACATATATTTGCTTTACAAATTTTTTGATTGATTTTCTTTTGAATTTTTTCATTTTTCAATATTTATCTATTTTTAACATATTGCTTAATAAAATATACTTTATTGGGAGTATTTCTTCAACACTTATCAAAATCTACATAATAATGAAACTCCTTCGAAAGCTTATTCATAAACTTGTTGTAATCCTTAAATCAATGTTTGTGCTCACCGATAATAAAGTAATGGGAATTATCTTTGACAACTATAAAGTGATAGAAATTATCTTCGGTGATTCGTTTGTAATGGGCCTCAATTTTTTTAATGTACTTGTTAACATGAACTTTTCAAATATAAATATTAAATTTAGCTCATTTAAAGTTATTTATAACTATGCCTTTTATCATAAGATTCATTACTAATTATTCATAGTCTTTTTTATTTATGAAGCATATGAAATATGAAGATTTGTGTATATAATAAAAATACTTTTTCTTCCGTAAAAGTTATGTAATTATGGCTTTTACATTTGCTAATTATTTATTATTATTATTATTATTATTATTATTATTATTATTATTATTATTATTATTATTATTTGTACAAATGAGACGTGATTTTTCAAATAATCCTCAACTATCAGCTTATACTCTTAGATTCAAAGTATGTGCAATTATGTAATATAAGTTTTACCATGGAATAAATTTTTAAGAATTTAATCCTGGTGACGCTATTTCCACCCCAAATGTGATCAAATCAACCTCATTTTCACTAAAAAGAAAAAGTTACCCTTAACCATTCGATTTCAATTTAATGCGGTAGCCCCATTACTTCCTTTTATTATTTATTTATATTTATATTTATGAACTAGTTGTCATAATTAAGCATTTCGCGTGTTTTGTTTTTTGTTTATTGTGGGTACCTCATGTATATTGAAGTCACTATGGTTTTTTTTTTTTTTTTTTTTTTTACTTGTGGGCTTTACTTCCATAGAAATAAAGTTTGTCAAAAGGAGACATTTTCAAGAAAATATATATTGTTGATACCTAAATTTTGACGACCCAATTATTTATTTAATGCATAGAAAATTAGGGATTAATTCTTAACTCTTAAACAAAAATATTAGAACCAAATAACATTGCATATAGTTTTAGAAACATTCATTGTTTAGTTTAATTGTATTGGACTGACGACTGGTAGTAAATGGTTCTCAATGAAGCCTACAAGATGAAGAATTGGATTGAGCTCGTGAAAGCATGAAATTCTAGCCCAATGAATATCCCACGTGGCCAAAAATTGCATGTGCCGCATGTGGGATATTAAAATTGGAAAATTTCCAAAACTTGGAAATTAAGGTGCTGTTTGTTTGTATTCCTGGAGTCTGTTTATGAACACAATTTCTGTTTTTTTGTTTTGGAGAACAAAAAAAAGAATATAAACACGTTTATTTCCGTTTTTGTTCCAAATCTATTTTTTTGTTCTCGGGAACAAATTTAGAATATAAATAAGAAAAAATTATTCTTTATTTCTGGAATACTTGAGAAACAATTTTTCTCTCTCTATTTTTTTCTTCACTTTCTTTTCTTCTTCTTTTTTCTTTGGCCGGTCGCCGGCCTCGACCATGACCGACTACTTGGCTGTTGAGGGTTGGCAACCTCACCGGAGTGTTATCGTGGCTGGGCGAGGCCGACGACCGGCCAAAAGGAAGAAAAAAAGAAAAAAGAAAAAGAAAAAAGGAACAAAGAAAAAGAAAAAAGGAAAAATAAAATAAAAATATTTAAAAATTAAAAGAAAAAAAATTGTACAAGTTTACTAAACGTGTTCTATTCTTTTTCTATTTCGGGAAACAAGTTTACCAAACGCATTCTTCTGTTAAAAAATAAATATTTCTGTTCCCTAAACGATTTTTGAATAAACGTTACTAAATGCACCCTAATTTGACCATAAAAGGAAGAAAATATATATTTATATATTCTTGGTGAAGGCAAGCATAGGAATGAGATATTGCGCGCTTATCTCTACAAGATTTGGAATTTGGGAAATCTGAGCGTTTATCTTCAACATAATATTCATCCAATTTGCAAATTGCTATTTGGTTTAGAAATAAAATCAACGGGGAATATTCAATCTGCATGAAGATAAAAAATAATAGACTTTCTAGATCTTCCAAGAGAAAAGAAAACAGCGTGCGGGCGAAGATTTGGCTACAAGAGACACCATCTTGAGCACACTAGCACATGAAATCAAGTAATCCTCAAACTCTTTAGACAATTCTCTCGGACATAATGCAAGGAGGAACAGCAGATTTTGTATCTTCGTACAAAGGACATCAATAAAAAAGGAAAGTGGGGTTTAGTCTTCACATATCCATTGGCATAGGCAGAAAGAAAAGCCACAGGAATAGCAAAGAACAAAAATATAATATGCTGTTTTATTCTCTTTCATTGGAAGCCTAGGTCATCCTTACCTGGGGAGCTCTCTTTTTGATCTGACATACACGTCTATAACAGAGAGATACGCGAAATAGAGAGAGAGAGAGAGAGGGAGAGAGGAGAGCGTGAGTTTTCCTGGCCAAGCCTTGGCTGGGACCCACGTCGCCGCCCCTGCCGCAGTGCTCTCACCGGCCGTGACGCCTCATCGACGAGCTGCTACCATCTTGAGCTACTGCCGATGCCATGATATGTCGTGCCCGAGTCGTGCCAAGCTTCCCCACGCGCTGCCCTCCGTCCCGACGTGCTACTTGCTGATCCTCGCTGAGCCTCTGTCTTCGCCTGGCCCGAGCTACACGCTGCTGCTCCCTCCCCGCAACTGCACCAGTGACGATGAGCAGTGCCGAGCACCCCCAGCCACGAGCCCCGCTGTCCCGAGCTCGCTGACTTGACACCGACCTACTGCTGGTCCTCTTGCCACAGCCCGACGCCGACGACCCACCGCTACTCTCCACCAGTCGACGTCACCGCGTCCAAGCCTTGTCGCGCCTATAAAGCTTTACCTTCTTGCAGATTTCTTCGGGGCCCAGAAATTCTGGAAATTCGCTCCTTGGGTGCTCGTTGTTCATGTTTTCCCAAGAGTCACCACCGAGCCATCTCACTGTGGGCCCGCCCTTGCCAAGACCGCCGCCACCCCTGCCGTATACTATCACCAATCACCGTCCATGTTTGAGGCAGGACACCTGTCTTCCAAGTAACCTGTTTATCTTTTTAAACCATTAAGTGATTGAGCAAGAAAGGTCAACTTTGTTTTATCGATATTCAGAAAAAGTGAGATGTCCAACTGAGATGTCGAAGTCTTTACTTCGATAATTTTCTGCATATTTTGGATGAGTAAGGACTGATATGGATATTTACATTTGTTTAGGAAGCAAAACTGTGGGACTGCTTTATGATTGTTATAAGTTAGAAGAGTTTTGCATAGTAAAATTCATGAACTGTGTCCAAAAGGCAGTACTTGTTACATGTTATTCACTTAGGGTAGCGTTTCTTGAATCCTCTATGAAAGTTAAGCATCTCCGATTTGATATTCAGGAAGAGCACAAAAGGGAACTGGTATGGTAATTGTTATAGTACCTTTTCTTTGTTGCTCAGTATCACAGCCCACACGGATTGAGCAACCATGATTGGCAACTCCCTCCATAACAGAATTCAAGTAATTCAGGCATCACAACAAAATTTGAGTTCAATTTGATGGGCAATCTTCGAATTTGACTAGCAGCTGGTATGATTCTTCTGAGCATTACCCAAGAAAATGTGTCGATGTTGGCTCTTTCATGCTTTGCCATCAACCTTCTATCATTTCCTTCTCCATGGGCACTAATGTGCCCCTCATGGCGAATTGAGATTCAGAATTGCCTTCTTTATCATTTCAAAGCCTCCCTCTCTCATGCTTTTTGTACTGCAGAAAAGATGGTTAATACTCTTGAAGTCTTTCGATGAATAAAAATACTGAATAAAGCCCATGTTATTATTATGATATGAACCTGTTAGTGTGCTATCATGCACCATTCCAATCACCCTGAGAAGGAAGAGAATGCTTTTATCAACTTGGGGCTAATATATTGCGTAAATGGTGATAGTGAAGTCAACTACCTCTATCAGCTTCGGATCTAACATGAGGACACACTAGCTTGCTCAGTTATTCTCTATCATATAAGCAACATAAACAATAAAGAATTTGAATACCGTAGAACATGTCTGTAGGCATTTATTATATTTGGCGTTAACAGCAATCCATTATTTTCTTGAGAAAGTAATTGAAATCTCACGTCAAGAAAGTATCTTTGAACACCACATATGATCTTCCGCTTCGATTCCCACCCTTGGTCCTGCTTGGTATTCCCACTGCACGGTACAAGCCAGTGTTGATCAATGGAACTCAGGTACATCTCACCAAATGCCAACGCACATGGACCTCAGTCAAATAACACCAATCGCAGGCTCCCTTCTGTTGATCATTACCAACCATCATAGAATTAACATCATCCCTCAACGTTCAACCCGTGCAGAATCAAAGTATATTCCAGTGAGTATAAAGAATCAGGAAATATAAAAGGAAACAAATCTACTGAGAAAGGATGGTGGAACTGGATGTACGAACGACAACTTGATCGACTAATTCTACTCAAACAACTAAAACCATATGAATCTGTAAATCCATCCGACCATGACTGACTAGTGAGGCTTCGACAAGTTGAATGCAAGTTAGATTATCATAATACAACTCTCTGTTAAAGGATTAACCTGAGGCTTCCAACAATTAATTTCACAGTGAAGATCTACTGGACTTATTCTAAAAAAATAAGATATCAAACTCAATCCAGTTTTATTTGGTAAAGAAACATGAGTTGGGAATTTCATCAAACAGGTTGCGTGCACTACAAACAAGGAGCCTAGACAGTTGTCAATGCAATCTTTCATCCAGAACGACTCCTTCAACAACAACATCATCACAAATCATCAGGAAAAAACTCGTTTTCTCGTTTGTTAACACAACTCTGCCTTGTGTTTTGCCAAAAACAGGACAGAAGGGAGAGGAGAGTAGGAAACATTACCTGGTCGGAGACGGAGCTACGATCGGCGGTGATACCAGAAGGAGGACGCCTGACGAGCAACGGCCGCCAAGAATCGGAGCTTGCGAAGGAGGATTGAACCCGAACCGAGCTGCTTCGAAGGTGATGAACTGAGAACAGAGGCGAACAGAGCTCCCGAGAGAGTGAACTCCTAAAACGCCCAAAAGCCTCCCGAGTCCATTCCATCAATGCCCTCCGTTCGAGCTCTCTCTCGGCACGTATGTTCGTTGACGGCCGGCGACGGAAGGCCGGTGGTGGTTACCGGCGGATATACGGGTGCCCAGCAGACGATTCGGTTACAAGCTTGTCCAAAATCAGCCTTCTAGAACTTTATCGAGAAACTCCCTCGAACTGAGCAGCTTTGTTCGACTCTCTCACCGCGCATTTGTCCTTACTCCCGTCGTTCTTCTTCAAACGAGAGGGAGAAGGAGAGAGAGAGAGAGGCGGGGAGGAAGATGTGCTGCGCACGAATAGAAAGGAATGGGTCAGGACAAATTTGCGACAGCTAAGTTGCGCTAACGGGCTGACACGATGGCCTTGTGGATCAAGTTGGGCTACATGAATTGGACCGACCTTTTTTTTTTTATTATTGTGACCGAATTCTTTTTATATGTTGATGTCTTTATTATTTGTCTATTTATTTCGTTTATCATATTTATTTATTTAATTATTTAATTTTTTTTGCTTTTATCTTGCTAATTTTTGTTTTTGTACTTTTATAAGAACAAATACTATGCTGAAATTATTGACTAACATTTAAGTGTTAGTAGAAATCAAGAGGCATTACATCGAAGTACTTTCTTCTTTCGCAAACTTGGCAAAATTGCAAGTTACTCTTGCCAACCGCTTGGGCGAAAATATCCATATCGCCATGGCAAAGCAAGACTACCAAACATAGTGCTAATCAATGTGACCATTGGAAGTACTAGAACAAGAAAAATTTGAGACAAGAGTACACAAGAGAAATCGCGTCTACATGTGGTCTATTACATAGATTTAAAATCGGTAATGATTGACTTAGTCATCAAAATAAATGACAATAAAGACTACTGCTTCGTTCATTCATTCTGCCTCGCATAAAGACCTTTTTTTTTTTTTTTTTTTATTTTTTTTGCAGACATTATTGTCACAAAGAGATGAAGAACATGTCAATTGCCAACCAAACAAAATGTGTTGGACAACCTTGTAGTGATCAAAATGGAGAAGTCATAGATTAGACTCCCAGGCCAGCCAGACCTCTTTTAATGGCAAACATTTACTTAATTGCTCTAGATGGTGCTAAAAATTGGGAAAGTATTCACTTGAGAACCTCTACAGAATGACTGAAAAGCAAATCAAGAATGTCAATTGTTGTCAAATGCTAACAATAAGATCACTTTCGCTATCCTCCCTCGAGCTTGATTGGTACTTGATCCATAGTAATTCCACTTTGAAAGTCTAGACGAGTGCTCAATAGGTTCAAGGATCACCTAATTTTAGAAATCAATAGATCAGTAGCTTTTTGCATGTAAAAAAGCAAAACGCTACTTATTTTATTGTCACCATCCATAACCTTGATTTGATGCATAGATCTTTGTCAGAACATTCGATTTCATGGGAACACATTGAGATAATTTTATGCTAAAGGCAAGTAGACTAGAGAGGCCATCTTCCAGAGAAACATTTGATCACTTCATCTATGTGAGTTTTCCAGAATGATCGGACGCAAGCATTTTACTCCTTGTGAAATCGATGAGCAAATTTCACTCTATATCTATAGCATGTCCCCCAATTGAATCAAGTATCGTTGGACAATTTGGAAATTATTCATGTAAATTTTGGGAAACAAGGTCATCATAATATATATGCTTGTGAGTTATGTGTGGGATATGAGCAATCTTGTGCCAATCCTTGCCTGCATCTTTTTTGTGCCTCTCCTCCAAATTTGGGCAATCTGCGATTCTTAGGTGATTAAGTGATGCCAGCCTTCGCATCCCTTTAGGTAATGATGTCAAAGAGCAGCAACGGGTGATTACAAGCTGTTGAAGTGATTGGAGGACCTCAATTTGCTCTGGCAAAGCCTTCAAATTGAAGCAATAGATAATTCCTAGACGCTCGAGATTGCTTACTTGTAGAAGCCATTGTGGAAGAGATGCTAGTTTGGGAAGGTGAAAGATTTCCACAAATCGAAGACTCTTAAGTCCTTGGAAATCCAAGATGTTGCTTCTTTCGCCTTTGGATAAATCAAGCTCCTCACAATCTTAAAAAGAGAGATCCATGAGGTTCAAAAGATGTCACATACCAAGTGAGAGGAAAATTAATCGAAGACATTCACTGATGCTAAGAATTTCAAGTGAAGTGAGATTTTTTGAACACTCCTCTGGCAAATATTCTAGAAACTTCATCTTTGAGATAACTAGACTTCTCAACTTATTAAGGCCAAATATTTGATGTATCCACATTGTGTAGTTGCCTGCATCTCTAATATCCTATTGTCTAGAGCTTTCGCCCCCGATCCAATCAAGTATGATCGCTTGTAATATCGATGAAGCAAAAAGCTATTGATATACAATTTGAAAACAGATACTAATGATACTGTTGGAATGAAAGGCACCACATACTATGAGAAGGAAAACTAGAGAATTTTTGGTCATTAAAATAGTCTTCGCTCGTAATAAATGAGCTCGTGAATGGTGTGGGACATGAGCAATCTTGTATAATCCTCTGTAGCATCATTTTTGCACCTCTCTTCCAAATTTGGGCAAGCTGCAAATTTTTGGTGACTAAATTAGCAACGAGAAGCTTCCGCCATAACATAGCGGCGATCTTCCTGGCAATGCCGACGATTACAGCTGCTGCCATTTTTGTTCTCCCTATGTTTATCTTTCTCTGTCTCTCCGTGCATCACCAGAAGATATAGTCCGGTCATTTCAAAGCGAGATGAAGACTACTACAAGATGAAAGCCTAAATCAGCAATTCAATTCAATCAATGTCTTTGTCTTCTAAGAGAAGACTTCAACTATTAAACGAGCATATATATATATGCAAATATGTAAAAATATATATAATGGCTCCTATTTGTAACAACACATTTTTTTTTCTAACCTTTTAAAGTTGCTTTCATAATCCAACCTCTCTTTTCTCTCTAGCCTCTCCTCTAGCACAGAAGTGGACGCAATTTGCAATGCTGATACCTCATGTGGGCTCGTGATCTTCGAATAGGCCATCCAAGGGAATTTAGAGGTACATTTGCTAAATTAAATCAGTCAAATCTGAGAATAAAAATTCGTAATTATACCCATAGGAGAAGAATATCGATAGATTTCAAACTGCTAAAAAATATGGACAAGATTTTACTCGAAGGACAAAAAAATTGTCATCGTTAAATTTTCCGTTCGCGCAAGTCTTCATGTTTGCCACCTGACAAGTTTATAGATCGATCGCGGACCATGTGGCAAGTCTTCATATTTGTGAGGTGTGCGAACTTAAATGCAACGTGACAAGCATGTCCACCAACCAAAAAAAAGAAAAAAGAAAAAAAGAAGAAGCTGGCAACCAACATTCTGTGTTTTGAATTTTGATGTACTTTCGAATCTCTACAGAGAGAGTCGCTTACCCTTTAAGGTTCTCTCTCTGTTATATCCTGGCAGACAACTCGGCGATTCGTCGCTCGATGCCTGTTGCAGCGTCGACCTTGCGTCGTCTCGCGGCAGTAACATACCAAATCGTTACAGGATGCCATGAGCGATTTGACGGATACGAGTCAGACGCAAAATTGAACATCTTAGGTTAGACCTTTTTTTGGGAGTGTAATACTCTGCTCTGTGATCTAGCTCTCGCCTACCATGAAATTCTTGTAACGAAATTCCTATACACTAGTAAGACAACAACAACTGCGGTTCGCTGAAAAGTAGTCGTTAGATCACCCATTCCAGTTCTCTGTTCCATTTCGTTTTTTCTTTTTTTAAGGTTTATTGCGAAGCAGTTTTAACATTCTTTTTCTTCAGGTCTTATCTCCCCCGATTAAACCCTAAATGCGATCCCGATTCATTCTGGATTTGGCTCTTGACCTATGCTCTGTTTTGCCGTCTTTTCATTGTATTGCCTTAGCGGATCATCACTGAGCCATTGCCGCAAACGAGATTCACCGTTTCATCGGTCCATAAGGTTGTGTTTTAAAAATTGGTTGGCGAGTGATGTGTTTGTGTGCAATGCGGTGGTGTCAAAAGTGTGGATGGTGCCATTGTGTCAGACGATGTGCAGAAGGTGTTCGATGAAATGTCCGATAGAGGGATCTGTAATGTTGCTGTGCTGAATTCGATTAGGCTCTGGCAGGGATCGTCGGAATGTGCTTCTCTCGTTTAGAGAATTTCATCTCCAACGAATTAGCCAAGTCAAGCATCTCTCAGTTCAATTGCTTGCTATTACACTTTCGCAGCTCATTTTTCATGTATTCCGGTCTCTATCCTTTTTTTTTTTTAATGTTTCTTGTCCAGATTAAGTTTGTCGCTGATCTCTTTAATTGCGGGGCTGGAATCTGGCCAGTTGTGTCGATGATGGTTGGTGCCGTATGTTCAGGTACGATTTTTCTCAAGTTCTAAATTCAGATCTAAGCGTTAGTGTCATGCTAAACCCAAACGATATGTGTGCTTTATGCCTTGACATGCTTCCCGAGAAATTGGAAGTTCATTTTTTGAACAGATGTGTTGGTATTGCCAAATTGCCGTTTCTATGTTTGTACTGCACTTTCGATGTCAATGGGGCAAGTCTTCGCCTCGCATATAAAAAGAACTTGCCAAGTTGCACGAACAAATTTGTGCATAAGGATTGCGATCTGTTTATACTTCCCAAATTAATAAGACATTTGAAGAGATGAAACTAACTCTTGGATCTCATGTTTGCTAAAATCGGGAGTGAAACTGCCTTTTATTCAAAAGAAAGTCAGAAGTGCCATATTGAATGAGGTCAGCATATGACACTGAAAATTTGGATGAATGACATTGAGATGTCGAAGTAACTGAAAAGACAAATACAGGAAGATGTCTATGACACTAGAGGGGCTTACGGTGAGCTCAAATGGCCAAAACGCCGAAACGACTTGCAAGTGCAGGATGTAACCAATGTAAAAGAGACCAGGTGAGCTTGGACACCTAACTTCTGTCCCTCTAGGAAGCTCTATTTACATGAGGATCTTCATTCAACGACCTAAATCTCAAGGAAACAAGGGTTCGTCTTATCTCAGTTCGGAGGTCTCCACTGATTTAATTAATGCTTTTAGCCTTTCTTAACCGGCAGCTCAAATTTTCGACCTTCAATGCTAGCTTCTGAGCAGCAAGAGCTTGAGCCTCGATGGGGCTCCCACAAAGTTGTAGTTTCAGCAAGTAATGAGATCATGATGTATGGGTCCATGTTTGAGGCAGGATGCCTGTCTTCCAAGTAACCTGTATATCATTTTAAGTTGTTAACTAACTGAGCTAGGAAGGTGAACTTCGTATGTTTTATTGATTTTAAGAAATAGTGAAGAATTTGAAAAAAAAAAATTTGAGGCACTAAAAGTACTGAAATGTCCAAGTCTCAACTTCCGTTTAGGAAGCAAAACGGTAGCAATGCTTTATTATTGCAAAAAGCAAAAATTCCTTGCGTAGCAGTAATCGTAGAATGATAGAATCAGCTGAGACCAAAAAGGAGAAAGCATACTTGTATAAATTCTTTCCTTATGGTAGCGTTTCTGGAATATTCTATTAAAGTTGGTTGATATTCAAACAGAGAACAAAAGGGAACAGGTATGGTCATCGATATAGTACCTTTTCCTTGCTTCTAAGTGTCATGGACGACATTAATGTAGCAACCACAATTGGCAACTCCCTGCATAACAATTCAAGTAATCCAGGCATCACAACAAAATTTGAGTTCATTAAAAGGGCAATCTTTGAATTTGACTAGCATTGGTACACTTATTTTGAGCATTACCCAAGAAAATGTGTCGATGTCAGGTTGATGTCAGCTATTTTAGGCTTTCTTGTCAACCTTCTCCCATTTCCTTCTCCACAGGCGCTAATGTGCTCCTCGTGGCAAAGTGAGATTCAGAATTGTCTTTTTTTATCACTTCAGAGCCTCCCTCTTCTCTCATGCTTTTTGCATTGCCAAAAAGTCTAGGAACACTCTTAAGTCTTCCATTGAGCAAAAATACTAAACCAAGTCCATGGTGTGAACCCATAGTTAGTGTGGCATCTTGACCATTCTAGTCATCCTGAGAAGGAAGATAATGCCTTTTTAATCAACTTTGGGGTAATATATTGCGTAAATGGTGACAGTGAAGTCAGCTACCTCTATCGGCTTTAAATCTAACCTGAGGACAACACCAACTTGCTCAATAATTCTCTATTTTATGAGCAACAAAAACAATCAAGTACTCGAACGCTGTAGAATATGTCTATGTGCACTTCTTATCTTTGATGTTAATGGCATTTGATTATTTTCTTAAGGAAGTAAATGAAATTTCACCTCAAAAGGCATGTCGACCACCATGTGCGATCTCCCGCTTCAATTCCCACTCTTGGTCCCACTTAGTATTCTTACTGCACCCTAGAAGTCAGTGTTGATGGTAACAGTTCTGTGCTTTTTTTTCTCCTTTTCAAAATAGGCAAGATGGAGGTCATAATTACCTAGCCTGGCATCACCTCTCCATTGGTGCCATTAATGTCGATACTGGCATATGAGCAAGCCTTGGAGTGAGCATCGAATGTGTCTCGGCCAATTAACTTATCAGCCCCAACACCACGGCATCTAAATGAACATAAAACCTTGTATCACAATACAAACTTTCTCATCAACTTAGCCTATAATCCAGCAATACATAGGGAAATTCACTGCGAAAACAATTTTTCACTAGAGGCCTTGGATATCCTCCATCAGTCTAATCCAATGGCCATTGAACATTTGTGTGCAGTAGGGTGTTTTCTTGCTCAATCCCATAACTAATGTGAACATTTAGCCAACTTGTCCATTTCAAAACTTTCTAATTCATGATAGAAAACTCATGTTATTGGATCTCCTACCATGGAACTTCATTTATAACCATTGGGTTACAGAAAATTTCAGCAACCTTGGCATATTTGTTCGTTGGGATTGGCTCACTAGCTGGTGTATACGAATCACAAATAACCTACACATGAACAATAATTTTCCGTAAACTAATTGAAATGTCCTTTCTCGTTTGGTCAACCTATTCAAATGATCAGATGGATGAACATTGTTTGACAATATAATTCTTGTTTTGTGGATGATTACCAAGATATTGTTGTCACCTCAGAAAGGATACTTGAAAAGGGCTATTAAAAAGTCCAGAACTCGATGGAATGATATGAAGGTAAATATGGTAAGATGGTTTTAGGTTTATGTCATCTTACTTTAGCAAGAGAGAAATCCATGGGTAAGATGGTTTTCATGTCATGGTAAGATGGTTTTAGGTTATGTCATCTTCTTCTATTTAGCAAGAGAGAAATCCATGGGTTTCATGTCATGGGACTGGCGGTCAGGGAGTCATCAGTGCCAAAATCTATGCCATTTTTGCTTGGTCTAAAAAATAAAGCTGTGTGAGTAATAGACATATCTCTTGAAACAAAAAACCTCAAACTTAATCTCATGGAGGATACTTCAAACGACGGGCTCTATTGGTATGACTTGGCCCTGGAGTATGCATGCGAGTTTAGTTTTGAAAGATAAAAGAATGGATTGGATACTTCGAATCAAGTGCCAGCACCGAAAAGTAGAAACCGCTTTTCGAAGACTAGTATCAAGTAGGAAAAAACCAACATTTTTGAAGCATAAATAGTAGGTCTTATTTATTTCCCTAAGGACGCCACCGCAGCTTCCTTGAAAAATAAACTAAAAACAGCCTCATAACCATGCTTGTCCTTTTAAAACCATTTCAAGGTTATTCTCAGGCCTCATTCCAAAAGAGAGCCTGTGAACAAGCAAAAAACTAAGGGCAGTTACGTAGTTGAAGGAAGCAGACTGCAGAGTGCAACAGTTTAAAAAATTATGAAAGTCCACCTTCTTAGGATCAATCAGCAAACGTGTTACTCTGATATTTCATTAGATATAACGGTTGATCAACCGATGAATCTTGACAATGCACCAAATCTTTCCTCTTGCAATCAAGAGGCAATGATAATGAAGTACTTTCGTTTTTCACAAACTTGGCAAACTGCAAATTACTCTTGTAAACTGCTTTGGCAAAAATATCCATCAGATATCGCCAAGGTAGAGCAAGATACTGAACATAGCAATAATCAGTATGACCAATTGAACTCATAGAACAAGAAAAATCCGAGACAAGAGCATATACAAGAGAAATCGCTATATGAGGTCCACAACGTGGACGTAAAATTGGTGATGATTAATTTAGTCACCAAAAGAAACGACAACAAATAGTACTGCTTCATTCATTCATTCTACCTTCCACCAAATGCAATTCTTTTGCAGACAGTGTTGTCAAAAAGAGATGAAGAACATGTCAATTGTCAACCAAACAAAATGTGCAAGACAACCTTATAGTTATCAAAATGGAGAACTCATAGATTAGACTCCTAGTCCAATTGTCATAAGACCACTTTTAATGTCAAACGTTTACTGAATTGCTAAAAATGATGCTCAAAATTGACAAAGGATTTACCTGAGAACTTCTGCAGAATGGCTGAACAGCAAACCAAGTATTGGAACAGCATATCCTAGATTTGCTGGGCAGATCTATACTAGAACCTCCGATTCCATGAGAACGCATAGAGATAATAAATTTTAAGGGAAGCAAACCGGCAGCCATTCTCCAGAGAAGCATTTCATCAGTTCATCTATGAAGAGAGTTATCCAGAAGCATCGGATTGTGCAGGCATTTCGCTCCCTGTGAAATCAAATAAGCAGATTGCACATTATATCTATAGCATGAGTCATGAGCCAGATTTAATGAGCTTGCAGTTGGAAGACGAGTACGAATTTTCATCATTTTTCTTGCACATTTGGGAATAAAGCGATGTTTCCACACCCCGTCAATATACTTAAACCTGTCCAAACCTTTCACCGATCTGTCCACTTACCCTGGTGGAGAATTTCTAGTCAAAATCATCGAGCTCGTGAGTTAAGTTTGGGATATGAGCAATCTTGTACCAGTCCTCGCCTGCATCTCTTTTGCATCTCTCCTCCAATTTTGGGCAACGGAAGATTCTTAAGCGAGTTAGGGACGTAAGCTTTCGCATTCCTTCAGGTAATGATGTCAACGAGGGGCAATTGAAGATTTCAAGCTGTCGAAGTGATTGAAGGGCCTCGATCTGCTCTGATATAGCCTTCAAATTTATACATTCAGAAATTTTGAGATGCTCAAGATTGCCGAGCTGTAGAAGCCACTGTGGAACATATGCTAATCTGGGAAGGTTAAAGATTACCACAGGCTGGAGACTCTGAAGTCCATGGAAATCCAAGAAGTTGCCACTTTCATCTTTGGATAAATCAAGCTTCTCACTGTTGAATTATGTCTCAAGTTCGAATCCATTATACGATACCCAATACATGCAAAATATTTTCATGCCGAAACGAGAAAGAACGTGTGCGGAGCATTTTGATGAAAATAAATTGGCGCAGGATAGGAGCCGAAGGGATCCCGCCCGTGATATGCGCTTCACGTTGGAAATGAAGGGGGACAATTCGTGGGATTCTTCCTTGTCAGCGTGAAATGAGGCCGAAGGGTTGATCGTCCAATTCTTCTACGTCATTAAATGCACGCACATGGCCATGTGCATGCATGCTCGTAGAAGAATTGGTTGGTCAGCATTTGCACCGATAAAAGGAGCGAGAGCTTCGGAGGACAAGGCAAGCTGCGAAAGAAAAGAGCTTCTAGCGAGCGAGAGAAAAGAGCTCGAGAGAGTGAGAGAGTGCGAGGCTTGAGCTCAGAGAGGTTTTGTGCGGAAGTTGAGTCCATTGAGTGTTGAGTTGTTAAACACCGTGGGTATCGGGTATAAAGTAAGGCTGGGAAACACTTGAGTGCACATGCGTGATTGTAATCCTGTAATTCTCCGATTTATAGTGGATTGATTTGCTGGCTCTCTCCGTGGACGTAGGTTTCGACACTCGGACCGAACCACGTAAATTTTTGGTGTCCTTTTCTTTTATCGTTCCTCGTTTTATTTCGATCGATTTCTATAGCTCCCGACATAATTGCAAAATACACGATCCGCTTCCGCTGAGACACCGATTCAACAACAATTGGTATTAGAGCTTTGCTTTGCAATTATGTCTGGAGCAAAAGTAGAAATTGATAAATTTAACGGGAGGAACAACTTCGGGTTGTGGAGCGTCAAGATGAAGGTGCTATTAACAACTCAAGGATTAGCCAAGGCATTGGAGGGCAAGGCTCAGTTGCTCGAAACAATGCGAGATGCTGAGAAGGACGAGCTGATGGAGAAGGCCATGAGTATCATCCTGTTGAACTTATCGGATGAAGTGCTAATAGAGGTCGCCGAGGAGGAGGATGCCGCAGCGTTATGGGCTAAACTCCAGGCCCTCTATGTGAAGAAGGGTTTGAACAATCGCTTATATATGCTAAAGAGAATGTTCCAGTTTCGATACACTGAAGGTACGTCCATTAGATCTCACTTAGATGAGTTTAATAAACTCATGATGGACTTGAAGAATGTTGGCAAGATTTTAGATGATGAAGAACAAGGCATGATGTTGTTGGCGTCTCTACCGGAGTCATGGGTGCACTTTACCGACTCCTTGTTACAGGGGCGTACCACGATTACCTCAGAGGAGGTAAAATCTGCCCTGTTTTCAAAGGAGTGGCAGAGAAAGTTGCGTGATGACAGTCTAGCGCAAGATGTAGCGCGTGGACTGGTGATTCGAGGCAGAGACCAACATCGGAGGCCCAGCAATAGAAGCCAAAGCAAAAGCAGGTCGAAGTCGCGACATAGAAAATCAAAAGGTCGCGTGAAGTGCTTCGAATGTCACGAGGAGGGGCACATAAGGAGAAATTGTCCAAAGCTAAGAAATAAAAGCGTTTGGCAAAATGCCACAAGTAGTGTGGCGAATGTTGCCGAGGAGAGTATCAGTGATGCCGAAGCTATCCTATGTGTATCTACGAGTTCGTCAGGAGACGAATGGGTGCTAGATTTTGGATGTTCCTATCACATGACTCCTCACAAGAACTGGTTCACTACCTACCAGACTGCAGATGGTGGTAGAGTTCTTTTGGGGAATAATGCAGCTTGCGAGGTTGTAGGGATAGGAACAGTTCGGATCCGAATGCATGATGGCGTAGAACGGACGTTGACAGATGTAAGGCATGTACCGAAGCTCAAGAAGAGCCTTATTTCTTTGGGAATACTCGATGACCTCGGGTGCAAATACACAGCTGAAGGTGGAGTGCTGAAGATTTCTCGAGGTGCCCTAATAGTGATGAAAGGGAAGAAGGCGAATTCTCTCTATCATTTACTGGGAGAAACCGTGACCGGAGTTGCTGTAGTTTCATCAGGTGAGTCAGACTCAAATTTGACGCAGTTATGGCATATGCGATTGGGACATATGAGTGAGGCAGGTATGACAATGCTAAGTGAGAAGGGGTTGCTGAAAGGTCAAAAGACAGGAAAGCTGGACCTGTGTGAGCACTGCATCTTCGGGAAGCAGCGTCGTGTTAAATTTGGTACAGCTCTACATTCGACCAAGCAACCAGTAGAATACATTCATTCAGATGTTTGGGGACCGTCTCCAGTTCCATCGAAAGGAGGTGCCAGATATATGCTAACATTCATCGACGATTACTCAAGGAAGGTATGGGTGTACTTCCTGAAGCACAAATCCGAGGTATTTGATCGGTTCAAGAATTTTAAGGCATTGATTGAGAAGCAGTCAAGTAAACAAATCAAGTGCCTGAGAACTGATAATGGCATGGAGTTCCGTGGTAAGGACTTTACCGAGTTCTGCCAAAAGGAAGGGATTGTGAGACACCGCATAGTTCCCGGGACACCACAGCAGAATGGCGTAGCAGAACGGAAGAACAGAACTCTACTCGAGCGAGCTCGGTGCATGCTTTCGCATGCAGGACTGGGCAAGGAATTTTGGGCCGAAGCAATAAATATGGCGTGTTACCTGGTTAATCGATCTCCATCTTCTGCTATTGAGTGCAAGACTCCTGAGGAAGTATGGTCGGGGAAACCTGTTGATTACTCCGGATTACGAATATTCGGATGTCTTGCGTATGCTCATGCGAGAGATGGTAAGCTTGAGCCAAGGGCGAAGGAGTGCATATTTCTGGGTTATGCACAAGGGGTGAAAGGCTACCGGCTGTGGTGCACTGATCCCAGATCACCCGGTTTTCTAATAAGCAGAGACGTGATCTTCGACGAGACTGCAATGCTTCAAAAGAAGAGTCTTGAGACTCAACCGGCAGAGCAAACGGATCGTGGTGTCAGAAGTGAGGTGGAGATTCAGGCGGAGTCTCCAAAGACCTCAGAGGTAACAGAGGAAGAGATTGCAGATGAGGCCACAATTCCTGAAGACGGTGATACTGAACAACCAGCAGAGCCACAACACAACATAGCCACGGGGCACAAAAGAAGGCAAATTAAACCACCGGTACGTTATGGTTATTCGATATTGCCTATGCATTAACCGTAGGTGATGAGGTGGAGATGGATGAGCCTTCATCCTATTCGAGGCGATGGCTAGTGCCGAGTCATCACAAAGGCTAGAGGCTATGAGTGAAGAAATAGAATCGCTCTATCGGAATCAGACATGGGAGTTGGTCAAAGTACCCAAAAGTCAGAAAATTGTCGGATGCAAATGGGTCTACAAACGGAAAGAAGGCATTCCCGGTGTAGAGGCGGCCAGGTTTAAGGCGAGACTTGTTGCGAGGGGGTATACTCAACGAGAGGGCATCGACTACAATGAAGTGTTCTCTCCTGTGGTAAGGCATACCTCTGTTCGTGTATTACTTGCCTTAGTTGTTGCACAGGATCTTGAGTTGGAGCAGCTAGATGTGAAAACGGCATTTCTTCATGGTGAATTGGAGGAACAAATTTACATGAAGCAGCCTGAGGGATTTGCTATTCCAGGTAAGGAAGACCATGTTTGCTTACTGAAGAAATCCTTGTATGGATTGAAACAATCTCCTAGACAGTGGTATAAGCGTTTTGATGCTTTCATGACTAGTCAAGATTATTCAAAAAAGTCAATTTGATAGTTGTGTTTATTTTAGGAGATTGGAGGATGGGTCTTTGATTTATTTGCTATTATATGTTGATGACATGTTAATAGCAGCTAAACATATGTCGATATTGATGTGTTGAAACGGCGCTTGAGTGCTGAGTTTGAAATGAAAGAATTAGGTGCTGCTAAGAAAATATTGGGTATGGAAATTTTGCGTGACAAAGCTGCAGAACGTTGCGTTTGTCTCAAAAGAAATATATTGAGAAGATCGTGGCACGTTTCAATATGCAACAAAAAATCTGTAAATACCCCTTTAGCCGCACATTTTAAACTTTCTGACAAGTTATCACCACAAACTGAGGAGGAGGAAGAACATATGTCCCGTGTTCCTTATTCTAGTGCAGTGGGTAGTATTATGTATGCCATGGTATGTACTAGACCCGACATTTCACAAAAGTAAGTGTTGTCGGCCGTTACATGAAGCACCCGGTAAGACTCATTGGGAAGCCGTGAAATGGATCCTCAGATATCTAAAAGGGACAGCAGACGTCGGCATTATGTATCGGAGGAACATCAATGGCAATGAGACCACAGGGTACGTGGATTCAGATCACGCCGGTAACTTGGATGATCGCAGATCGCTAGCAGGGTACGTGTTTACGCTAGCAAGTGGTGCAATAAGTTGGAAAGCGTCTTTACAAGATGATGTTGCATTGTCTTCAACTGAGGCGGAGTACATGGCACTAACCTTTGTTGCAAAGGAGTCGATATGGCTAAGGGGTTTGCTCTCGGACCTTGGACCGGAGCAGAAAAGTGTCACCATACACTGTGACAATCAAGGTGCGATATATTTGGCTTATAATCCAATATATCACGAGCGAACAAAACATATCGACATCAAGTACCATTTCATCCGAGATGTCATAGCGAAGGGTAAAATTGTTGTGAAGAAAATAGCAACGGCGGAAAACCCAACAGATATGATGACGAAGCATGTTCCTTCAGCAAAGCTCGAGCTCTGTATGAGCTCGATTGGCGTCTGTAGAGTATGAGCGCCCATCGGGGCGTTGAGAGAGCCGAGCATGAAAAATAATCACTATAACTTGGCTTCAAACGTTGAGCCAAGATGGAGAATTGTTGAATTATGTCTCAAGTTCGATTCCATTATACGATACCCGATACGTGCAAAATATTTTCATGCCGAAACGAGAAAGAACGTGTGCGGAGCATTTTGATGAAAATAAATTGGCGCAGGATAGGAGCCGAAGGGATCCCGCCCGTGATATGCGCTTCACGTTGGAAATGAAGGGGGACAATTCGTGGGATTCTTCCTTGTCGGCGTGAAATGAGGCCGAAGGGTTGATCGTCCAATTCTTCTACGTCATTAAATGCACGCACATGGCCATGTGCATGCATGCTCGTAGAAGAATTGGTTGGTCAGCATTTGCACCGATAAAAGGAGCGAGAGCTTCGGAGGACAAGGCAAGCTGCGAAAGAAAAGAGCTTCTAGCGAGCGAGAGAAAAGAGCTCGAGAGAGTGAGAGAGTGCGAGGCTTGAGCTCAGAGAGGTTTTGTGCGGAAGTTGAGTCCATTGAGTGTTGAGTTGTTAAACACCGTGGGTATCGGGGATAAAGTAAGGCTGGGAAACACTTGAGTGCACATGTGTGATTGTAATCCTGTAATTCTCCGATTTATAGTGGATTGATTTGCTGGCTCTCTCCGTGGACGTAGGTTTCGACACTCGGACCGAACCACGTAAATTTTTGGTGTCCTTTTCTTTTATCGTTCCTCGTTTTATTTCGATCGATTTCTATAGCTCCCGACATAATTGCAAAATACACGATCCGCTTCCGCTGAGACACCGATTCAACAACACTCACAATCCCCAATAGAGAGATGCCTGAGGCTCGATAGATGTTGCATACCGAGTGAGAGGGAAGTTAACCAAGGACATCCACTAATGTGAAGAGACTCAAGTGAGGTGAGACTTTTCAAACAATTCTCAGGCAAACATTCTAGAAACTCCATACTCCAGATGCCTAGCCTCTTCAACTTGTTAAGGCCAAGCATATGATTTATCAATGCTAGGTTTGACTCAATTAGAACTAAATCCTCAAGATTTGGAGTTCGTGGTAGGACTTCCAATTTTTCACAGTATTCAATAATTAATGTCAATAGACTAGGAAATGATGCTGTTAGAATGAATGAATGGTCTGACTTGATACATTCCAATTCAGTCAGATGATTAATCTTTAAAGTCTTGAGGTGATGTAGTTGGCCCAGTGGAGGGAGATGTTTACATCTTCTGCAATGCTCCAAGCATAACTCGACTAAATTTGGCAAGGAAAACAGAAGGTTATCCATCATCCACCTTGGAAAGATCTCACCTGTATAATACGTGATCTTCAACTTCTTCAAATTTGAGTGCGGTTGCAATCCATCTAATAGAGCTTCATCTCTATCCCCAATCATTACATCATCAGTACGGAGATAACTCCAATGAAGCTCTAAAGATTCTAAAGAATGCTTACCTATCAAGTTTGCAGCCCTGGATTCTTCTACTACATTTATTGCACTTCCCAAATTTTCAATGCAAAGGCTTCCCCGAATATTATTAAGCCCATTTAGCTCCCCAAGTCCGCAAAAATTCTTAGTAAGAGCTTTTTCTCGGGGCAAAATGAAGCGTGTTAGCCTATGTAGAGAGCTCAATTGCCCTAATCCTCGTGGCACATAACTAAGTTCCCAACAATCACCTATGTCTAGATTTCGAAGGCTAACTAACTTTGTTATACCCCTTGGCAATTCTTCAAGGTAATGACAACCATAGAGATTAAATGTTTGCAAATTCTGCAATCTCGTAATGGAGTTAGGAAGCCTTTTGAGTGCCCAATTTCCAGACAGATCAAGATAAGTGAGATACTTCAACTTACATATGGAAGTTGGCACCTTCTTGACATTTGTGTCATGCAAATCCAAGATGTGCAACCTTTTGAAACTTTGCATAAGTTGGCATAGATCTCTTTCACTTCTTTGTCGAGGCATAGCAGAAAGAAATGTTCTCAGGGATCTTACTTTCAAGCGTGAGATTGGAAGGTCACCCACAGATATATGACGAGTTCTTTCATGTATGGATTTTGTGTCATCCCATGCCACCCAACACTCATTCCCCGCAGCCAAGCGAGTAGATCATGCATCAAATCATGCATCTTACAAGTCTCCTCATTCGTGTATGGATCTTTTTCAAAATCTTGGAAGAAGTTACTCCAAAGTAGATCCATGAAATATCCATGAGCAATGTCTTCTAAATGCTGAATTCTATTTGGTGGCTGGATAGATCCTTCTGCCATCCAAAGATTAACCAAAGTCTGCTTCCTCATCTCATAACTTTTGGGAAACAGTGAACAAAATGCAAAACATTGTTTCAAATGTGAAGGGAGATGGTCATAACTTAGCCTAAGAGCATATTTTATGTGGTCTTCCCTTTGAGACACATCTGGGAGCTCATAATCTTTGAAATGTAGCCATTCAAATTTAGTTTTCTTAAAAAATAGTAAACTCCCAACAGTTTGAACAACCAATGGTACTCCAGAGCACTTTCTAGCTATCTCTTTGGCGATAGCTAGCATTTCAGGATCTTGTATTTCCTCTCCTTTACCACAAGCCATTTTCATTAATAAATCAACAGACACTTTTTCGGATAAGCCCCCAAGAAAATGAGGCAAAACAGTGCCAATAATCTCCGCAACCAAAGGAAGGCGTGTGGTTATAAGGATCTTGCTTCCTCTAGCACCTCCTACCAATAAAGTTTTCAAGCTCAACCATTTTTCTTGATCTACATTCCACAAATCATCTAAAACTAAGAGATATCTTTTTCCATCAATTTCTCCCCTGAGTTCACTCTGCAAATGTTCCATAACAACCTCAGTTTGTTCTTTCTTCTTTGCACAAGCTATGATATTTTTCACTATTTTTTTCACATCAAAGTCATTAGAGACGCAAACCCACATTTTTAAGTCAAAATATTTAGTGACCATCTCGTCATTATATACGCATTGAGCAAGAGCCGTTTTTCCAAGCCCACCAATATCAACTATTGGAAGGATGGAAACGTGCTCTTTCACGTTTAAATCCAATAAAAATTTCATGACTATCTTCTTATCATTATCTCTCCCTGTAATATCTCCCTTGCGTATAAACGAATGTGTCTCTTCTCTCTTCCCCCGCTCTCTCTCTGCTTGTGAAATTACGGGACGCTCATCCAAGTGGAATCTCCTACCAGCGTTAATGGCTTCTATTTTCTCCCTCACTGCTCTTACTTTATAACTCATCTTCAGTTTAAAAGCAAGCTGGTTTGAACTTGAGAAAAATGTTCTCACCTCCTTGATCATTTCACTGTGGCCCCTTAATTCTTGCCGTATAGCTTCTATATTGAATTCTTCAAGCACATCTTGGGCATCATAGAAAGCATCTTTCAGTTTCTCAAGCCAATCTTGGATTTCGAGATTACAGTATTGCTCTTCGGCATGTCTCAGTACAGCTCGAAGCGTGGAGACTGTGTCCTTGAGCACCTCGAGTTCATGCTTGAAGCCCCATAGCTTTCCAACATTTTCTAGTACTTCAGGAATCAGATAAGCAGTGATCTTTCCAGCAATACTAAAGATGACAGCTTCTGCCATTTTTGTTCTTTCTCTGTGGAATAGAAGATATTAGTCCAGTCGGTCCAAGGATAGAGACTTCTCACACCATGTATAACAAGTATGTCTTGATGCTGACCTCAGACTGGCAAATCAAAAGCCTAACATATCTAATTATCTACTTCTGTGACCGACTTGAGGTGTCGAAGATAAAAACTCCAACCATCTACGCAAGCCCAAATAAAAAATGCATATTGGACTACCGAGGTCGCGTCCAAGGTCCACGATTGGTTTGTCTAAGATATTTGGTGATTACTTTGTTTACTAGTCTAACGTGCTTGCAAAGGCAATGGAAATGCTGGTGTCGAAGTTATCGAAATACTTATTCAGCAGATTGATCTATCTAACAATTTGTCTAACAGTCCCGATACCCAGAAGCAGACGGGATTTGTGAAATGAAATTGCGTCTCCAAGGACAAACACTTTTATTTTTTCAAATGCTTCATTCTTTTTTTTCTTTTTTTTTTTTGAGAAGATGACTAATAATTTTTCTTGGGATTAATTTGAGGTTTGACAAAGTTGTTATCAAAGCTTACCTTATAAACCTAGAAAATTTTCGTTTGCTTTAATTTGGGCACTTGGAGATGTGAGGTGCGATTCATAGTTACTAATATATTGTGTACATAGGAGAGAGATACTTTCTGCAAAAAATAGGAAGTTCTATATGTGTAGGTAACATAATGGATTTGTTAATATTATGATGCCAAACGCTGCAACACTCAATTTAAGTCCCCTTCATTCACATGACATTATTGCTAGTATCTTACTAAAACATTACAGTTTAATTACAGAAGTTCACTCTCCTTGCTAATCTCTCAAAATTATTTGCTTCGTATGAAAAAATGCTTCTACATTGTTTCTTGCTTTCTTTACGTTTTCCCGTTCTCTCAATGATAATAAAAAGCTTCCTTAAAGCTCTTCCCATACTAAACTTGCACATTTATCTAATGTAAAATCCCATATTTTTGGAATTTTAAAAGGATTCCATGTGAGGGCAGAATGACATACATACTCTTCGCTTTTTCTGGCATATACAATTTGTACACAATCTTCATAATAATTTGGTGCGCATGCCATACATCTACTTTTATTAAATTGCAACATGCTCATCGTCCTACCAGTCACAGAAATGGTCATAATTATTTTTTATGCATATTTCTCTATGCATGACAGTCCTTTTCGGATACTTCAATGAATTCTCATGTAGGGTTTGGTTCATATTTGATTAATATATCATTCCTTTATACAATTTCCTAAATTACTAACAAATGGCATTATTAGGTAATTGTCACAAGAAATTTTACGTGAGCATTGCTCCATGCAAGAATGACTTGATATAGGCGGCACGCTCCTGATTATTTTTATCTGTTTGCATATTTTGGAGAGTTTTTGTTTAATGAGTTCGCAATTGGGCTTACTGGAGTTGCCTTGTGCCTATTCCCTACACCTTTCTAGTGGGTCTGGTGTCCTATGTCCTCCTGACGTGTAGTAGTGTATAATTGGGTTGTGTCCTCCAAGCACATAGCAGTTCATCCATATGGCATAATCCTCAAAGCAATCCCTCTTATCCTCTCCCTATTAATAAGAAATCAATTACCAAAAAAGCTCTAGATCTGTTGTAATTAGGCAATTCTATCATAAATCTTATTTTTGCCAAATTAGTCCTAAACATATTCCAATTGTGTCAAGTTAGTCTATCCAATTGATTTTGATAAGAAATCATTGACATGAATACCAACTGTCATATCCGGTGCAGCTAGCATCGGCATGGACATTTTTACTAATATAATAATAATAATAATTTATATTTTAGTAATTTTTTTTTCTTTTTTATTTTCTTTGCCTTTTTCTTTACTTTTATTTTATTTTTTTCTATTTTTTGGGCCAAGGGCCGGTGACGCTGGCCCTCAGTCCCCCCATAATAAAATAGAATGAAATAAAATAATCAAGATGATAAGATTTAGCTAAGGTTTCTTATGACTTGTTTGTTTGTGCTTTTTAAAAAAACAAAAGTAATTTCTTGCTTTCTTGCTAAAATTTAAAACATGATTCAAGTCCAAAAAATTATGAAAAGATTTAGGTAGTTTAAAAATAAAATAAAAACAAGCATCTAACAGCTTTGCCGATGCTTGTGAAAGCATAGAGCTTGAAATCCACCATAGGAGGTGAACAAACTTTAGTTGATGAAGATAGGAATTCTCATCATCCACGCACATTACAAGATGAGGCCTAATCAATATGCCAATGGGACCAACCAAGGTCAGGTCCAAGGTCTGCAATTGGTTTGTCTAAGATTTTACGTGCTTCTATTGGTTACTCGTCTAACATGCTTGCAAAGGCAATGAAAATGCTGGTGAAAACAGAGTGCTAATCTTATAGTTCACTAAACAATGAACCGATGCATGCTTGGTGGAAATTAGTGAGAGCGAAATTACCAGGAGCGTCGGCAATGCCGAAGGACCGAATTTGACAGCGGCGGGCCTGAAGGTAATGCAAGCAACAAGATAAGAAACGGTGAAGAAATGGTACTTGAGTGCTGCCTGCATTTATCCTCCTCGCCTGTATTTATCCTCTGTCGCGCATCAAATGGAGAAAGAAAAGAGGAACATTCTTTTCTGAGGTGGACCCAGCAAGGAATCGTGGAACATGACCCCGTTCTTGCTTTGTAGTTTCGGTAGGACATTGGACAGATAGGGAAAAAGGTGTCGCATCCGACTCCATAATATAAGTACTTCTGTTTCTTTCTACATAAGACAGTAACCCGATGATTTCCACTAGAGACAATTTTCTACCTGAACTCTTCCAGATTGCAATTATTTTGATCTCTACAATTCTTTAATAGTTCAATTTCAGTGATAATTAAGATGTAAAACAATTTTTCCAATCACGATTCTAAAATCTTTATAATTGTAAATAGCACACGGTATACTTCTTAATCTTATATTGTAGTTCATATATATATAAATTTTATGATTTTAACATGTAACTTTAATTGCTATAGGAATAACTACTAATATCCATAACTAGATAACAGTTAATAATCATCAATAACAGTAAATTCCAATAACGAATCAATCAATGTAAGAAGGGTTACCTTGCTAACTGAAAAATAAAAGTCATAATTCATGCATTCAATTTTTAGTACAATGGAAGTTTGATTTCATCAAGTAGCCATGAATGATCATTTCGTGATACACATAACATTCACTAATAATGACAGTTGATCTCAGTCAGACCCATCTAGTTTAAGTAATTATATCTTATCATTTAAAACTAAAATTACCACTGAAAAATTAATATTTGCTAATATATATTTATATAGATGTTGTTGATTGAACCTTACCAGCAAACAGTAGGCTTGTGAGTGGAATTAGATGCCTCTTAGTGTCGTCAAGAGTAGAATTAGATGCCATCTGTGAAGCGGCTTGTTCCCATCAATCTGACCCTAGCATATATACTACGCTAAGCACCTAAATGGGATTTAGATGCTACTTAGCTTTAATTTGTCCAGAACAAGATTCGCCCCATCTGTAAAGTGGCTTGTTCCCATCAATCTTGTGATTGGCTCGCAAGATTGATTGACTTTACGAAAAAATTTTGAAGAACATTTTTAGCTGATAGGGTAGTGAAAAAGTGTAAGAAACGTTATGAATTTATTGTATAAGTGTCAATTTAGTTATAAACTTTTTAATGATACCAATTTAGTTTCAAACTTTTTGACCTTGAACCAATTTAATCATTCTGGCTAATTTTGACCAAATATTACTTATATGGATGTTGGCTTGTCTACGTGGTACAGTTGACAATGACATGGATAATTTTAATGATATTTTAATATTTTTCATTTATTTTTATTTTCCCCTTTCTTCTCTTTCTCATACTTTTTTTTTGTTTGTTTGTCCTTCCGTTCCTTTTTCCTCTAGTTGGTGCCTAAGTGACTGGCCAAAGATAGACTAGTGAAGGCAAGTCTCGCCAGTGGCTAGGCAAGGCATAATCACGCCCATGGCCAGTGAGGTTTGACCCTTGTTGAGCCTTGCTAGACCAACGCAGGGCCACCCTCATGGCATTAGCGAGGGCTTGAGCCTTGCTAGGGGTTGGGCAAGGCACGACCTCACTTAAATTGGCAAGATCGAGCCTCATTGTTGCTAGGTATTTCAATCTCACCGACTCTTGCCTCTAGTCGATCGTTGAGGTTTGGCAATCGGCAAGTGGAAAAAGGAAGGAAAGGAGAAAAAAAAAAAAGAGAACTAAATAAATAATTGGAAAATTATTAATATATTATTAAAGGTTGTCACTCTCAGCATTGCCTTTGCCATGTAGGTCAGCAAGCATCACGTTAATGGTATTTTGTAAAAATTAGCTAGAATGACTAAATTATGTCAAAAGGTTTATGATTAAATTGGCACCATTAAAAGGTTTAAGATTAAATTGATATCCATGTAATTGGTTCAAGACTTTTCTAACATTTTTCCCCAAGACAAGTGGTCTAATTCCATAAAATATTCCAAACTTTAGGTTCAATCCTAATTCTGCCTCAAACTTTTTGTCTGAAAATAATATTTTAAATTTTCACTCTAGTCGTAGATCTGCCCACGAGTCTAAAAGTCACTGCTAGATTTTTTCAAAATTATCAACATCAGAGCCAATTAGAGGTCCATTATTAGATCTACATCTTCATTGACATTTTCACCTTCGTATAAAATAGCAGTAGCCCACTAATGTTGATAATTTTGAAGAAATAAATGGAGATTTTTGGATGTGTGGGCAGATTTGGGATAAGTGAAATTGAGGATTTCTTTTTAGACGAAAAAAGTCCATATTGGAACTCTGATTAGAGCTAAAGTTGTGAGTTTTTAAAGGAAACTTTATTAATGAATTGGGATTGGATCTAAATTAGCCATAGCATAGAAAGGAAATCATGAATCATTCCATCTACCCCTACTACGGTGAATAGTCAAATTCACAACCCAAATGTTAGCAAGCATTCGATCTTCCAAGAAATCTCGCGACGGTTTAGTAAGTTTAAACAAGGTTGACTCCAACCCCCAAAGCTGCCTCTTAAAATAGAGAAGGATACTTGCCGATATTTGGGTTGTGAATATGCTATTATGTCAAATTCATTCTTTTCTCATGATATTGTATTTGACTAACCAAAAGAGTTTCTGTCCAAGAATAGAAATAGCGAGGTTTCTCTTCTTCACAAAAGCGTTCGTCAAAGGGACCTTATTTTTAGTATATAAGTCTATATAAATTCCTTTTCTTTTTTTCTTGGTGTTGTTTTTTATCACCTTATTATAAAGATTAGAATAACTATTGGAGTCTTTCTTATCTTTCTGGAAATGATTGTATTAAAATTTTAGTAGACTCTTGGTTGTTGATGTAACATCCTCCATTCTGATCCCGTAGGATTGGCCATAAGGTCCTATATGGATCGACCATGGGCCATTGGCCATGGGATCGATTAGTTCGATTGATAAGGAATCAAAGATCAATCATGGTCTGACTGACCAACCGGCCATGAACTGGCCTAGGTGTCGGCCGTAATGACCTACCGACCATACTGGTGGGATCGGATCACCAGCTCATAAGATGACATTTGGCACGGGATGATTTTAGATCAGCGGATGGTCATGGTCCGACTAACCAACCGGCCATGAACTGGCCTAGGTGAAATGTGGGCTGTTATTGATGATGCCTAGGAACTAGATTTGCCGAGTAAGGCCTTTTAGCCCTCCAACTCATGACTTAGGCCACAATTATTGGACCCATAGCCTTGCCACCCAAGGAAATTAGGTGGGACACTTGGAAACATTGGAGAAGACCGCTTGGTTTAGTAATGATGGCCCCAAGGGCTATAAATAGGAGGAGCTCACTTCATTTTCCCCACTTTGCTCCCATTTTCTCCTCCCGCCATCACCTTGAACGCCCCCTCCTCATGCCCTCTCTCTTCGGCCTCCAAGCCAAGTCGCCCAATCTTTTTAGCTCACATCCTAGTTCAGAGTTCATCCAGTCTTGTAGGCATGGAAGTCTCACGTCAGTTCTGGAAACTATAGTCACATTAGAGGCGATAGGATTTCCCTTGGCCTATGTGGAAAGCTTGTATTGTGATGTAAAAAGAAAAGAGGGCCGTAGAGAAAGGACTTGTAAAAGTACTATTATATTATAAATCAGTATGTTCTGTGTAATGTATGTCTCAATCTTCCAGCTATTGTTTGTTTGGGGAGTTATCGTTCACGTTTCCACATGTGCATGATAACGACATAAAAAGAAAATCGGGACAGCAACAAGCCTGAGACGTCGCGAAAATAACTCGCAGCTTGACCTCCGAGAAAAGGGGGTGTGATAGTTGATGTCGTGAATTTTGAGTATCATGGTTCTAACATGCTCTTTTTTTCCTTCTCCTATTGTAAATTGCGTAATTGCAATGTTGTGTCTGAGATTTTACTTTGATTTTAGTTGATTATACATTACTCTTTAATTGAATTTACATTTGGACTAACCTATCTAGACATTAGATTAGCAAAACTTTTTCATTATACCTGTAAATTTATGTGCATTTTTTTTTTGTGGTAATTGCACGTAGATCATCAAATGTATAGTTGATTATATCTTTATTATTCAGCGGTATCCTTAGGGTAAACGTAGAGCTTTTATTTATTGTCTCATTGATGGAAACATAAAGACCATATAGACGGTAGAAACTTCTATTTGTAATGGCTTATGTATACACAATTAATTGCACATTGTTATGTGAGTATCTTGACAACTAAATTTCAAAGTTGAAGAACTATAATTTAATATAATCTATCTTGATTTTGTGGTTTTTTTGCCAGAATATGTTTCTACAGTTAAAAAATATTGCTTATTTGAGCTTTCCTTTGAGTTTTTTATACATTTTATTTCTCAAATGCAAAATGGAGGTTGAAACTCTAGTTACACCTTCTTCAGTTTCAAATTCACATCTCATTATTTTAAAGGAAACCTTGATCATTTCTTAAAATTTTGGCCCACTCACTTTGATATATGAATGTATAATCTATTGCGACCCTCGAGATAGGCATCAGATTGGGGATCAACAATCCCCAATTGGTGTAGATTCTCCCAAGTCATTACCTTGTGGAAGCTTGGGATTTTAAATTTTGATATAATTAATCCTATAAGAATTCTACACGACATGGAGCCGCGACTAGCGTATTGAGGCCGACTAGGAGTCAAGTGAGATATGAGAATATATTTCACTTCCTATAGAAATAGTGTTCTAAGGTCGAAAACACAATTACAATAGTTATTCAACTAATGTCTTTTTGGTACCTAAACTTGATCATTTTTCAATTAAGATGTCCACATGGTCTTTTTACCAAATTATGAGTCATGAAGTTTTGATCTACCAAAAGCCCACATAGTATATTTTGTGTTTATTTTGATCATAAGATATAACCTTATTATTTAATTAAAACAAGCAAATCACAACACAAAAGTGATTTGTTAGAAATAGTAATAAGAAAAAGAGATAAGAGTGTGCTAAAGTAACCCAAGATGAGTTGGTCATGAAATAAGATGGCAGTGTTATTAAGCCTCAAACAGCAACCCATGAATTGAATTCAAATTGCATCCAATTTCTTTAGATATGGTCTAAAGAAAAGCACGATTTAAAGTTCGAGCATGCTTTAACAATTGTCTCATTGGTACAAAACATGATCCCTTTCTTGTCATGTCCCGATCCTCCGAGCCCGTGCCCATACCTGCTTGGTTGATATAATAGCGATGTCCCAGGATGCATCGTCGACCCATTCATTTTAATATACGTATGCGGAAGCAGATATAAATCCCCAGACAATAAAACAATAGGATAGGAAAGCAAGGCCAAACTTTTAAAGCCACAACAAGTCTTTTATAAACAAATGGGTTTATACACAAGACCAGGTTGGTTATAAAAATGTCGGCTCATCAAAAAGAAACTATCTTATGACTAACTAGCCAGATAGGTTCACCGATTATGCTTCTTCGATCCTCCCAAACTCCGGGATTGTCACATCCCGATCCTCCGGGCCCGTGCCCATCCTTGCTTGGATGATATAATAGCGACATCCCATGATGCATTGTCGACTCTTTCATTTTAAATACGCATGCTAAAGCAGATATAAAATCTCCAAACAATAAAATAATGTGATAGAAAAGTATGACCAATTTTTCACAAAAGACCTTTTATAAACACATAGGTTTATACACAAAAGCTTACAAAAAGGGAATCAACTTTTGTCAAAATAGAATTGTTCTATGACTAGCTAGTCAAACAAGGACGCCGATTCTTCGGGCCTCACCTTCTAACTTCGGGCCTTGGGTCCTCCATCGATGTCAACTAGGGACCTGAAAATGGTTATACAATAACCCGTGAGACAATGTCTCAGCAAGTTCAACCCCTTAAAACCCGATTAGGAAGCAAATACGCCCTAAGGGCTGCCTAAGCACAACCACGAGTTAGAGGACTTACCTTGGCCTCAGTCTCCTTCCTACAAGTTAATATCATTTAATATTTCAATGAATCATATCAACTATCAAATCACTCAATCAGATCGAATCATCGATCAATCAACCCAGTTGATTACATGTCATCACGACCATCTCTTGGTCGGCCTATTCAATACTATCTATGAATCCGATCAAAATCCAGGACTCCTCATTGTAATTGAAATATAGATAGTATATTATCCTATCTTCAGATGACATATAGAGCCATCGAGCGGGTATGCATAACATTCTATCTCCAAAACGACATATAGAGTCATTGAGCCGTTATAACATACGTGTGCATAACGTTCTATCTCCAAGACGACATATAGAGTCATCGAGCCGTTATAACACACCATTGGGTCATACTGTCATTTTCTCCAAGATGACATATAGAGTCACTGAGCCGATATACAAGCAATTCTTTCTCAAGATGACATATAGAGTCATCGAATTATTATAGTATAACGTCCATTCTCCAAGATGACATACGAATCATCGAGCCGTTATAGTATCTGTGTTCTAAAGACACAATTAATATACCATTTTTATCATACTTGGTAAAAATACACGTGTGTGGGTACACGACTCGCCTTAGCCAAAATACAAGATTTTCACTTTTGAACCTCCCACTATTTTTAGCAATCCCAAAATATATTTTTGGCGTTGTAAACCGACGCCCAGTAATTTTCCCATTAATTACCAAAATTAAGTAATTTAGGAATCAAATCCCAAAATCACAATTAAATCAATTTAGAACAATTTAGGGCTCAAATAAATAAATAGATTACACCATGATAACCAACATAAAATTCTGGTCACCAGCTATCCCGATCTAATTTCCGAAAAATAAATAAATAAATACAAAAATATTAAATAAATGCTAATAAATCCAACTTAGGCCCGTAATGCTTAATTGGACGCTGAAATAGACCTGGAAAAATTCCAAGGTTCGTTAAATAAATATTAGAATATGTCTACTCGCTAATGGTACTAACTAATTACCTAACATGCGTTGACAAATAATTAAATTAACTAATCTAATCTTATCTATCCACCTAAACATGCTTTATTAAATCTAATCAATCCCTAAACGTGATTAACTGACTAAGTAAGGATTAGTGAAACTCACTTGTTCGATGAATGGGTCGGTGCAAATTGACGGGAACGTCACGGGGGACGATTCTCTCCAAGGCAAGCCAAACTTTCGAGGCTCAGAACCACCTCAAAACAGGCCACAAAGCTGCTGGAAAACCTACTAATTTCCTCTTTGTTCTTGGCTGTTTGGTGGCTGTAAAGGCAAGAGGATGGCTTGGTTTAGGCGGGAATAGACCGAGAAAGGTTAAAATGGCTAAATTGGGCCTAAATGGGGACTCACGAAGGTCGAAGGCGGGCCAAACGACTCCGGCACGAGCTGGGACAGCAGCTGGGATGCACGAACAGAGACAGAGACGTGGCTAAAGCTGCAAGCACGTGCGGGTAAGCGCAGGACAGTGGCAGTACGCAAGATGGCGTACAACGATGGTGTGCGGTCCGGCGGTGGCATGGCTACTCCGGTGGTCCCTCTGGCTACTGGTGGTGCTCGAACTCAACAAGGAGGAGGGGAAATGGGTATGGACCGGCCAGCTGAGAGAGAGGGAAGAGATGAGGCAACAATGGGGGCCAATTGCCTTGTTTTTTCACCAATTTGTCCCCTTGAGTCAACCACAGCCAAGGCTGTCCTCCATGACTCAAATTCAGCCAACAAGGCCCTTCTCATAACCTTTGAAATGGTCCAAAATGGTTAGGCAAGGGGAGCTACGAATTTTAAGTCTTTTCCCTTCAATTGGACACTTAATCTTTCATAATTCAACACCATCGGCTTTAATAAAATTATCTGACACCTTGACAATCTAATCGGTATTTTTCCTCATCATTTGATCCCACTTGCTTCCCAAATTTGCGATAAAAAATGGTCCCTAACTTTTTTTGGACAAAAATAGACCTAGGACGACTTTTTCCCAAAAAGTCTCGAGTTGCAGAAAAATCTTCTAAGACTGAGTCAACGTTTCTAGAATTTATTGTGACATGATAGAATCTTCAATTTCTGAAATCGGATTCAAATTTGCGGTTAATTTCACTCTGGCACGTTTTTAGCGTGACTTAGGCTACCGGGTAGCTTTCATAAATTTTTAGTGCAAATGACCTATGGTCGATTTTCTTCGAGCCACAATGAACCCCTTTGACACATTGGCGACTCTCGGTGGTCGTGAAAATTTCGAGATTTCAAATACGGACACAGAGTACCAAAATGATAGAAAAATCAAACTAATGCCGATCGATGAGAATTTTGCAATTTAGTTGGATCACCCACTTTTAATCACTTATCTCAGTCGAATCAACCTATCTTTGATCCCTAATCGATTTATATCTGTGTCGTAATGATCTCGGCAAATGAGCACGGTTGAGCAGCTGATTCTTGGTCGAATCCTTAAGTCTATTTGCCTTAAAATTCCTTAATGGCTTCCTTGGATAGTCTAGTTATCTTAAGAGTGATCAGCTCTGAGAACAGCTCTATAGGCGCGTCGATGAAATGCCCAATTTATTCATTGAAAAATATGATTGAAAATATGGGATGTCACAGGGACTCCAGGCTCTCCACGACCGTCACCTAGGAACTTGAAAATGTGATCCCACAATGGGGTGAGACTACGTCTCAGCAAGTTCAACCCCCTAAGACCCGATTAGGAATAAAATTACGCCCTAAAGGCTGCCTAAGCACAATTAGGCGTCAGAGGACTTACATTGGCCTCAGTTCCTTCTTACAAGTCAGTTCAATTTATAAAAACTAACAATCACATCATCTAACCAAACAAATCGAATTATCAATCAATCGACACAATCAATTACATGTCATCAAAACCATCACGCGGTCATTCCGATTATTCATTCTCAACTCTTAGTCATAGCCCTACAGGCATAATTTAGACTTAGTGGAATCACGGCCCCATTCGGCAATTTTAGACTTAATGGTATCACGGCCCCACTTGACAATTTTCTAGAGTTGGTGGTAATCATGGCTCCACCTAGCAATTTTCTAGATTTTGTGCTAATCACGACCCTACCGAACAATTTTCTATACAAATACCCACATTATCCAATTTTTGCGATAAATCTCCATAATCACCAATTCACTCAATTTTCATAAACTAGTGCTCAATTAAATAAACAGAAAGCACCACTGAAATCAGTACGAAATTCTCGGACACCAGTCATCCAGGTTGAATTTTCGAAAAATAATTAATTAATTAAATAATTATGAAAATTATTAAATAAATGCAATAAATCCAACTTAGGCCCGTAATGCCTAATTGGACGCTGAAACGGACCCAAATTTTTTTTGAAACTCATTCAATAAATACTAGAGTCTATTTACTCGCTAATTGCATTAACTATCCACCTAACATGCATCTGCAATTAATTAAATTCACTAATCTAATCTAATCTAATCTAACCATCCAATACATCTTAGCCTAAACTAATCAACCCTTAAGCACAATTAACCTCCTAAGCGAGGATTAGTAAGTTAAACTCACCGGATTTGCGAGCAGTGAGTTCACGGCGACCACGACGCGGAGGCGAGCGACAATCCTCCAAGTGGCGACACCAACAGAGGTCGAGAAGGGCTCAGAAATAGGCCACGAAGTCCTAGACTCCTTGCTGGTTCCCTTTTTGCTTCTACCCTTGCTGGACAGAGTAGAACCAAGGTTGAACGACAAAGAAACAGGCTGATCGAAGCTCCAGCGAGCGGGTGGTCGGCAACCGGTGGCTCTTGGGGGTCAAGGGGGACTTGCTGATGGTTGGTATGGGCGGAGGTAAGGTTGCAATGGGGAGAAAATGACTGAAAGTTGTGAAATAGGTGAAATAGTGCAAACGGGTGACTTCCAAACGATCTGACGATCGGTTTTTTCTCGCCGACGTATAGGACGGTCGACGGCTCCGTTCAGTGCGAGGTCAGGCTCATTTGAACATTTTTGATGTGCTCGGCACAACGGTGGGTGGCACGAAGGCTAATTCGTTCGGGAAGACCACTTTTAACTCAGATTTTTAGCGAAAGGTCAGTTGGAGCAAAAACTAGCAGAAGAGAAAACAAAGGAGGAAGAAGGTCAGGCGGTGGTTCCAGCTTACATGTGACGGTTAAGGGGGATGAGTTGGGGTTTTCTTTGGTTCATTGAAGCTTCAAAAGTCACTCAACAATGGGGAAAGCAAGTGAATTGAGGAAGAAGAAGCAGCTGGTCAAGGATGGGGGGTCCCATTTGCCTCCAAAGTCTATCTTATTGTCCCATTGACCCTTGTCCACCACTAGCTGGTCCCTTGGCCACAAATCAGTCACTAAGGCTCGCTTCTAGAAGCTTGAGATGGTCCAAAAGTCGTGGGGGCACATGAATTTGGCTCGGTTTCTCTTCAATTGGACATCGAATCCTCCTCGAATTAATCTAATTCAATCTCTAAAAATTCAATTATCGAGTCAATAATTGGTATTTTTCCTCACCAATTGAACCATCTTGCTTCCCAATTTTGCGATAAAAATGATTCCCGACATTTTCTAGACAAAAACGGCTCTACAACAACTTTTTTCCAAAGAGTCTCGGTTTGCGAAAAAATCTTTTGAGACCGAGTTGACGTTCTTAAAATGACTTGAAACATGACAGAACTTTCAATTTCTAAAATTGAATTCAAACTCGCGGTTAATTTCACTTCAAAGTGAATTTAGCGTGACCTAAGCTACCGGGTAGCTTTCAGAACTTTTTAGTGCAAATGACCTGTGGTCGATTTTCTTCGAGCCACAATGAACCTCTTCAACACATTGGCAGCTCTTGGTTGTCGTGAAAATCTCGAGGTTTCAAATACGGACATAGGATACTAAAACGATGAAAAAATCAAACTAATGTCGATCGATGAGAATTTTGCAATTTAGTGGGACCACCCACATTTAACCACTCATTTTAATCAAACCGACCTATCTCGATCTCTAATCAATTTATATATGTGCCATAATGATATCGGCAGATGAACACGGCTGAGTAGTCGATTCCCGGTCAAATCCTCAAGTTTATTTACTTTAAAATCCTTAATGACTTCCCTAGATAGTTTAGTTATCTCACCAGTGATTAGTTCTGAGAATAGTACTATAGGCGCGTCGATAAAATGCCTGATTTATTCAATTGAAAACATAATCGAAAATCTAGGATGTCACATTTCTTGCTTTGGGGTCTAGGTAGAACATGGGACAGATAGGGAGAGATGTTACGTCCAACTCGACAACCCATATCTCATTCCCTCCCCCAACTACTAATAAAGATGTTTATAATAAAATTTTCCCATATATAGAATAGTTCCATTTCAATGATAATTAATGTGTAAAACAATTTTTAAATCATAATTCTAAAATCTTTATAGTTGTAAATAGCACATGACGTACTTCTTAATCTTAAAATTGTAGTTCATATTACTTCTATAATAACATGTAACTATAATTGCTAAAGAGATAACTAATAATCCATTACTAGATAATAGTATCATAATCACCATATAACAATAAATTTGAATAACGAATCAATGTAGGAAGGTGTTGCCTTAAGCTAATTGCAATTTAAAAATTACAACCCATTTCATCGCACAACCATGAACTGTTTACTTAGTGATATACATAACATTTAATGATAATAACAATTAATCTTAGGTAGACCAATATAATAAAAGTAATTGTATCTCATCATTTAAAACTAGAATTAGCACTAAAAAGTTAATATTTTCTAATATAATACACATGTTCTTGGATGTACCCTTGCACCAAAATGTCGATTGGGAAAATGCAATGAATGTGATAGTCTTGATACATTGATGCAAACTTGATTCTAAATCTAAATTAATCTTTGCTTGATCTCCTAGGAGTGGTGGCTGTCACTTATTGAGTCGTAGTTTTCCTCACTCCCTTTTATTTTTATTTCAGGTATTGAACACGAGAATGCTTAATTGAATGCACGTGAAGGATGATTAGGGAGTGGCATTGGAATTGACCATAGGTTATTTGAATAAGTTTATCAAATTGGATTATATTTATCATTCAATGATAGGTTTTGATTGGTCAATATATTTTTGTAAAATCACTATTTTTGGTTGAAGGCTTGGTCCTTCATTTTATTAGTATGGCCAGTCATTCCCTAAATTCTTGGTATAGATGTGGGGCATGGTGGATATTAGGAAAACAAAAAGTCGGTCAATATTTTCATAGAATGATGCCCTTTGGGGATTATTACTAGAATGGACTAGACTCATATCAAGGTTTCATTGTAGTTATTTATGTGTTCTTAGAACAGCGTAAAGGAGATTGAACTTGGTATTATGTCAAACGTTCTTTGAATTGAAAATCCTTTAGTTTAATGAACTACTGTTTCTCATGTGACATAACTTACCATCATAAGATAAAATGCCAATTGACCTTCGAAGCGATAGTCTCTTGACGATCACATTTGAAGAATCTGAGACAAGTGTAGCTCTAGAATAGCCTCAATTGCAATTCTAGCCAGCCATATGAATCATTGTACTTACGTTTTTGCCCAAAAAATCAGATAATTGGCAGACGATAAAAATTAATAAGAAAGTATGCATCAGCTAATGACCGCATTAATGAAGATAGTGGTAATAAATGAAGTTATGCATCCCTTTTAAGTACGTAAAGTTATGTTCACTTATCAAAGGACTCACATGTTTTAGATAGCTAAATAAGGGGATAATGACACAAACAGTATCGAACTTTAATGTAAGACGCAATTTGATTCATGAACTTTTAATTTACTTAAACAATTCCTAAATTTTAATTAATTAAATAAGGGGATAATGACACAAACAATCCACGAATTTTAGCCAAATATGCAATTTGGTGAAGAAACTCTAGCTCAATGTGCAATATAGTTCATAAACTTTTAATTTATTTAATATAGTTCCTGAAATTACATGTTCAATATAGTCCATGTATTGAATAAAAATATTCAAATTGAAAGTATAGAGATCAAATTGTAAATTGGGTCAAAGTTCATGAACTATTTGTTTCATTTTCCCATTAAATAATTAACTATCTAAATAGATTTAATTAGTTTTAAATTGGACTATGATTTTCATCGAGAATATATCCAAACCTCTACCATGAAAATAAAAATGATTACGAAATTTCCATGGAATACAACTCTGATGTCTTAAAGCACAGATTAATAGGTGTACTATTTACATCCAGGATTTGTAATAATAACTACTCGTATCTAGTTTTATCTTGTGTATGTAAATAACTACTAAAATTAAGATATCATATGTTGTCTCCTTTAACCTTCCATCACTTAGCTCGTTGTTTGAGAATGCAAAAGGTTTATTCATAAATCCATAGTGAATTCTTCCAATGCAACGATAGAAAACAATAGAAAACAATAGAACATATCATCAAATTTATTCCAGGCGATGATTATCTATATGGAGCATTGCGCATAATTATAACTATTTTTCTTCACAATTCTGTGCTGCATCATCCAGCATGTTTAGTTTCGATATACAACGGGCATGGACTTCAGGAACTGATTTCTCCGTCTCATAGATGAGAAGAACAGAGGGACGACAGAGCGAGTGCATCATAACAAGAGAGATCAAAGAAACCATGAAGTTGCAGTGAACGATCTGATCCTATCAGCCGTTTCCAAAAATAATGAAGTAAGATTTGTTGTACACTCTTGGTTTAAGCAAGCTTATGCTAATGAAGTATGATTTGTCTATTTAAGATCTTTGCCAACTTGTTGGAACAAGCTTGGATCCAATTCTTGCTACTCTTAAACCCACAGACGAATTTAGTTCTTGAGTCTATGAAATCTCACATGTTAGGATGAAACTGAACCGTTCAGATTCTGCATTCACATTGCTCGTATTGTTGTGTCTGCTCGTAAATCCTGATCACAAAAATTTAATTCCATTTAGTCAGTTGGAGATGATCCACTCCATGATTTCTATGTCGTTACCACGATAACATCTTACGAGTTAAAAATCTATAGTGTTTCTTGGATACGAAATTAATTATTTTTATCAAATCTACATTTCACCCATCAAAGATTATATTTTTATTTATTCTTCATCTCATAATCTAACTTTAATGCATACATTCATCTTTATAAAAAGATGCCACAAATGTAATATTCGTTTCCTTTTTGCGGTTTCACATGTGAATAATAAGAAAGTTGGATAGAATCGAGTTTTGTTGTTGACCTGCATCTTCATGAAGCTCACTTTGCTATAAATTATTTAGAACCAGCCCTTCACATTAATTAGATTAAAAGCTTAATTTTCTCAAATGATTAATACCCGTTCTCCCAAAAGTATCACTTCAAGTAAAGTTTAATAAATAACCGAGATTTACTCTGGTGGTCATCCTTCCCACATGAAAAGAAAGAAGTGAGGGGTTTGAATCCCCACCTTCTTGGGGAGGTTGGGGTGGAGACAATTTTGCTTAAGGTGTGGGTTTCAACTCCGACATCTTATAAGGAGGCAAGGTAAAAGTCTAAGAATAAGAGTTAGAATGGAAGTAGAGTCTAACAAAAAAAAAAAAAGGAATAAACTTTGATAAATTATTAATTTGTATGTAGTTTGAATTGTCATTAAATCTAAAATGCCAATTGAAAAGATTCTTTTAGTCTTTTTCATTTATGTGATTGATATATGACGTTTTTATTAATTGATTGTACATCAGTCGTAATATACCTAACACAAACACTTTCTACATATAATTTAGTAGATTACACTTTCCACATATAATTTAGTAGATTAGTCCTGATAAACTTGACATAAACACCTTTCACACGCGCTTGCATTGTGGACAAATATATGTGATGTTCCTGCTCAAAGATACATTTATCCACTAAGGTTATACATGCATGACATGCGCAAAGTGCACCTGGTGCGCGCACTGATTTTAGTATCAATTTAATGAAGATTTATAGTGTTGCATTTGTCTACTAATGCTATGTTTGTTAGGAGGGATTAAGAGGAAAGAGACAGAGCTCAAAAAACATAATTGTGTTTGGAAGGAGGGGAAAGAGACGGAGGGAAATAATTGGAAAAGATTATGAGAAATTATGAGAGATCAAAAGGGATTGATCTGTCAATTCTATGTATGTTATAAATCCCTTCCAATCTCTCCGAATATGGGAGGACTCGAAGGGATATGGAGATTTTTGTTCATTATTTAACAAATTTGTTCTTCTTTCTTGCTTATATCCATCCTTATTCAGTCAATTGATGTTAAGGCATATAACCTTTAGTTTTACAATTGTCTATTAAAGCACTTACATGAATGAGTATGCAATGATTGAGGGAAATTATTACATATACTTTAATTTAATTTTATTATTTTGATTCTTAAGGTTTGTTAGTCCCACTAAATTTTAGCGGCCATTTAATAATCCATCAAGGAAAACTTTGAAAATCTTCGTAGGGAGTTAGTTTCACATTATTTAGACGTGTCCAGTCCAAGGATTCCCAGACATCGATCATGATTTGCTAATTTCGTTCCTTCTAAAAATAAAATGGCGTGGATAATAATGTACGGTGTGGTTGCCACGTGATTGCACATCTTCGCATCTAACTTTTTTGGCCGTCCTAAAAAGCTAGTCAAATATTGATTGTGAGACATCTAAGGTTTTTGTTTTAATAAGAAAATATTAGAGAGGTGGCCTGCGCAACAATCTCAAAAGCACGTCCATTGTGGGCTCCAGCTCGTCTGCAGCCACTTTCGTTGAGTGACTCATGTTTGAGAGCCGATGGTGACAAGTTTCGTGATCATTTTGCTCGTTGTAGAATGGAGTCCATCTGACCCCTGATGCATCCAACCTCCATTGTCTTGAGATCGAAGGTTGCATAGAACGGAGTCTATTTGCATTTTCTTTTGCTTTCGATTCCGTGATTTATGACCTTGAATTTTGCGATCTAAAGAATCTTGAGGTTTGAGGGGGCTATTATTAAGGATCGATCGAAATTAAAAATATATGTGAGGCAACTAGCCAATAAAAAAGGTTAATGATTCAATTAACGAATTGACATGATGATACCCATTGAACTTATGCCACTTAATTATTTTATTTAGATAGTGCGTAAAATGTGCCAACATATGCATTTGAATTATTTTTCGCGATGTACAGTTTATGCCTTTATTCATATAATGTGATGGAGGCCACAAACTCCAAGCAGCATCCCTCGGCTGACGGTTGCCAAGGGGGCAACAGCTCTACTAACCACCCTATCTCTCTTTGCGGCTTATGTTCCTTTTATATTCTTTTTCTTTTCTTCTTTTATTTTGATTTTATTTGTAATAAATGTATTATAAGCCCTAAACTTGTTATGAAAATATAAGTGAATTCTAAAACTTTCCAAAAATGCAATTAACTCTTAACACTTGTTAGAATTTTCTTATTGTCAAGCTGGAGAGATTAAATGGAAGGAGACTTGACAAGTTTTAGAACTTTGTTATACTTTTTCAAAGTTTTGTGACATAATTGCACATTTTGATAATTTAAATATTCAATTGCACTTTTATAATAAGTTTTAGGAGTTTCAGTGCACTCATTACATTTTATTTTGATTTCTCTGAATTCATTTAATATTGTCTAAATTAGTTATTTTAAATTGGAAAAATATGTTTCGCATGGAAAATTGTATAAGTGGCTCGAGCACTTATTAAGCCCAATTAATTATGCTTTTTAAATGTAAATTACGTTTTGAAGTAAGTGACTTTATTAAAATGCGTGAACTTTTTATTTTCCAATAGTTTAGAAAAATGTTATTCCGTTGAATCTTCAAAATACTAGTTGACTATGTCAGCTAACCTACTATGATTATTACGAAAATAACATCCGACTGTTGGAGCTACAATTGATATATAATGAAGATAGTCCCGATTACAATCTCTTCTTGTCTTATGTCTTCACATTTAGTATTGAGGGAGGGAGGGAGGGAGGGCCCTTCATAACATTTTTCTATATGAGAAGCAATCTTATAATTTTTAATAATCAAGAGAAATTAAAAGAAAGAAAGAAGCAAAACTAATATAAGAAAAGAATGGAGGCCACGAAGAGAGAGGATGGCTGGTTGAGCTGCCACCATCCTCCGACACGGTGTTGAATGTTAAAACTGTTCTTGATTAGTGTGCTTAACTAGAACCTAAAAGGGTTTTGAAATTCTCGATCAGTTTGGAGAACGATTGTTTGTAGCATTTATACTCGTGTTTGTGATACAATATGATATGCTTGGTTGGCATTTGATGAATGGTGCAATTTGTGTTGTGAATCTGTTTTTGATTTGCTTAAAAAAAAAAATTCACCCACCAACCGAAAGGGTGCGAAGGAGCGATCAAGGAACCGGCATCTTCATACCCGCTAGGAATGTCTGCTTTCCGTCAAACCTATTCTTCATGGAGTTCTCGGGGGACGGGCCTAAGGGGACTACCCAACTACTAGGGGATTGGCCCGGGCCCCGTGGATAAAATTTCCCATATTGGTTCGAACCCGAAACCTCTTGCAAAATCTTGTCATGGAGACATCCGACCATTGGGCTACTGTGCCTGCGGTGGCTTTGCTTAGAATTTATTTCGTTGGACTTGGTTGCGACTCCTATTCAGAATAGAAGCACAAGTCAGTATTCTCGTCCGTTCTATTTTCGGATCTGTTGGCTTAAGTGTAGAATATGGGACGAAGCAACGATGACTATTGATAATCCTGATGCTGCTTTCTGTTGGACCTGGTGGTTGAACTAACTCAGGAGATGGTCGGCGGTAGATTTGAATGTCTGAGTTGAGTGTTTTGGCTGTATAAGAATAATGCAAGTGGATGCACTGGTTTGTAACAGGAGATTCGTGTGCTGAAAATAAGGTTTTCAGATTTATTCAAAGACAGGATGCCCTGTAATCCTAAGGGTGAAAGAAATCTGATTCTGGTAAGTGGGTCCTAGAGCAATTTGCAAATGATCATAATCATGATCTCGACACCTGTGAGGAGAATCATCCTGCTAATTCCCAATGCAAAAGTTCAGCAATAACCGCTAAAGTAGTTGATTTGTGCTGTAAATCATGGACAAAACAGCTTGATGTTGTTGATTATGGATGCTCATCTTCTTTAAGTATTGTCAGTGCCAAACACATTAAACCGGGGGCAAACAAAGGACAAGTGATCCTTGAGCCCTTTGTGGGTCTAAAGTTTGATTCAGCTAACGAAGCATCCCAGTATTATGATACATATGCTGGGAACATGGGATATAGAGTTCGTATTGGTCAGTTGTTTCAATCAAAGAGTGATGGTTTGATTACTTCTAGAGATTTGTCTGCTTGAAGGAAGGATTTCAGCATCCTTCTAGGGTTGGGTGTGGTGCATTTATGAGGATTAAGAGGCATGACAATGGAAGGTGGGTTGTTGATCGTTATCAACTAGAGCGTAACCATGAGCTTGAGATGCAAACGAAAGCCGACAGAGGTTCAGATTCTGGGAAATTTTTAGATGAGATTAATGAAAGGTCAGAAAAACTAGACATTGCTAAAAAGCACAATGCGAGCCTCATAAAGAAACGTCGTGCAAGCAACATAGGAAGTGACTGGTATACCGTGCTTCATAATTACTTTCAGAACCGACAAGCTGAGGACATTGGCTGTAGGAGTCTTTTCTGGGCTGATGCCATCATTTTTTATCCTATAAGCAAAACAATTATGTGGTGTCATATGCTACTTAGGTTGGTGTTAATCACCTCAAGCGGGCGGTTCTTCTTAGATGTGCTTTAGTTGCTAATGAATCGAAGGAGTCCTTCATATGGTTGTTTGAAACATGGCTCAGGGCAATGTCTGGGTGCCATCCCCAGTCGATAATAGCTGATCATGATGATTCCATTCTGCAAGCGATTGCACAGGTTTTTCCTTCGAGTCATCATCGATTCTCAGTGTGGCAAATTAAGACAAAAGAACATGAGCATTTGAGTCCACTGAGTAGTGATTGTAAATGTGAATATGAGAAATTTGTTTATCAAAGTCATACAGTTGGTGAACTTGATGCTGCATGGCAATGTATCATAAAGAAGGTGTTGGATATCTTGCCGGAAAAATGCAATATTCAATTTGTATTTCCTAAGAAACTCGCATTTTTTTTCCCCAAAGTTCATATGTAATATTCCCTTGATTGATTTTTGTCGTGACCCTCCGAAATGGGGAAGACGGGTTTCAGAGGTAGTGTTAAGATGGGGATTAGTACCGACTCTCCCAAACCCTCACTTCACGTGATATTGAGATTCTCATTAGTCAATTAGTTAGCATGATGGTTAACCGTACTCTGAAACACGGGGAAAAGGATATCATTGGCTTATAAGAATTCTAGGTAAGGAGAAATCGTCACTAATTCATTTGGGTCAATTAAAAATCAAGTGAGGCATAAGATGATGCATCACTTCTTACGTGAATAGAGATTTAGAATTGGGGACTTGATTACAATAATGTCATTTTGATACCCTAAAGTTGCGTTTGGTAATCCGGATTTAAATTCTAAAAAAGACTAATCAATTAGGTGTCACATGTGATCTTTTTAGCCAATTATGAGTCTTAAAAGTCTTGTCCGCTAAGTGTCCATACAATATTTTTGTGTTTATTATAATCCTAAATGTAACCTAAACATTCAACTAAAACAAGTAAGTCATAACATAAAAGCAAAATAAAAGAATTGCAACCCAGTCATCAAAGATAGTAATGAAAGAACAATTAAAAAAAGTAAAGTGAAGTAACATGGGCTTGTTATGAAGTCTTGGGACGACAATCACCCTAAGCTAAATTAAAATCGAATTCAATATTTCTAAGGAGACTATTCAACCTAAAATTAAAGTAGTGAAAATCATCAATTTTCCTAAATATCTAAATGAAGTTAAACGAATTCTAATTCTAAGATCTAACCAACATAACAGGAAACAAGGCCTATCGTTCTAATCATTTTACAATTTTTTAAATCTTTTTTTATTCTTATAAGAGGCGACTCGGGCTCGGTCCTTGGGCTTGGGCCTAGGCCCAAATGTGTATCAAATTCATACCCCAAAGGTTCGGGTCACTAAAGTGCATGGGTTCATTATAACAAACCCACCTTATACTGAGAATATCATCACCCTATCTTAATCCGCTTCCTGATTTCTATGCGTCGGCCACCATCTCAAACGACATCCACTCAAAACTCCCATACACGGCAACAGCACAACCGAAGCAAACAGATAGCACGAGATACGATAAAGAAACTGCTGCAAACGAGTGCAGAGGTGTTAACACTCAAGCCATAGATTTATCGCCATCATCTCAGACGTTTTTGTGCAGGCGATCTCCATTGACAGTCACGGGAACACAGCGAAACACAAAGTAAAAAAGGCAAAACACTAAATTCTCAAATGTCACTTGAAGAATTTGTTGTGAGATATGAGCAAGGTTTGGAGATGAATAAAGTTTGCAACCAGTGAGATTTTTCTCCATACTCCCCGTGATTCTCTGTGATGAAAGGAAAACGGCGACGATTGAAAACAGCGTATTTCAAAAGGAGCCTCTGACAATTCAGGAAGAGACCAAGAAACCAGTGTTACTCAAAACCAGTGTTGCTAGGCATTTTTGCAGACAAATGTCACTTGAAGAATTTGTTGTGAGATATGAGCAAGGTTTGGAGCAACGTTGGAAAAGCAATGTAGGAGGCAAACAGACTGTTGGAAAAGCAATGTAGGAGGCTTTACAGTCTTTCCATTTTCAAAGTTTTCCAGAGGGAACTTTGACAAAGCTGCAGTTATCTAGGTGCCAAGATTCATGAACAAGGGGCCATCAGAAGATATTTGATCCGGAAGTGTGGTAACGAGAGTCATAAACATATTGTTACCTTTTGTTTATCCAATCTTCATGTGAGTTGTGGCTGTCGAATGTTTAAATTGGAGGCAGTATTGTGTGGACATGCTTTAAGATTGTTCCAGATTCTAGATATTAGGGAGTTTCCATCTCATTACATCTTACATAGGTGGATGAGTTGTGCTGAGTATGGCACCATGCATGATTTAAAATCAGGAAATAGCTCCCATGAAAATAAGGCAAAGATAATTTGGAGTCTTTGTGAAATTGCTGCCAAATATAATAGAGTTCGGTGCCACTTCTTTTGAGAAATACAAACTTGCACATGAAATTATGCATGAAGGTGGGAGGAAACTTTGCTGGCAGAGGTAAGTTTAGGATGAATTTTGTAGTTTGGAGTCTGTCTATAGTTTCTTTTCCAGCAGGCCTGACTTTTGTAACTGGAGGGCATCAACTTGTTTTTCAATATAAAAGCTTTTTCAATCAGAAGTGAAATTATGTGGATATGGAATTATGCATTCTGCTAATTATTTTTGTTGGTTTCTTCTGTTTATCTCATCTCAGAAGATAGGGGTAAGGGAATAAATTGAAGAGAGCGAATGAAGAACTATGCTTAAAATTTCCTTGGTTGTACCTTCAGTTTCCAAAGGCAAATCTTAGCAGCAGTGGGAAGCCACCACAAGCCCCCTGAATGAGTGTCTTTGAGAAGCTGACCTGATATTTGGAGAACGCGAAGACCTATGCTGATGTAATTTGCCATCGACTGAGTGTTTTGAGAAGCTGATATGATATTCGAAGAACCTCTAGATCTGTGCTGGTTTAATTTCCTCCAAGGTATCCTCTCTCATAGTGAAGTTAATGATATACATGAATTGTTGTGATTTGCATTTCAATTTTTCCTCACCCTGAATAATCTGACATGAACAAAATGGAAGAGTGGAGTTCATCTAATAGAAATGTCTGATTCAATAGTCAATCACACTCTAGCACCTCAGTTGCACTTGCAGAAACTTACTCAGTGGATGTGATTTTCTATTTGGTAATGATTTTTTCCAGCAATATTTGGAAATGCCATATTACATTCCATGATGTGGCTGATTTCTTGTTTCGTGTTTTGTATTTCATCTTATTTCTTGGCCATACATTTGGTTTCCCTATGCAGCTTTAATTGGACGTGTCGTAGCCAACAAACTTCTATTATTCAACTATGTTGAAAAGTTCCACTATATTGGAGTGCGTTGAATAACTTTTATAGTACAGATTTTAGTACAAAGAGCGTTACTGATGAAGACTACTCGTACAGATTTTAGTTCAACTACTCATGCAAAATGAAATATCTCACAGAGGTATAGTAGAAACTCTCTGTCGTTTGTGTGATACCGGCTCATGAAGCAGCATAATTTATTCTTTAAAATGCACGAGCAGTTCTTTAATGGATATCTGTCCATTAGCACTTAAATATATGAGAAAACTAGGGCAATCACCACTGGACTGGCAGATATATTTGTCTTGATGGCAACAGAAATGAGCTTCCTCTTGTTATAGCAAGTTAGGCTACTCTCGCCGGTAGAAACCATGAGGGAATATTTGGCAAGGGACCAAGTGGCGTATATAGCTAGCTTAGAGTTGAACTTGCTTGTGGGCAGATAAGTAGCTCCGGACTGCCATTGATATGTAGCTTAGACTACCACGGCTGAAGGAACACTTTGATATGGTATGATATATTGACATTGTCTCCTGATGCCTCGACTTGAAACCCTGAGCTTGAATATCATTTGAGATCTGAACATGCCTAGTGCTCTGTTAATGAAGATTGCAGGCACAACCATAGTACCTGGAGAAGGATTTGCACGTTCTCATGCATCAGGTATGATTGTACATTCCTTTCCGATGCCAATCGAGACTACTGCATTATTTTCATCTTTGTACACTAAGATGATCTACTGCATAATTGATGGTTAAAATAACTTGTATCTAAAGAAAAACATGTACTCTCTCCCAATATGTGAATGCTGTTATTATGTGGTATGATACTTGATTATTGCGACCAGTCACAATTCATTGCATTGAGAACTTTTTAGTTAAGACTCATGCCCACTTTGTTTTTTGGATGGATGATCAAAGTAAGTTTTGCAAGGAAGGTTGCCCGAAAAGTTAAGAAATTAAGGAAAATCCCATGGCTCATAACTTTTACCCTAGATATGATACTTATAAATGTAAATGGACTTGCTGCTAAGTTTACAACCTGAAAGATCGCATCACCAATGCACTGATGTTCTGTTTGTTTCCACATCCAACACATGAAAGCTTCCTTTTAGTCGATTCTTGTATGATGATACAGAAATTGTAAAGATGAATAGATCGGCTTCAGCAACTGAAGGAAATATGATCTTGGTAAAAAGTTTTGGGCACTCCAAGACTAAATCAAGGCCATCATTCTCATTCTCCAAGTTGGTCCTTCCCTCTTATCGTATGGCATAATCCTCACACTCTAATTTCGGCACAAGAAGAAGGAAGTAGCATGGCCATCTTTCAAGAGAATGACAAAGCCTCAAACCAATCTCGCTGCCTATCACCTATACCAAAAAATACATATTTTGACTAAAAGCTAATACCAAAAGAATATAGCCCAATAATTCGCACATTGAAGCTGCTCCTCACGTGGGCCACAGGGTAAGGAGCCTCAAAGGTTGAAGAAGAGGAGTGAGCAAACAGCAGCTCAATGAGTCATGATTATCTCCATATGATTGGGCACCGAATGTGCACATTAAATGAGCATCACCTTGGCTAAAAACATTTAACCAAACTTATACAGCCAAAGCAGCATATTTGTAGCGATAGATCAAGACATCTACTCAACAAAGTAATTCGGCATCAAACAAAATGAGATAGGCGATGGAATGTCAAATGAGCAACAGCATTTTTTTTTCCTGATCATAACATTCATTTGGACATAATTACAGGTGCTTATGTTGTCGCATGAGTCCATCGTATGTAACTTGGCATTATGTCCAATTATCTATCTAGATAGAAAAACTAAATTTTGAGGAGTGTAAATAACATGTCGTAACCTCTGCAACAATATGTTGCAACTAAGGACTGTTCAATGGTAACATCCTCATTTTTTCCATTAGTAGATACTTGTGTTAGACAATTTATACATCCATGCTTCATATAGAAGATAAGAATAACTAAATTAATGAATTCCTACATGACTAGCCTTGGTTACGAAACATTGTGTGACAGCTTATGACAAGCCTTTACAATGCCATGAATAATTTACAATGAGCATAGACTTGGTTACAAGGCATCGTGCAGAACCTTAAGATGTTTTATGACGACCCTTCACAATGCCTTGAATAAGTTATGAGAACAGTGGGATAATGGGATTTTGTATATTAAGGAGAATGTTACACTTTTAACAATCAATCTATTTGACCTTTGAATTTTATTTGTCATTCGAATTGATTTAATTTGATTAATTAGAAGGACATTTCAGGTTGTGAGTCAATGGATAAGAATCGTAATAGATCTTGGAGGCATGGGTTGCAGTAGGTTGTAAATTCGGTTATTTTTAGTCATGATTCAGTTCAATTCTATCCTACACACATGATACAATGGATCTACTCATTTGCATTTTTTTTTTTTTTGGTCAATCGATGACTATCTGGTTTAAGATGGAACAAACTAAACGCGTTGTAACAATGGTTATATACACCGTAATAAGTTCTAAACCCTTGTTAACTTTTTTGGTAACTCAGTTTTTTTGAGTCCTAAATTTACAATCTGTTACAAGCGCAATAAGTCGAAAATCAGTAAGTTATGTCAGAAATCACCTTGATTACGAGGCATTCCCTCTAGGCTTACGATCTATCACGAGTGCAATACTTCAAAAATGACAAACTAGTGATGGAAATACCCTTTAGCCACGCACATTTTCTTCCGGCTTATGACCTATTATGAGTGTCATACTTTGAAAATCAGTAAGTTACAACCAAAAAGACCTTCGTCATGAAATGTTTGCTCTAAGTTTATGACTTTTTACGATGCACCTTTCCACGGTCTTTGGTTTTGGGGACATGTGGAAGTATCATTTCAAATTTCAACAATCATAACAAATGTAAAGCCATTTTTGTATTTTCATAATATTAGAATTAATGTGCCATAGCAAGAATTATTTATGTCATAACGAAGTTGTCAATCCTATTAGCTTGTTTTGTTATTTAGACTGGTTTGTCAGTGGGTGCAAGAAAGTAAAGAATAATACTATGTGTGAGATTATTTTTTTTCATTATGAGGAAGGAGTGAAATTTTCTTTTAATAAAAGATGTGGAAATTCAGCCGAAACTACCCGAAAGGCAAAATATGTAAATCGCTAACACATGACAATATGAAATAAAGAATCGAACAACACATATAGTCAGTATTGACACTATTTTTATAAGAGTTTTGCGTGTTCTATTTTAGTGGGCTATTTTAAATAAAAGATAGTTAACGGTTCTTTAACTTTACAGCTCTTTATCGATGTGTAGTGCACTACTTATTTAATAAGATGTTAGTAAATTTCTTATGGGGACGGTATTTCACCGGCCATACATATGAACTTTCAAAGAAATTGGACTAATTTAATAGGATGTCAGTAAGTCCCCCATATGTTGGTAGTATACTAGCCACGCTTATAAAATGTGAAAACAGTTTCTAATTTACTAACTTATTGAGATGTTTGGTAAATTTGTCAATAAACTGATATTTGGTAACCACACTTGCAAAGTTTAAAAGAAGTTGGTAATTCATTAATTTATTAGAATTTTTGCAAGTTCTCTGTGGTGTTGGAAGTTTACTACTCCATCGTGTAAAATTTTAAAGAAATTAGCAAATAATCAATTTCATGGAATGTTCGCAAATTCTTTAGAAGGTTGGTATTTTGTGTAAATTTTAAAGAAGTTGACAATTTACTAATGCATTAAGTTTTAGTAAATTCCTTATGGTGCAGTATATTACTAGCAACAATGGTAGAATTTAAAAGAAGTTGGCAGCTTACTAATTCGCTGGGATATTAGTAAGTTTATTGTAGGCTTTGATATTTTACTAATTCGCTTGTAACGGTTCAAAGAAGCTGATAAATTACTAGCTTATTGGAATGGTGGTAAATTTATTATAGTGTTGGAAATTTACTTTGATACCAGTGTAATTTACTAATCCATTTGAAAGTTGGTAAATTCCTAATAGTATTGGTGATTTCCTAACAAGTACCTTGACATTCGAGTTACCGGTCACAATTTTTTTTTGAACATTATTAGAAATTTGCCAGTAATTTCATAAATCTATTAACTGCTGAAAATTTTGCAGATTTCTCCTAACGGGACCTTGGAATCGTCTCCAATCAGCGTGTCCACTAATCCATATTTCAAGAGAAACACCAGTCCTACTTCTCAAATTTTTCTATCTACTAGATACGGCATGATAGATAAGTTAGCATCAGTGTCATTGTTAATCATTTGTTCTATTGTTGAATAAGACAATTGGTGTGAGGAGATGAAAATAAAAAGGACCTCAATCATTTTCAGCTCTGCAGACACAAAATGTAGGTATTGCCACATTGTTGTTTTCATGTTTGTACTGCACTTTCCGCGTCAGTGAGAACATTTCTTTCCCTCACAAAGAAAAAAATTGCCGAGTTGCATGGACAAACTTGCGCGACCCCAAGGATGGAGGTCTGTTTATACTTTCCCAAAGTTCTCTCAAGGAAGCATTGGAAGAGAAGAAAATAACTAATGCATCTCATGTTTGCTGTATCAGAAGTCAAACTGCCTTTTATAATGAGTTCAGCACATGAGGACATTGAAAATATAGATGAATCGTGTTGAAATATCGAAGTAACTGACAATTCGAACACAGGAAGATGTCCATGATGCTAAAGGGTAATGGTGAACTCAAATGCCCAAAACATTGAGACTACTTGTGAATGCAGGATGAAACCAATGTAGAGGAGACTAGGACTGCGCTTGGACTTCTAATTTACTTTCCCTCTGGGAAGCTTTATCTACATGAAGTTCTTCTCTCAATGACCTAAATCTTGAGGAATAGGGGTTCAGAGCCTCTCAGCTTGTAGGTCATCACCGATTTGATTAATGCATTTGACCTTTCTTAATCAGCAGCTTGAATTTTAGACCTTCAATGCTAGCTTCTGAGCAGCAAGAGCTTCAGCCTCTAGCGTGGGCTCCATAAAATTGTAGTTTCAGCAAGTAACGAGATCACAACATATGGGTCCATGTTTGATGCAGGACGCCTGTCTTCCAAGTTACCTGTATATCATTTTAAGCCATTAATTGACTGAGCAAGGAAGGGGAACTTTCGATGTTTTATCAATATAAAGTTTTTGAGGCATTAAAAGAACTGAGATGTCCAAGTCTTAATCAATAAAAATCTGTAAATATTGGATCAGTAAGGACTGATATGAAGATATACATTTGCTTAGGAAGCAAAACTGGGTGATTGCTTTCTGGGTGTTAACTGTTAAAAATTTTCTTTCATAGTAATAATCATAGAATCATCTCAGACCAAAACGAACAATAAGTACTTTCCATGTACTATTTTTTTATGGTAGCATTTCTTGAATCATCGATGAAAGTTAAGGGTCTCCGATTGATACTCAGAATGAGCACAAAAAGGAAATGGTATGGTAGTACCTTTTCCCTACTTCACAGTGTCACGGCCCACACGAATTGAGCAACCACGATTGGCAACACCCTGCATAAAAAAAATTCAAAAGGTTCAGGCTTAAAAAAAAAATTGAGTTCAATTTAATGGGAAATTTTTGAAGTTGACTAGCAGCTGTATGCTTCTGCCGAGCATTACCCAAGAAAATGTATGATGTCGGCTATTTCATACTTTCCCCTCAACCTTCTCTTTTCCTTCTCCATAGGCGCTAATGTGCTCCTGGTGGTGAAGTGAGAGATTTAGAATTGCCTTTTTTGTCACTCCAAAGCCTCCCTCCTCTCATGCTTTTCGTATTGCAGAAAAGACTGGGGAACACACTCTTAAAGTCCTTCAATGAACAAAAATACTTAACCAAGTCCATGTTATTTCTATGGTGTGAACCTGTAGTTAGTGTGGCATCCTGCACCATTCCAGAAACCCTGAGAAGGAAGAGAATTTTTTTTTTTAAATGAACCTTGGGATATATGTTGCGTAGATGGGGATAGTGAAGTCAGCTACCTCTTATCAACTTCATATCTAACATGAGGACAACACCAGCTTACTCAGTTACTCTCTGTTATATAAGCAACAGAAACAATTAAGTATTTGAATACTGTAGAATATGTCAGTATGCACTTAATTCTGTTTGCCGTTAATGGCATTCCGTTATTTTTCTTGAGCAAGTAATTGAAATTTCACCTCAAGAAGGTATCTTGAAAACCATAGATGATCTCCCGCTTAAATTCCCACGCTTGATATTCTCACTGCACGATAAAAGCCAGTAATGATGGCAACAATTCTATTGTTATTTTTTTTTTCTTTTCCTTTTCAAAAAAATAGGCAAGATGGAGGTCAGATATTACTTGGCCCGGCATCACCTCTCCATTGGTACCGCTAATGTTGATATCGGTGTATAAGCAAGCCTTGCAGTGAGCATCGGATATGTCTCAGCCAAATGACTTATCAGCCCCAACACCACAAAAAGAAGGCCCCTATATGAACATAAAGCCCGTATAATCCATCGATATATCAGGAAATTCATTGTGAAACAATTTCTCAGCTGGGGAACTGGATATACTTCAACAAGCGCCAATGAACATTTGTCTGCAGTAGGCTGTTTTCTTGCTCGATCCCGAACCTAATAATATCATTTAGCCAAAAGTCATGAACTTGTCCATTTCAAAACTTTCTAATTCATGATAGAAAACTCATGTTTTTGAATTTCCTACCATGAAACTTCGTTTATAGCCTTTGGGTTACTGAAAATTTCAGCAACCCTGGCACGTTTGTTTGTTGGATCAGCTCGCCAACTGGTGTGCATGAATCACAAATAACCTGCAAACAAACAATATTTCTCTGTAAACTAATTAAAACATTCTTTCTTGTCCGCTCAACTTGTTCAAATGATCTGATGGATGAACAATTTTTGACAACATAATACTTCTTTCATGGATGATTACCAAGATATTGTTGCCATATCAGAAAGGATCCTCGAAAATTGCTTGAGGGCCGTTAAAAATTCAAGAACTTGATGGAATGATGCGAAGGCAAATATAGTAAGACAGTTTTGAGGTTATGTCATTGTACTAGAAGATCACTTCGCTATCCTCCCTTAGAGCTTGACTAGCACTTGATCCATCGTAGTTCTACTAGGGAAGTTCAGACGGGTGCTCAACAGGCTTAGGGAATGTCTGATTATTTAGGAACGATAGATCAGTAGCATGTAGCATGTAAAAAGAAAAACACTACATATTTTATTGTTCCTATTCATACCCTTGATGTTCTGTGCAAATCTATCCTAGAAACTCCCATCTTGACTCATAGTTAGACTAACTCCAAAATGTGAAACAAGATTCACCAATGTTGAAACTGAAAGAAAAAAGGAGGTGTCAGCTGTTGAATGTGCATATAACATATGACATACTTATTCTGATGGTAGATCGAAGAAAACTGCAAACTTATAATCTCAGTACATAATAGTTCCAGTATTGTTCTATCTTTTTGTGGACCGCACTTAATGGTTTTAGGCATTAAAACATACCAAATGTATGCTGCAATCATCATATGGGTGTAGGGCATGACGTCCAAGTTGAGAAGACTCTCAAGCCTGTAATAGTATTGTTCTTGAACTGTAAAGCATACACCCTCAACTCAGAAAAGCTCTTGGTGTTTACACTCTTCTTCCGTTTCAACAAAGAGAGAAATTCATGTGTTTGCTGTCATGGGACTAGTTGTCAGTGAGTTTTTTGTGATCCTCATCTAGCATTGTTGTCTGTGCCAAAATCTGCGCCATTTCTTCATAGTCTGAAAAATAAAGCAGTGTGAGTAAGACATATCTACTAAAACAAAAAACTTGGGAGCTTAGTCTCATGAAGATAGTTCAAACAACAAGCTCTATACATATGACTTGGCCTTTTGGTATGCATGAGAGTTTAGCTTTGAAATGATAAAAAGAATAGACTGGGCACTTCAAAGAAAGGGTCTCTTTTGCAAGTGCCAGCGACAAAAAGTAGAAAACAGCTTTTTGAGGACTAGTTTCAAGTAGGAAAACTTACATTTTGACACATAAATAGTGAGTCTTACTGATTGCCCCAAGGATGCTGCCACATTCTCCTTGAAAAATAAGCTAAAAACAGTAGCATAACTACACTTCTCCTTTTGGAACCATTTCAAGGTTATTCTCAGGCCTCATTCCCAAAATTGAGCTTGAGAGGACATAAAAAACTGAGGGCAGTTACATAGTTGAAGGAAGCAGACTACAAAGTGCAACATTTTAAGAGATGAATGAAATTCCACCTTACCAAGAATCAATCAGCAAACATGTTATTCTGATATTTCATTAGATCTAATGGATGATCAACTCATGAATCTTGACAGTGCACCTAATTCTTTCCTCTCGCAGTCAAAGGGCAATCACCATGAAGTACTTTCTTCTTTCACAAACTTGGTATAATTGCAAATTACCGTTGCCAACTGCTTTGGCGAAAATATCCATCAGATTTTGCCATGGTAGAGCAAGACTACCAAACGCAGCAATTACCTGCATGACCAATTGCAGTCACAGAACACGAAATATCTGACACAAGAGTGGATACAAGAGAAATCGATTCCACACGAGGTCCACAACAAAGACTTAAAATTGGTAGTGATTGATGTAGTCATCAAAAGAAGCGACAACAATGACTACTGCTTCGTTCATTCATTCTGCATCACACAGCAAGCATTTCTTTTGCAGACATTGTTGTCACAAAGAGATGAAGTCCATGTCAATTCCCAACCAAGCAAAATGACTAGTACAACCTTGCAGTGATCAAAATGAAGAAATCATAGATTAGACTCCCAGTCTAACTGTGATAAGACCTCTTTTAATGTCAAACATTTACCCAATTGCTTAAGATGGTGCCCAAAATTGGTAAAGGATTTACCTGAGAACCTCTGCAGAAAAGCAAACCAAGAATGTTAATTGTTGTCAAATGCTAACAATAAGATCTCCTCTATCCTCCCCTAGAGCTAGACCGGTACTTGATCCATAGTAATTCCACTTTGGAAGTTCAGATGGGTGCTCAACAGGTCTATGGATCGCCTCATTTCAAAAATTGATAGATCAACTGCATGTAGCGTGTGAAAAGGAAAAACGCTACATATTTTATTGTCGCCAATCATGCCCTTGATTTGCTGTGCAGATCTATGTCAGAGCCTCCGATCTGTGGGAACACATTGACATAAAGTTATTTTTAAGGGAAGCAAACCAGAAGCCGTTCTCTAGAAAAACATTTCATCACTTCACATGAGAGGTTTCCAGAACTGTGCAGGCATTTTGCTTCTTGTGAAATCAAATAAGCAGATTGCAAACTATATCTACAGTATGAGTCATAAGCCAGATTTAATGAGCTTGGAATTGGATGAAGAAAAGTATGAATTTTCTTCATTTTTCTCACATGTTCAGGAATAAAGCAATGTCCAGACCTTTTAGCGATCTGTCTGTCTCCCCAAATTGAATCATGTGGCGTTGATAGATACCTTTATCAACTCTATCCGCAGGATATGAAATATCTCGTACCGGTCCTTGCTTGCATCTTTTTGGCACCTCTCCTCCAACTTTGGGCAACCTGTGATTCTTAGATGAGTACAGAATAGTTCTAGTATTGTTCATCTTTTTGTGCATCGCACTTAAAGGTTTTAGTGCATGAAAACATACCAAATGTATTCTACAATTATCTCCTGGTGTTTCCACGTCCTTTGTTTTAGCAAGAGAGGAATCCATGTGTTTGTTGTCATGGGACTGGCGGTCAGTGAGTTCTTTGTGATCCTCAACTGGCATTATGTCGTCGGTGCCAAAATCTGCACAACTTCTGCCTAGCCTGAAAATTAAAGCAGCATGAGTAACAGACATATCTACTGAAACAAAAAACCTAGGAGCTTAATGTCATGAAAGATAGTTCAAATGATGAGCTCTATTTGTATGAATTGGCCTTCTGGTTTACATGAGAGTTTAGTTTTCAAAAGACAAAAAGAATAAACTGGGTACTTCAAAAGAAAGGGTCTCTCTAGCAAGTGCTAGCACCTTTGCCCTAAGCTTAATCTCATGAAACCGCCTTTTAAAGACTAGTTTCAAGTGGAAAAAAACTCTTGCATTTTCGAAGCATAAATGGCAAGGTGTAAACACAATTGCCATGAACAATTTTACACAAACAGGGTCTCGATAGAGGTATAAACTCTTACTTAATTTGCCCGGAATATTTCTAGAAAATGAAAGCGGTAGAAATCATGAAGATGGAAGGGTTAGAGCAACTTAAAGGTACAGACCCCCACTCATCAAATACAAAGCATGATGATTCAAGCCAAAATGCCATTGAAAATTTGAAATAGCAGCCACCGCCCACCCATCATAATAGTTTTAGAGCTGCAAGAGTCCAATTCAAGGAGCCAAATCAACAACCCTGCTCATCTTCACCAGATCGAGCAATGAATCAAAAGATACAAAAACAAATTCGTATGACGCCAAACAGATGTACTCAGCTTCGCTCAGGAGATAGAACAGAGCGAGAAATTCTCAAGAAGCACCCACACTTCAAAGTCAAAAACCACAAAAAGCATTAACGATGCTGAACTCAATGGCATCGTCCTCTCTCCATAACCAAATCACGTCGCAAACCTTCTCTCCCCCCCCCCACCCCCAGCGATATGTCCATGTCCCCCCAATCAAATCAAAGTATTCGAAACACAATTCAAACAATTATTCATGTAAAATCTGGGAAACAAGGTCGCACGTACCTTCAGAAAGAGAATTAGGGATCGATATGTAAGTCGGGGATATGAGCGATCTTGTACCAGTCCTCGCCTGCATCGCTTTTGCACCTCTCCTTCAATTTTGGGCACGAGTGGATTGTTAGGTGAGTAAGGGATGTGAGCCTTCGCATTCCTTCAGGTAACGATGTCAACGAGCGGCAATCTTCGATTTGAGCCATTGAAGTGATTGAAGGGCCTCGATCTGCTCTGATAATGCCTTCAAATTGTGGCAACTGGAAATTTCGAGACGCTCGAGACTGCGGAGCTGTAGAATCCACTGTGGGAGAGATTCTAGTTTGGGAAGATTATAGATCTTTAGAGACCGGAGACTCTGAAGTCCATGGAAATCCAAGATGATGTTGCCGCTTTCATCTTTGGATAAATCGAGCTCCTCGCATCTCCAAAAAGTGAGAACCACGAGCTTCGATAGATGCCGCAAACCAGGCAGGAGGGAAGTTAACCGATGGCTTAGTAGGATCGTAAGAGATTCAAGCGAGGGGAGACTTTTCAAACACTCCTCAGGAATATATTCTAGGCTCTTCATGTCCACCATGTCGAGTTCCTTCAACTTATTAAGGCCAACTTGGGGGAAATGTCTACATCTTGTGCAATACCCCAATGTTAACTTAACTAAATTGGGCAAATCAGTCAGCCACCCCGGAAATCTCTCGCCTTCAAATCCCCAGACAGTCAACTCCTGTAGATTTTTTGGCGGCCTCAATCCATCTAGTAGTGCTTCATCTCTTTTCTTAATTATTGCTTCGTCAGTAATATCGAAATTGCCCCATGAAAGAGACAAAATTTCCAGAAAATCCTTCTCTATCAAGTTCGCGGCCTGGGATTCTTTTCCTGCATCTGTCACACTTCCCAAATTTTTAATGGAAAGGCTTCCCCGAATGTTATTAAGCCTATTTAGCTCCCCAAGTTCACAATATTTCTTAGCCAGAGCTTTATGTTTGGGCAATATAAAATCACTTAACCTATGCAATGCACTCAATTGCCCTAGGCCACATGGCATATAACTAAGTGCAAAACAGCCATCTATGTCTAGATTTCGAAGGCTAACTAACTTCCTTATACCCTTTGGCAATTCTTTCAAGCTAAAACAATTGTTAAGATTAAGTGTTTGCAAATTTTGCAACCTCGTAATGGAGTTAGGAAGACTTTTGAGTGCTTGATTGTCAGAGAGATCGAGATATGTGAGATACTTCAACTTACCAATGGACCTTGGCACCTTCTCGACCTTTGTGGCATGCAAATCCAAGATACGCAATCTTTTGAAACTTTGAATGAGTTGGAGTAGATCTACTTCACTTGTTGGTTCTCTTAGATATTCAATAGTATACATATATGTTCTTAGTGCACTTGCTTTCAAGCATGAGATTGGAAGTTTACCCGTCAAATTTGAAGTTAAACCACGAGATAAATGACGAGTTCTTTTATGTATGGGTTTTTTATCATCCCATGCCACCCAACACTCGGTCCCAGCAACCGAGCAGGCTAGATCATGCATCAAATCATGCATCTTGCAAGTTCCCACATCCTCTTGAAATTCTTGGAAGAAGTTGCTCCAAAGTAGATCCATAAAATATCCATGAGCAATGTCTTCTAAATGTAGACCTCTATCTGATGGCTGGATAAATCCTTCTGCCATCCAAAGATCGACCAAAGTCTGCTTTTTTAACTTATAATCTTTAGGAAACAATGAACATAATGCAAAACATTGTTTCAAATGTGAAGGAAGATGGTCATAACTTAACTTTAGAATCGATTTTATGCGATCTTCCCTTTGAGACACTTCTGGGAGCTCATGATCTTTGAAACGTAACCATTCGCGTTTAGTTTTCTTAAATATTAAACTCCCAACAGTTCGAACAACTAATGGAACACCACAACACTTTATAATTATATCTTTACCAATAGCTAGCATGTCGGGATCTTGTAACTGCTCTTCATTACAGCAAGCCATTTGCATTAGTAAATCAAGAGATTTACTTTCTGATAAGCCTTTGAGAAAATGAGGCAAGTAGTGCCACTGATCTTTGCCACTAAAGGAAGGCGTGTAGTTATAAGGATCTTGCTTCCTTTAGCACCTCCGATCCAATAAAGTTTTCAAGCTCAACCATGTTTCTAGTTCTGTAGTCCACAAATCATCTAAAATTAAAAGATATCTCTTTCCATCGATTGCTCCCCTTAGTTCACTTTGCAATTGTTCCATTGCACCCTCAATTGGTTCTTTCTTTTTTTTTGCACAAGCTATGATATTTTTTACTATTTTTTTCATGTCAAAGTCATCAGAGACACAAACCCACATTTTCAAGTTAAACTGTTTATTGACCATCTCATCATTATACACGCTTTGAGCAAGAGCTGTTTTTCCAAGCCCCCCAATACCAACTATTGGAATGATGGAAATGTTCTCTTGCACGTCTGAGTCCAATAAAAATTCCATGATCGTCTTCTTATCATCTTCTCTCCCTATAATATCTCCCTCACGTATAAACGAATGCGTCTCTTCTCTCTTCCTCCACTCTCTCTTAGGACGCTCATTCAAGTGGACTTCCTTATTAGCCTTAATGGCTTCTATTCTCGCCCTCACTTCTCTTACTTTGTCACTCATCTTCAATTTAAAAGCAAGCTGGTTTGAACTTGAGAAAAATGTCCTTACCGCCTTCATCATCTCATTGTGGCCCCTCAATTCTCGTTGCATAGCTTCTATGTTGAATTCTTCAAGCACATCCTGCGCCTCATAGAAAGCGTCTTTCAGTTGCTCAACCCAAATTCGGATGTGGGGATGGTGGCATTGCTCTTCTGCATCGTCCAGTACAAGCTGAAGAAGGGAGACAGTCTTCTTGAGGGCCTCGAGTTCACGCTTGATGCCCCATAACTTTCCAACTGTTTCTATTGCTTGAGAACCTAAAATCTCAATGATCTTTTCAGCAATGCCACCAATGACAGCTTCAGCCATTTTTGTTCTCTATGTCTCTCTTTCTTTGTCTCTGTGGATCAAAAGACAATAGTTCCAAGGCTATAGGCTTATCAGAACATGTATAAGAAGTTCATGTTGATGCTTACGTAAGACTTGGCAAATAAAAAATCCTAACAAATCTAATATTCAACTTCCTTGACTAACTCAAGTTGTTGAATGTAGGAATTCTCATCGTACATGCAAGCCTCAATCAAAAATGCATGTGGGACCCACGGAGGTCGAGTTTGAGGTCCGCGATTGAAGCCTAATTGTACATTGTTATTAAGAATTAAACCTAGGTGTGGTTATTGGTGCATAATTTCCTGATGAAATTGAATTTCTCCATATATCAATCTTTTCAAAAGAAGCTGGCCTTTTTCAACTTTTTTTTTTAAGGATTATGTCAAATTATTATTAAAAACCATTCCACAAAATAGCTTAATTGGATGGAGATTCTCCCAAATTTTCAAAAATTGCATTAATCACGTTAAGAGAGAGATGGAGAGGGTTAAAGAATTTCTAGATTTTGGTTAATTCATGATATAATGAATTTTATTGTATTCATTCAATTTGCCTATCATTCAAAAATGAAAGGTTTGCTTTTTGTCAGTCAATAAAAATAAAAATAAAAAGAAAAATTTTAAAACTATGAAGTCATGTGGGACTCCGGCCCACTTGGCATTTGTTAATACCATTCCACAAAATAGAATTGGATGGAGATTCTTTTTCAAAAATATTTTTAAATATCCATTTATTTTATAAAATTTTATTATAATATAAAATTTAAAATATAAAAAAATGTTAAAATCCATTCATTTTGTAAAAAAAAAATTTATAAAAAATTAAAAATAAAAAGCATATATAAGAAAAAAAAACGAAAAAAAAAATAATGAAGTCATGTGGGACAGCGCGTCCGGCCCACTTGGCAACTTTTAGCCCGCTGAGCCCATTCCCCCTCGACCGGTGGCCAGATGGCGGTGGTGTTCAGTGTTTCCGGCCGAAGGAGATGAGTTGCAGGAGCTCGGTTTCGTTGAAGGAGGGGCGAGAGGTTGAAGATGATCCAGGCAGAAAAAGACAAAAACAGAAAAGACAAAAAAAAAGTGAAAAGAAATAAAAGAAATAAAAAAAGAAAGAACAAAAACCGTTAAAAAAAGGGAGAGATGGGTTTTGGGCTGGTTTTGTTGTGCGCTAGGTTCTTTGTAGAATTTGGGCCAGAGAAAAAAAATTAAAAAAGAAGAGAAGTGTTCATGGGCTCATTTAATTTTTCGGAGTGGACTTTCGGGGTTAACATTTTTAGCCCAACCCGATCCGATACGGTTTAGTTTGGTTGGGTCTCTTGACCCGGTCCGAATTTCTTATAAATTAATATTAAATATATAAATAAATTTAAAATTTAAAATTTTTAAATTCCAAAATTAAAAAATTAAAAAAATTCAGAAAATTATAAAAAAAAGTTTAAAAGCTTTAGGAAATAATAATTTTTTTGGAAAATTCAAAATTAATAAAAAATTAGATTTTTAGAAAATTGTTAAAAATTTAAAAAAATAGAAAAATTCATTAAAAATAATAATTATTATAATTAAAAAAATTAAAAATTAAAAAATCCTTAGAAATTGAAACCAAAAAATTGGACAAGTCTTTAGGGCTTTATAATAGGGTTTTTAAAAAAAATTTTTCTTTTTATCTTTAGAGACAATATTAGATAATTGTGTGCTTTCCTTTATTATTATTATTATCATTGATTGCGCATTTTAATATTTTGGGTGTTACTTTCCAAACCTTAGATTTCTTTTGGATAGATTACTATGGCGTTAGTTAGCACATGATCAATTTAGGTATTGAAGGGGCGTTACTCTTAGTGCTAACATAATTTGAAATCTCTAGTTTTGGAATCTTTAATTGCATAAGTAATAAAATATCCTCCTATATCTTATTGGGTTTTTAACTGATCAAAAAAGGGCTAGTGGTGACTCCTTTGTTAAAATTTGCATAAACTTAATTGATTAAAATTTTGAACGCCTAATGTCCTATGAAACATGGACTTGAGAGAGTCTCAATCAATAAAAGACCATCACCTTGAAAGTTAACAATACTCCTAAACCTTACAGTCTCTCCCTTACGAGGAGTTAGGTTGTGACACTATTCTTTGTTTAAGACTTCGTTTTTTTATTTTTTTTCAAAGAATTAGAAGTCACTCTCTAAACTCGTGGGATGGATTTGATTTATGACCAAGTTAGTATCAAGAGCTTACGTTATGAACCAAGGGAATATTAGTTAGCTTCGATCAGGGCACTGTGAGGTGTGAGAATTAGTGTATAAGTACATAGATACGTAAAATGCATTTGAAGAGAGATTCTTTCCTTAAGTTAGCAAGTTTTGTATGTATGCGTAACATGATCAATCTGTTAACATTCTGATATGAACACAATGCCTCTCAGTTTAAAACTCTTCTTCCTATTGTCACATGACATTATTGCTATTATTTTACTAAAACATTGCAATTTGATTTAGGAAGTTCCCTCTCCTTGCAAATCTCAAATTTATTTGCTTCCTATGAACAAATGCTTTTATTTTTTTCATTCTTTCTTAAATTTTTTTCCTATTCTCTAAGTAATTGCTTTAAACATTCTGATATGAACAAATGCTTTTATTTTTTCCCATGCTAGGCAACGTGAAATTCTACATTTAGGCAATTTAAGGATGTCATTCCTTTTTCATAAATTTTAGTACTCCCTTCATTTTCTGATGGTGCCCATTTTCATAGTTTCATCACATGCTTTCCTTAGAAATCAATGCAAGTTCACATGCATGCCCCAATTTTTTTTGTAATAACATCGAGTACTAAAATCAACTGGATCTGGTTCTTGAGAAGATAGAAAAGTTGTATAGCTGCCTGGGGAACTTCAGCATCTAACTTCACGTGGCAAAAAACTTTATGTTCATGAATCTCAGCTTTTTCTAATGATGCCCATTTTTATGGTTTCGTTGTTTAGTAGTGATATTAGAGCATTAAAGTTAACGAGATTTGGATCTTGAGAAGACAGAATGTTATTATAGGTGCCTAAGCAACTTCAGTATCTCATTTCACATGGTAAAAGAACTTATGTTCAAGAATCTTTGCATTCGCCCAAATTTAGAAAGAGAGAGAAGATTATGAAGTATCGTGTGAATGAAATAGTTTGAAACAATTTGTGCGCAACAAAGAAATTATATGTTGGTATTGAAGTACCAATGTGCGGTGGGCTCATAAAAGCGAGCTGATAAGGATATTTTTTAACTTTTAATTTTAATGTGTGAATGGTGAAACAACTCTTGAAGTTGGCTAATCTTCTCTTTGAATTCTATTTAGAATCGGAAGCTGGCGACATGTTATGTGTTTTTATGTGGCCATGTTTACACCATAAAAGTCATATCTCTAAGTCCAAATAAAAGACACCGATAGTTTTCCCAAGCATTCTTCGTTTCGGCCAAAGATGAGTGATCTTGAGTGATTTAAAAGGATTTCTTTTTTTAAAAATTAGAAATGTTACAGTCAATTTGAGCCATGTCATAATAAGTGATAGAGCAAGGTGAATCAATTGTAATAAAAATTATCGCTCGTACAATGCTCGGGCTATATTCATCTTCAGAAAAGCAGAGAGCTTCTCTCTAATTAGTTGCTATAAGAAAGCACGAACCTGGCTAATGGTGGGCTGACTGACGATTGACCAACAAAAGCAAGCCCACAACCCCTGAGATGAGACGGCGTTGGCGAGACCGAGACAAAGAACAGATCAAACGGCGTCCGCAAGACAGGAGAGAGCGAGAGAGATTGAGAGCACCACTGCAGAAAGTCAAGAGACTAGAGAGATTGAGAGAGAGAGAGAGAGAGAGAGAGAGAGCCAAATTTGAGTGTGAGAACTATAAAAGAAGTGGAGCTTAAATAGAAAAGATTCAGGATTGGTTTTGAATGAAAGCCAGTTTTGCCCGAGAATTAACCTTGCAAGGCTGGTTTCCAGGTAGAAACTAACCGCTTCAAGATATACAATCGAGAGTTGAATTGGTCAAGGCCGGCTACCAAAATTTTTATCTGGGACTAGACATGATTATTAGAGTAGCTGAGTTTATTTAGGATTAGTTTGTTTATGCTTTTAAAAATGCAAAAACTAAATTTTAAAATGTGACATATTTACCCTAAACTATTTTTTGTGACACCATAAATCCCAATTGCCCACTGTGACATATTTACCCCAAACTTTTTCCTCTAACACAAAAAATCCTAAGCATTTACTTGTATGACACATTTACCAAAAAAAAAAATTGTGACATAAAAAACCCTAAAAAAATTTCTATGACACAAATTTTTAGGATAAATATGTCACATAAGTAAAAGTTTTGGGATTTTTTGTGTCACGAAAAAAAAATTAGGATTTCTTATGTCATAAAAAATAAGTTTGGGATAAATATGTTACACTGTATAAGTATGGGATAAATGTGTCACCATGATATAAGTTTTGGGTTTTTTATGTCACAAAAAGAGTTTGGGGTAAATATGTCACGGTGAGCAAAGTTTGAAATTTTTTGTAACTTTTACCAAAAAAAAAAAAAAAAAAAACTATGCTTAAATTATCATCAATATTTAATGGTTGTGAAGATTCAAGCCCAAAAAAAAAAAATGTAAAAACTTGTTCAAGATATATTATATATATTGATACTAGATAGCCCTCAAGATCCGGGGTTCTATATATAGAGATAAGAAAAAAAAATGTAGGGTGATCTCAAGTAAATATATAGAAAATGGAATGATAAAGAGTGATTAAATGAACAATATAAAGTGAATGATATAAACTATGGATGATAACCTTCCACAGGGGCGGTAATCCGCATGTAAGTAGGGTATTGTAAAGAGTAAATAAAAATGATTAACAATGTGATCTCACGCAGGGGCAGTAGTCCGCACTCGAGCAGAGATCCCACTAATATGCGTTAAAAAAGAAAATGTGACATTTTACAAGAACAGATGTCCGCGCTCAAGTAGAGATCCCACATAAAGAAAAAGTAAAAGAGAGCCGAGAATATGAAATAATGATACCAACCAAAATTTGGTTGGTTATATAATTGAGTGATAAAAAAACTTACTAAAGATGGATGATACAAGTAATTGGAAACCAATACAGGTGATTGGAAATACCTTGAAACAGTGATTACAAGTTATCTGAGGTAATTTGTAGTGATTGGGAAGTGGTTACAAGGTAATACGAGTGATTACAAGTGATTAGGGATGAAAGTGAAAGAGGGATGTGATTGGAGAAAGCCTTGAACGCAAGAGAGCAAGTGAGCAAGAGAGCTTGAATGCTAGAAGCTTGAAGTGCTACCCTCTTCTTTTTTCTTATCCTCCTTTTATAGGCAAATTCGGGCACTTTTGAACAAAGTGAACAATAATCTTCTTTTTTTTTTTTTTTTTAGCTTTGGCCCATTCGCCTGATAGGATTCTTGGGCAGAGTCTTCAGGCCAGATTCTTCAAAAATTTGCATGATGGGATTCTTTTCTTTTTTGTCCATTTGTCTTCTTTGTCCATTTCTTTTCTTTTTGATTTTGTCCCTTATAGTAATTTGGTGATGAAATTTCGTCTCCTCCTTATATGAGAGATTAATGCCATAGCAATAATCCTCATTGGTGTTGCCACTGTGATGAGATTTATTAGGGGAATCTAGAAAATTTATTTCTGAAATGAGTTTTTGCAATGTGCTGCAAAATTTATCAAGTGATTGGACGGTTGTTAGCTGAGCTTGGGCTAGTGATTTTTGCTGGAGAAATTCTGAAATTTTATGATGAATATGTGATTGGGATCGGAATTATTAGATAAATTTTCGTCTTCCTTTTCTTTTCCTTCATCTATTTTAGACTTTATTGTCAAGATTTCTTTTTGCATTTGAGCTTGAGTAGCTTTGAGAGCCTATATTTCTAATTTCTGATGATTTATTTCATTTTGAAGATCATTTATATTAATAGGTCTTGATTGAATTTTCTTATTTTTATTCAAAATATCTTTGAGATTATAAGTTGTATTAGAATTAGTAATTTTCATTGAAGACTAGAGTCTATCTATGTATTGTTTTTTGGCTTTTGGATCTGGTATTGTATTAGCAGTTTCTAATAAAAATTCTTCTTCTTTTGCTAAAACATTGATTTCAGGTAGTGGTTCATTAGGAGATGAATCATCTCTTTAGATTTTAAGGAAGTTTCTATTTCATTGATTTGAAAACCATCTTTTTCAAGAAAGTCTCCAAAAGAAGTATCTTTATCTGTGACTGCCATAATGTTATTAAGTTGATAGAGTTTTTTCATCTAATAAGAGTTCATTTAGCCTTTTATTTACTCGGCAATATTTTGAAATATTTTATATTTTCCCACAAGTATAACATTTAATATCTTTGTTCTTTTAGGTTTTTGTTTAGGTTTATTTTGTTTATTGGCTTGTAATTTATTTTTTTTTACAATTTTTAGATTTTTTATTATTAGGAGGATAATTTCCTTCACCTTTTGGTTTTGATGGTTCTATGTAAGAGGGATCATATTGAGCACTAGATATGGAGTGAGATTGGGTGATATTGATGATGGTAATGGTGTTTGTTAGGCTTTGATAAGTTCTAACCATATTTGCAATTGATGGGGTGATTAAGGTGACAGTGATCGTGATTGTTGGGCTTTCATTATGTCTAACAAGGCTTGTAGTTGGTCTATTGGTGATTATGATTTTGGGGTTTTGACATCAGCTTTGCCCTTTTTCTTTTTTGGATTTTGGAGGAATCATTTTCCCTACAAAAATTCTCTTGTTAGAAAATCAGGCAAAAAATTTGATGTTCCATTAACAAATTAAATGTCAAAATCAAAGACAAATAATATGGCTTTTGTTTAGAAGCAATATTTAATACATCTTTTGCAGATTTACAATCAATTCGTAATAGAAAGTTTTCATTTAAAAGATCACCTTGAAATTTGGATATTGCTAGAATAATAACTAATATTTCTTTTTTGATAGTGGAGTAATTCTGTTGGGTTTAGTTCTAATGTTTGGAAACGAATGCCCTGTTATTTTTTACTTGTTTAAAAATACCTCCATAACCTATATCTAAAGCATCTATTTCTACAATTTTGAAAGCAAATGGATCAACCAGATGGAGGCAATGTATTTTAATAACATGAGTTTTGATTTATTTGACAATATTAATGTGAATTGATGTCCATGGTGGGGGTTTTTCTATAATATTTGATGCAAAGGTTTACATAGTATGTTAATGTTTGGAAAGAAATCTATAACGTGATTGAGACTTCCTAAAAATCTTTATAATTGGGTTTTATCTTTAATTTCATCACGGAATTTTTCTACAAAAAGAATTGACCTTTCTATTGGGATAATAGTTTCTTGTGAAATGTAATGTCCTAAAAATATAATTCATGCTTGGAAAAGTAATATTTTAGTATGAGAGATGACTAAGCCATTTTTCTTGATAATATTTATGAAAACGGATTTAAGTTTAAAATGTTGATCTATACTAGTAAATATATTAAAACATCATCTATGTAAACTAAGATATATTCAGAATAAGGGTTAAAAATATAATTCATTACTCTTTGAAATTCATAATAAGCATTTTTAAATATTTTGTTGAGATTTCTGAGTGTGAAAAGGTTGCAATTGACAACAGGTGGTATTATCATCCTACGATTTGATGGGTCCTCATTTTTTTCTTTTATTCTTTTTTCCTGACTTCTTTCTATAAAGGCAACCATAAAAAGTGATATAGGCACCCTACCTCAATCATTGTACAAAAAGCCTGATAAGGATAATATAATTGTACAATAACAATACATAATAAAAGTTAGAAACATTGTATTAGAATAAAGAGTTAATGCCTTGAAAAATCCTATATTGATACATCTGTAACAAATTTACTCCAAATGACCACAAAAAATCCCAAATTAGTAAGCTTATAATAAATTTACCCCAAAACTAATTTTTTGACCGTCAAAAATCCCAAATTTGTATATTTATGACAAACAAACCCTCCATTAAATTGGATTAATATCACTAAAAACCACAAAACTGGTACAACTGTAACCAATGGAGAGGAAAACCCAAGTTGGTATATCAGTCAACTATTACTTGTCATCAAACTCAACAATTTGACAGTAAAATTAACCGAAAACTAACAAAGAATAAATTTGTCATAAGTGTGCCAGTTTGCAGTAAATTCATTAAAGATGTATCAATTTGGGGTTTTTTGTGGTAAAAAAATTAGTATGAGGTAAAGTTGTCACATATGTACCAGTTTAGGATTTTTCAAGGTATTAGCCTTAGATTAAATGAAACAATTAAATTCTTTCTACTTTATTATATAGTAATATGTCTAATTAATGTTATGAAAAGTGGGAAGAAATGGAGTTTTGTAATGACGAGGCTTAACTATTATCTTTCAATTATCTTTTCTATATCATAGCTGTAGTTTCTAGATATCTCATTGTTAACAAAATTCCGAGGCGTATCTTAGTTGCAACTTTTAGATTTCTGTCATTGATTAAATTTTGATGTTGTGTCTTTATGTCACTACACTTCGTTTTATGTCACTACACTTCGTTGTCAATTACATTCTAGCAAAGTTTCATGTATTTTGACATCAATTAAATTCCATTGAAGCATATTTATTGATTTCCTTTAGCTACTGTGGTTCATGTCTGAAGTTGTCACAAAACTTGTCTACTCTTATAAAAAATCGAAAAACAACTTTCGATAAAAAGTATTTCATTGTCGAATTCAATTCTAGCGGAACAATTAGTTACTAATATATATGGGTGCATATCTATTATATACATACATAGCAATACACATCACAATAGACATTCTTTCCGTGAAAATAGAAAATTATATATGTGTAGGTAACATAATGATTTTTAACATTCTAATGCGAACATTATAACTCTTAGTTCAAAACTCTCCTTCATATTGTCCCATGGCACTATTGCTATTACTTTACCAAAACACTACAATTTGATTAAGGAAGTTCACTCTCCTTGCTAATCTTTCAAAATTATTTGTTTCCTATGATAAATGCTTCTACATTATTTCTCTCTTCCGTTATTTGTTTTCTATTTTCTAAATAAATAGATAAGATTGCCTTAAAGATCTCTGCCCATGCTAGGCAATACCAAAAATTGCACATTCATGCAAAGTAAAGTCCAATATTTAGGCATTTTATGCATGTCATTCCTTTTTCATAAATTTCAAAAGATACCCATATAGGGACAAAATGACCGACATACCCATGGGTTTTTTCTAGGATATACAGTATGTACACAATATTTTACTATTTCAATTTCCTATTGTAATCATATCCATTAGTTTTTAATATCCTTTAGTTCAAATTTATCACTTTCCCTTATTAATTAATATAAGACAAGTTATCTCTCTTATTCATCCCCTAACATATTATTCTTCTAAGTTAGCTCTATTTCCTTGTAGATGTTTTCTAAGGGAAAAGTACAAAAAAAGTCCTAAACCTATTGTATTTGTACAAACTCAGTCCTATACCTTTCAATTGGATCAATTTAGTATTAAACATTTTCACATTGATATCAATTTCAGTTCTAAACTTTTCAATTTGACTAATTTCGTCTTGAATTTTTCACATTAATATTAATTTAGTAAATCCGGCCAATTGTAGCCGAGTTAACACTAACGTAGACATCGGTGGTGGCCAGGCGCTAATGTGACAATTTTCAAATAATTTTTTTTTTATTTTCCTTTTATTTTCCTTCTTATTTTCTTTCTCCTTTTCTTTTCCTTCTTCTTCCTCCTTCTTGGACTTTCCTCACGGTGACTAACAAGCCTCCAACAAGGCTTGCCGGCCACTAGGCAAGGTTTGCGAAGCCCTCACCCGACCTCGCTTGCAACCCTAGGCAAAGCCGCTGCGCCTGCGGCCCCGAGCAAGGTTGGGCGAAAGCCATGACCCTCGCCGAAGGCTTGCCAGCCACTGCGAGGAAAGTCCAAGGAGGAAGAAGAAGGAAAAGAAAAGGAAAAAGAAAAGAATTCCAAAAAAATAAAATTTATTTAAAAAATGCAATGTTAGCGTCCAACCACTGGCCGGAACATTAGGATCAATCCAAATAGGTCAATGTCATAGCAACTTGCGCATCCTATTTTTGACTAATTCCCAAGCATTAACAAATGGCTTTAAAGCATGGCACGAATATACAAGTTCAGAGTTTTTTGGCAATATTAACCCAATATAAAAAGTCGTATATGTGTAGGTAACATAACGTATTTGTTTTTTCACGTGTGTATACAACTTTCGGTTCGAAACTCTCCTTCATATTTTGTCATGTGACACTGTTGATATTACGTTACCAAAATATTACAGTTTGATTAAGAAAGTTCACTCTCCTTGCTAATATTTCAAACTTATTTGCTTCCTATAATGAATGGTTCTATGTTATTTCTTTCTTCTGTTATTTTTGCCTCTCTTATAAATAAATGGACCTAAGCAAGTCCTTAAAAAGCTCAAGGGGAAGAAATAGGCGAGAGATCCACCTTAGGGTGGGAGACCCCACAATGTCAAACCCGCACTCCTTATCTATTGAGAAGACAAATATAGACAGAGAATTATGAGGTCTTACGGTAGTAAAGGTAGACACCACGTCAGGACTTCGGTTCTAATTACCGCCGAGTAAGCAGGTATAGAGCTTCCCATGCCTAGGATGAGTAAAGGTGGGTAAAATCCCCACTAAAAAGGCTGGCATGCCTAACGGCACTGTCAACATAACTGACAAATAAGCTAACGTGCCCCCGGTTATGTTGATAGTGCTAAAATTGCCTTAAAGGTCTCTGCCCATACTAGGCAATACCAAAAATTGAATATTTATGCAACGTAAATCCAATATTTAGGCATTTTATGCATGTCCTCCTTTTTCATAAATTTCGAAAGGATTCCCATGTAGGGACAGAATGACTGACACACTCGTGGGTTTTTTTTTTTTTAATAGCTTATACAATTTGTACAAAATATTATACTATTTCAATTTTCTATTGCAATCATATCGATTAGTTTGACTTTATTTGTTTTGCAAAAAACGAATAATTTTAAAAACAATTCCCTAAAGATGATCGCTTGAAATAATTTATCACTGAAAAATATTTTCATTATCAATAACAATTTACATCTAAATATTTTTATGGACGAAATTTATATTTCTTTTGTTTATTTTCGTAAATAATACACATGATCATTTTGATGAAAGAGTTTTTCAAATCATTCATCTTTCATAAAACAAACACAATCTTAATTCAAATTTATCAATTTCCTTTATTAGTTACTGTAAGACAAGTTATCTCTCTTATCTTTTAAGTCGGGCTGTTATTTCTAGCCCCTAACATATCATTCTTCTAATTTATATCTATTCAATATACACAATCAAGTCTTTGCTAAATTTCCTTGTAGATGTTTTCTAATTGTATACTTGCAAGCCTGTAGCAATTCCTAGTTGGGCACTAGTGACTCCTCAGCGAAACTAGGCCGAGCAGACGTCGTCACTACTATGAATGCATTTTGAAGGTCTAACAATGGATAGTGGCATGGGTTCTTGAGACATGTCTAGAATACGCAAAGCATCTTCAACATCCTAAAAAGCCTGTGTTGTTTTCTTGCGTGAACACTTTAATATCCACCTAGATTACGTGAAGTACCCTTTTACATACTTTTGGCGCATCTTTGTAGTGTAGACACGTTTATCAAAGTGTATGTTCTTGCTATGTGTGAAAGACTTGGAGTCATTATCATTCAAAGAGAATGCGGTAGGAGAAATGACTCTTCGTAATCTTGTGCAATAATGAAATTTGTAACTCTACCAGAAAGAAGGTAATTCTCGTCTTCCCTTTCCAACGATATGTTCTACGACAGTCACTTCGACTATGGTGGGCCGTGCTGTTGTTCATCCACCTCTGGAGTCTCTCTGATTTTTTTCCCCCTTTTTCACTACAGAAATAAGAGAGTTAAAGGAAGGTTAAGCAAAAAGTCCTAAGCAACCGATCAGCCAGCACGCGATGAAAGTGACTCGCCAGTTCCCACAAAACCAACCGATTGGTGAACATGCATCCCAACACGAACCTCGTCTCTCTGAAGATATAAATTCCCTTTGTCAAATAATAACCGCACCAATAATTTGTATATCTTTGCACTGTTCTTCGAAGACCCATTTTTTGTCTATGGGTTCAGCGCTTCTTAGGCCCTGCATGGTTGCACCCTATTTCTGTTCCCAGGAACAGAAATTTCTGTTTTTTTGTTCCTGGGAACAAAAAAGGAACAGAAACGCGTTTGCGTGCGTTTCTGTTCCTTTTTTGTTCTTTTGTTCCCAGAAACAAAAAAGAAACAGAAACAAGAAACAAAAAAAACTTGTTTCTTGTTTCTGAAACAGAAACAAGAAACACTTCTCTTTTTTATTTTTTTTCTTTTCTTCTTCTTTTTTCTTTCTCTTTTCTTTGGCCGGTCGCCGGCCTTGGCCATGGCCGGCGACCGCCGGCGACCGGCCGACGAGGGCCGGCGGCCTCGCCCAGCCACGGCGAGGCTCGCCGGCCCCCGGCGAGGCCAAGCCTGGCCGTGGCTGGGCGAGGCTCGGCCTCGCCTTGGCTGGGCGAGCTCGAGCTCGCCCAGATCCGGCGAGGCCGAGCTCGCCCAGCGGCCGGCGAGGCTCGGCCTCGCCGGGCCACCGCCAGGCGACGCCGACCTGGCGGTGGTCGGGCGAGGCCGAGCCTCGCCGGCCGCTGGGCGAGCTCGATCTCGCCCAGATCCGGCCTCGAGCTCGGCCCTCGCCGGCCGGTCGCCGGCCAAGGCCTTGGCCGGCGACCGGCCAAAAGAAGAAAAAAAAAAAAAGAAAAAAAAAAAAAAGGAAAAATAAGAAAAAAAATAGAAAAAAAAAAAATAAAAAAAATTATCCAAATTTACCAAACATGTGTTTTGTTTATTTTTATTCCCTTAACAAGTTCTACCAAACGCGTATTTTTGTTCAAAAATTGTTCCCTAACGAAAATTTTTTTGCATTTCTTCGCTCCCCTCGAACAATTTTTAAACAAACACAACCAAACGTGCCCTTAGTCGCACGATTTTCATTATATATATAGGCACGTACTCCGTAAACAATTATTTTTTTATAATTATAGGCATGCTTTTGCTGAACACGTGCCCTTACTTTTCACGTATCATTATCATACAAAGCATCTAAATAAAAGAAAGGACGATTTGTACAATTCAACCATTCAAATTAATTTAAAAAAAAAAAACAAAATGATTACACAATACAAAGACAGAGGATGAGGACGGTGGGGAGCCACGGCTAATCAGTGAGCCCTAGTATTAAGATCCACATGTATGAAGTCGTACTGCATCCACCATGGGGTTGACAGAAGACCACACGTGACTGACGTGGCCAAAAAGTAACTTAACTCGACTCGACCATGGTTAACTATTAACCCTCACTTTTTCTTTTTATTTCTTTTAGGTTGCGCACACGTCTGTCTTCTTCCTCCCTTGCGTTTTCTAGAAAGAAAGGCCAGGCGCTTTTGGAACACTCGATATTAAATGCCAAATATTAAACTGTTAATTATCACTCCTTAATGACCGACCATTTATTGTACAAAAAACCCTTTTAAAGATAATATCAGTGTACAACAATAATAGATAGTTAAAAATATTTAAATGACAAATACCAATTGCAAAAACTCTCTCTCTCTCTCACTATATATATATATATGAAAGATTGCATCCAATTTAGTAAGTAAGGTAAGTCGATGTTGATGCATAGTTATAAAAACATCATCTTAGGTTAAATGCAATGATTAAGTCTTTTCTGCTTTATTTTAAAGCAATATGTCTAATTAATGTTAAGGAAAGTGGGAAGGAATGGAGTTTTGAAATGACATAGCTCAACCATTATGCTCCATTTTATCTTATTTTCTCATATATATATATATATATATAATAGCTTGTTTTCCCAAATGACACACGATATAATAGACCGGAAGAAGGTAATCATAATCATCAGAGTTAGCTGAGTTTTCTTAGGATATTTATTTATGCTTTTGAAAATGCAAAAACTAAATTTTATATAATGTTATTCAAATTTTAAAGGATTATGAATAATTATGTATAAATTAAGCATTTATAAGTGTTGTGAAATTTTCCAATGCTTTAAGCCAAATACATGTAAAAATTATTTTGTATTAAATTAAATTAATATCACAAAAAGGTATAAATTGACATATCGATAATAAAATAATTTAATTATAAAAATTAATGGGTAATATATTTATTATAGATATATCAAATTAATTTGAAATAAATTTATTATAAATATATTAATTTAAAGTTTTCCAAATAAAATCCTAAAGATAACGTGTTTGGGAAAGCAAAGCAAAACAAAAATCAGAGGGTAAAAGCATCTTTCACATGGGGCTGCGATCACATTTTGGGGTCAAGAGATTCTGTTGGTACACGGCAAAATTGGATCGGACGATGTGCACAGAGACAAATAGGACGAGATGATGGAGTTGGGTCCATGGCTATCACTAAGGCCTAAGCTAGGGTCCATATCAATGAAGCCGTACTGCAACCTACATCGCGACGTTGACAGAAGACATGGCCAAAAAAATAACTCAACTCTATCATGATTAATTAGGGCCTGTTTGCTAAAATAATTTCTGTTCTCCATAATAATTTTTCTTTTTTTGAGAATGAAAAAAAAAAAAAATGTATTTGGTAAAATTTTTGTTCCTGAAAATAAAAAAATTATTTTTTTTGTTCCTAAAAATAGATTTGGAACATAAATATAAAGTAGAAAAAAATAGCTTCTTGTTTTTAAAATAATTTTTTCCTTCTCTTTTATTTCCTTCTTCTTCCTTTTCGGCTTTACCATCAGAACGTTCGCGCCCTCGGCGATCTTAGAGCCATGGCAAGGCTCATTGGCTTGAGCCTCGCCGTGGCTGGCCAAGACTCAGCCTCATTGGGCCATCACTAGGTCGGCATCACTTAACGGTGGCCTAGCGAGACCAAGCTTCATCAGTGGATAGGCGAGCTCGGCCTCGCCAGATCTGGGCCAGCTCAAGCTCGCCCAGCCAAGGCGAGGCCGAGCCTTGCCGATCGGTGTGAGGCTCGGTCTTGCCCAAATCTCGTAAGGCTCCTACGAGCTCGTCGAATCTTGCCTAGTTGGTCATCAGCCGACGCCATGGCTGGGGACCAACCACAAATGAGGAAAAAGGAAATAAAGAAAAAAGAAAAAATATAATAAAAATATTTAAAAATTAAAAAGAAATAACAAAATTATATAATTTACCAAACGCATTTCTATCTAGGAAATATAAATTTTTTGTAGTTCTCAAGTATATTCTTATATTCAGAAATTATTTTCGGAAATCGAAACAAAAAAAATTATTTCTCATAAAAAATTATTCCTGTAACAGAATCGTTATCAAACACCCTTAAGCAACCATCACTTTCCTCCTTTGATTTTTTTTTTTTTAACTATTTGTGCCACGTTACCTTTACGTTTTTAGAGAGAGAGACCAGGTCCTTTTGAAACTACATAAATTAAGGACATGTTTGACGACATTCCTATTTCTCTATTTTTCTCTTCATTTACTCTTTAAAACAAAAAATAACTAAAATTTATTTATGAACATTTTTCTATTTTTCAGAATAAATTAATAATCAAGATAAATTTAGAACATAAAAAAGTAGTAAAAAAATTTACTTTTTTTGTTGCCAACAACAAAAAGAGGTACAATGATATTTTAGAGAAACAAGTTCAGTATAATCTAATAGTCATCTTTACACAATCAATATAAGATCTGGGTGAGACCCACATCTAGGCTAGGTCTCCTAACCTGATTAGAGTCACAATTTTTCAAAATAAAATAAAAAATTCAGAAATTTAGGAAATGATTTAGAAATTAGATTTTAAGTAGGTCTACTAAATTTCAGTATTAATTCTAGTTTAGAATTAGTTTGGCATAAAAAAAGTGGAAATCTTTTGATGAAAATTGGATTCACAATTGAATAAGCTCTTAGAGTTTTACCATATGAATTTTTTAATGTCATTTTCTTTTAGAGACAATATTAAGTCAGAATAGCTTGATGACTTGACTAAGAGAAGTCGTCTTCTTTCCTTAAGATGCTATTGGAGACATCATTTAAAATCATCTACAATTTTGTTTTAATAGAAAATTAAATGACTTTCAACAAGTCTTTTCCATTATTATTTGTATTGTGTTCAAAGCAATCGAATAAGCCTGTGCTACATGAATTTTCAATGTAATTTGCTTGAAGATTTATCCATTACGAGTTATTTTGTCCTTGTTCATGACACCAAGCAATCTTTGGTCTTTTTTCTTGTGGTTAACAAAAGCTCAAAAAATCTATGCATTTGTTTATTACGATGTCTAGAGATTTTTTGTCAACCTCCTTATACCGTGAGTTATAAACTACTAGGACTCTCTGTTACTATTTTCAACAATCCATCTTTAACTAATTATTACATTAAAATTTCTAAGCCATCTTAGAATTATCTTGATATAAAAATCCAGTTTTATTCAAATATAAATTGTTAAGTCCCATAGACCTTTTTAATTAAATGAAAAAATTAGGAATGGAAATTTTTTAGATTATACCAAATGCATTTCTATCTTTTTATTTCGAAAATAAAAATTTTATATAGTTATTAAATTCATCCTCGTACTAAAAAAAAATTATTTTTTAATAAAAATCGTTTCAGATTGTGATAACGCAAAGCTAGAGAATTCGCTGTGGATGGTATCATTGTCCTCATTTTCCCTTATCCTCTGTTTTTCTTACTTTCTCCTTTTTCTCCACAGGCAACCATAAAATGGGTAACAAGACAATGTGCTTGGAGAAGCGAAGCAAAACAAAATGCAGAGTAAAAAGCATCTTTCAGGTGGGCCCACGACCGCACTTAAGCGTGGAGTAACTGTTGGTATGTGGGGAAGCTGGGTTGGACAGTGTGTACAAAGATAGGTAGGACGAGTACGATAGAGTTGGGTCCACATCTCTGAATTTGTACCACCGTCAGGTTGACAGAAGACATGGCCAAAAAGAACTTAACTCACCATGGCTAACTATTAACCATCACTGTATTCCATTGTTTTGTTTTGTTCTTTTGTGTGTGCCACGTTTGTCTCCCTCTTCTTCTTCTATGAGATCACACTTCTGAAACTCTATAAATGAAATACCAAATGTTGATTTATTAGTTGTACTCATTAATGGCCAACCACTTCATTCGTTGCATAAAACTTAAAATAAGTGCGTGACAATATTAGATAATAGAATGTATTTAAATGATAGGTTAATATCACAAATTTTTTTAAATTAACACATCTATGATAAATTTAGGTTAAATTAATGTTTTAACCACAAAAAATCTTAAATTGAGATACTTATAACAAATTTACTCCAAAATACTTTTTTGATCTTTAAAAATTTCAAGTCAATATATTTGTGATAAATTTATTTTTTATTAATTTCTGTCAAATTGGATTAATAATATCAAAATTCACACATTGATTCACTTTGATAAACAAAAGGTAAAACCTAAAACGATACATCTGTCAACTACCATGTGTTATCTAATTCAGTAATTTGATAGTAAAATTTAATAAAAACTAATGAAGAGTAAATTTGTCAAAGGTAATTTGAATTTTTTTATGGTCAAAAAATTAATCTAGAATAATTTTTTTACATATGTATGAATTTAAGATTTTCTTGTTTTGTTAACCCTTAAATGATAGATACTAATAACAAAACATTCCACTTCATCAATGCTCCCTGGGCGTGTAAACAAGAAAGATGACATCCACTTAATATGTAAGTTGATGTTCATATATCACTATATCACTCTAGAAATAAGGGAAAAAAAAATCAAAAACTCTAAATTATATTAAGAGCAACACATCTACTCAGAATTTTTTATGATATAAAAAATTATAAATTATACCCACCATGACTCATTTTCTCTAAATAGTTTCTTGTGATATCAAAACCTAGTGTGATACCCACTATGATTGCGTGCAATGATTTTCTAACAATAACAACATCACTTTTTATTTTACTCAAGCCACGTTGACGCCATGAGAACATCATTTATCTTCCATCGTCCATATAGGCAAATGGGTCAAAGAGTGACACAAGTATACGTTTAGGATTTTTAATTTAAGATAAATGTGTCCCGGTAGGTATATAATTTAGAGTTTGTAATGGCTTTTTCCCTAGATTGAGTTTTATTCTATTTTATTATCACATAGTATATCTAACTAATTTAAGAGAGGTGAGAATGAACATAGTTATGTGATAATGCAATTCAATCATTAAACTGCACTCTACTGAACTTTCCTATCATTGACAGATATGTATGATGTGTGCATGTAGAGTTTTGGTTTCACAAATAACACAGGATAGCTGAATTTTCTTAACACTCATTTGTTTGTGTTTTTTAAAATGCAAAAAAAAATTGTTAACTTTTCTGTTAAAATTTAAAATATGATTTAAATACAAAACTGGTGAAAAAATACATATAAATTACGTTTGTGAAAATTTTACATGCTCTAGGCCTAAAAATTATAAAACTGATTTCATATTAAGATTAATTGAATTAAACGGATAAGGTCTTGTTGATGTTTGTGAAAGCGGAGAGCTTGAAGTCTACCACAGGTGGATCATACCATTGTCCTCTGATTTGACGTGTCGTCTTTTGTCCTTTTCCTTTTCATCTTACTTACTTTTTCCAAAAGCCGATCAGAAAAAGTGTGAGGTGAGGCGTTGGTGAAGCAAAACCACAGCTTTTCAATCTACTTGGTAGACAAATTGGAATCATTATCCCCTTACAAAGGCTACACTGTGCCTAGCACAATCACTCAAGCCAACCAACCATCTTGTTGCAGTTTAGACCCCAGCAGCAGCACAAGAAATGTGCAATCTCTCGTATTCAGTGAATAATATCAGCTTACGCTTGGTCATAAAATGTTACATTTGAGTTCTAACAGCGACTATAATAAATCACTCGATTAGTAGCAGGGGAGGACCATATAAAACTAATCACAACCATCATGAAATACAGAGTTCGTTTCAGTCTAAATAATGTAGATAACCCTATCTATGCAAAGCTCCAAGGGAGTTCTGAAAATGTTTTTCTTTTGAGGTATTGTACAGCCCACTGAAATTCAACGTCCCCATGTTCAATAGCTCCGTCAATGTCACAAAGAAAGGCTGTGTCTCGAAACTCTCTCGTTTCTTGGAAAGAGTAGTCAAACAAAAGGTGACACCTAGATTTAAAATTAAGCATCCCCCAAATAGTAAGTGTAGCTTGTATGACAACATTGGCTGTCTGTCAATACTAACCAGCTTGTTCATAATATTAATCCAAACTTAGGAACATTAGGATTAAACCAAGTAAGTCTGCCAAAGCAACTTGGACCTCCTATTTCTATTCTTAAGCATCCGGAAATTGCATTAGAGCATGGCAAGATTAAATCACATAACCTTGCTTAAATTTCAACCAAAATGTTAGAATATTTAAATAATAAAATATACAATGATCTAATAGTTTAAACTTTTAGAACAATTAATAATTGTCTCGCAAACATATCACATGATATCAAAATGTGAGGTCCCAAATTCTAATCTTCCAAATTCCTATTTGCCCTTTCAATTGCATATTTTCACACTTTAGGCTAAGGGAAAAATCCAGTCTAAGCATAAGGAGAGTTAGAATATTTATGGTTCTCATTAATATGTTTGACATGAGGCTTAAATATGCTGCTTACGTTCAATACAATTAACTCGCTAATAGTAAAGAAATTTTTGGATATAATATAAAATTAAAAAGTCTCTTTTTCATCATTGATCTTATAATAACTTATCTATTTTTCGTCCCTCTTATCTCAAACTCACTTTCTAGGTGAAATTTTTATTAATTTCATTAGTCTAAAATATTTGTCAAGTCTGTTTATTTACTATATCAAAGAATCTTTTTTCCTTATTATATTGACGAGATACTTTTATAGAGAGCATGTAAATATTGTGCACAATGACGTATCTTAATATTTTTATCATAAACAATTCATAGATGATTTTGATTTTTGTCAATCCAAAGTTCTTACTTTATGCAATGTTTTGGTTTGATAAAATTTTATCTACTTAACAATTTATCCATAAATTTGATCAACTATATAGAAAAGAATTAGATTTCTTGGAAATTTCTCTTTTTGACTAAACAAATCTTTATGGAAGTAATATCTAACTATAAAAAGGCATAGTGCCTTTAATTTACCTGGAAAATCTGCAATAAACAATATATATATGAAATTCTTAATTTTGGCAAGTAGATTTTACATGGATACAAAAATACTAAAAAAATGGAAAATAAGTAAATCTGGGATCTTCAATTTTAATTACAATTGAATGATAGAAGGCAATTTTGCCTTTTCGGTGAAAAATGGATGGAGTTAGTCATATAGGGGTGGAAATAGCGCTGCCCTTTGTTAATTGTCCCTCATTAATGGCCAATCACCTCATTTTAAAGATAAAACTTAATAGCAGCACCATACCTTAATTATTTTACAGAAACTCTCTTAAGGTAATACGAGTGTACAATAACAATAGAAAAATTGAAACTACCTAAATGACAAACACTGATAGCAAAACCTCCCTTCGTCAATGCTCAAAACTGTTTCATCACATGCTTTCCTCGGAAAACATTGCACGTCACATGCATGCCCAAATTGTTTAGTAGTAACATCGAATATTCAAATTAGTAGGATTTGATCTTCAGAAGATATAACATTATTATAGCTCTCTAGGCAACATCAATATCTAGCTTCACATGGTAAATAAACTTATGTTCATGAGTCTCCGTTTCTGCCCTAACGAAAAAGAAGAAAGTACCATTTCGAATGAAGTAGTATGAAATCTCTTATGTGGTAGGCTCATAAAGCAAGCTTATGAGGATTTTTTATAACTTTAAAATTTTAATAAAAGGAATGGTAAAATAGTTCTTGAAGTTGGCTAATCTTCTCTTTGCAATTACTTTATAAAACCCGTATTATTTTCTCGTGTGAATACTTTAATATCTATATAGGCTACCTGAAGTATCCTTTAACATCTGTTTGGATCATCAGCGGGTCTGCATGTTCTGCGTGAAAGTCAAGTAATCATCATCTTTGATAGAGGATGTGGTAGGAGAAGTAACTCTTCTCAACGACTCTTCCAGAAAGATGTAATTCTCGTTTTCCCTTGCCAACAACATGTTTCACGACCATCACTTCAATTATGGTGGTGTTGCTGTTCATCTACCTTTGGTGTCCCTCTTCTAATGCATTTCTTCTTTTCATGCCTTTGGACTCTTGTGTTGTCGTTTTGCATTACGGAAACGAGAGTTGCGGGGAGGTTCAACGAAAAAGCCTTGAGCAACCAGTCAGCCAGTAGGTGACGAAGGCGATTTGTTAGTTCCCACAAAACCACTTGGCTATTGAGATTGCCGCCTAAAACCAACCTTATTCTTGGCTGGTGGATAAGTTTCCTTTCGTCGAGACACAACGGCAAATGTATATCTTCGCATTGTTATTTAAAAGCACGATTTTTCGTCTGTAGGTGTTTGGCGCTTGTTAGTCGCACAATTTTTAATAATATATACATATTGATTTATACATACTTTCGTATATAATTTTTTATAATTTGTGTTGTAGCGGAAAGTAAAAAGACGTATATTTATGCTGAGCACATGCCCTGATTTTTCACATGTTATTATCGCGTACCATCCAAGTAAAAGCTAAAACGATATGCATATATTAACTATTCAAATAAATAATAGAGTAAACCAAAAAAGTTGCAAACATATCTTTTAGGTGGACCCAAGGCCCGAGATCACGATTTTGGGTGAAGATTCCATTGGTATGTGGTGAATCTGGAGTGGACAACTATGTACAAAGATAGACAACACGAGTACGGAGTGGGGCCCACCTGTATGAAGTCATATTGGTACGCGACCGACATAGCCAGAATGCAACTTAACTCTCCACCATGGTCACCTATTAACATCACTTGGTTATTATTATTATTATTTTAAATTTCTTTTTGCGTTTTGCGCCACGTCTGTCTCCTTCTTTCCTCCTCTGTATTTTAAAGATAGAGACAACTCTAGATATTAAAGGCCAAATCACCTCAATTGTCACTCATTAATGGCCCACCACCTCATTTACATAAAACTTAATATAAGCACCCACCTCATTTATTTTGAAAGAACTCCTTAAAGATAATATAAGTGCACAATAATAGTAGATAATAAATAATATTTGAATGACAAATACCAATTGCAAAACCTTTGTCTATATGTATACGTTGAAAAAAATATGTAAAGTAACATGTCTGATTAATGTTAAGTAAAGAAAGAAAGAATGAAGTTTTGTAATGATATAGCTCAACCATTAAGCTCTGTTCTATTTTACTTTCTTATTATATATATTAGATTAGCAATGGTCTCTTCAGCAATGCTCCCGAGGACAGCTTTTGCCATTTTTGTTCTCTCTTTGGATTAGAAGATGATTAGTCCAATGGTTCTAAGTCCATAGACTTCTCAGGACATGTACAGCAAGTCTGTGTTGAAAATAGCATTTCTCATCAGCCACGCATAACAGAAGGTGAAGCTTAAGTCCATAATGCATCTAGGACCCACTGACATTGATACTTATTTCACAGGTTGGTTTTATCTGGCAGTTTCCGAGGCTCGGAAGCAAGGGAGAATAGGACCAAGTTGTGAAAGCAAATTGCCTCTCCAAGGACAAACACTTCATTTTTTTTTCCCAAGGTTTCGTTCTATATATTAATTTTTTTAAATGATGGAGGTCATTGTTTAATTTATTGGGATGGATTTTGAGGTATGACAAAGTTGGTAACAAAAAAAAACCTAGGGCATATTAGTTTGCTTTGATCCAACACCGTGAGATGTGTGATGTGATTAATTAGTAACTTATATGCGTAGATATATTGATACATATGATATACATGTTAGGACAGAGATTATTTCCATTAAAATAGAAAGGTTTATATGCATGGATAACACAAGATTTGTTAACATTCCATTGCTAGCACTACATCAGCACTACACCTCTCAATTCAAAACTCTCCTTCATATCTTCACTTGACATTATTGGTATTATTTTACTAAAACCTTACTGTTTAAGGAAGTTCACTCTCCTTGCCAATATTTCAAAACCATTTGCTTCCTATGAATAAAATGCTTCTAGATTATTTCTTTCTTCCTTTATTTTTTCACATTCTCTAAATAAATGAATAAAACTGCTTTAAAGATCTCTCTTCCATTACTAGACAATATGAAAACTTGCACATTTATGTAATGTAAAATGATATATTTAGACATTTTATGCATGTCACTCCTTTTTTTATAAATTTCAAAAGGATTCACATGTAGGGCAAAACGACATACACACGATTTTTTCTAGCATATACAATACGTACAAAATCTTTTACTATCTTAGTATCCAATTGCAATTATATCGGTTAGTTTAGAATACTCTTTAGTTCAAATTTATAGCTTTTTCTTTAACAATTACTATAAGATAAGTCATCTTTCTTATCTTTTGTGTCTGGCGCTTATTTCAATCCCCCTAATATATTATTCTTCCATTCGATGTACACAATCAAATCTTTGCCAAGTTTCCTTGTGGATGTTTTCTAATAGTGCTTGCAAGACCGTAAGAATTCCTAGTTGGCCATTAATGACAAGTTAGTGACATCGGATCAAGTAGACCTTGTGTGACAATAAAATTTGTTGAAGTGGTATGGATTATTGTGACATGGCTAGAATGTGCAAAGCATCTTTTAACATCCTAGAAAAATTCGGAGTGTTAAAAAAATCCATGCCGCTTTCTTGCTTGAATACTCTAATACCTGCTCGAACTACGCAAGATACCCTTAACATACTTGTGGAGCTCTTTTGTAGTGTAGACACGTTCATCTCTGTGTATGCGCCTAAGCTATGTGTGAAAGACCAGTAGCCATTATCATTCATGGAGGATGTGATAGGAGTAACTCTACTTAACCTTGTGCAGCAATGAAATTTGTAACTCTTCCAAAAAGAACCTAACTTTCGTCTTCCCTTCCCAAGAATATGTTTCCCGACAATCATTTCGACAAGCATTTCCTTTTTCTTTTTTTCTTTTTTTTTTCCATTACAGAAACAAGAAATACTATTTGTCCACTGGTGCTTGGTTGGTAATATTCAAAGAATTTCTCCAATTTTTTTTTCTCGAAAGTGAAGCAAAAGACAAAAAGAGGTAATGGCAAAGAAACTCCAATAAATTCCAAGAAGACCACAACTTTTGCAGGACACAAATTGAAGTTTGTTGCTTCGCTTTTCGCATCCCCCCTCATGAATCCCCATGAGATCTCTTTTTCCATCACTAGTAGAACTTCCATGCATTATGTTTGGATTAATCTCTGTTGTTTTTTCTTTTTTCAAATTTGTCTCAATTCGAGGCATTTGTTAAAAAGTTGCCACATCGTAATAATTTTATTGACACAATTCGTTTACCCTGTGAATTGGGTGATGTGGAGAGAAAGTTTGTATTGGCTTAGATAATCTTAGCATCTAATGTCTTTATTGACGTGGCAACATCTCAAGATGCCATATTGGACACTTATATGGACATTTAACAACTGTTTAACGGTGTTGGCATCATGTCAACATTTTTTCTTTGGAACATTAAGAAGGCCTCACATTGACCCTCATGAAAAATTCAGATAATTGATTGAACGAGAAAACTTTAGGTACCTAATTGCGAAAGGGCTAATAATACAAGTACTTGTAATGTCATTGTTCCAAAGAGTTTATCTCAAAATCATTGGTCTAGGCTCAAATCTCAAACATACTTTTATTTACGGAATATTTGCTCCACAACTCATCCTCTTGATTCATTTCTTGGTTTCCCTTTAATAATTTTCCTTTGTAAGATTATTCATTCTTTCACATGAAAGAAAACAAGAGATAGTTTTGTTAATTTCACGTGCCAAAAGATTTCAATGGCTAAATGTCAAGCACATTGGAAGACTACAAAATTTCTCAATGTCGATTTCCCTTAGATTTTTCCTAATCATTCAATCATAAAAATTCAAGCTTTACACTTGAAAATTTTTAGTGGATTATCAAATGTTTGATTGAAAATAAACTTTTTCTTAGTACTTGATCTTAGTTCGGTTGATATCATATTAATAGTATTATCATCACATGTAACTGTACGGGCACACTTAATTTAAAACCTTACTATAATTTCTTTACCAATTACATCTAATTTGCCTAAATAATATTTTTTGTAGATAATTTGTTCCAACTTTTCGAGAGATCAATTGATATCATCTGGAATCCCCGGTCTGACCTGCAAGAGACAAAATTGATACCACAAAGAATATATTGCAGCCCAATATAAGTAGTTAACGACTACTTAATAGCATTGATGTCATATAAACATTTTTTTGTTCATGATTCAATGGAGGTGTCGCATTGACCCACATCCGAAATGTCGAGATAATTGATTGAATGAAAAAACTCTAGATGCTTGATTGCTAGTTCATAGGTAAGAAATTTCATGCACCTCATGATCTGGTTTTATTTCAGTCAATTTGAATATTTTTGGAAGCCGTAGATACATAATGAAATAGTTGACATTTCTTTTATGAAGGGTTTGCTTCAACCACATGTATGTAAAATCGAATAAGCGCCTCCTCTGATTGTCTTTCTCTTTTCCTTATTCAGCCATATCCCAAATGCTTGAAACAAGGCGCCATCAAATCATATATATGTGCCAAGAGATATATACAAGGCGATTGTTAATGATAGTTGTAAAGTTATACACATATTTCAACAGTATTGAAATACTCCCTCATCCATTTAATTTTGGTGCTCTTCATCGCATTATGGTCAATATTGAATATTTTGTTTCTCTTTTAATAGTCAATAACTTCGTGGATTCCATAATTTTTTATTTTGTGAAAAAAGAAAAACGGAAAATTGATAGTGCTTGTAGTTGAGGCCTCCATGTACCAAATTAGATTAGTGCATTTGTCAATTTATTTTTATTTATTTATTTATTTTAATGTAGGCACTCATATTTGGTTCAAGTACACCAACTTATGAGGTTGGAGTTGAAAACAATCAACCATAAAAACAGCTCATTTTATGCTAATTCCTTATTCTTAATCAGATGTGATCTGGAAATATCGGATATGGACACTAGTAAATTTCATATTTTAGATTTCATAATTAAAGGACCTCATTAATTGGCATCAAATTCAAATGAACTTTGAATTTCATAAACAAGATGTTTACTCACTTATTAATTTTTTCTTTTTTTCTTTAATAGATTCCAAGAAGACCAAGACTTTTACATGTTTGTATGTTAGTGGGAAAGAAACTTCAATAGATACCAAGAAGACCAAGACTTTGTATGTCTTTCTCGCCATTACCAATAGAATTTCTAGGTGCTACAAGTCTTGCTTAAACTTAACAATGCCATAATTTTCCTCCAATTCTTTTTGGGTTTAATCATTTTGGGATTTTTTTTTCATTCATTAATCTCTATTGTATCGCAAAGTGATGATGAGCAAATGGAGAGAGAACCATAAAGTCCGGGAAGATCAGGACTTTCACCTACTAAAAGTATCGTTTTCAGACAAGGACTTTCACCTACCAAAGATGTCATTTTCTTTTTTTTTTCTTTTTTCTTTTTTTGTGGAAAGTGAAGCAAAAGTGAAAGAGTGATGGCGAGAAAGAAACTAATATATTCCAGGAAGACCAAGACTCTGCCTGTCATTTGATTGTGCATGTCTTTTGATGGTGGGAAAGAAGCTTTAATATATTCCAAGAAGACCAAGACTTTTGCACGTTTGTATGTTAGTGGGAAAGAAACTTCAATAAATGCCAAGAAGACCAAGACTTTGTATGTCTTTCTTGCCATTACCAATAGAATTTCTAGGCACTACAAGTCTTGCTTAAAATTAACAATGCCATAATTTTCCTCCAATTCTTTTTGGGTTTAATCATTTTGGGATTTTTTTTCATTCATTAATCTCTATTGTATCGCAAAGTGATGATGAGAAAATGGAGAGAGAACCATAAAGTTTGGGAAGATTAGGACTTTCACCTACTAAAAGTATCGTTTTCAGACAAGGACTTTCACCTACCAAAGATGTCATTTTCTTTTTTTTTTTCTTTTTTTTTTTTTTTGTGGAAAGTGAAGCAAAAGTGAAAGAGTGATGGCGAGAAAGAAACTAATATATTCTAGGAAGACCAAGACTCTGCATGTCATTTGATTGTGCATGTCTTTTGATGGTGGGAAAGAAGCTTTAATATATTCCAAGAAGACCAGGACTTTTGCACGTTTGTATGTTAGTGGGAAAGAAACTTCAATAAATGCCAAGAAGACCAAGAATTTGTATGTCTTTCTTGCCATTACCAATAGAATTTCTAGGCACTACAAGTCTTGCTTAAAATGAATAATGCCATAATTTTCCTCCAATTCTTTTCGGGTTGATTCATTTTGGGATTTTTTCATTCATTAATCTCTATTGTATTGCAAAGTAATGATGAGCAAATGGAGAGAGAACCATAAAGTTTGGGAAGATCAGGACTTTCACCTACTAAAAATATCATTTTCAAACAAGGACTTTCACCTACCAAAGATGTCATTTTCTTTTTTTGTGGAAAGTGAAGCAAAAGTGAGAGAGTGATGGTGGAAAGAAACTAATATATTCCAAGAAGACCAAGACTATGCACATCATTTGATTGTGCACGTCTTTTGAGGGTGGGAAAGAAACTTTAATAGATTCGAAGAAGACCAAGACTTTTACACGTTTGTATGTTAGTGGGAAAGAAACTTCAATAGATGCCAAGAAGACCAAGACTTTGTATGTCTTTCTTGCCATTACCAATAGAATTTCTAGGGGCTAGAAGTCTTGCTTAAAATTAACAATACCATAATTTTCCTCCAATTCTTTTCATTTTGGGACTTTTTCATTCATTAATCTCTTGTATCTTTTCAAATTTGAGTTCAACAAATGAAAAGAAAAAAGCAAAGAGAAAAACTGACAAGAAGAAAGAGCAAAAAAGTTAAAAGAGGAAATAAAGAAGGAAAGGGGCAAGATAGAGCACCATCGAAGCATGGCCATAGCGTGTTGTTGCCGTTAGCACCGTCACTTTGGTGACTATTTCCAACTTGCCACCTTATAAGTAGAGCTGTTAAACGGGTGGGTTGGGTCGGGTTTGGGTCGGGTCATTAATGATCCGACCCAAATCGACCCATTAACCCATTTATGACCAATTTATATCTAATGTAAATTTTCCGACTCATACCATTCAACACATACCCAACCCATACCCGACCCAACCCATATTAATAAAATATTTTCATATTTAACCAAATTTAGAAAAACTTATTCCTATATATATATATATATTAAGATTATATTACTAAAATACTTCTAAGCTTATTTCTTATATATATATATATTAAAAATGGTATTGCTAAACTAGTTTTATACAACACAAATTTAATGGACAATTTTTATAATTTTTTAAAATAATTAATTTTTAAAAAATTAAAAAATTAATTATTTTTATTTTTTAAATATAATTTTTCTTTTTTCTTTTTTCTTTTTTGTTCTTCTTCTTCTTGGCTGGCCGTCGGCCACGACGACGGTTGGCGGCTGGCCACGAGCAAGCCTCGAGCTTGCCGGTTTGCCAATGCCGATAAGCTCGAGGCTTGCCCGATCTCGGCGAGGCCTCCGCCTTGCCCCGGATCTGGCGAGCTTGAGCTCGCCCTTCACCAGATCTAGCGAGGCCTCTAGCGAGCTCGAGGCTCGCTAGTGTCGGGCGAGCTCGAGCTCGCCCCTCACTGGGCGTTGGCGAGGCCTCCACCTCGCTAGATTCGGCGAGCTCGAGGCTCGCCTGCCGATCGTCGGCCATCACCGTGCCGGCCACCGAAGGAAGAAGAAAGAAAATAAAAAAAAGGAAAGAAAAATAAAAAAATAATTATAATTTTACCACTTCTAATAGGGTAGACTAGATAGTGGGTATTTTTAATGGGTTGGTAAATGGGTCTACTCTGTACCCATTTAAGACCCATATATTTTAGTCCATTTATTTTTAAAACCCATCATCGGTGTCTTGGTAAATAAAGCCTGACCCATTAACAACCCATTTAAGCAAACATGGGTCCATAAATGGGTTGTGCAACCCATTTAACACCTCTACTTATAAGTTACAATGACCTTCATAGACAATATTTTTCTTGAGATGTTTTTCTTATAGTGGTTTAGAAGTTGAGGATAATGACATCGAAATTATCAAAACTTTCGCCTGTTTTACAATAGAGTACCTAAACTTTTCTTTTTTCAATCAAGTATCTCGCTTTTTCAAATTTGATACAATTTGAGGCATTCACTAAATGAATCATCATGTCATATGATTTTGGTTACATGATTCGCTCACCTCGCATATTGAGTAATGTGGAAAGAAAAAATATTGACTTAGATAATCGTAGTGTCTTATATATCTCAACCGATGTGGCAGCATATCAAGATATCGTAGAAAACAAGAATGTGGGCAATTAACGACTATTTAACAACAATAGTATGATATCAACATTTTTTGTTAGTGATTTAATAGAGGACTTAACCTATATTCGGAAAATTGAGGTAATTGACTGAATGAAATAAAATTTTGGTATGATTAAAAAAGGGAAAATTGAGGTAATTGACTGAATGAAATAAAATTTTGGTATGATTAAAAAAGGGTAATAATTTGGATACGTGTGCGTCATTATCCAATCATTTATCTTTTTTTTTTTATGTGATATTTATGTGAAAGAGAATATTAAATAGTTTTGTCAATTTCAAGCCATTGCAAAAAGATTTTAGTGGCTATATGTCAAGCCCATTCGGAGATTATAACATTCTCAATGTTGATTTCCTTCATATTTTCTGCAATCATTCGATCATAAACCATTCCTACCCCTTTTTCTTGGCCAATTCCACTGCTTTCCCTTTCATCTATTCACCCAAAACTCAAAAAGTATGTGTAGGTGGTTTGGCCTAAATCAGTTTGAACCAGTTTGAAAATGTACCGATTTTCAAAATTGGATCTGCCTAGTTTTAGAATCCCATGGGTATAGAACTGGGCTTTTGGCTACTATTGCACATGGTGGGACTCAAGCACTCAATTCCACGGATCATCGGCATTTTACTTTATCACCAAGGCCGAACGATTCATGTGTTCATGGGCAATTGACATCATTACATATCTATAATCGTTTGCTCCAGACACAATAACTGATTCACTCCTAGTCCAATCGTTAGGATCGCAAACTGGCAACCTAACTGGTTCTCCGATTGGCCTAAGTTTGAAAACATTGGTGCCAAGTTCCTATCCCTTCTTAAAACAAGTAGATAATGGCCATCTTATATGAATTGAGTTGTAATTGACGCAATACTTTTGCCACGTAATGAAAGATGATAGCTAAGTGATTATAACTAATAAACATTGATGCTCCTCTTTCTCCTTGATTATATTAGACCTGGAAATTCTTTGTACTGCTCCAAATGAGGTTGATGCTCAACTTCCATGGTACATTACTCCTATCGTTGCTCTAGTTGGAGCTATGACTCATGCTTGACCTTTCCCTTAAAAATTTCGTATTCAACGGTAAGTCTTTGCTTTGGCATCGCACAGACTTCAATTTAAGATGCTAATAAATCTTAGTCAAGAGGGAAAAAAAGTTAACATCTACCACTCTTAGGAACCTTATATGCTATTAGGAACTTTGTTGAGCATGGCATGCTATCGAGAGGTCGTAGGACTTTGTTAGGCTTAAGAAGAGATCTAATCTCCCCAATCAAAAGAAATGAAATCTATCAACCATTGGATTTTGTTATAAAGCAAAAAACCAGAAAATGATGTAGTGCAATATATTTAGCTACACAGTAGCAGTTTGATTTGTCACATGCAGTTTTTGGATATCATGGTTTTTATGAGCATGAGAAGTAAACTAGTCACAACATTTGGAAGCAAATTACTCAGTATCATCTCTAGTGAGTTTGCTAAGAATTCTCTTTTGATAAGCAAAAGAAATTTAGTGCACAATGGCGTCAAGCAGATGCTAGCCCATGTAACAAATGATAAATGCAGTTCATGCTATGAGGTATAAGAAAGAATGCACATTAGTAATATCATTGTCATACTACCAAAAGCCGTGGAAAGCCATCTATCATTCAAATAAAAAAAAAACCAGTCTTGCTATTTTCAAAAGCTCTTGTATTTCTTTCTTCACAACGAAACAGTAAGCTATTGAAGTGAATCAACCATGAACACAACCCAACATAAACAAGGAGTAATAAAAACTACTTATTGTCTGATGTTGGGTTCTAAAATCCAACAAAAGGAAGTTCTCTAGTAGAACCCAAAAACAGGAGTGTGCCATAGATTCACGGAGAATTTAAACAGAAATTACAAGACCTGTGAACAGGCAATCGGATAGAAAGCAAATGAAGGTTTGTTGCAAAAGGTAGTCATAGACATTGTGGACTTGAATATCCATGCATAGTGATGAACAAGGCATTACTACAGGGTGAGCTTGGCATCTAATTTGTAACAACAAGAGAGAGAATGTCAATCATCATACCAGCTGAGGCTGTGTTCTCCATGATAGCTACTACCCAATCATCTCTTTCACCCAACAATTGAGATTCAGATGCAGGGTGGCAAGTTCATCTTCAGAATAGCAGATTAGTATAGCCGCACTCATTAAGTTAGACCAATAACTGAGAATGAACCAGTCATTGTAAATAGACTGCTTCTGATGACTTTGCTGGCATCAAGGCGAGCTGAGAGTTGCCAAAAGCATTATCTGCACATTCTTTCTGGATAATTGATTTCAGGAGTTCTAGTGGCAATTTTTAGGACTAACAAGGAATGAGATGGATCAGTCCACTATTAATTAACTTGGTTTATAGATGTAAGCAGAGTTTGTCTAATTAAATATGTACAAAAACTCAAATCTTTGAACTCGTGAAGAAGAAGACTAGAAAGCAAGTTATCTTGACAACTCGAATAAGAGCATATGACCTTAAAATGAATCATGAGGCTTGTATTTATTGTCAATTTCATGTATATCCATTAAGGAGCTATCTCCAACTGCAATATCCTCCAATTCATTGATGGCTTCTATTTGGTTAAGTTGCATAGCAAGGCCTCCATCCTTAGAGCTACCCTCTAGAAAATCATTATCTTCCATATCTAATAAGTCCATAAAAGTTTCCATCTTTTTCTTCCTCCCTCTATAACCAATAAGGCTTAGGACTTTTTCCTTCCAAATAACGAGTAGACATTTCTGAATCAGCTCCGCACCTTCATAAGCTCCTCTGAAGAACACACTAAACCTCTTTCCCCTCTTAGAGACATAGAAAACGCCATAATACTTCAACAGGAGTCTCATCAGCTTTTGAGGCATCAAAAATTCTTGTCAAAAGTGCACGAGGTGATTGGTTACCAACCTCTTATCCATTGTGAAGCTAAGTAACTCGTGCATTGCTGCAATGGATCTCTTATTGAATTCTTTCAATCCAGCTTGAAGGCCACATGCATCAGTGTAAAGAGTCAAGTAAGACCTTTTCTGAAAGTGCTCAATCTTCCCTCCATATCTACACACCTTCTTGTAACTGGCAGGAAACTTCAAGGGGAAAGACAGGGAAAGCAACCCTGGAGTATGAAAAGGAAAATTCTGATACCCCCAATAATTTTGTGATAGCCCAAGCAGGTTTCCACTCTATGTGCTCGAGGTAATCAACTTCATCTGGAGATTTAACCACTTTGAAGTGTTGCGGATACTCGTGTACCCACTTGCTCCTAAAATCAGATGGCAAACCAAACTCTCTCCTGAAATGAGCAATTTTGTCCAGAGGAAGCCATTTATGGACCGACATCATCAACATCCTAGTCACGTATTCAACAGCCATGCCATAATGTCCCCTAATCAATCTCTCCCCTTCTTCTAATAAGTCTTCAGCTTCTTTAGTTAATTCCAAACCACAATACCCCCTTTTGATCCTTACACAACTCAAAACAGTTTTGGTGACTTCCGAATAAAATCCACTATACCGTTTGCTTGGCTATAGATCCAGCGATCTCACAGGGATTATCATCTTGGGTTCCTTTTTCAACATTTCCATCAAAACCAACACCTCTAACACCACTTTTGCTTCTCGGTGGCAATTTCGAGATCATGGACCCTCTTGTCCTTGTTCCTATCTTGCACTCTCTTGCTGGTGGTCATGAATCTACGCTGTGACCAGTTAAGTAAAATCTCGCCAAAACTCAAGTTTCCTCTTAGGGTAGGCGCATGCACTGGTGAGGCGACAAAGCAACCAAACTCTCTTGCTGCGCTTCATTCATTCGAGAAAGCCACTGTTTTACCAATGATTTGAAAACGGGTCATCTCAAGATGGTAATGCCTCGCTCCAAATTCAAGAAACAAGCCCAACAAAAGCAAATGCCTCTCGCTCAGGGCAAACATCAAATGGCTTACGTGCAATGGAATGAGGAACATTCGAGAAGATTGCTGTAAAAGAAAACACATGCTCCATGCCTTTTACTGAATCACTGAGTTACAAATTTTAGGACGTGTGCCCAAACTAGTCACAAGCAAGTTCTTAGCAAGTCATTCCGGATGACTCAATTATTCATTGATATTTTCTTAATTCTGTGAGCAATAAGCGTGCAGTTTGAACATAATGCAGCTAAACCAAATATTGACCACAATATGAATTGATTCTTTTCCTTTTTTAAGAAGAACTTAATTCAGTCCAATTTAAGGAAATTATAAGCCGAACAGGATTAAGATAAATATAAAACCAAGCTAAAAAAAACTGAGTTATTTAATGTGAAATAAATAATCAAATCAATATTTTCCTCTCCCTCTTTAGGAGTGTATCTGATAAATTCTTAAAACAGATCCATTAAACCTCAGTCAAACCTCAGAATAACGAAACTCAGTCAAACCTCTTTTTCTTAAAAGAGAAAAAAGAAAAAAGAAAAATAAGCCGAGAGCCATTCACCCCGCTTCCCGCCTCTCTGTATATATAAGATTCCCTCCAATTTCCGATCGTTTACAAAATCTGCAAAAAAAAAAAAAAAAATCGAAAGTTTCTCCTCCTGCGCAGAGTGAAATTCCATCGTCGTCGAAGATGCTTTTGTCTCTCAGGTGAGTTTCACGAAGCTCCGCTTGATTTCACCTCATGTCCTTTTCCGCGGTGCGATCGCCGGCGATGATGATTCTGAGTTTCGTCTCGTGTTCGCTCGTTGATGTTCAGAGCCAAAGAGCAGAAGATCGTGGAACGAGAGGACGTCGACGACGGAGCAGAAGACCTGCTCGAAACGATCGACAAACAAACGTGAGTTACGGCAAAACAGAGTGTAGGCAACTCCTCTCTGTTCATAATGCGTTTTCGTAATGCGTTTCGGTGCATCCTTTGATTCTGAGATGATTATTGTGATTTTCGGATCCGTGTTCCGAAAGTTAAAATTGAGATGCAAATGGTTCGATGAAGCTATGGCTGTGATTATCGTGATTTACATCTCGAGCTTTCTCTCGAACTTGCTGTGATTTCCTGCGCGTGCAGTGGTTTTCACTTTTCAGTTTTTGTCACCTGACCATACAAGAGCAATTCCAGCCTTCCTTATGTTACGTGACCTTGGAATTGCACCATCGTACGTCTTATTTTCCATGTATTCGTGACGTAGCTGGATTAAATGTCCCAAGCTTAATTCATCAATAAAGACTGTTGGAACGCTAGATTGTCATTGATCATTTAGGAAATGCTTTTGTCCTGTCATTCTACATTCACCAGAAAACATAGAGTTTAACACGATGGTTAATCTCGCGTCTTCGTTGAAGGACGTTCTGATTCGCTCAAATCCAGCAAAGTGAAGAATAATGTGGAGAGAATCGACTACTGGAAGTGGAAGCCAAGCCCTCGATAAGCTTTTAGGCGGTAACAGATTTTCTTTTGCAGACCGTGTGTCTTTTTCTCCATGCATTTCAACGAAAACAAATTTCACCGGTTTGGCAATCTTTACAGGTGGTATTGAAACTCCGGCAATTACGGAAGCATTTGGCGAACCTGGGTGAAAATCACAGTCCAACAACGTTACCTTTGATGAACTTTTAGTTGCTTTTGTTAATTAGCTTTCTCAGAAAAATGCTGCTGACGTCACTTCAGGTCTGGGAAAACGCAGCTCGCGTGTACCCCATGCGTTACTTCTCAGGTTGGTCTGAATTGGATATCAGGTAGAGGTGTGCAAAATACCCGGGAACCGCCTGGACCGCCTGGAACCGGACCGAAACCACCCGGAACCGGCGGTTCTTGAGGGAAGCGGTCTGGTTCCCGGTTCCAATTGTTGAGAACCAATGGGAACCGGTCCGGTTCCCGGTTCCGTGGGCGGATCCGCCCGCCTGCCCACCTGGACCGGATTGGTACCTATTTATAATATAAAAAAAAATACTAAACGAAAAGTTACGAAGCCCTAATTCGCGTCTCATCTCTTCCGGTTTCTTCCTCAGTCTTCGATTCTCTCTCTGTTTCTTCCTTAGTCTCTTCTCTTCGTCTTCGATTCCTCCCCGAGCATCCATGCCGCCGCCGCTGCTTACCTCCTGCGGCGTCGCCCCCTCGCACCGGTTGCCACTCGCCACAACCGCTGCTCCTCCGCCTTTGTTGTCCGCCCCCTTGCTGTTGTCCGCCGTCTCGCCGACGCTCAATCCCTTCGTCTTTGATTCCTCCCCGAGCGTCGATGCCGCCGTTGTTGCTCCTCCGCCGCTGTTGTCCGCCCCCTCGCGCCGATCGCCACCCGCCATAGCCGTTGCTCCTCCACCTCTGCTGTCCATCTCGACCGAGCCCCTTTTCCGTCACTCAACAAGGTACGATTATTGGCTTTCAGCTTGCCTCTCGATTCATCTTCCGCTTGCGAACTTGTACTTTGGTTCGATTACCCAATAGGTGAAGTGTTCAAGTCTTTGTTTTGGGAATCAATCGTTGTTCTTCCTAGTCTCTGCAGATTGCGTGGAAATTGTCCCCTTCCATATTTTGCAAGTTTGCTAGGTGCCAATCTTGTTTCTTCCCTTGTGCTCATTGGTTCTAATCATCTGGTACTCACAAGATTGCACTTTTGGTTGTTGTTTATTTAACTTGTGTTGGCTTGAACACAGGGACATGGAGCTTGTGATTTCTTTCAATGGATAGATTCTCTGGTAGAAAATGTGACCCCCAAAGATGTTGCAACTTTTGTTGTTGCACCTCCGGAAGTCATGGAAATTGAGTCGACAATGGCAGATGTTGGTGAAGATTACAAGGTAGATCCATGAGTCATCTTGAGGTTTTTTCCCCGACCGCACTTAGTTTTTTTTATCATTCACGTGTAGTTGATTGTTATTTAATGTTGAACATTCGTCTATTAATTATTGTTTTAGTTTTTGGAGATTGGAACTTGGAATTTTAGAGCTCAAAACTTGGTAACCGGACCGGACTGGTGGTCCGGGAAACCAAAATTGTTTCGCGACCGATTTATGTTGAAAACCAAAATTTTTTGCGTCAAGATTGGTTCCATGGATCCACTCGGGAACCGGACTGGACCGTCGGTCCAGTTCCCGGGTGGATCCATGCAACAAACGGGTGGATCCCGGTTCCAATTTTTCGGAACCGGTCCTTAGCGGGCGGTTCCCGGTTCTAGGTCAGGAACCGCCCGCCTAGACCATGCACACCCCTAGAAAATTCCCTGAAGATACCCTAAGGACCGGGCATTTTTCAATCATTAGTCGAATGTGATGCCTGAAGATACCCTACTTTATTTGCAAATCTTACAACAATATTTACCCCTATTTTCAATCATTCTTTATTAATGGTTTGTGGATTCCATGGCCGTAAAAAATTTTCAGCTGCCAACTCACATGAGAGGAGGGAAATGGCAAGGTAGCTTATATCGACGGAGTAGAAACTTTGTATCCTATTATGATCTATTGGTATTTTTCTTGACCTCGACAAAGATACTTGTGTTTCTGAATCGTCGTCTATCCATGTGCGCAAGTGCACTTTCTTAACTTAGTACACCTGCAGTCTTAGATAATGTAAGCAATGCACTTTCAATTTTAATCAAATTCTAGACATTAAACACGCTCCATGTCCGTCACTCTTTACTAAATCACCTAGTTACAAATTTTAGGATGTATGCCGATCTAGGTTTAGCACAACCAAATTGGTCACGAGTAAGTGCTTGGCAAGTCATTGTGAATAAGCTTAATTATTGATTGATATTTTCATGATTTTATGAGCGATAAGTGCGGAGTTTGAGCACAATGCAATTAAACCAAGAATTGACCACAATGCAGATCGATTATTTTCCTTTACTAAGAAGAAATTTATGCGGTCCAATTTGAAAAAATTATAAACCAAGCGAGACGAAGGTGAGTAGAAAATTAAGCCAAATCGAATTAAATTATTCAGTTTGAAATAAAAAAAATTCATACCCAATTTTCTCTCATCCTCTTTAAGAGTGGATTTAAAAAGATTTTAAGAATTGATCAGATCCATTAAAGCTCAATTTATAATAACAAAACTCCATCAAACCTCTTTTTCTATACAAAAAAAAAAAAAAAAAAAAAAAAAAAAGAAAAATAAGCCAATAGCCATTCTTCCCCACTTCCCGCCTCTATATCTATATAGATTCCCTCCGATTTGCGATCGTTTCCAAAATCCACAAAAATTTTGAAAGTCTCTTCTCCTGCGCAGACGCACCGAACTCCATGGCCGACCGTCGCACTCCATCACCGTCGAAGATGCTTTTGAGTTTCACGATCGACGAAGAAGACCTGCTCGAAGCGATCGACGAACGTAAGTCGGGGCAAAACAAGAGCGTAGGCAACTGCTCTCTCTTCATCTCCTCGCTTTCGTCTTCTCGTCGATGTTTCGGTGCGTCGTTTGATTCTGAAGTTGATCATTGTGATTTTCTGGTCTCTGTTCTCAAGTTGACTGTATATCTCTTTGAATGTCGATGTTAAGTGACTCTGAATACTGCTAAGTGCATGAGCTTGATTTCGGTTTCGGTTGCTCAGTTTAGTTCGATTTTCCTGGAACATCACCGTGAATCCATTGGCGTTTTTACATCTCGGCCTTTCTCTCGAACTTGTCGTGATTTTCTGTGCGCGCACGATAGTTTTTAGTTTTTGTCTTCTGATCATCCAAGAGCAATTCAGCCTTCGTTATGTTACGTGACATCCACCGGATGTCTTTTTTCCCGTGTATCTGTGACGTAGCTGGATTAATAACGAATATCCTAAGCTAAATTCATCAATAATATCTGTTGGAACGCTAGATTGTCAGCGATGATCTAGGAAATGCTTTTGTCCTGACATTCTACATTCACCAGAAAACTTAGTTTAATGTGATGGTTAAGCTTGAGTCTTCATTGGAGGACAATTCTGGTTCGCTGAAATCCAGCAAAGTGAAGAATGATGTGAAGAGAAAATCAAAGACTAAGGTCGAAGAGTATCTCGAGCGTGTCATGCGGAAAGCTGATATATCTGCTGAGGAGGATCTGAAATTGGAAAGGAAGCTTACCATGAAGCTCAAGGTGAAGGATGGACAGCTATGTGGGTCAGACGATGGAATGAATATGTTATTGAAAGGAATTCCTTCTATTCTTGATTCTTTTGAACAAGAAGCTCCAGGGGTAAGATAAAATCGTAGCGAAAGATTTGAAGGTAAATCTTCAGGGGAAAAAAGTGAAATGTCCAACTAAGAGCATATGCAGGATGATGGAAAAGCTGTTCATGTTAAGGCTGGAGCCTGTGACTCAGTAGACTAGAAACCCCTTCATTTCAGCTCTCAAGTGAGTTCGTGAGCTCACAAATTTCAATTCATTTCCTTTTCATGATGTAATTGCCAAGAATGATTCTGACTTTCCGTTCGACTTCCTCTTGAACTTGTCGTGATTTTCTGTGCATACGATAGTTTAATTTTCTTTCCTTAAATGACGAGAAGTAATTTCCGTCACTACTTGAATATGATACATCTAATTCACCTCTTTGACGTATGTCTTCTAAATCATACAAGAGCAATTTGGCCTTTGTTATGTTACATCACATAGTAATTGCACCATCGGTACATCTATTATCCATGTATTTACGGCATAGATGGATTAATAATGAATCTCCTAAGCAAAAGTCATCAATAATCACTATTGGAACACTTTATATTCACCATAAAATATAGAGTTAAACACGATGGTGGGTTGTTTTTTTTTTTTCATTTGCAGGTATTTCTCAGGGAATCCATGCTGGAGATGTGAAAAAAGATACAGGATGTGGGGATCGACACTTGCAAATGTCTTGATGATGCATACAGAGAAGGTATATCTGATATTCAGTTCCGAAAATTAAGTGGAGGTATTATTTGGCTAAGGTGATTTCCTCTGTCTTTGTTTTTTGTTTTTGTAGCACTTAACTAGAACCAAAGGTTTCTCTGAAGCAAAAGTTGATAAGATATGCGAATCAGCTGAAAAGATAGTGGTTAGTGCTTAATATCTTCTTATCCTGAGATGGCGATGTAATCAATTGCAACTTCTATATGCATCTCACAATAACTTCTCTTTGTTTTCATCAGAATTCTCATTTTATTATGGGAATTGAAGCTATGCTCAGAGTCAGGTATTTCTCAGGGAATCCATGCTGGAGATGTGAAAAAAGATACAGGATGTGGGGATCGACACTTGCAAATGTCTTGATGATGCATACAGAGAAGGTATATCTGATATTCAGTTCCGAAAATTAAGTGGAGGTATTATTTGGCTAAGGTGATTTCCTCTGTCTTTGTTTTTTGTTTTTGTAGCACTTAACTAGAACCAAAGGTTTCTCTGAAGCAAAAGTTGATAAGATATGCGAATCAGCTGAAAAGATAGTGGTTAGTGCTTAATATCTTCTTATCCTGAGATGGCGATGTAATCAATTGCAACTTCTATATGCATCTCACAATAACTTCTCTTTGTTTTCATCAGAATTCTCATTTTATTATGGGAATTGAAGCTATGCTCAGAGTAAGTCCTTAATTCAGCAAATTTCGAGCTAAAAATGGTTCAGAAGACCTGAATGAGTCATTGACCCTCGAAATAAAGCCTGCAAATTAGCATATCGACTGTAGAAAACTGCACTTGCTCTAAACACTACTTATCTCACAGCACAAAGTACTTTCAATGTCTTTGTTTTTTCCAGAGCAAGTCAGTTATTTGCATCACACCTGGAAGCCAAGCCCTCAATGAGCTTTTAGGCAGTAATAGACTTTCATTTGTAGATTGTGTATATTATTCTTCATGTGTTTCAACAAAAACAGCTTTCCCTGGATCTGCAATGTTAAACAGGTGGTACTGAAACACAGGCAATTACAGAAGCATTTGGCGTATCTCGGTGACAAGCACAGTTCAATAACGTTGCCCTTGATGAACTTTTAGTTGCTTTTGTTAGTTGGCTTTCTCAGAAAATGCTGCTAACGTCACTTCAGGTCTGGGAAAACACAGCTTGCACATACCCTGTTTGTGACTACTCAGGTTGGTCAGAATTGCATGTTAGGTTTTCGTCGTTAACTTCTATTTCATGTTATGTTTCCTAGATGAACAACATAAATAGCAAGATAATGATTGAATTTCTAGTAAAGAATAAAGCTGTGGTTAATATTGGCATCGGAACATGTTTATTAGGTGATTCTGGAAGTTTGGCACTCTCATCTTCTGTGAAAGGCAATCAGCATACTGGAACACACAATCTATAGTGGTTCAAACCAAGTAGGAAAAAGGCCAGGAGAGCGTACTATGTCATAACCAATCAGAAGCCTTAGTCATTGTCAGACTTGGACTTGGGTTGATCATCAGTTGAATAGGATGCTTGAAGTACTCTACTATATATGCAAATCCTACAACATTATTTTCCCTTCTTTCCATCACTCTTCATTAAAGCTGATCCCGTTCCATAAGATGATATCTTATGGTTTGTGGATTCCACGATCCTAATAATTTTAACAACTGCCAACTCACGTGGGAGGGGCAAATGGCAAGGTAGCATACCTCGCCACAGAAAAAACTTTGTATCCTATTATAATCTGTTGGTCATTTCCTTGACCTCAACAAAGCTGCTTTTGTTTCATACTCGGCTTATGTCCATGTAAGTGCATATGCACTTTCTTAACTTGGTACACCTGCAGTTGCCATGATTGAATTGTACAAATAGCTGAAAGATTTGGCATGGATCCTGGTGCCGTCGCGCGTAATGGAAGCAATGCTTTCTACACTGGTGGCAAGTCTTCCTTCTTTTCTGGCTAATGTACTTGCTGTAATCTAGTCTTTCCATGAATTTGAAGATCATTTATGCCCGTGCCTCTACTTCCTTCCTTCTCAGTTTGGCTGCCAAAGTGTCTGAAGAACCATTTAGGTTCCGGTAAGACAGTGCTCAAGAATCAAACTGCACACATTTTGTAAGGTGTCGACGGTTGACCTTAGCTGAGTAATATCTTTCAGATTGTGGATTCAGTGATCGCTCTCTTTCGAGTGGAATATAATGGAAGGGGAGAAATTGCAGGGCGTCAGGTCGATTCCGAAACCATAATCATGCGAGTTGCAAATTTTCAGCTCATCTAGTTTGACACTAATAGATTTCCAATTGCAGCAAACATTGGCACAAATGCTCTCACGCTTACTTAAGATAGCAGAGGAATTTAATGTGGCAGTGTACATGACCAATCAGGGTACCGCATCACATCTCATTTCTCCCACCTAGTCATGCATCCTTTAAAGGATCTTATCCAATTTAGCTCTTTGATGGTTGCACACTGAAAAATAGCAATTTGGTGACTACACTAAGCTCATACTAGTTCTCGTAAATCTCAAGAACCAGCTATTTGGTGTAAACTAGTGATGCATACAGTAGCTGCAGTCCATGAGTTAAGCAAAAAAGATAATTTTTTTGACAACTTTTTCTTTGATTTCTTTGTTTCAGTGGCATCAAAGAAGCATGCAGGTGGGCATGTTCTGGGTCATGCAACCACAATTAGGTTGATGTTTACGAATGGCAAAGGTGAGCAGTGGGTTTGCAAGGTGTTCAAAGCCCCAGACCTACCTAAAGCTGAAGCTATATCCTTAAGTCTGGATCTTTGTCTAGCTATACACTTATTGAAATTTACCAGATTACACTGCAGACATTAAACGAAATTTCTAGAAATCTAATATCAATCGGAGAGAAAGTTGATACTAAGTCTATATATGGATAGGTGGAGACTAGAATTTGAGCAGTATACTTGTAGTATACTTACATGCGCTGCCTGTGCTATGGAAACAAAATACCCAACCATTGATGATGCCTTACTGCAGATCTTCCTCTAGTTATATACTTCGTTGAAATTTTTCAGACCATGCTGCAGAGACCAAGTAAAATATCTGGAAGTCTAGATCAAAATCTGCGAGAAAGTCGATAACTAGTCTAAATAGGGATAGTTGGAGACCTGATTTAAGCATGATACTCACTTTATACTTGATGTTGCCTGGAGATCCATGAACATGTTGAATATGAATTTTGTCCAGAGGAATTAAACAAAAAGAAGTAGCTATTGAGAATTTTCCTCAGTAGGACCGGTATGTTATTTTTAGCTGTGCTGTTATGTAGATGATGCACATCTATCAAGATCATCACTTAATTTAATCAAAAAATTTAGGAAGAGCTCATCTGTCAATAAGATGAGACTGAGATATTCCATATATGTTGAACTTGACAAACGCATGTTTTTCAGATAACACCAGGAGGCATCACCGATGTGAAGGACTGAAGGAGTCTCTCCAGCTAGGAAGGCAGGCGAAGTGCTTTTTTTTGTTAATCTGCAATTTGATGTTAGTCATCGTATTGACCGCAAGAGGCATATAATGAGCTCCCAAGCACTTGTTCATTTCCTTTCTCTGCAATGGACACTTTGTCACCCTTGTCATAGCTTGTCCCTAAGTTTCATGTGCTTGACAACAAACCATTCGTGAATGACATGAGATACTTTCTCTAACTGTGATGGTGACCCATAAGATTTGTCAACTACAATGTCACCTTTGTGTATCAAATGCAAAATATATCATAAGGGTAAGGCCGAAGTATCCTTTCTGCTTCTTCTATTTATGTTTAGCCAATTGAATGCAAATAATACAGCCTTATATGCTCTTAGGAACTTAATCGAGCATGGCATGTCATTGAAAGGTCATAGGACTTCATAAGAGATGTAACTGAAAGAAAATTATTCAGTGTCATTTCGAATAACCTCAAATGAAATGAAATTTATCAATCACTGTGTTTCGTCATAAAGAAAATAAAATAAAATTATCCACTGCAATATGTTTTTAACTACACATAATAGCAGATGGATTTAAGGTCAACAATTTGTGGATACCATGGTTTTTATGAGCCTGAGAAGAAATCTAGTCACAATAATTGAAAACTAATAACCCAACATCATCTCCATTGAGTTCACAATAATTTTCTTTTGATAATTAAAAGAACTTTGTTGAACTTTCTTACACGAGCAATCTGGCTTTTGTTTATGTTACACGACATTCAAATTGCACCATTGCAGTAGCTGCAGTCCTTGAGTTAAAGAAAAAGATGATTTTTGATGACTTTGTCTTTGATTTATTTGTTTTAGTCGTAGATGATCTAGGTGGTGCTGTGTTCATATCAGACCCAAAGAAACCTGCGGGTGGGGATGTTCTGGCTCATTTAGCCACAATTAGGTTGATATTTAGGAAAGGCAAAGGTGAGCATCAGGTCTGCAAGTTGTTTAAGGCCCCAGACTTACCGAAAGCTGAAGCTAAGTCGATACTGAGTCTATATATAGATACGTGGAGACCTGATTTAGGCATGGTGCTCACAGTATACTTGATGGTGTATGGAGATCCATGAACATGTTGAATACAAATTTTGTGCAGAGTAATTAAACAAAAAGAAGTGGATATCCAGAATTTTTTTAAGCAGGACTAGTAAGTTAGTTGTGCAGCCTGTGCTATGTAGACTGCACATCTATCAAAACCATCACTTACTTATGTAAGAAATTTTAGCGAGAGCTCATATGTCAATAGGGTGAGATCGACAAACGCACGTTTTTCAGATAACAACAGGGGCATAGCTGATGAGGACTGAAGAGGTCTCTCCTACCAAGATGGCCAGACGAAGTGTTTTTTTCTTTTATTTTTTGGGTTAATCTGCAATTTGATTTTAGTCATCGTATTGATAGCTACCTCTATCTTCATGTTAAGTTTGTATTGGCAGGCATCAAGCTCCTTTTGACAGCTTTAAAATTGCACGAGAGGTTACCGCTTTAGCCTTAATATCTAACATGCTATCATTGTCTGTTATTAAAGTTCACATGACCCTTCACAAGGTGTTGTGTAAACTTGATTTCCATATGAGAACCAGCACGCTCCAAGTTATAATGGTTTACATTTGTTCTCATATGACAATATCGTCCTGGTCTGATTTACTAAAAGATTCTATGCGGAAAATATTACATTGGATAGACTTTGCATGACGGCTAAATGAAATGCCAGAAAGATATTACTGCACAAAGCATGATCAGGTTCTGTAAAGGCTTGGTTTTATAAGTACATATACAGCTGCATAAAAACGATGTCATCTCAAACTCTCAATATAGAGCAACAGACCATTAGAGCTGAAAAAATTGTCAATGTATGAGAAAGGGTGACTGGGTCATAAGCAACAGAAGGCCATTCAATAGCTAATGGCCTGGCCAAAAAGGGGCCACAATGCATATGACTCGGCAGTGCAAGGACAAGTTCGCAGCACTCCCAACTCTAGGCATACTGGACTCCTTAGTCTCTGCACCACTTCAAATGTAGCGCTTTGTACTCAGCCCAAGCTATTCACCCTAGGAACTGGCTTCACCTCATTCGGTGCATGCTCGTAACTCCTCAAACATTTAGAGCAGGTAAAGAAGCATCCTGAGTTGGAAAAGAAGGCAACGTTAACATGTGAACGATTTGGCACTCAAAAATCATTGGAAGAGCAACATTGTACGTGAAAAGGCACATTTCAATACATGGATACTAGTAAAGAACACCATTTTAACCTTAGGGTCTGTTCGTTTCGCGGAAAATGAGCCACTTTCGGAAAATATTGAAGTCATTTTCCAGGAAAATGACAATATTTTATGATGTTCGGCTAAAACCTGAAAATATTTCGGAAAATATTTTCCGATGCTCGATAAGGAAAATATTTTCTGCTCCCCGCATTGGCGAGCGCGAGAATCAAGCTCGAGGCTCGCTAGATCGACGAGCGCGAGTTTGAGATCAACGAGCTTGAGGTTTACTTGGTCTCACGACTAGTTAAGAAAGAAGAAGATGAGAAACAAAAAAAATAAAGAAAAAAAAAAAAAAAGAAAAAGAAGAAAAAATAAAAAATAATTCAAATGAAAAAAGAAAAGAAGAAAAAGAAAGAGGAGGAGGAAGTTAGGATTTGTAAAGGTGTGAGATAAGAGAGATCAACTGAGGAAAATGTTTTCTACTTCAAAAGTGGAAAACATTTTTCCTTACTTTAGAAGACTTTTTTCCTTTGATGGAAAACATTTTTCTCAAGAAATTCATTTTCCGTAAAACGAACGCCGAAAAATCCGGAAAACGTTTTCCCGGAAATTATTTTCCGCGAAACAAACGGACCCTTAGATTATAAATTTATGTTCAAAACCAATTTTTCCAAAATGCTGTTACCCAACAACATAACATTCTCCTCCGAACTCGCTTAATATCAGCAGAGCTCATCCATCCTAACTTTTCAGACTGCAATGCATGGACCAAATTCCAGTGGGGCCCCATCAACAAACCGAAAAAATAATTACCTTTAGGAAATGGTGCGAAAGACTTCCCAAAGCCCATCTTCACGACTTCGCATCATCTCGAGCGAACAAGACTGCCTCCAGAATCAATTCCCCAGAAGGAAGGAAAACGCCATAACATTTTGAATGATTCGGAGGGCGAAAAGGATTAGATATAGATCACAGGTGGAGGGAGAGATTGAGAGCGATATCCCAGAACGAAACCAATGAACATTATTGTTACTCACACAGGCCAGAAAAGGGGTTTTAGAAGAGCTGTCGAAGAGCACAAAACCAAACTTCCTGCTGATGTCTCTCACGACTTGATCAGCGGGGTAGGCCTCCGATCCCTCAGAGTTCAATAAGCTTCTACGACGATAATGACCTCATTAGCGGTTTTATTCCATCCATATTGCTGCTTATGAAGAGCAACATTGCCTCTGTCCTTGGAACAAGCAACCGCAAACAATCTGTCACAGAGGGTAAGGCATGTCAAATCTCAACATGGGACGAGCTGATTGAGAAGAGAAGACAATACGGCAATTTCCGTCAATTAACAATCCAATAAATTTCATTTTCTGGCTTTCAAAATGAACTAGAGACTCGAGTTCCACTATCTCCTTTAGGCTGACAAATGGAACCTTTCATGGTATCACAGTAAAGTCCAACAAAAATCAGTTTGATCTAACCGTTGCCTCTCTAAACAATGAAATCACGATTATTTTTTCTTTTTTGGTGGTTAAAGCTACCTTTATCAAGAGATGGAGTGGGAATTTGAATAGAAGAAAGATAAACTTTATTCTTTGACCAGGTAATCAGTTTTTAAATGGGTTTCGGCCAACATAATTCATTCAAAATTTAGCTGTTTCATTCACATATTCAAACCTCTGTTTTAAATTTATTCTTCCATCTATACAATAACTGTTATGGGAAGAAAGAGAGCTTCTTATTTTGAATATTGACCTGTAAATGTTAAAAGGATATTATCTAGCTTAAATTGTGCCTTGACCCTTGCAGTCTCGAGATGGTTTGGATTAAGCCGGCAAAGAATCCCCAACAATGAACCAACTTCGCTCTTCAAGAGCTCGGGAGGTGACGACATAGGCAGAGCTTCAGGAGGTGACGGCATGGGCGGGCTTCGGGAGCGATAGTGGTAACCTGTCACGGTCACTAGCATCGCGTTAACATGAAGTTAAACTCTACTGAGCAGAATCCATAGAAAACCCTAACCTTCGGGACGCAGCGGATGTATGGGAGCCGCCAATGGGGCTATGACAGGCGATGGCATCGACGGTGTCAGTGGTGTTGGCGTTCACAAGCAGATTTAGCGTTTGCGGAGGGGAGAGAGAGTAGATTGATTCAGCGCTAAGGCACGGTGGCTCGGGAGGCAACGCGAAGGCAACAATTTTTTCTGTTTTCCTTTTTGAAATAACAAGCAATCAGGAGGTCAGGTATTACCTGGCCCAGATCACCACTCCATTGGTGCTATCAATGTTGATACCAGCATAAAAGCAAGCCTTGTAGCGAGCATCAGATATATATTAGTCGGATGACTTATCAGCCCCAACACCACAATAATAAGGTCCCTAAATGAAGACAAAACCTCGCATCACAATACAATTTTTTTGTCATCAACTCAAAGCCTATTATTTATCAATATACAGGGAAATTCGTTGGGAAAAAATTTCTCACCTGGGAACCTCGATATCCTCCGATAGGCCAACCGAATGGCCATTGAACATTTATCTGCAATAAGGTGCTTTCTTGCTCAAGCCAATACATAATTTGAACATTTAGCCCAAAAATATGAACTTGTCCATTTCAAAACTTTCTAATTCACGATATATAACTCATGTTTTTGGATCTCCCACCATGAAATGTCATTGATAACCTTTGGGTTACTGAATATCAGCAACCCTGACGTGCTTGGTCGCTGGGATCGGCTTACCAGCTGGTGTATATGAATTGGAAATAACACGAAGACAAACAATAATACTCCGTAAACCAATTGAAACGCCCTTTCTCGTTTCATCAACCTGTTAAAGATGATCTAACTAGTGGTCAGTGAGTTCTTTGTGATCCTCATTTGGCATTGTGTCCTCAGTGCCAAAATTCACACCATTTCTGTCTAGCCTGAAAAATAAAGCAGTGTAAGAAATAGACATATCTACTGAAACAAAAGCCCTATGAGCTTAATCTCATGGAAGATAGTTCAAACAACGAGCTCTATCTGTATGACTTGGCCTTCTGGTATGCACGAGAGTTTAGTTTTGAAAAGATAAAAAGAATAGACTGAGTACTTCAAAGAAAGGGGTCTCCTTAGCAAGTGCCATCGCCGAAAAGTTGAAAACTGCTTTTTGGAGACTAGTTTCAAGAAGGACGGCTTACATTTTGAAGCATAAATAGTGAGTCTTATCGATTTCCCTAAGGACACTACCACAAATTTCCTTTAAAAGATAAACTATAAACAGTGGCATGACTATGCTTTGCATTTCGGAACCATTTCAAGGTTCTGAAGCCTCATTCCCAAAAGCGAGCTTGCGAACAAGCAAAAAACCGAGGGCAGTTACAGAGTTGAAGGAAGTAGACTGCAGAGTGCCACAGTTTAAGAGATTAATGAAATTCCACCCCAGCAAGGATCAATCATCAAACATGTTATTATGATATTTCCTTAGATCTAATGGATGATCAACTTGTGAATATTAACAGTGCACCTAATTCTTTCCTCTTGCAAGGCAATCACATTGAAGTACTTTCTTCTCTCACAAACTTTGCACAATCGCAAATTGCCCTCGCGAACGCCAATGGCTTTGGTGAAAATATCCATCGGATATCACCATGGCAAAGCAAGATTACCAAGCACAACAATCATCAGTATGGCCGATTGAAGTCACAGAACAAGAAAAATCTAATATGAGAGGGATACAAGAGAAACCGATTCCACACAAGGTCCACAACATAAGACTTCACATTGGTAGCGATTGATTTAGTCATCTAGTCATCAAGAGAAATGACAACAATGACTACCACTTCATTCATTCATTCTGCCTCACACAGCACACATTTCTTTCGCAGACGTTGTCGACAAGAGACAAAGAACATGTCAATTGTCAACCAAACAAAATGTGCAGGACAACCTTGCTGAGATCAAAATGGAGAAGTCACAAATACGACCTCTTTTAATTTCAAAACATTTACTCGATTGCTTAAGGTGGTGCTCAAGATTGGCAAAAAGGATTTTATCTGAGAACCCCTGCAGAATGGCTGAACAGCAAATCGAGAGTGTCGATTGTGGTCAAATGCTAAAGATCACCTTCGCTGTCCTCCCCTCGAGCAGAAATATACCCCTGGGAAATCAATCGCTGGATGAGACGAAGTACGAATTTTTCCTCATTTTTTCTCGCACTCTTTGGAATGAAGCGATGCGCCCAAACCTTTCAGCGATTTTTTTCATGTCCCTTCCCAAATCAAATCAAGTGTGGAAACATGATATTTGCAAATTAAAAATGCAAAAATCTGGGAAACAAGGTCCCACGTACCTTCAGTGAAGAAAATTAATGCACGCACTGCAATCCAATTATCATGTGCGGGATATGAGTGATATTGTCCCAGTCCTCGCCTACTTGTCTTTTGCAACTCTCCTCCAATTTTCCGCAACCAGAGATGTGTAGGTGAGTAAGGGATGTGAGCCTTCGCATTGCTTTAGGGAATGATGTCAAGAAGGGGCACGCGATGATGGTGAGATTTTGAAGTGATTGAAGGGCCTCGATCTGCTCTGGTATATCCTTCAAATTGAGCCAATAATGAATGTAGAGACGCTCGAGATTGAGGGATTGTAGAAGCCACTGTGGGAGAGATGTCGGTTTGAGAAGGCCATAGATGTCCACGGAGCGGAGACTCGGAAGGCCTCCATGGAATCCAAGATGTTGCCGCTTTTGTCTTTGGATATATCCAGCTCCTCACAATACCTGAAACAGAGATCCACGAGGCTCGATAGATGTTGCATACCTTGCGAGAGGGAAGTCAACTGACGACAATAACTGATGCTAAGAGATTCAAGGGAAGTGAGACTTTGGAAACCCTCCTTAGGCAAACATTCTAAAAACTTTATATCGCAGATATCCACTCTCTTTAACTTATTAAGGCCAAGCATCATCTGATTTATCAACAACGCTCCGTTGGCTTCAGTCAGAACTAATCCCTCAAGATGAGGAGTTAGTAGCATGGCTTTTAATTTTTCACAGTCACGGATCTCCAAATACAATAGACTAGGAAACGATGCTGGTGAAGGGGATGATTGGTCCGACTTGATATATTCCAATTCAGGCATATGAATGATACGCAAAGACTTGAGGCAAGGTAGTTGGTCCAGTGGGCGTAGACGTTCACATCTTTTGCAAAAACCAAACGATACGTCAACTAAATGTGGCAAGAAAGATACAGGGCTATCCATCATCCACTCGGGAAAGCTCTCACCTTTATATTTCCAGATCTTCAACCTTTGCAGATTTGAGGGCGGCTTCAGTCTATCAAACAACACTTCATCTATTACTACATCATCAATATTGAAATCGCCCCAACTAAGTACCAAAGATTCCAGAGAATGCTTCTCCATCATCCACTTGGGAAAGCTCTCACCTTTATATCCCAAGATCGTCAACCTTTGCAGATTTGAGGGCGGCTTCAGTCTATCAAACAACACTTCATCTATTACTACATCATCATTATTGAAATTGCCCCAACTAAGTACCAAAGATTTCAGAAAATGCTTCCCCATCAATATCTCATCCTCACATTTGACTTCCGCATTTGTTACGTATCCCAAATTTTCAATTGAAAGTTGTCCCCGGATGTTATTAAGCCCCTTTAGCTCCCCAAGTCCGCAATAATTCTTAGCACGAGCTTTATCTTTGGGCAAAATGAAGTTCGTTAGCCTATGCAAAGAACTCAATTCCCCTATTCCACGTGGCAAATAACTAAGTTTCAAACAATGATCTATGTCCAGATTCCGCAAGTTGACTAACTTCCTTATATCACTTGGCAATTCTTCGAGGGCATCACAATAATGGAGATTAAGTGTTTGCAAGCTTTGCAATCTCGTAATGGAGTTAGGAAGCCTTTTGAGTGTACGGTTGTAAGAGAGATCGAGATACGTGAGATACTTCAACTTATAAATGGACCGTGGCACCTTCTCGACCTCCATACTATGTAGATCCAAGGTGCGCAACCTATTGAAATTTAGAATAAATTGGCCTAGATTTGCTTCATTTGTTAGTTCTCTGTCCTTTTTCTTCCCAATAATATCCAGTAGTAGTAGATAAAAATGTTCTCAATGCACTTGCTTTCAAGTGTGAGATTGGAAGTCCACCCATCAAATTGAAATTCGAACCATATGATATATGAAGAGTTCTTTCATGTATAGATTTTGTACCATCCCATGCCGCCAAACACTTGTTCCCTGCTACTGAGTAGGCTGATCATGCATCAAATCATGCATCTTGCAAGTTCCCACATCCTCTTGAAATTCTTGGAAGAAGTTGCTCCAAAGTAGATGCATGAAATATCCATGAGCAATGTCTTCTAAATGTTGACCTCTATTTGATGGCCGAATCAATCCTTCTGCCATCCAAAGATCGACCAAAGTCTGCTTTTTTAACTCATAATCTTTGGGAAACAATGAACATAATGCAAAACATTGTCTCAAATGTGAAGGAAGATGGTCATAACTTAGCTCCAGAACTGATTTTATGCAGTCTTCCCCTTGAGACACTTCCGGGAGCTCATGATCTTTGAAATGTAACCATTCTTGTTTAGTTTTCTTAAAGAATAGTAAACTCCCAAAAGTTCGAATAACTAATGGAACACCGGAGCACTTTCTAACTATATCTTCACCAATAACTCGCATGTTAGGATCTTGTATATCCTCTTTTTTTTTTTTTTTTAAAAGCCAGTTGCATTAATCAATCAAAGGATGCATTTTCAGATAATTCCCCGAGAGTATGAGGTGGAGCAGTGCGGGTGAGCTCAGCAATCGAACGCAGTCGTGTGGTTATAAGGATCCTGCTTCCTCTAGCACCTTCCACCAACAAATTTTTCAAGCTTAGCCATTCTTCCTGTTCTTCATTCCACAAGTCATCTAAAACTAAGAGATATCTCTTTCCATCAATTTCTTTCCTTAGATCACGTTGCAATTGTTCCATTGTAGCCTCGCTGGGTCCTCTTTGCTTTATACAAGCTAGGATATTTGTGACTATTTTTTTCACGTCAAAGTCATTCGAGACACAGACCCACATTTACAAGTGAAAGTGTTCGCTTACCATCTCATCATTATATACGCATTGAGCAAGAGCCGTTTTTCCACAACCACCAATACCAACTATTGGAAGGATGGAAACGTCCTCTGTCACGTTTGGGTCTAGCAAAAATTCCATGACCATGTTCTTATCATTATCTCTTCCTATAATAACTCCCTCTGGCATAAACGAATGCATCTCTTCTCTCTTCTTCTGCTCTCTCTCTACTCGTGAATCCACAAGGCTCTCGTCCAAGTGGAATCTCCTACGATCGTTGATGTCTTCTATTTTTTTCCTCACTGCTCTTACTTTGGAACTCATCTTCAAATTAAAAGCAAGCTGGTTTGAACTTGAGAAAAATGTCCTTACCCCTTTCATCACAACCACCAATATCAACTATTGGAAAAATGAAAACATCCTCTGTCACGTTTGGGTCTAGCAAAAATTCCATGACCATGTTCTTATCATTATCCCTCCCTTGGTCTAGCAAAAATTCCATGACCATGTTCTTATCATTATCTCTCCCTACAATAACTCCCTCTGGCATAAACGAATGCATCTCTTCTCTCTTCTTCTGCTCTCTCTCTCTACTCGTGAATCCACAAGACGCTCGTCCAAGTGGAATCTCCTACGATCGTTGATGTCTTCTATTTTTTTCCTCACTGCTCTTACTTTGGAACTCATCTTCAAATTAAAAGCAAGCTGGTTTGAACTTGAGAAAAATGTCCTTACCTCTTTCATCACTTCATTGTGGCCCCGTAGCTCTCGTTGCAAAGCTTCTATATTGAATTCTTCAAGCACATCCTGTGCATCATATAAAGCATCTTTCATGTTGTCGAGCCAAACTTGGATTTGGTCATTCTGGTAGCCTTGTTTTTCTGCATCGTTGAGTACAGCTCGAAGCGTGGAGACAATATTTCTCAGCTTCTCGAGTTCATGCTTGACACCCCATAATTTCCCAATCTTTTCCAATGCTTGAGGAACTAGATAAGCAACGATCTTTTCAGCAATACCGACGATGACAGTTTCCGCCATTTTGGTTCTCTCTATCTCTCTATGGATAGGAAGATATTGGTCTAGTCATTCCAAGGCTGGAGACTTCTCACGACATGTATAACAAGTTAATGCTAATGCTCACCTAAGACTGGCAAATTGAAAGCTTGACAAATCTAATTATCAACTTACATTACTGACTTTACCTGTCATGCATGGGAGTTCGGGTCATCCATGCAAGTCTAAATAACATATGTGGACCCACCGAGGTCGCATCCAATGCCCACAAGAACACTTCTATATTTTCAAAGGCTTCATTCTTTACCTTTTTGTCAAAAGATGACCTATCATTCTTTATACTCTTGGGATGGCTTTAATGGATGACAAAGTTGGTAACGAAACTTACGTTATAAACCTAGGAAATATTAGTTTGCTGTGATTCAGGTACTCTGAGATGTGACCTGCGATTAACTAGTTATTGATATATATGTGCATATACGATTATAAATATGCAATGCACATTAGGATAGGGATTATTTATGTGAAATTAGAAAGTTCTATGCTTAGGTAACATGATGAATTTGTTTACATTTTGATGCCAACACTACAACTCTCAATTCAAAACTCCCCTTCATTTTGTCACATGACAATATTACTATTATATTACTAAAACAATACAGTTGATCAGGGAAGTTCACTCTCCTTGCTGATATCTCAAAATTATTTGCTTCCTAAGAATAAATGCTTCTACATTTTGTTGTCTTCCTTTACTGTTTCCTATTCTCATAATAAATAAATAAAACTGCCTTAAAGATTTATTCCCATGATAGGCAATTTCAAAACTTGCACATTTATGCAAATCTTATATTTAGGGAATTTAAAAGAATTCCTGTGCAGGGGCAAAATGACAGACATACTCTCGTTTTTTCTAGCATATACCATATGTACACAATCTCTTATTTTTCAGTTTCTTATTGTAACCATATTGATTAGTTTAGAATCCTTCACTTAATTCAAATTTGTAGCTTTTATTTAACAATTACTATAAGAAAAATCATCTCTCTTGTCTTTTAAGTCGGGCTATTATTTCTATCCCCTAACATATTCTTCTTCTCATTTAGCTCTATTCAATATACACAATCAAATCTTTGTTGAATTTACTGTTTAATCAAACTATTAGCTTGCCTCTATCTTTTAATCTAAAGTTATTTTTTGCCTTTTTATATTAATGACTAATAGACAGGCTATCCTTATTTCCTTTATTTCGATTCAAATTCAAAACATCGCACCGACGTTTATTAGTCATTTCACATATAAAAAATGCAACAACTATTTATCTTATCATGATAATAATCGTTTGTTTTTCATAAGAAGTATGACTAGTCTTCTGAATAATTATTATGCACCATCACGCATCTACTTTTGTTAAATTGCGACATGCTCATCCTCCCACCATCAATAGGAACAGTCTTAATCATTCTTTTTTAATGCATTTTTCTCTATGCATGACAATCCTTTTTGCATACTTCAATGAATTCTCATGTCGGGTTTGCTTCATATTTCATAAATATATTATTCCTTTATGCAGTTTCATAAATTTACTAACAAATGGCATTATCAGGAACTTATTACAGATGATTTCACACGGACATTGTGCCTGAAATAAGTCTAAATTAAAAAAGAAAAAAGAAAAAAGAAAAAGCATTTAGTTGTTTTGTTGATGCTTGTGAAAGTGTAGAGCCGGGGGGGGGGGGGGGTGCAACTTGAGATGTTGAAAACAGGAATCCTCGTCATCCACGCATATTACAAGAGTGAGGCCTAATCAATATGCATATGGAGCCCCACCAAAGTTGGGTCCGAGGTCCGTAATTATTGTCTAAGCTTTTATGTGCTTCTCGTGTTTACTCGTCTAACATGCTCTCAGAGGCAAATCAGTGCTCTTATAGTTCATAAAACAATAGACCGATGCATTCATGGTGAAAATAACTGAGCGAAATTACCAGGAGTACAGATGATACCGAAGGATCAAATTTGACAGTGGCGAGCTTGAATGAAATACAAGCAACAAGATAAGAAACGATGAAGAAATGGTTACTGAGTGCTGCCTGCATTTATGCTCGTCGCACATCATATAGAGAAAGAAAAGAGGAACATTCCTTTCTTATGTTGACACAAGGAAACTTGGGAATTGATCCCTTTCTTTGCCCCCTCAGTTACCGTTACCACAAGAAAGGGATTTCTTTGCATTTCATTCTTGCAAAGGGGTCACGTCTGATTACTTTTGTTAGTTCGACAGAATGGTTCTTTCATATCCAATAATCATATTTTAGCATGAATGGTGTAAGCGTTGTTGGGATTAACATATTCCCTAAACCGGATTCGACACTAAATCGAACCCCTAAAACGAATGCGGAAGACGAGCCCAAGAATTACATGTATCACCGATCGAAGATACACCACAGAATTGAGCGTACCTTATTGTCCACAGATTAAATACCAAATGCTGAAGTTTAAGGAAGAACTCTGATCCCGGTCTACCAAGGAACGTGCTGTTGCTATTAAGGGTAGAAAACTCTATGTTTTTGGAGGAACTTTTTGTTACGTTCTTTTGGAGAGGGAGCAAGTGAAAAAAAAAAAAAAAACACAACGTTCGTCCAAAAGGTACGTTCCTTTTTCTTTTTACTTTCCCTTGAAGCGTCTCTTTCAAAGGACACAACCCCTCAACGTAACACCTCTTCCAAAAGACACAACCTCTCGTATCTAAACAAAGCAACCTTTCACATCGCAACCATTCCTCCATGGGCCCTCATCTTGCGGGCTAGGCTTTTAGGCCCAACATGGGTGGACGGGCCCACTTAGGCCCATCAACACATAAATAAAAACCATCAAGCGTCAAAAGTGAAATGTTCAAGTGTAAAACCCAAAATGTTGGCAAGTATTTAATCTTCCAAGGAATCTCGCAATGGTTAAGTTCTTTTTGACAGGGTTGGAGCAATTCTATTTTCATATTGGATGGTCTCCTCCAATACCTTTTTTTTCTCTACCATCATGGAAATATTATCTAATCAAATTTTTTTCTTTTTCTTTTCTACATTATAAACACGGATATATTGATATTAATAATTAGGTACTCTTTATAGTATTATTTTTTGCTTACGATTTGATTTAGCATTACTTATATGTATTCTTATTCTGTATTTCGTTATTGCATTTCCTAAATTCATGAAATTAGACATTGCCTTTTTTCCCCCTTTTGTTTGGTATGCTTATACGCTAGTCTCAATGCCCATTGGCAGGCATAGGCTATACTTTACTGTTCATTATTGTATTAAAATTTTTGCTGAACATTGTGATATTATAATTTGAACAAATAATAAGACTAAATTTCGAATATTATGTTCTATATTCTTCTCAATTAACTATTTATTTTAGATGATGTGGCTAGAGCATTCTAGCCATCAATATATTCTTTTTTGTTAACTCTTGGAATACTAATTATCTTTCTGGAAATGATTGTATAAAAATAACAGTACACTCTTGGCTTTTTTTTTTTGGTCGGATACAATCTTGCCTGTTGACCCTGTGAATTTTGAGTATGTTAGTATATGCTTTTTTTTAAGGGTAATTGCGTAACTGTAGTATTGTGCCAAGATTTAACTTTGATTTTAGTTGATTATACACTTCTCGGTATTAGAACTTACATTTGCATGAAACTAGATAGATTTAAGATTAGTGAAATTTTTCATAACACTTGTAATTACATACATTATTGTTTTTTGGTAATTATACGTATATTATCAAATTGTATAGTTGATTACATCTTTATGACTCAGTGGTATCTTTAGCACTACCATAGAGGTTTTATTTATGGTCTCATCTTAGGAATAAAAAGGTTACATAGAATATTATAAACTTATCTTTGGTGGCTTATGTACAGTTGATTGCACATTTTATTCACATAGTTCGACAACTATATTTCAAAGTCGAAAATTAAATTTAAATATAACCACTCTTGACCTTATGGGTTTTTTCCTGAAATTAATTGGTTGGTTTCTGTAGTTAAAGATCGCTTATTTGTGCTGTCCTTTGAGCTTTTTGCCCATTTGTTTTCTAAATTGCAAAATGGATATGGTAACTCTACTTTCACTTTCAAATTCACATGTCATTATTTTATAGGAATAATTTGAGCATTTCTTAAAGTTGTCATCCACTTGCTATGAGATATGTATGTATGATCAATATTAATTACTTTCTTCATGGTAGAAATAAAATGACAAAATATAATCTAATATTAAGCACACGTGTATTGTAATATACATGTGGTGCATATTCTAATATATTATACATTTATATTGTAGTCATCATAGGAAACAGTGTCAATGAAGACACTTTTTACGCCGGACAGATTCGAATTTAAAATGGGGTACATTATGATCTAGTTTCTTTTTTAATGTACATTATAAGATGAGATGTACGTTTTAGTTGTGTTAGAAAAAATACATTGGATAATTATGTAGTGTAAAGTAGTTAATATATACCAATTGGCTCATATCTTTTGAATGAAGGTAGGTTCAGACTCGAGCTCTTTCTTGACTATCTTATAAAGTTGGCACTTGACATCTGAGAAGATAATACAACTCAATTAGTGGGACATGCACTTACTAAAATGATTATTGACATGGATGACTATGTCAAAATATTGCTGGTGACTTGTATGTCCATGTCAGCAAATATGGTGTCCCACACGTGTAGGTTGGATTGCCACGTCAATGTCAACTGCACTATTTGACTCAAAGGACTAAACTTGTTTCAAAAAGTATAATTCCATGCTAGAAAATTCATCGTAGAAGATGCGTACAGGTTATATCTTAACAATGAATAAATAAATAATAAACCAAAGTTTGAAGAGAGAAGAATCATATAACATTAGCAAAAATCCTCTCCGCAAGAAAAGAGACAGATACCTTTCTTTTTCACTAGTTCGGATTAGGTTAACCAATGTGGACGAGACACCATAAAGAGATTATTCGTTGAAGCGACGCCACTTGTTGCATCTTACGTATTATTACATCAAAAATGAATATTAATTTGATTATATTGCCCACTTCTTCTTCTTCTTTTCATTTTATTAAGTATAAAGACTAGATTGCAATAAGACAACCATGCTCAAGCATATTTGGATCCTATTTACTGACAAGGAGTTTTTGTGGTGCAAGTGGATCCACTCGACTTTCTTAAAATGACTTTCTTAAAAAGGAAAAATTTCTGGGTGGCCAGCAAACCAACCTACTGCTCGTGGGCTTGGAAGAAGATCCTTCAACTCAGGAGGGATTTTCGACATTCTTTCCTTTGGAGGATAGGGGATGGCCTACCAGTGTCTCTCTAGTTCGACTATTGGCACCCTAGAGGCCCTCTAAATCTTATATTTTCGGACAATTTCATTTATAGCTCCGGCTTATCTAGGCAGGCGATTGTCGCCGACTTGTTCTCCTCTTCTGGTTAGACCATCAAGACTTTGTTGGAGTCATGGGAGCATCCCCTCCCTATCCTATCTTAGGTCCCGGACCGGTTTGGCTGGCGAGAGAACTCCTCCGGTTTATTTTCGGTTGCCTCAGCGTGGGAAGCCATTAGGAGAAAGAAGAACCGGGTTCCTTGGTTGGTGTTTATTTGGAGAAATTCGATCTCTCCGAGATATCAATTCAACCTTTTTGCTTATTACTAAGAATTGGCTTCCTACCCAGGTTTTTCTTTTATCATACGATAGGAGAGAGAATGCCGCGTCCACCTTTTGCAATACGAGGCTGGATTCCATCGATCACTTATTTTTTGGTTGTAGCATCTCTGTCGGCCTTGCTTTTTTTTGGGTTGCCAGATGCAATCTCCCCTGGCGGAATAGGTCTTGGTCGGACAATCTCCAGTGGGCTATGAAGTTTCTCTCAGGCAAGGATTTCTATTAGTGCATTGCCCGTTTCTCTTTTGGTGCCCTTTGCCATATGATTTGGAAGAAGAGGAATAGCATTCTCTTTAGGGACCAAGCTTTGGCGGTTCTGGCCTTCAAAAACCACCTCATTAAAGTTGTCAGGGACAAGGCCTTGACGTTCAGAAACGTTGTGGATAATTCAAGAAATAAGAGGTTTCAGCACAGTTGGGGATTTGACCTGTCCATTTTCTCTTCAGGGGTCCCGGAGCCTCCACTTTAACGATTTGTTTCTTGGTTGTTGTTGCTGCCGCGGGAGTCTTCTTTGTTCCGCGCTTCTTGAGTTGGGCACCATCCTCTCTTGTGGCTTGTATGTCTCTCGAGGCGAAGGTGTGGTTGTTATTGCCTAACCTGGGAGGTCTTGCTGTTGCGGCTATGGTACGTATGGGGGGCCAGTTCAGTCCTTGGAGGTTGCTGTCGCTGGTGTGGGGGCTCTTGCTGGCCGATGTCTAGGTCCTCTCTTCCTCCTTGGTGCCGCCTCTGGTTGGCGGATCCTTTTTGGTGATTAGTTGGTTTGCGGCAGTTGTTTAGGTTGTTCTAGCTTCTGTTTGGCTGTTCTGCAGCTTTGTGTTGGTGGCTGTTGTTGTTTTCTGTCGACACCCTTCCACTCGTTTTGACTAGATTGTCATTATGAGTGTAAGTTTTTGGTGCCGGACCTTTTGTATAGTTTGGTTAAAGCTCAATATATTATTACCTTACCAAAAAAAAAAAAAAAAAATAAAACTAGATGCATGACTTTACCGAAAAATAACACTAGCTGCATGACAAACTCTTTTTGCCGGCTTTGAAGAATCGCTTAGACAAGGTTGTCGGGGACAAAACTATGACCTTCAAACAGGTCCTGAATACCCCTACCAATAGGAGGATGCAACAATGCTGGAACCTTAGCCCTTCTATCTTTTCAGTTTGAGCTGTGGTTTTCGCCTTATTGTTCTCCTCTTTGGGCTGAGGTTTGTTAGCCCCCTGTCTTCATCTGGGTTACCATGACACCCTTGCACTCTCCTATTGACATTTCTTAATGTCACCAGGAGTGCAAGTTCCTTTTGTTGGTGTCGGGTCTCCCTCGTTTGTATAGTTCTGTTGGGTTAAAGTTAATACATACCTTACCTTTACCAAAAAAAAAAAAAAAAAAAAAAAAAAAAAAAAAACTAGATGCATGACAAATTATGCAGACTTGTTGATACTAATCCTTAGAGGTGACAAATGAGTGAGTTGGGTCGGATTTGAGTTGGTCATGAGTAGGTTCGATCCAAATTCATTCACTTAATCCACATTGGCCCATTTATTTTCTCAACAATATAATTGGTCCGCACCCAATCTAAACACACTCACATAACTCACATTTTTTAACTATACTAATTAAGCATTTAGGAAATTTAAAATATATTAAACATAAAGAAAATACATCCAGCCACACAGATTTCCATTTCGCGTAGGTACCAAATGAACATCGGCTTTGCCCTTGCCTTCGCCGCCAGCACCATCCTGAACCATCGCAGCACCTCGACCACCAATTCATATGTAGGAACGCCATTTCCTTCACTAGACGAGTCCTCAATCCCACTCGGAACACAGGTATTCGAATGCATCCCTCCCCCCGATCCCCTGCTTCTCACCAACTTCCTTTACAGCCCTTGGCCAACGCTCCGGCCTGAACTCCGGCCAGTCCTTTTCCACTTCTCCTTTAGCCTCTCCATCGCATATGGATGGTACGTCATCCTCATTGTTGTCCATCGCGCGAGGGAGAATTAGAGATTGAAAGCCACGTCGCTTAGTTCTCGATTGAACTCGTGCTTTATCTGCAGGCTATGAGCAGTCTCATACCATTCTTCTCCCGGTTCATCTTATTGTTATTCCTAGAATAATCAAAATGATAGGTCATTGCCCCTTAAAAGATGTTGAAGTTGCTCAGGGACTGCAAGGTAGATTAAGACCCTGATGATGGTAAAAGGAATTTTTTTTTTTTGAGCTCTCTCGGGTCTCCATTAGCTGAAGTTACTTCAGCCAAACCAAGTAAGTTTTGGGCTCTTTCTATAATTTATCACTGGAAGTTTAGCATCAATATTATTGGGCAGACCTTTGGTTGACGTCGCGCAATCTCATCTCAGAAGCAAATGACTAACCTGAAAGAGAGTTAGATTAATCGGTCTTGTTTGAGTCGAGTCTCAAGGTCAAGTTCTTGTAAGAAATAAAAATTCATATGCAGAAGCCAGGATCGTTAATAGACAAACCTCCAGCCATTGTTTGCATTCCCGTTCGTCGAATGTCCTAAAAAATTAAGAAAATAATAGGCACACTCTACTAACCAAATTTCCTCACGTACTGATGGTGTATTCTAAATGTGAGGATTTTGTGTTGGACCTTGTGATCGTCTGTCAGAAATGAACTTACGTTCCTATTTATACATCGTCTCACATCAAGATGAGCGGTTGTCACGAAAGGGTACGAAGCGTGGAAAAACTTCATGTCGAACAGTCGCAACTTTAAGAGAAAATTTGGGTCTAAAATGTGGGATCACAAAAAATAAATAACATTCTCCCACTTGATCCCATCATTTTCATCATACGAATTATCCAACTAATTCCACGAAAACTTTATGCTTAACGAAAAGAAACAAAACACATGAATCATGGCGACATGTCCTCTAAGAGTGAGTAATACCCTCCATGTATCACAATGCATCTTATTTCTTTAATGTCAGCCAATATGTGACAACATATCTTAATGAATAAACCCCATGTTTATTCCAAAACCAAGGATAAATGTTATTCTCATAAACAACAAAATGTGTACACAAAAATTGATAATCAACATTACAATTGAATAAGAGTTTCATACAACAAAAATCGTTCATATGTCGACAAATCACATGATGAGACCTATTCCCATACTAGTTACATGATCCTTATACTTCATTGGTGGCATGCCTTTAGTTAAAGGATCGGCTATCATCAATTCAGTGCTAACGTGTTCAATGACCACTTTATTCTCCTTAATACGTTCCCTTATGGCTAAATACTTAATGTCGATATGCTTACTTCGACTGCCACTTTTGGCATTTTTAACCATAAAAGCTGCAGCTGAATTGTCACAATATATTCTTAATGGCCTAGAAATAGAATCAACAATTCTAAGCCCAGCAATGAAACTCTTCAACCATACACCATGCGAGGTAGCCTCAAAACAAGAAACGAACTCAGCCTCCATAGTGGAAGTAGCAGTCAAAGTCTGCTTGGCACTTCTCCATGACACGGCTCCGCCAGTTAACATGAAAATGTATCCAAATGTTAATTTTCGTGAATCAATGCAACCCGCGAAATCCGCATCCGAATAACCGACCACTTCCAGGTTGTTAGTCCGTCTATACATAAACATATAGTCTTTGGTACCTTGAAGGTATCTCAACACTTTCTTTGTAGCTCTCCAATGGTCTAAACCTAGATTACTCTGATATCTTCCCAACATTCCCACAACAAAAGCGATGTCAGGTCGAGTGCAAACTTGAACATTTGTTCCCTTTCTAGATCATTCTTCGGGTATTGGTTCAAATTGAACCTATCACCCTTCACAATGGATGCTATACTTGGTGAACAATCTTTCTTCCGAAATCTCTCTAGGACTTTATTGATATAGGTTTCTTGAGATAGTCCTAAAATTCCTCAAAGTCTATCTCTATGGATCTTAATGCCAATGACATAAGATGCCTCACCCATATCCTTCATGTCAAAACTCCTAGAGAGGAATTGTTTCACCTCATGTAGCAACCCCTTATTATTGGTTGCAAGTAGTATATCATCCACATACAACACAAGGAAACAAATTTTGCTCCCACTAACCTTCTGGTATATACATTGATCCATGACATTCTCTATAAAACCAAATGAAGAGATAACATCATGAAACCTTAAGTACCATTGGCGGGATGCTTGTTTCAAGCCATATATAGATTTCTTAAGTTTGCACACCAAATGCTCACCTTTACTAGAGGAGAATCCTTCAGGTTGTTTCATGTAAACCTCCTCCTCTAGTTCTCCATTGAGGAACGCCCTTTTCACATCCATCTGATGTAATTCTATATCAAAATGGGCAACCAAAGCCAAAACAATACGAAGAGAATCTTTCTTAGATACATGAGAAAAAGTCTTTGTGTAATCAATTCCTTCCTTTTGAGTGAATCTTTTGGCAACAAGTCTAGCTTTATATCTTTCATTATTACCCAATGAATTCTTCTTAGTTTTGAAGACCCATTTACATCCAATGGCCTTCGCACTATCAGGTAACTGAACCAAATTCCAGACTTTGTTAGATGCCATAGAACTCATCTCTTCCTTCATGGCATTGTACCACAAATTTGATTTATCACTATCCATGCCTTGTGAAAACGTTTCGGGATCATTCTCAGCTCCAATATTGTAGTCAGACTCTTGTAAATACACAATATAATCACTAGGAATAGCTGATTTCCTTATTCTAGCAGATCTTCTCAATGTTGGATCAACATTCTCTTGAGAAGCATGTTTCTCAACTGGTTGTTCAATAGTTTATGGTAATTGTTGAACAACTGGATCCACTAGATCAATATCAGCAGGTTGTGGAACTTCAATGATTTGTTGTTCAATAGCCGGCTGAACTGAAGGGGCATTATAAGCAACAACCAACCTTAAACTTGAGGTGGAAGGTTGAGTGTCTGAATGATCTTCCTTAGGAACAAGATCCCTCGGTCGATCACTCCCACTAATCAAGTCATTTTCAAGAAATTTAGCATTTCTTGATTCCACAATCCTAGTGGTATGAGATGGACAATAAAACCTGTATCCCTTAGACCTTTCGGCATATCCAATGAAATACCCACTTATGGTCCTTGGGTCAAATTTCTTTTCTTGTGGATTATAAATTCTCACTTCAGACAGGCATCCCCAAACGCGCACATGATGTAAACTCGGTTTCCAACTCTTAAATAACTCAAAAGGTGTCTTTGCGATAGCTTTGGTCGGAACTCGGTTTAATATGTACACTGCCGTCTTAAGTGCTTCAGTCCATAAGAATTTAGGAAGTTTGGAGCTGCTAAGCATATTATACACCATGTCTAATAAGGTCCGATTTCTTCTTTCCGCTACGCTATTTTGGTCCGGAGAACCAGGCATAGTATATTGGGCAACTATCCCATGCTCTTGAAGAAATCTTGCAAATGGACCAGGTGCTTGTCCATCTTCAGTGTATCTACCATAGAATTCTCCACCTCTATCTAATCTCACGATCTTAATTTGCTTATCGCATTGTTTCTCTACTTCCGCCTTAAATACCTTAAAGGCATCTAATGCTTCATACTTATTATGAATCAAATAGAGATACATGTAACGTGAGTATTCATCTATGAAAGAGATGAAGTATTTCTGACCATAAGAGTCCATATCCGAACTACATATATCTGTATGTATGATTTCTAATATTGCTGTACTTCTCTTGGCACCTTTCTTTGTTTTGTTAGTTTGCTTTCCCTTTATGCAATCCACACAAGTATCACAATCAATAAAATCTAAAGTACCGAGTACTCCATTATTTACTAATCGCTTAATTCTTTCTATGGAGATATGTCCTAATCTCCGGTGCCACAACATAGAGGAATGTTTTTTCACAACACATCGTTTCATACCAACTTTATCATGAACATGCATCGCATCATAATAGGCATTGTCTTGTAAATTAATTCGAAAAAGACCATAAGACAAAGTACCACTCCCAACAATTTCAGATTTAAATGATAAACAAAAGTTTGAATCTGAAAAGTTAAAAGAGTATCCCAAATGTACAAGTCAGTTTCTAGAAAAACTAGGAACATAAAAGGTCTTTTCAAAATCTAAAACAAAACTACTATTGAGAACTAGTCTATATGTCCCAATAGCTTCCACATGTGAACGCATTTTGTTTCCTGCATAGATGCTTTGTTCACTTCCCACTAGCTTCCTGTGGTTTTGAAAACCTTGCAAGGAATTCGAAATATGGATTGTAGATCCAGAATCAATCCACCAAGTGTTGTGACTTACATCAGTCATATTAGATTCATAACAAACACAAGAGATTGGATTACCTTTCTTCTCGAGCCAAGCCTTAAATTTGACACAATCCTTCCTTATATGTCCCTTCTGTCTACAGAAGAAACACTTGGATTCTTTCTTAATGTCAGCTTGGGGAGGTATTTTACTTTTTCCCTTATGCTTGCCATAGCTCTTATTCTTTCCTTGTGTTGCCAAATGAGCACTTTCTCCCAATTCCATAATCAGTCTTTCTTCCTCTTGTACACACATGGTCATGAGTTCATTAATTGATCATTTATTCTTATGTGTGTTATAAGAGATCTTGAAAGGTGCATACTATTGTGGGAGAGTGTTCGGAATATAATATACAAGGAAGGATTCAGATATCTCAACCTCAAGGTTCTTAAATTGAGCTGCAATGTTCCTCATTTGCATGATGTGCTCACGCACACCTCTAACACTAGTGAGCTTCAATGATGAAAACTTCATAATCAAGGTCATGGCATGCGCCTTCTCAGAACTCTCGAACTACGTATCTATGGCCTCCAATAAACCCTTAGCATTGCTATATTGAGTAACCGAACCACGAATACTAGGAGATATCTTAGCTCTTATAAACATGGCACAAACGCGGTTGGACCGCTCCCATTGGTTATAAAGAGCTATCTCAGCTGGAGTGCTCGAATCAGTAGGAGCAAGTGGTTCGTCTTTCCTTCTAGCATAGTCAATGTCCATCCACCCCAATTGAAGAAGAACTGACTCCTTCCAAACTTTATAGTTCTCACCATTCAGTATGGGAACATCAAACTTAAATTCGAGAAAATTCACAAAGGTTGCGAAACCGCATATCAAATAATCCTGCTTATGTCACAAAATTTGAGGCAAATATAAATAAATCATGTTTTACCAATGTAAACATGTCATAATATGAATCACATAACATGAAAACTACCTGTGGGCTAAGTTTTTAATTTAAATAGATTCATAATTACTTCATGAGGAAACTACCATATTATATGCCTTTTCTTAATCCCCGTGGGTAAATTAAGAAAAATAATATGATATTTCATCCTAATTAATCATATTAATATAATGAAAATTCATGTGGGATAAAATTCATCATATTAATATAATTAATTACAATCAATGTCCATTTCTAAATATGATCACGGAGGCTTTTAATATATAATTTAATTAATTAAAGATGTTGTTGCCACTCCCTAATTAATTAAATATATGGACCATTGGACATTTAATTTCATGCACAAAATATTCATGAAATACATGAAATGACAAAAATAGTAAATAAAAACATCGAAGGGCAGAACAGTAAATAAATCGGCAAAGGGCATGATTGCAAAAATTTTAAAAATTTGAGGCAAAAGTGTATAAAGGAGACGCGCGGAGGAGACGTCAGGCGCGTGCCGAGCATGTGCGCGTCCAGCGCACAGGCGCGTGCTCGGCACGCACCAGAATCAGCGTGGGCTTGTGCAACGCACGCGCCTGGCAACTGTCGCGCGCGTGGATCCCACGCGCGCAACGGTTCAGCGTGCGTGAGAGCGCGTGGCGTGTGGATTCCACGCGCTTGCAACCGTAACGTGCGCGTGGGCTCCATGCGCCTTCTTCCTCGCGCGAACATAAGCTTTTCTTCGCCGTTCCGCCGCGGTTTCGCCGGCCGTTTCTTCTCCGGCAGCCCATTTCAGACAAAAATAAAGAATGGGTTTTGAAGAACATGCCGGCACGACCACATGGGTCCAAGTTTCGGCGAAAATGAGCAAAAATTGGCCCCAAAATCAGACGAAAATTTCCCAAAACACAATTCCTTCAACCACCGCGACTTTCGCTACCCAATTAGCCTCCGGCGAACACCGATATGCCGAAATAACTCATGGCTAACGTTCCTTATGGCGGTGCGACTGTGCGGGTCCGAAATCAAGGGGTGGGTCGCCGGAATTTGCCCAGAATTTGGGAGTTTCTCTCTTGGCCTCAACACACCAAAAATTCGAGAAAAACAAGGCAGAGGCACTAGACACGCTCTGATACCAAATGTAAGAAATAAAAATTCATATGTGGAAGCCAGGATCATTAATAGACAAACCTCCAGCCATTGTTTGCATTCTCGTTCGTCGAATGTCCTAAAAAATTAAGAAAATAATAGGCACACTCTACTAACCAAATTTCCTCATGTACGATGGTGTATTCTAAATGTGAGGATTTTGTGTTAGACCTTGTGATCGCCCGTCAGAAATGAACGTACGTTCCTATTTATATATCGTCTTACGTCAAGACGAGCGGTTGTCACGAAATGGTACGAAGCGTGGAAAAACTTCATGTCGAACAGTCGCAACTTTAAGAGAAAATTTGGGTCTAAAATATGGGATCACAAAAAATAAATAACAGTTCTCAAATAATTGATGTATGTTCCAATTGTTTTCATCAACATCTACCAGTACCAGGAGGCTCCACAAGTGACAGACATAAGCAAATCCGAAAAGTTATAGTAAAACGACCTTCCCATAATGGCCTTCAAGAACTGAATTTTCCATCTCGCGAATGAGGGGAAAAGTACCAAAAAAGTCCTAAACCTATTGCATTGGTACCAATTCAGTCATAAACTTTTCAATTGGACCAATTCAGTCCTAAACCTTTTTACATCGGTATTGATTCAGTTCATCCGGCTAATTTTGGCCTACCGATGCTGACGTGGATATCGGCCGATGACCAAACGCTAACGTGGCAATTTTTAAATATTTTTTTGATTTTTTTTTGAATTTTTTCCTTTTCTTTTCTTCCTTCTTGGACTGTTCTGGCGAGCCTCCGGTGAGGCTCACCGGCCACTGGGCGAGGGCCTCGAAGCCCTCGCCTGCCGCTGGCGAGGGTCGTGGCCCTCGCTCAGCCTCTCCCAAGGCCGCTGGCGAGGCCGCCTTCGCCCGCGGCAAGGCCAGGGCGAGGCTAGCCTGGCCCAGATCCGGGCGAAGGCGACCTCGCCCGCGGCCTTGGGCGAGGCCGCGGAGAGAAGGCTACCTCGGAGGAGCTCGTTCACGACCATTGCCAAGGAGAGGGAGACGAGAGACGCTCTAGGGGGGGTGCGGCGTCGGAGAGAGGACGGCCAGTGGCGAGTGAGATTGACTGGCGGAGCTGGAGGGAAACGAAGGAACCGGGGAGAGGAGGAGGTCTTTGAGGCCCTCGCCCAGTGGCCGGCGAGGCTCACCGAAACAGTCCAAGAAGAAGGAAGAAAAGAAAAGGAAAAAGAAAATAAAAAGAAAAAAGAAAAGAAAAAGGAAAAAATTCAAAAAATTCAAAAAAAATTTAAAAATTGTCACATCAGAATCCGGTCACCGGCTGATGTTCGTGTTAGCGCCTATAGGCCAAAATTGGCCGGATAGATTGAATTGGTACCGATGTAAAAAGATTTATGACTGAATTGGTCCAATTGAAAAGTTTATGACTGAATTGATATTAATGCAATAGGTTTAAGACTTTTTGGTACTTTTCCCCGCGAATGAGAATGAGCTACTAGGGAGGACAGAGCGAGCAGAGCTCCATAGCAGGAGTAGAGGAGAAGCCACGATTTGCACCAATCACCTGAATCAAAGCCATTTCTACCGAACGCTCGATTCCAATATCATTGACTGCTCAAATGAAAACCACAAAAGATGCGTATTCTACGGGTTGACAAGGGCTTGTATGTACTGTTCCTCAAAGTACTTTTCGAGCTTTCCCTCTTTGCTAACTTACGTTTCCATTTGATCTCTCAACAATGCAAATTCTATCAGCACTCAAACGGCGAATGTTCGATTCAAAATCTGAGCTTGAATGTTGGCTAGATTAAAGGATTATGCTGTTACTAGCCTTCATATCTGCCCCCGGACGCATCTTTACCAAAGATACTATTTCAAATACTAGTTTAATATCATTTCCCAGAAAAAAAATTGGTATCTTATTTATTATAGAGAACATGCAAATTTTTTCATATCTGCTAAAAGAGAAAATATAGTACAACATGAATGGAACTTACAAAGTAGATCGTCACTGCTGTAATATTATATTTTCAGATGTGTTAATTTTTTTTTTTTTTTTGAACAGCAGATGTGTTAAATTAGGTAGATCCTAAACTGTTAATAGAAAGGCAAGAGATCTACTTTGAATCTCCACTTAATACTTATCTACGTGGGGATTTCTGCTAGAGTAGTCCTTAGAGACGATAACAAAGAGACAGAAAAGTAATCGCATAATTTGATTATATAATTTGATTATCCACCCACCCGCCTGCCCACAATTTATGGCATGCCCGTTTGAGTCAATCCTCTGCACCTTACAAGATTCTCTTCATTTTGCTTCCAATAAAGAATCCGGTCCATGTGATGCCTATCATCTGTCCAAACAAACTCTTTTTAAGTTTTCGTTATAGTTCTATTCTAGTATGCAACCTTTTGATATTATTCATGTTGACATTTGGAGACCTTACTCTCAATTTACTCATAAGACATGTTATTTTTTGACAATTATGGATGATTTTTCTTGTTATAAATGGGTATTTCTTCTCATTTTTAAGTCTAATGCTATTGATGCACTTATTAAAATTTCATACTTTTATTAGAACCCATTATCAAATAGCCATAAGAACTTTTCAATCTAATAATAGATCCGAATTTCTATTTTTCCAAATTCTCTCCATCTTACCATAATTTTTTTGCCGCTATCATTATTGAGTAGGAAACCACCACCTATGACTCCACATGTCAATCTCCCAAATGAAGGGAGGCAATGTCTTCAGAATTACAGGCTCTTGAACAAAACCACACGTGGGATATTGTACCTCTTCTACACAATAAAAAGGCAATTGATTGCAAATGGGTTTACAAGATCAATTAACCTACAATTACAATAATCAGAATCAAATTATATCTCCTACTCTAATAAAATGTTGTAACTTTTAAGGGAAGTAAACCAGAGGCCTCTAAGGAAATATATAATCACTTCATGTATGAGAGTTGTCCTGTCAGCTCTCGGAGTTTGTTGAACTGCTCAGATTTCACATCGAATTAGATTAACGAGTTTGGAGTTGGACGATAGGGAATGCGAATTTTCATTGCTTGTCTCACAGCTGTGGGGATGAGGCGAGAACTTAGTTTGGGGCCAACTTGAAGAAATAACATATATGATGATGTTTCCACATTGTGTAATTGCCTACATCCCTAATATCTAATCATACAAAGCCTTTGCCAAACTCTCCATATGTCCAAATTTGGGCAAGTTACGAATTTTAAGGGTGCGTTTGGTAACGTTTCTGTTCAAAAATTATTTCAGGAAATAGAAATATAAAAAATATTTCTATTCCGAGGAACAATTTTTTAACGGAAGAACGCGTTTCGTAAACTTGTTCCCGGAATAGAAAAAGAACAGAAACACATTTGATAAATTTGTATTCTTTTAATATTTTAATATTTTTATTGTATTTTTCTTATTTTTCTTTCTTTTTTTCTTTTTTCTTCCTTTTGGCCGGTCGCGCGACCTTGGCCATGGCCGGCGACCGGCCAACGAGTGGTTGGGCGAGGCTCAGCCTCGCCTTGGCTGGGCGAGTGTTGAGCCTTGCCGGTGGCTGGGTGAGCTCGGCCTCGCCGGATCTAGGCGAGCCCGAGCTCACCCAGCCAAGGTGAGGCCGAGCCTCGCTAGGGGCCGGCGATGCTCGGCCTCGCCGAGGGCTGGCAACACTCCGGCGAGGCTGCCGGCCCTCAACGGCGTCGCTGGCCCTCGACGGCCGATCGCCGGTCATGGCCGAGGCCGGCGACCAGCCAAAGAAAAAAGAAAAAGAAAAGAAAGAGAAGAAGAGAGAGAAGAGAGAGAAATTTTGTTATTTTAAAGTGTTCCAAATTTGTTCTAAATTTCTTATATCTGTTCCAAATTTGTTCGAAACAAAAAAATAGATTTGAAACAAAAACGCAAACAAACGCGTTTCTGTTGTTTTTTTGTTTCTAAGAACAAAAAAACAAGATTTGTGTTCATAAAGAGAAAAAAGAAACACAAACAAACACACCATAAATGACTAACTTAGCAACGAGAAGCTTCCGCCATAGCTTAGCAACGATCTTCTCGGCAATGCTGACGACGAATCGACGATAGCTTCTGCCATTTTTGTTCTCTCTATCTCTATCTTTATCTGTCTCTTCATGCATCAGAAGACTAGTGCAAGATGAAAGCCCAAATCAACAATTCAATTAGTGTCTTATCTTCTAATAGAAGACTTCAACTATTAAACGAACTCGCAGCCACAAATATACATATACACACATATGTTAAAATATATATAATGGCTCCTATGTGTAATAACACCTTCTTATTTTTACCTTTTGAAATTGCTTTCATAATCCAACCTCTCTTTTCTCTAGTCTCTCCTCTAGCACAGAAGCGGACTCAATTTGCTATGCCAATACATAATGTGGGCTCGTGATCTTCGAATAGGCGATCCAAGGGAATTTGGAGGTACAGTTGCTACATTAAATCAGTCAAATCTGAAGAAAAAAATTCCCATTGTTAAATTTTCCGTTCGTCCAAGCCTTCATGTTTGCCACGTGACGAGTTTATAGATCGATCGTGGACCATGTGGCAAGTCTTCGTATTTGCGAGGCGTGCGAAGTTAAATGTCACGTGATTAGCATGTGCGCAATTTTTATTATCATTTATAATAGACGGTCCCTAAACGCAAGAAGAAAAAACTGGCAACCAACATTCTGTTTTTTGAATTTCGATGTGATTTCCAATCTCTATAGACAGAGTCGCTTACACTTTAAGGTTCTGTCTGTCATTTCCTGCGGGACAACTCGGCGATTCGGCACCAATCCCCGTCGCGGCATCGACCTCACGTTGTTTCGCTGCAGTAACATACCAAATCGTTATAGGATGCCACGAGCAATTAGACGGATACGAGTCGGTTGCCATTGAACATCCTAGATTAGCCCTTTACATTTGAAAGAATCAAATGTTTATAGGTCTCACGCTCTTTTGAGTGTAATACTCTGCTCTGCGATTAGCTCTCGCCTATCATGAAATTCTTGTAACGAAATTATAATTCTCTGTTCTATTTCTTCTTCTTTTTTTTTTCAGGTTTATTGCGAAGCAATTTCAACAATCTTTTTCTTCAGGTCGTATCTTCCCCGATTAAACTCTAAATGTGATCCCCATTCATTCTAGAGTTGCCTCTTGACCTATGCTCTGTTTTGCCGTCTTTTCAAGTTGAAGGCGGGAGACCGAGGCTCGTCGTATGAAGCCTCTAGATGGTACCCAAGCTCCGGTTCCGAGTCCTTGGACTCCAACATGAGCTCGACCACCGCCACCAGCGAGGACGACGAGGCGGCCACAATCTCATCCTGGAAGCTCCACATGAGAGAGGTCAGATCTGGAGCCCTTGGCGAGGACAAGATGTCTGCCGCAAGCTCGTCCACAATCTCGTTCGACTCGTCTTCTCTGACTTGTGTCCATGGAATATTAACACAAACCGGTTTTGAGAAGCTTTTATAGCGGAGACAAAAAGAGAGAAAATGAGACGAGAGAGAGAATGTAAAATTTAGGCTCGTGGAATGTCGCCACAGATGTCTCGCTATCTTTCTTCTTCTTCTTCTTCTTCTTTTTCCAATTTTTTCAGCTCCTTTATTTTTTTCGAATATAAATGATTTTAATTCTTTTTTTTTTAAATGATTACTTATATTGTTTGAAATAGTGAATCAATGGATAGTATTTTTATTATCGAACAATGAAAATATCATTCGTTATTTATTTTTGTAAGCAATATAAATTATCATTTTAAGGAAATAATTTTCAAATCATTCTGTCATGCCCCGATCCTCGTTATGCACCCATTCCTTACTTGGTCGATTACTAAGTTGCGATATCTCAGGACATATCACCTACCCTTTTCATTTTTATATGCACATGCGGAAGCAATTATAAGTCCCTAAACAATAAAATATTGGGATAGAACAGTAGGACTAAATTTCAAACCCTTAAAAACATTCACTCTTATATACATTGCAAACCGGTGCACATATATATACAAGGTGAACCATTAGGTCCAATTCAACTTAAGCCAGTTTGAAAACAAGGTCTACAAGCAAAAGTGGGGTTCTACAAGCTACAAGTCCCCGTCTTCCTCTTCATCATCCTCCACACTCCAACTGGAGCCTTCAGCAGACTGCACCGGACTTTCGGGATCTTCAAAATCCAAGTCTACTGCATCTAGGGACCTGAAATGGTTATTCAATAACCAATAAGATAACGTCTTAGCAAGTTCTACCCCCCAAGAACCGATTAGTAAACCAATATACCTTAGGGCTACCTATGCACAACACGAGTAAGAGGACTTACCTTGGCCTCAAATTCTACATGCATATTAGCACAGATCAAATAGGCACCCAAGCAATCATATCATAGATCGAAGCATCGATCAAATCGACCTAGTCGATTAAGCGTCAATCGAACCATTTACCGGTCATTTCCATTCAATCAATCAATTCACAACATCAGATCAAAACAATGATCAGTCGACCTAGTCGATTACATATCAACAAGACCACTTCCGATCATTTCAACTATTCCAACTCAATTCCCAAATATGAATCGCGGTCTTTATGACACAACTTATTTATAGGTGGAAATCACGACCCCACTCGGCAACTTTCAATATTTAGTGGCTTTACGGTCCTACTCGACACTTTCCATATTTAGTCGTCTAGCACACATGCATTCTCTTAGCTACTAGTTCACCAAAGTGATGCATCAAATCACCGAACCCACGTGTCTCTTCCAAGATGCCATACTGAAATCTTTGGGCCCACGTGCATTCTCTTAGGCACTAGTTTGCCAAAGTGATGCATCAAATCACCAAGCCCACGTACCCTTTTTATGATGTCTGAGCCCACGTGCATTCTTTTAGGTGCCAAGTTTGCCAAAGTGATGTATCAAATCACCGAGCCCACTGCCCTTTTTATGATGCCCAGGCCCACATGCATTCCTTTAGGCGCCAAGTCTGCCAAAGTGATACATCAAATCACCGAGCCCACTGCCCTTTTTATGATGCCCAGGCCCACGTGCATTCTCTTAGGCGCCAAGTCTGCCAAAGTGATGCATCAAATCACTAAGCCCACGTGCCCTTTTTACGATGCCCGGGCCCATGTGTATTCTCTTAGGCCCCAAGTCTGCCAAAGTGATGTATCAAATCACCTAACCCACGTGCCCATTTTATGATGCCATACTATGGCTCGTGCATTCTCCAAGAGGACATACCAAGTCTCCAAGCCACGTGCATTCTCTAAGGCGACCTCTTCGCCAAGATAACATGTTCAATCACCGAACTCACGTGCATTTTCCAGGTATATTCCAATTCACCGAGTCCACGCGTCTTCTCTCGGGTGATTACCAACCTACTTTCGATACCGACAACCAATACCCTACAGTTTCTCAATAAAATAATTAAAATCACATCACTAAGGAAGATACCCAAAAATTCACAATTAATTTAATTCGGCACAATTCAAAGCTCGAATAAATAAACGGATTGAATCACGACAATCAGCATGAAATTCTGGTCACCAACCATCCCGGTTGAATTTCCGGAAAAATAAATAAATAATTAATTAATTTCGAAAATTAAATAAATAAATACTAAAAATCCAATTTAGGCCAGTAATGCCTAATTGGAGCCAAACGGGTCGGGAAAAATCCCGAGATGAAATCAATAAATATTAGAAGCTCTCTACTAGCTAATGACTAAGTCTAACCATCTAACATGCATCATTAAGTCACTAATTTAATTGTTCTAAACTAATCTAACCATCTATTTGCACTTAATTAAATCTAGTCAACATTTAGGCATAATTAGCAAACTAAAAAAGCATTAGTGAGCAAAACTCACTTGATTAAAAGCGGGGACCGGGACACCGTGATGGCGACGCGACGGCGGTCGAATTGGGCTCACGACTACGCTGACGGGCTTGGACCGGGCCTTAAACTTGGACCCAACAATATAGTGCTGGACTGGGCTTGCTCTTGGGCTTGGGCCTGCTGAAAATGGACTGAACCAAGCAAGCTTAGCTGAACTGGGCTTGTTGGTCTTGAGTTGAATTCGGTGGCCCAAAGGACTGAAGCTCACGAGCTGAGCTTTAAGTGATGGGCTGACACGCATAGGCCGAGCTGATTTTAAAGGCTGCAGCAACTGAAATTCACGGGCTTCAAATGGGTTGAGCTTGCAAATTAAAGATGGGCCAAAGATGCTGAAAATTGCGTGGCTGTTGGCTTCGTGGCTGCTGGGCTCAATTACAAATGGGCCAAGCGGCGCGAGAAGAGGATGCGGACGAAGGCGAGGAAGAGAGAGCTGCTTCGGTCACTTGACTCGCTGGGGAAGAGGGACTCTGGCACGCGGCAGCTTGGTCGCTGCTTGTCTTCGTGGCAGAGGAGCAGCAGCAAAGGAGATCGGCAGCTGAGGCGGTCAACAACCAGGGAGATGGAGCTACTTCGTTGACCTGGTGAAGTGATCTGGCGTTGGGGGTTGAAGACGCGTGGGTGGTTGAAGATGAAGACGGTGGAGCTTGCAGCGTGAACGTGGAGCAGGGAATGTGCGATAAAAGGGGAAGTTCGGTGAAGGAGTCAACAAACCACTTGGCTGGTTGACTCGGCAGAGTTGTCTTCAGCGTGAGGCAACTGACTTCGATGGTGGGGAAATGGAGACAGAACCGAAGCCACGGAGAGGAGGAATTGCTCGAGTAAGGAGGAAGACGACTGAACGTGTTGGAGAGGCCAGCTGAAAGGGGGAACAAAAGTCTCAATCCTTATCCAATTCCTTAAATGACTTGGTCCCACAAGCCCTTAATTTACTCCCTCGTCCCCTTAATACTTTCTAGCCAATTTCCTATCAAAGTAGTCCAAATTAAAGCTAAAATTGAAGCCCTTCTTATGGATCCGAATTTCATAATTTAAGCTTCAATTTCTTTACTCAATTTCACAAATTGAGGTCTTTTATGAAGAAAAATCCTTCACAATTTTCTGCTAGTCCCCGACACTCATAGGCTCGGCTGGGAAGTCAAAACTCACTTAAATTCGGCTCGTACAAATTTTCGTTAATTTTCCGTGACGTTCGAACCGATTTTCCGTAAAAAACTCGGAATCTCTGAAAATTCTTCTGAAGCTAAGTCGACACTCCTAGAATTTATTGTGGCATGACAGAAACTTTAATTTTTGAAATCGGACTTGAATTCATAGTTAATTTCACTTGGTGCATTTTTAGCGTGACTTAAGCTATCGGGTAACTTTCGAGTGCTTTTAATGCAAATAACTCGTGGTCGATTTTCTTCAAGTCACAATGAACCCACTCGACTCATTGGCGATTCTCGGTTGTCATAAAAATCTCGATGATCTAAATATGGACACAGAGTACCAAAACAATAAAAAAATCAGTCTAGTGTTGGTCGACGAGAATTTTCCAATTTAGTACTGTCACCCACGATTAGGCACACATCTCTGTCGAACCAACCTATCTCTGATTTCAAATCGATTATATACTGTATTGTAATAGCCTCTAAAAATAGACACAATCGAGAAGTCGATTTTTAGTCGAATTTTCGAGTCTATTTACCTTAAAATCTTTATTGGTTTCTCCAGATAATCTAATTATCTCAAGAGTGATCGATTCTACGAGAAACAAATTATAAACACGTCAATGAAATACCCAATTTATTCAATAGAAATTAGAGTTAAAAATCTGGGATGTCACACATTCACTTTCTTCAAACACAAATGGAATCTTAGCCTTGTGTTTATTGCATTGCAGAATGATCTTGCTAAAGCTTGATGGAAGATAGAATTACATGCTACATATTGAGATCTTGCAAATGCCGAATGCTTTTATTCCTAGTAATGCTCTGCTTACACTGGATAGTGATCTTTTGAACAATTGTTATATAGTTGAAACTAGGAATTGAGAGCTTTATAGACAAAAGAAAGAGAATTAAATCCCTTAACTATAGCGATTTCTATGTTGGAATATAATAATTGAACGAATGTTTTTGCTCAAATTGTATTCAGGTTTGGAAATATGATTAACATTCTCATTATTCCATCAACTAAACCTTAATTAGGTTAATTGTCGAAGTAGTCCTACTGCATTGATGTTTAGGATGATATTCCCCTTCTAGAGGATAGTTCGTGTTGATATCATCAAATGGCTTTTAAACATGACTAATTTTCCTACATAAATATTTGCAAAATATTAATTACTTTCCTCTCAAAAGATACATTTTCATCTTCTTTATTATCCGCCATCAATAATCATCAATCATGCATGTCATATGTCTACTTCTGTGAAATTGCAACATGCTCAGTGTCCTTCGACACCTGAATTCTTTGCATGCGAATATGCATATATATATATATTTTAAAATAATAATAAATGTACAATAGAGAATAAGGAAAACAGAAACAATAATAATAAAAAGAACAATAAAGATCAATGAAAGATCCATCTATGAGTCCAGCCACATTCATTCCGTTTGTGGGCTTCAAGGCAATCCAGCCCATCACCCCCAAATTCACAACTCCAACCCAACACTCAATTTGGGGGAAATCCAAATTCCGTCAAGAAGAGCTCATGATCATCTTCTTCCATTGGAAGCCTTCGATTCCCTCAGAAATCAATCGAAACCAGAGCGAAGATGGTGGGAGCTGTGCGAGAAGCGAGCAAGAGGCCACCGGATGCTGTCCGGACGCCGGCAGTGATCGTAAGCTCTCGTGAGAGAATTGACGACGTCGGCAGGAGAAAGGAGAAGTGAAACGCCCCTCAAAGGCTCAAAATGCACAGGAATCGGAGCCGAAAAGCCTATCTATCGGCCCTTTACGAGTTCCAGACGCCTTCTCCTCCGCTGACCTCGCCACGTCCATGCTCTTTAAATCGCGATGTTCTTGCGCTTGAGCTTCGAATCTGTGTGCACCCTCAATGAACTCGAGTTTATTGAACCAAGGAGAATTCCTGCAACCTCCGACAACTTGCAGCCTTGGAGCTTTCCTATTTTCATTGAGCGTGGAAGTTGAGAACATCATTCCATTCGCGTCCGAGATTATATTAATAGTAACTTTCGATTCAGTCTTGATGATTTCGTGCTGATTGGGTTGCGATTCTCACTATCTCGTTGACGGATTGGGCCATTTAATCGAGTGCACATCGACCGTTTGGTGAAATGCTTGATTCGTGTTATTGAAAATGCGACTTCGAATCTGACTAACATGATCTGTGTCTGCTTCAATGATTCACCGTACCTGTTGTATCGGTTCAGTAAATCTAAATTTCACTTTTGAGTCCATTCCTGAAGGTCTTGGTCTCGATAGGCTTCTGGCATTCTAAGGCAATAAGCTTGACTCCGTGAAATCAGCCAAAAATGTTGATGTGCCGAATTGTAAATTTTCCGCGCATGGCCGCCGGTGTGCTCATCAAGCATTAGCTGATCATGTAAACTAATAAATTAGAATGCAGATCCCATTTGCTGTACATATCTTTGCTTTGAATGAATGCGAATATGTGTTTGGTGGATGTAAAAATAACATGCAAGGTTGTGTTTGCATTCATGCTGGATTGTGGTTGTTGCTTGCTACTTATATGTTATCAAATGATGCTGAGGTATTACTTGGAGCTCTTGCATAAATAACTGGGAAATTTCGCCATGTATGGTTTAAAACATTATTCATACAGTGTGATGAAGATAATTGCCCCATTTTCTTGTTATAATGAGTAACTTAATCAGAACCGTGAATTTTTTATTTTCGAAGAGTTTGAAAAAATGTTGTTTCTATTTTGAATTAATTTAACTAGTGTCGTAGGAATGTTGTCGATAATCACTGCATTTTCTTGTTATAATAAGTAACATAACCCACTGAGGACATCGGATTCTTTTATGCTGTCGATGTACAGATGGGTTGCTATAGGAGTTCTTTGTGGGACGATGGCAGATCTAGGTTTTCCTGCAGTCAGTTTGGTGATGCCATCATTTTTTATACCTCCTATAAGCAAAACAATTATGTGGTGCCATTTTCTACTTTTGTTGGTGTCAATCACCACAAGCAGCCAGTTCTTCTTGTGTGTGCTCCAGTTGCTGATGAATCAAAGGAGTCCTTCATATGGTTGTTTGAGACATGGCTCAGGGCAATGTCTGGCTGCCATTCCAAGTCAATAGTAGCTGATCATGATGATTCCATTCTGCAAGTGATTGAACAGGTTTTTCCTTTGAGTCATCAGCGATTCTCAATGTGGCAAATTAAGACAAAAGAACCTGAGGATTTGAGTCCACTGAGTGGTGATTGCAAATGTGAATATGAGAAGTGTGTTTATCAGCCATACAGTCGGTGAATTTGATGCTGCGTGGGATGCTCTTCTCAGCAAAAATGGTTTAAGGGAAAATGCTTGGCTGAAGGAAACATATGAAAAGTGTGAAAACTGGGCTCCACTATACTTGCGCGGATCATATCGTTTTGAGAGATGAGCAAGGTTTGGAGCAACGTCGTGGCAATGAAAGGATAGAAGACTGTAACTCATTCAACTTGCAGGCATTTTTGCACACAAATGGACCGATGGAAGAGCAATGTGGGAGGCTTTATACCCTTTCTGTTTTCAAATTTTTCCAGAGGGAACTTCTACAAAGCTACCTATTATTCATCAACAGATATTTGATCTGTAAGTGCAGCAATGAGAATGAGAAACATATCGTTACCTTTTGTTCATCCAATCTCGATGTGAGTTGTGGCTGTCAAATGTTTGAATCGGAGGGTGTATTGTGTAGACATGCTTTGAGATTGTTCCAGATTCTAGATATTTGGGAGCTTCCATCTCGCTACATCTTACATAGGTGGACAAGGAGTGCCGAGTATGGCACTGTGCGTGATTTTTAATCAGGAGGTAGCTGTCACGAAATTAAGGCTAAGATGGTCAAGAGTCTTCGTGAAATTGCTGCCAAATATGTAGAGTTTGTGCCCCATCTTTTGAGAAATACAAACTTGCTTATGAAATTATGCATGAGGGTGGGAGGAAACTTTGCTGGCAGAGCTAAGTTTAGGATAATTTTGTAGTTTGGAGTGCGTCTATAGTTTCTTTTCCTACAGGCCTGACTTTTGCAACTAGAGGGCATCAAGTTGTTTTATACGGCATAAAAGCTTTCTCAATCAGAAGTGGAATTATGTGGATATGAAATTATGCATTCTACTAGTTCTTTTTGTCGGTTTCTTCTGTTTATCTCACCTCAGAGGCTAGGGGTAAGAGAGGTGATAAATTGAGAAGAGCGAATGAAGAACTATGCTTAAAAATAGTACCTTCTGTTTCAAAAGGCAAATTTCAACAAACGTCTTGCGGGTGGAAGCCATCACAAGCCCCCTGACCGTATGTCCTTGAGAAGCTGACCTGATATTTGAAGAACCTGTAGACCTGTGCTCTGGTGTAATTTCCTCCGGGTTATCCAATCTCTCTCTCTCTCTCTCTCTCTCTCTCTCTCTATAGTGTAACTTTGGCAAAAGGAATAGGAGACATGGATGACTCTTAGTTTTGGTGCAGAAGTTAGCAAGAGACACCTGCTGGTCTGGCCTTTTAATTAGCTAATCATAGTGAGGTTAATGATAAACATGAGCTGTGGTGATTTGCAATTTTTCCTCGCCTGTATAATCTGACATTTTCCTAAAAGGAAAAGTGAAGCTCATCTAATATAAATGTCTGATTCAATAATCAATCACAGTCCAGCACCTCAGATGTAGTTGCAGAAAGTTACCTGGGATTTTTTATTTGGTAATTATTTTTCCAGCAATATTTGGAAATGCCATTTGACATTCCATGATGTGGCTGATTTCTTGTATCATTTCTTGTATTTCATCTTATTTCTTGGCCATACATTTTCTTTCCCTATGCGGCTTTAATAGGACTTATCATAGCTGACAACCTTCTGTTATTCAACTTTGTTGAAATGTTTTACTATATCAGAGTGTGCTGAATAACTCTCGTAGTACAGATTTGAGTGTGAAGAGCAATATTGATGAACACATGCAAGATGAAATATCTCACAGAAGTATAGTAGATACTCTCAATCGTATGTGTGATAATGGCTCATGAAGCAGCATAATTTGTTCATAAAGATGCACGGGTAGCTCTTTAATGGATATCTATCCATTAGCATTTAAATATATGAGGAAACTAGGGCAATTGCAACTGTTATAGCAAGTTAGGCTACTCTCACCAGGAGAAACCATGAGAGAATATTTGGCTGAGCGACCAAGTGCCATATGTAGCTAGCTTAGAGTTGAACTTGCTTATGGGCAGATAAGTAGCTCAGTGTTGCCATTGACATGTAGCTTAGACTACTGAGGCTGAAGCTAATGTACAGCACCTGTAATGAGACAAGATTCAGAAATGCATGAATTGAGATTCGCCTGATCGAGTGCTTCATAGAGTCCATGTTCACATCATAAATGACAATCTAGAAAAATTTTAGGAACACCTTGGTATTGTATGATATGTTAACCTTGTCTCCTGCCTTGACTTGAAACCTTGAGCTTGAATATTATTTGAGATCTGAACATGCCTAGTGCTTTGTAAAAATCATAGATCAACAATGAATCATGATCTCCCTAGTTAAATTTAATTTACATTTTCTTTTCTATTGTGTAGTCTTAACTAGGCTTGATACACTTCAACCGAAACTTGCTGACATCATACAAAGAGACCAGATTTCTCATTATTTTCGTGAATTTTTCTTTTAAGCCAATGTCAGAGAATGTTTTGATTGTTGGGTCACTGGCTATGCATCTCCTTAAAAGCATCCTAATAAAGTAGGTGACTAATGCTATTCTAAGAAGAAAATTAAGTCCTTAAACCACCTTGCTTGTGAGGCTGTATAGGGTATGTTTATCAATCCAAAATCCTAAATGATGACAAAAACATGAAAAAGAGAACATAACAACTGTAGCTAGAATTTTATTGGTAAAGTTACAAACTAAGAAAAGTTTCAAGCAGAAAGAATAAGAACTTGAAAAGGTATTGAAGCATGTTTTGGTAAAGCCATTTCCTGGAATTGGCTTTGCAGCTTGTGTCGGTCTTCTTTGAGAAAGGTATTGCCTGCATGTCCAAATTTGTTATAGGTTAGGATAGTCTAAGACTTTGGAGTGATTTGTCTGTGCTTCATTTTCTCTTTGTTTTTCTTTAGCTTTAGCAACATAAAATGCTTTCAAGTTCAGTTGTTCTAATTTTAGTTTAAACTTCTAAAGGAATTTGTAGGAGTCAGCGACTATGGCCTTCTTAGAGTAATTGAATAGGCAAGACGTGATCTTAGGGTTGTCAAGATGATTGCAATAACTACTACTTGTCGGAAGGCAATGGCCCAAGTCCTGCTAAATGCTGCTCTTCAGGGTCATCTCTAGCTACCTCTTACCATGGAAATTGTTTGGTTGTGCTCAATGGGGAGACTATCATGAGCCTGTTGGACTGGAATGCTAAAAACCAAATTACAGAACGCTAACAGAGAATCATCAAGAAACATGTTGCAATTATTTTAACTGTAAAATCCTATGAAGTATGTAATTTATTTCAAGCATCATTACTGATGTCAGCCAATGGCATTACTAGTTCATCTTGGTTTGGCCGCCGTATTCTAGGGTTGTGCCGTTGAAGTGAGATTTTTCTGCTTCATTGAATTTGGTTTATATTTCGGCAATACAAGAATGATTGAGATGGTCGAGTCCAGTGAGTACAGTGGATGGTGAAAGAACATGGTAAAGCATTGACACATTGTAGAGTTAAGAAATTAGTGCTTCGGGGGGTTGGCTATAGGGACAAGACTTGGTCTCAAACTCTAGTATTAGCATAAGAGAAAAGGGGAAGAAGAATACTAAAAGTGTTAAAAGTTATATACAGTATTCACTTTAGTGCCAAAAGTTTTCCCTAACTCACTTAAGTGCCAAATCAAAGAAAAAATGATCATTTAAGTGCCTTCAATGAGAAACTTTGGTCAGAAAAATTACGTGACTTTTATAATTAAAAATTTTATTTGAGGTGGCAATTTTTTCGACACTGAAGTGATCACTTTTTTATTGAGATTGACACTAAAGTGATCATTTTTCAATGATCATTTTTTTAACAACTGGCATTGAAGTGGTCATTTTTTAGTCTACTACACGATGTTGTTTTGGGGTTATATGCTAATTAGGCAAGCTGCCATGCCACGTAAGATTGAGAAATTTATAAAATATGGTCATGTTATATTTCCAGTGACTCAAATCGGAGTTGAAACTTAAGTGATTATTATCTTTATTTTTTTTTTTTATTTATAGTGGAACTTAAGTGATCCAAAAAGGTTGTTGACACTAAAGTGAACTGTACGCAACTTTTGACATTTCTAGTATCATTTTCCTGAAAAAAAGAAAAAAAAAAGGTAAGGTTTCTATTTGAACATGACAATATTAGAGAGTGAATGAGCTTTCGAAAGAGTTGGTCAAACTTGTGGGGATTAAACTTGTGGGGATTATATGACAGGAACCTTATCAATGAAGATTGCAGGCTCAACTTTAGTACCTGGAGAAGGATTTACATGCTCTCGTGCATCAGGTATGATTGAACATTCCTTTCCAAATTCATACTGTGATGCCAATCAAAAATACTGCATTATTTTCATCTTTGTATTCTTAGATGATCTACTACATTATTTCATATTCTATTGCATAATTGATGACAAAATAACTTGTATTCAAAGAAAAACGTGTAGCATCTCTCCCCTCCTCCTTGACACACCAACCAACACACACCCCCGCCCCCGGGGCGGGCCCAAAAAGAAAATATGTGCAATTTTGGTGTTATTTTCAAAAATCTAGTATCATCTCACAAATAATATTTTGTGAGATGATACTAGATTTTTTGCGACTAGTCACGGTTCATTATATATATATATATTAAGTTAAGATTCATGCCCATTTTGTTTTTTGGATGGATGTTTGAAGTAAGTTTTGCAAGAAAAATTGCCCGAGAAGTTAGGAAAATAAGCAAGAAGTTTCTTTTTCCATGGGCTTATAAATTCGACACAAGATACGATACCGACAAATGTAAATGGACTTGCTGCTAAGCCTACTACCTGAAAAATCGAATCACCAATTTCCCAATGCTTTGTTTGTTTCCACATCCTACACATGAAAGCTTTCTTTTAATCGATCTTAGTATGATGATACAAAAATTGTAGAGATCAATAGATGGGTTTCGGCAACTGAAGAAAATATCATATTAGCAAAAAGTTTTGGGTAATCCGGAACCAATTCATGACCATCAATCTCATTCATCGTGTTGGTCCTTCCCCTCTATCGCATAGCGTAATTGTCACTCTAATTTCCACACAAGAAAAGGGAGTGACACCGCCGTCTCTTGAAAGATGAAGCTTCGAACCGATCTCGCCACATACCAACTATACCCAAAAAACGTGCATATCCATGACAAAATGCTAATATCAATAAAATTTAGCCCAGTAATTCGCACGTCAAAGCTGCTCTTTTCATGCGTCACGGGAAAAGGAGCTTGAAAGGTTAAAGAAAAGGAGGTAATAAACCATAGTTGGGTGAGTGATAATTATCTCTTTATGTGGTCAGGCATCAACTATGCGCATTTTATAAGCATTGCCTTTGCTAAAAACAATTAGCCAGACTTATACAACCAAAGCAAAATACTGGTATTAGTAGATCAAGATATTTACTCAACAAAGCAATTTGGCATAAAACAAAACTATGTAGGCGATGGAATGCTAGATCAACAACATCTTTATTTTCCTTGGTTTATATATGGATTGCTCGTAAAATTTGTTTGGACATAATAACAAGTGCTTATGTTGTTACATGAGTCCATCCTAAGTAACTCGTCATTATGTCCAATATCTATTTAGATAAAGCAAATAAATTCACAGGAGTATCAATGACATGTTGTAACCTCTATGACAATATGTTGTAACTAGAATTCTTTAGTCGTAACATGCTTCATTTTTCAATCGGCAAATACATATTTTAGTACATTTATCCATACTTCACCAAAAAATGTAAGAGTAACGAAATTAGTAAATTCCAACATGGCTGGCCTTGGTTACAAAACATAATGTGACAGCTTTCGACAACCCTTTACAATGCCATGAAAAATTTACAATGAGAATAGATTTGGTTACAAGATGTTGCGCAGAATCTTACGATATTTTATAACATCACTTCACGGTGCTTTTACAAAAGAACAATGGGATTTTGAATATTAAGGAGAATGTCCATTATATTGTCACCAATCAATTTATTTGACCTTTTGAATTTAATTTGTATTTTAAATTGATCCAATACGATTAATTTGAAAGAAGCTTTTCGTTCTTTTCTATTGTAACACAATGGATGATAGTTGTGATAGATCTTGTTGGGTCATGCTTTAGTTCAATTCTATCCTATACTCATGTTACAATCATTCTACTCTTTTGCATTTTTCGGTCAATCCATGACTATTTGGTTTGAGATAATTACCTTTGAAATGAGAAAAATGGATGAAACAAGTTAAAAGCATCGTAACAACAGCTATGGACATAGTAAAAAGTTCTAAACCTTTTAGTTATTTTGTAGCTCAATCTTATTGGGTTAGGTTTATGACCAATTTCAAGTGCAATCAGTCGAAAATTAGTAAGTTATGAACGGAATCGCCCTCATTACGATGAGTCCCCTCTAAGTTACAACCTATTACAAGTGCGATATTTTGAAAACGACAAGGTAGCAATGGAAATGCCCATTGGCCACATATATTTACTTCTAACTTGTGACCTATTACACGTGTCGTATATTGAAACCACGAAATGTAAGACATAAATAATTCATATGCGGAAGCCAAGATCGTTTATAGACAAACCTCCAGCCATTGTTTGCATTCACGTTCGTCGAATCTCCTGAAAATCAAGAAAGCAATAGGCACACTCTACTAACCAAATTTCCTCACGTACTGATGGTGTATTCTAAATGTGAGGATTTTGTGTTAGACCTTGATCACCCGTCAGAAATGAACGTACGTCCCTATTTATACATCGTCTCCCATCAAGACGGACGGTTGTCAACGAAAAGGCACGAAGCGTGGAAAATTTCATGTCGAATAGTCGTAACTTTTAGGAGAAAATTTGGGTATAAATGTGGGATCACAAAAAAAAATAAACAACATTCTCCCACTTGATCCCATCATTTTCATCATACGAATCATTCAACTAATTCCACGAAAACTTTATGCTTAAAGAAAAGAAACAAAACACATGGATCATGGCGACATGTCCTCTAAGAGTGAGTAATACCTTCCATGTATCACAATGCATCTTATTTCTTTAATATCAGCCTATATGTGACAACATATCTTAATGAATAAACCTCATGTTTATTCCATAACCAATGATAAATGTTATTCTCATAAACAACAAAATGTGTACACAAAAATTGAGAATCAACATTACAACTAAATAAGAGTTCCATACAACAAAAAATTGTTCATATGTCGACAAATCACATAATGGGACCTATTCCCGTACTAGTTACATGATCCTTATACTTCATCGGTGGCATGCCTTTAGTTAAAGGATCGGCTATCATCAATTCAGTGCTAACGTGTTCAATGACCACTTTATTCTCCTTAACACGCTCCCTTATGGCTAAATACTTAATGTCGATATGCTTACTTCGACTGCCACTTTTGGCATTTTTAGCCATAAAAACTGCAGCTGAATTGTCACAATATATTCTTAATGGCCTAGAAATAGAATCAACAATTCTAAGCCCAGCAATGAAACTCTTCAACCATACACCATGCGAGGTAGCCTCAAAACAAGAAACGAACTCAACCTCCATAGTGGAAGTAGCAGTCAAAGTCTGCTTGGCACTTCTCCATGACACGGCTTCGCCAGCTAACATGAAAATGTATCCAGATGTTGATTTTCGTGAATCAATGCAACCCGCGAAGTCCGCATCCGAATAACCGATCACTTCCAGGTTGTCAGTCCGTCTATACATAAGCATATAGTCTTTGGTACCTTGAAGGTATCTCAACACTTTCTTTGCAGCTCTCCAGTGGTCTAAACCTGGATTACTCTGATATCTTCCCAACATTCCAACAGCAAAAGCAATGTCAGGTCGAGTGCAAACTTGAGCATACATCAAGCTTCCAACAGCAGAAGCATATGGAATGTTGCACATTTGTTCCCTTTCTAGATCGTTCTTCGGGCATTGGTTCAAATTGAACCTGTCACCCTTCACAATGGGTGCTATACTTGGTGAACAATCTTTCATCCGAAATCTCTCTAGGACATTATTGATATAGGTTTCTTGAGGTAGTCCTAAAATTCCTCGAGATTTATCTCTATGGATCTTAATGCCAATAACATAAGATGCCTCACCCATATCCTTCATGTCAAAACTCCTAGAGAGGAATTGTTTCACCTCATGTAGCAACCCCTTATCATTGGTTGCAAGTAGTATATCATTCACATACAGCACAAGGAAACAAATTTTGCTCCCATCTGGTATATACATTGATCCATGACATTCTCTATAAAACCAAATGAAGAGATAACATCATGAAACCTTAAGTACCATTGGCGGGATGCTTGTTTCAAGCCATATATAGATTTCTTAAGCTTGCACACCAAATGCTCACCTTTACTAGAGGAGAATCCTTCAGGTTGTTTCATGTAAACCTCCTCCTCTAGTTCTCCATTGAGGAACGCCGTTTTCACATCCATCTGATGTAACTCCATATCAAAATAGGCAACCAATGCCAAAACAATACGAAGAGAATCTTTCTTAGATACAGGAGAAAAAGTCTCAGTATAATCGATTCCTTCCTTTTGAGTGAATCCTTTGGCAACAAGTCTAGCTTTATATCTTTCAATGTTACCCAATGAATCTTTCTTAATTTTGAAGACCCATTTACAACCAATAGCCTTCGCACTATCGTGGTAACTCAACCAAATCCCAGACTTTGTTAGATGCCATAGAACTCATCTCTTCCTTCATGGCATTGTACCACAAATTGGATTTATCACTATCCATGGCTTGTGAAAACGTTTCAGGATCATTCTCAGCTCCAATATTGTAGTTAGACTCTTGTAAATACACAATATAATCACTAGGAATAGCTGATTTCCTTATTCTAGTAGATCTTCTCAATGTTGGATCAACATTCTCTTGAGAAGCATGTTGCTCAACTGGTTGTTCAACAGTTTCTGGTAATTGCTGAACAACTGGATCTACTAGATCAATATCAGCAGGTTGTGAAACTTCAACAATTGGTTGTTCAATAACCGGCTAAACTGAAGGGGCATTATGAGCAACAACCAATCTTAAACTTGAGGTGGAAAGTTGAGTGTTTGAATGATCTTCCTTAGGAACATGATCCCTTGGTCGATCGCTCCCACTGATCAAGTCATTTTCAAGAAATTTAGCATTTCTTGATTCCACAATCCTAGTGGTATGATATGGACAATAAAACCTGTATCCCTTGGACCTTTTGGCATATCCAATGAAATACCCACTTATGGTCCTTGGGTCCAACTTCTTTTCCTGTGGATTATAAATTCTTACTTCAGACGGGCATCCCCAAACGCGCACATGATGCAAACTCGGTTTCCAACCCTTAAATAACTCAAAAGGTGTCTTTGGGACAGCCTTGGTCGGAACTCGGTTTAATATGTACATTGCCGTCTTAAGTGCTTCAGTCCATAAGAATTTAGGAAGTTTGGAGCTACTAAGCATACTACGCACCATGTCTAATAAGGTCCGATTTCTTCTTTCCGCTACGCCATTTTGGTCCGGAGAACCAGGCATAGTATATTGGGCAACTATCCCATGCTCTTGAAGAAATCTTGCAAATGGACCAGGTGCTTGTCCATCTTTAGTGTATCTACCATAGAATTCTCCACCTCTATCTGATCTCACGATCTTAATTTGCTTATTGCATTGTTTCTCTACTTCCGCCTTAAATACTTTAAAGGCATCTAATGCTTCATATTTATTATGAATCAAGTAGAGATACATATAACGTGAATAATCATCTATAAAGGAGATGAAGTATTTCTGATCACATGTCCGAACTACAAATATATGTATGTATGATTTCTAATATTTCTGTACTCCTCTTAGCACCTTTCTTTGACTTGTTAGTCTGCTTTCCCTTTATGCAGTCCACACAAGTATCACAATCGCAAAATCTAAAGTATCGAGTACTCCATCATTTACTAATCGCTTAATTCTTTCTATGGAGATATGTCCCAATCTCCGGTGCCACAACATAGAGGAATGTTCTTTCACAACACATCGTTTCATACCAGCTTTATCATGAACATGCATCGCATCATAATAGGCATTGTCTTGTAAATTAATTCGAAAAAGACCATCAGACAAAATACCACTCCCAACAATTTCAGATTTAAATGATAAACTAAAGTTTGAATCTGAAAAGTTAAAAGAGTATCCCAAAGGTACAAGTCTTGAAACTGAAATTAAGTTTATAGAAAAACTAGGAACATAAAAGGTCTTTTCCAAATCTAAAACAAAATCACTATTGAGAACTAGTCTATATGTCCCAATAGCTTCCACATGCGAACGCATCTTGTTTCTGAATAGATGCTTTGTTCACTTCCCACTGGCTTCCGGTGGTTTTGAAAACCCTGCAAGGAATTCGAAATATGGATTGTAGATCCAGAATCAATCCACCAAGTGTTGTGACTTACATCAGTCATATTAGATTCATAACAAACACAAGAGATTGGATTACCCTTCTTCTCGAGCCAGGCCTTAAATTTGACACAATCATTCATTATATGCCCCTTCTGTCTACAGAAGAAACACTTGGATTCTTTTTTAATGTCAGCTTGGGGAGGTATTTTACCTTTTCCCTTATGCTTGCCATAGCCCTTATTCTTTCCTTGTGTTGCCAAATAAGCACTTTCTCCCAATTCCATTTGCTCTTGAACACACATGGTCATGAGTTCATTAATAGACCATTTATTCTTATGTGTGTTATAAGAGATCTTGAAAGGTGCATACTGTTGTGGGAGAGTGTTCAAAATATAATATACAAGGAATGATTCAGATATCTTAACCTCAAGGTTCTTAAGCTGAGCTGCAATGTTCCTCATTTGCATGATGTGCTCACGCACACCTCTAACACTAGTGAGCTTCAATGATGAAAACTTCATAATCAGGGTCATGGCATGCGCCTTCTCAGAACTTTCAAACTGCGCATCTATAGCCTCCAATAAAGCCTTAGCATTGTTATGCTGAGCAACTGAACCACGAATACTTGGAGATATCTTAGCTCTTATAAACATGGCACAAACGCGGTTGGACCGCTCCCATTGGTTATAAAGAGCTATCTCAGCTGGAGTGCTCGAATCAATAGGAGCAGGTGGTTCGTCTTTCCTTATAGCATAGTCAATGTCCATCCACCCCAATTGAAGAATAACTGACTCCTTCCAAATTTTATAGTTCTCACCATTCGATGGGGAATATCAAACTTAAATTCGAGAGAAATTCACAGATTGCGAAACCGCATATCAAATAATCATGCTTATGTCACAAAATTTGAGGCAAATATAAATAAATCATGTTTTACCAATGTAAACATGTCACAATATGAATCACATAACATAAAAACTACCTGTGAGCTAAGTTTTTAATTTAAATAGATTCATAATCACATCATGAAGAAACTACCCTATTATATGCATTTTCTTAATCCCCAGTGGGTAAATTAAGAAAAATAATATGATATTTCATCCTAATTAATCATATTAATATAATGAAAATTCATGTGGATAAAATTCATCATATTAATATAATTAATTACAATCAATGTCCATTTCTAAATATGATCTCGGAGGCTTTTAATATATAATTTAATTAATTAAAGATGATGTTGCCACTCCCTAATTAATTAAATATATGGACCATTGGACATTTAATCTCATGCATAAAATATTCATAACAATGCATGAAATGATATAATAAATAAATACATCAAGGGCATAACAGTAAATAAATTATTTGGCCAAGGGCAAGATTGTAAAAACTGAAAAGTTTGGGGCAAAAATGTAAAAGAAAGGCTGCGGGTGGGAGATGACAGGCGCGTGCCGAGCACGTGCGCGTCCAGCGCACAGGCGCGTGCTCGGCATGCGCCAAAACTGCGCGGGCGCGTGCCCCGCACGCGCGCCGTTTAGTGCGCAGGCGCGTGTGAGCGTGTGGTGCGTGGAATCCACGCGCCTGCAACCGCAGCGCGCGCGTGGGCTCCACGCGCCTTCTTCCTCACGCGAACAGAGGCCTTTCCGCCGGTTTTTCGCCATTTTCAGCTGCCATTTCTTCTCCGGCAGCCCATCTAAGACCGAAATAATTGATGGGTTTTGAAGAGAATGTCGGCACGATCACATGGGTCCAAGATTCGGCGAAAATGAGCAAAAATTGGCCCCAAAATCAAACGAAAAACTCCACAAACGCAAATCCTCAACCACCACGACTTCCGCCGCCCGATTAGCCTCCGGCAAACTCCGATATACCGGAAAAAACTCATGGCTAATGTTCCTTATGGCGGTGCGACCGTGCGGGTCCGAAATCAAGGGGTGGGTAGTGTGGATTTTGCCCGGAATCGTTGAGTTTCTCTCTCGGCCTCAAAATCCGAGTTACTTTTCATGTTAAAATAAGCCCGAAAATACACCGAAAAAACAAAAAAAAAAAATACAACAAAACAAGGCAAAGGCACTAGATTTGCTCTGATACCAAATGTAAGACATAAATAATTCATATGCGGAAGCCAAGATCGTTTATAGACAAACCTCCAGCCATTGTTTGCATTCACGTTCGTCGAATCTCCTGAAAATCAAGAAAGCAATAGGCGCACTCTACTAACCAAATTTCCTCACGTACTGATGGTGTATTCTAAATGTGAGGATTTTGTGTTAGACCTTGATCACCCGTCAGAAATGAACGTATGTCCCTATTTATACATCGTCTCCCATCAAGACGGACGGTTGTCAACGAAAAGGCACGAAGCGTGGAAAACTTCATGTCGAATAGTCGTAACTTTTAGGAGAAAATTTGGGTATAAATGTGGGATCACAAAATAAACAACACGAAATGTTTGCTTTAAGTCGACGATTCACCGATCCATGGTGTTTGTTTTTTAGGACTTGTGGAAGCATCATTTCAAATTTTAACAATCATAACAAGTCGTGAATTAATTATGTATTTTGTAATATTAGAATAAATGTGCCATAACAATAGATTATTTATATCCCAACAGGCTATCAATCCTAGTAGCTTGTTTTGAAACTGAGACCAATTTGTCGGTGGGTATAAGAAAATAAAGAATATTAAAGATAAGATTATTTTTTCACTATGAGGAAGAAGTCAAATTATTTTTAATAAAATATTTGAAATTTCAAGAGGAATCACTGGGAACACAGAATATATAAATCATTAAAACATGATGACATGAAATAAAGAATCAAACAAACATATGGTTGGTACCAACAATTCTCCAAATAGCGAAATATTGCGCTTATTTCCTATTTTAATAAAAATTTACGTGTTCTAATTGAGAGGGATAGTGTCACGTCCCGATCCTCAGGCACGCACACATCCGTCTCACTTGGTCGATTTTGTAATGCGATATCCTAGGACAATGTGTCGCCGACCCTTTTAATTTTTAAGCACATGCGGAAGCAGTTAAAATTCCCAGACAATAAAACGATAGGATAGAAAAGCAGGGCCATATTTTTCATATTGAAATTTATAACCAAACTTTTATACAAAACACAAACCACTTCATAACTATTCACATTAAAATGGAAATCTCAAAAGAAGACAGAAACTTAGACGAACTGGGCCGTACTCAAGACCCCTCTCAGGATTGTCTTCTTCTTCCAAAAATCTTTCTCCTTAAGATTCGCCTCCGAGTTCTCCTTCTCGGATTCCTCCTCCTCAGCTCTTCAGCGGGGTCCTGAAATGGTTTCCCTAAACTGGGATGAGACTACGTCTCAGCAAGTTCTACCCCACTAAGCCCGATTAGTAAACCATTATACTAAAGGCTGCCTAAACATGCATAGGGCAGAGGACTTACCTTGGCCTCAGATCCCACCGGCAAGTCATTACAATTCACAATAGACACCCATTCACTTCAAACAAATCGAACTAGTCGATTACATGTCATACAATTCAATCCCCACTGTGGGATATTTAAAAGCTAGGCCACGTGCATTCTCCAGGACGACCTTCCAAGTCTCCGAGTCCACGTGCCTCAAACCTCGGACCCACGTGTATTCTCTAAGGCGACCTCTTCGCCAAGGTGGTACATCAAGCCACCGAGCCACGTGTCCTTTTTACGATGCCCGGGCCCACGTGCATTCTCTAAGGTACTTGCTTACCAAAGTGACGCATCAGATCACCGAGCCACGTGTCCTTTTAGATGCCTGGGCCCACGTGCATTCTCTTAGGTGCTATCTCACCAAAGTGATGCATCAATTCACCGAGCCACGTGCCCTTTTAGATGCCAAACTCTGTCACCGAGCCATGTGCATTCTCTCAGGCGACCTTTTCACCAAGGTGACATATTCAACCACTGAACTCACGTGCATTCTCCAGGTGATATTCCAATTCACCGAGCCCACGTGTTCTCTTTCAAGTGATTACCAATCTACTTTCAATATCGACAACCAATGCCAATGATTTCTCAATCAAATAATTAAATCAACTCAACAAAGCATTAAAAATGCTGAATAACATACTTGGCCATTTACCAATCAACAATTCAATCTCAATCGATTCCAATCAATTTAGGGTAAATTCCTAAAATATCACAATTTATTCAATTCCATACAACGTGGAGCACAAATAAATAAACGGACTACGCCACGACGATCAGCACGAGATTTCGGTCGTCGGCCATCAAAATCTTAATTTCCGAAAAATAAATAATTAATTTATTAATTTCGAAAATTAAATAATTATTATTAAAAATTCAATTCAGCTCAAAATAAAGCCCGATTAAATAAACGGACTTCACCACGGTCATCAGCATAATTTTCCGGTTCCAGACCATCTCAGTTGAATTTTCGAAAAATAAATAATTATTTAATTTAATTCCGAAAATTAATATGTAATTACTAAAAATTCCACTTAGGCCCGAAAAGCCTAATTGAAGCCCACTAAGGGTCGGGAAAAATCCCGAGACACTTCCAATAATTAGTAGACCACGTCTACTTGCTAATTGCACAATCAATTTATTTAAATTGCATCACAATTTACTAATAATTGCTAATTTATTCTAATCTAACAACCTAAACATAATTAATTAAAACTAAACCAACCTTAAGCATAATTAGCCAACTAATGCCGGATTAGTGAGATTACTCACCAAATCGCACGCAAATCGGATCAATCTGACGGCGGCGACGCAAGGAACGATTATTCCCAAAGCGACTCACGGATCCGGGGCCCGGAAACGGCCCAAAATGGCCTTGAACCAGCTGGATACCCACTCGCGGGTTTGCTGGACGGGGCTGATCAGGGGTCCGGCGGCTAGGGCGGCGAGGGGAAGCCGGCGGAGGGTGAGGGGGACGAGGGGGAGGTCCGGCGAGGCTAGGCAATAGCCGGAGGTGGCCGGACGAGGCGGAACAGCGGCTGGGTCGCGTGGGGGAAGGTCTGCAACGGGCGATGGACGGCAGGACGGTGGGATGACGGCGAGCAGCGGGCGCACGGGCGCGGCGCGGGCCTGCGGTGTGGTGCAGCGGTGTAGCGGCAGGACGGGCGGCTGCTGTCTTCGTGCGCTCGCGGCTTCCGCTCGAGCTTTTGCTTTCTGGTTTTGCTTGCTCGAGCGTGCGGAAGAAGGAAGAAGAAGAAGAAGAAAGAGAGAGAGAGAGAGAGAGAGAGAGAGAGAGAGAGAGAGAGAGAGAGATAAGGTTGGACCGGTCAAAGAGGAGAGAGAGAGAAAGGTAGGCGGTGGGGGGAAAAATCGCACGAGGGGGAGGGGAGAGGAGAGAGGAGAGAGAAAGAAAGAAAAGAAAAGAGAGGGAGAGAGAGGAAAAAGGAAAAGAAAATACATGATTATTTAATTCAATTTTTCCTTTTCTCTTTTCCTCTTCATTTCCTTTTGGGCTTCAATTTTCTTCCGATAATTTCTTTCTTGAAATTTTGGATCCGTCAATAAATTGACGAGCGATGAGACACGATCCTAAAAATAAGAATTATGACGCGCTTAAAATTTGATTCCTGAAATCGAGTTCAATTTCGTGGTTAAAAATTGATTAGACGTGATTTTAGCTCAATCCAACTAATTAGGTAGCTTTTAGGGACTTTACAGCTGATACATCCCTTAACGGCTTCACCCAATAGGTTAGTTAACTTGTGAGTGATCAGCTCAGAGAAAAAGGGCCCTAGGCACGTCAACGAAATGCCCATTTTACCTTATCGAAACGGGGTCGAATTTCAGGATGTCACAACTCTTCCCCTCTTATAAAAATTTCGTCCTCGAAATTTAAACCATTACACTTTGTTCAAAAAGGCGGGGGTACAACTGTCTCATCGATACTTCAGTCTCCCAAGTCGCTCCTTTAATGTCGTGGTGTTGCCAGACCACTTTGACCAACGGGATGATCTTTGTACGCAGAACTTGCTCTTTACGATCGACAATCTGAACCGGGCTTTCAACGTATGACACACGGTCATCCATGTCCAATTCATCGAAATTGAGCACATGGGTCGGGTCAGGCTCGTACTTCCTTAACATCGACATGTGAAAGACGTCATGCACTTGCGCCAATCTTGGCGGCAATGCAAGACGATACGCTAGGTTTCCGATTCTTTCAAGAATCTCAAACGGACCTACGTACCTCGGACTCAGTTTGCCTTTCTTACCAAAGCGCGAAGTTCCCCTCATTGGTGACACTTTTAGAAAAACGTGATCACCAACTTAGAATTCCAAAGACCTTCGACACTTATCTACATAACTCTTCTGCCTACTCTACACTGTCTTCAATCTGTCTTTGATCACTGCCATGGCATCTACTGATTGCTGAACTAACTCTGGGCCTGTTATCTTCCTTTCTCCGACTTCATCCCAACACACTGGAGTTCTGCATGCTCTGCCATACAACGCTTCAAATGGAGCCATCTTGATGCTCTGCTGATAACTGTTGTTGTAGGCGAATTCCACCAGATGAAGCTGATCTTCCCAGCTTCCTTTGAAGTCTATTACACACGCTCTCAGCATGTCTTCAAGAGTCTGAATCGTCCTTTCTGACTGGCCATCCGTCTGAGGATGATATGCCGTACTGTACTGAAGTTTTGTACCTAAAGCACTCTGCAAGCTCTTCCAAAAAGCAGCAGTAAACCTTGGGTCTCTATCAGATGTTATCGTAACCGGCACTCCATGCATACGAACCACTTGACGTACATACATGTCTGCGTGTCTATCCAAACTCAGGTCCTTTCGAACTGCAATGAAGTGAGCCGACTTTGTCAGCCTGTCGACTACTACCCAAATCGAATCGTTTCCCTTTTGACTCATTGGTAGTCCAGTCACGAAGTCCATCGTGATATGCTCCCATTTCCACTCTGGGATCGCGAGAGGTTGCAGAAATCCTCCCGGCTTGCAATGCTGGGCTTTTACTTGCTGACAAGTCAAACACTTGGCCACATGCTTGGCGATGTCCGCCTTCATACCTGACCACCAATAGTGTTGACGCAAATTCTGATACATCTTAGTGCTTCCAGGATGAACACTGTAATTGCTACGATGTGCTTCAGATAAAATTTCTTCTCTAAGCTCTACATCGTCAGGTACAACCAAACGTCCACGAAGCCTCAGTACCCCATCATCAGAAACTTGAAAATCAGCTTTTCTTTTGTCAGTATCCTCTTGAAGAATTTTATGTATGTCCGGATCTGTCGGTTGAAGTTGCTTGATTCTGACCTGGACATCCGGCTCAATTCTGAGGGTGGCCATAAAACTTGAGAGGTGGCCTACCTCAAATTTGAATTCCGAATCTCGAGCTCTCTCGATTAAGTTCCACTCCTTAACCAAGATCCGTGCCATTGAAGACTTTCGACTCAATGCATCGGCAACCTTGTTCGCCTTTCCCGGGTGATATAGAATATCACAGTCGTAGTCTTTCAGCAATTCCATCCATCGCCGTTGTCTCATGTTCAACTCTTTCTGAGAGAACAAATACTTGAGACTCTGATGGTCCGTGAAGATATGAAACTTTTTCCCACACAAATAGTGCCTCCAAATCTTCAACGTAAATATGATGGCTGCAAGTTCTAAGTCATGCGTCGGATAATTCAATTCATAAGGTCTTAACTGCCGGGAAGCGTATGCAACAACTCTGCCATGTTGCATCAGCACGCAACCCAATCCCCTAAATGACGCATCACTATAGATCTTGAATCCTCCAGGACCAGATGGAATCGTCAGCACAGGTGCGGTAGTAAGCTTTTCCTTCAGCTCTTGAAAACTACACTCGCACTTGTCTGTCCATATGAATTTCTCATTTTTCTTCGTGAGCTTTGTCAGAGGCGACGCTATCGATGAGAACCCTTCCACAAACCGTCTGTAATAACCTGCTAACCCCAGGAAACTTCTGATCTTTGTCACTGATGTCGGTCTTGGCCACTTGATCACGGCTTCTATCTTGCTCGGGTCGACGGAGATTCCTTCTCCGGAAATCACATGACCTAAGAACGCAACACGAGTCAGCCAAAACTCGCATTTGCTAAACTTAGCATATAACTGATGTGTTCTTAAGGTCTGAAGCACTAATCTCGATGATTCTCATGCTCTTCAGTACTTCTCGAATAGACCAAGATATCATCTATGAACACGATCACAAACTGATCTAGATATTCCTTGAACACTCTGTTCATCAAATCCATAAATGCAGCTGGAGCATTCGTCAATCCGAACGGCATCACTGTAAACTCGTAATGACCATACCGGGTACGAAATGCTGACTTAGGAATATCCTCTTTTCGAATCCTCAGCTGATGATATCCAGTCCTTAAATTGATCTTCGAGAATATTGACGCTCCTTGCAGTTGATCAAACAAGTCATCTATCCTCGGCAATGGATACTTGTTCATGATCGTTACCTGATTGAGCTGCCGATAGTCGATGCACAAACGCAACGAACCATCTTTCTTCTTAACAAACAGAACTGGTGCTCCCCAAGGCGATGCACTAGGACGAATAAATCCTTTATCCAGTAACTCTTGCATCTGCACCTTCAATTCCTTCAACTCAGATAAAGCCATTCGGTAAGGTGCTTTTGAAATCGGTTCTGTACCTGGTGCTAGCTCGATTACAAATTCAATCTCTCTTTCTGGTGGTAACCCTGGCAATTCTTTTGGAAAGACATCTGGAAACTCTTGTCCCACTGAAATATTTTCCACTTTCAACTCTTCAACTGTCGTATCCATGACAGTCACTAAGTACCCTCGGCAACCCTCGTCTAACAAACGAGCCGCTCCCGACGACGAGATTAGGGAGATCGAAGGTCCTCCTCGATTCCCGACAAACTCGAAGCTCTTACCTCCTAATGGGTCAAACTGAATCGCCTTGCGATAACAGTCCATTTTAGCCCGTTGATTGGTGAGCTAGTCCATGCCAATTATCAAATCAAAATCATACATGGCTAGGACTAACAAGTCAATTTTCCCCACTCGCTCACCAATCTCTAACTTGCACCCCGAACATCCCAAAGTAGCAATAACTTTATCTTTCAAGGGTGTAGATATGCAAATTGCCGATTCCAACAATACAGGATTTAATCCTAGCATCCTAACATATTGCTCGGCAATGAAGGAATGGGTTGCTCCCGAATCAAACAAAGCATAAGCAGGTTGGTCGTTGAGCAAGACCGTACCTGTAATCACGCTAGGCGCAGCTTCTGCCTGACCTTGGGTAATCGCATACACAGTGCCTTGAGTTGGAGGTCTTTGTTGTCCTCCTTGCAGTGCATTTTGAGGGGCATACCCTCATATCTATCTCATCGGTGGTGGCGGCGGCAACTGAGGTTGTCCTCTTTGCTTCTTAGGACAAAATCTGGCCATGTGGCCCTGTTGGTCACATTTAAAACATGCACCCGTCCTAACTGGGCACGGTGCTGTCCCATGTCTTCTTCCACACAAGCGACATACATCATTCCTAATAGGTCCTGACCTATTAAATTCACTCTTCTTGCTGGGCGGGCTTTGGAACCTATTTCCAAACATCGGCCTCTTTCCTTGGCAGATGTTGTCTCTATGAGAGCTAAACCTCGATCTAGATGAGGCAGCTTTATCGTTCTGATCTTTCTCAATCTTCTGAGCTCTCTAATATATGTCATTATAAGTCTTCAGATCCAGAAGGACTAAGGCACTTCTCAAATCTTGCCTGAATCCATCTATGAACCTCCTCGCTCGGTTCATAGGGTTCTCAATTAACTCGAGGGCATATCGCGAAAGTTCAGCGAACTTCGCCTCATACTCATCAACAGATAGGGAACCTTGGCGAAGACGTTGAAATTCTGCCATCTTCACCTCTCTGGCAGTCTCAGAGAAAAACTTATCATTGAAGGCTTCGCGGAAAGTGTTCCAGTCTTGTACAGCACCTTCCGGAAAGATCATTTCTCGAGTAGTCATCCACCAAGTGTCAGCAACTCCCTCCAGCTGGTAAGTTGCTAACATTACCTTCTCAACCTCGTTGCACATAAGCAGTGCAAACGCTTTCTCGAGCTTCTGAATCCATGAAGAAGCAGCTTCGGGGTCTCCAGACCCGGTAAAAACCGGCGGATTTAACTTTAGGAAATGCTCCACTAACTTATGGATTGGTCTTGCAGCGACCACTATCTCCGGTGGATTTTTAACATTCATGGTGGCTGGAGCAACGGCAGGTGCGACTGCAGGCGTGGCAGCAGGTGCGACTGCAGGGGCAACTCCGGTGGCGACGACAGCGGCGGCAGTTGCAGCGGCCTGAGCAGTGGCTTCAACAGCAGCGGCTTGCTGATCCATTCTATTACCCATTGCTTCCAAAACACGCAAGATCCCATCCACCCTGGGATCATTAGGGGCTGCTACCTCGACATCTACAATAGGTGGATTCACTCCACTCGCGCTAGCCTATGCTGGCGCTCGACCACGTCCGCCTCGAGTTTCGACACGAGTCGGAGCTCTACCCCGAATAACGGCCCTACTGGTCCTCTTTGCAGGAGTTCTCGGCTCCTGATCGCTCATGATGTAGCTTTACTCAACTAACACCTGTTTCCAATTCAACACCGAATTAGAAACAGAGCGATCCAAACAACAAACAATTTTAGCACTCAGCTAACACAGACATGCACCAGCATGAATTTAAAGGCCATCCTACTAACTATCCTATAGTCATCGCTCCTTATCACTCCAATCTTCAACTTCGCTCTGATACCACTTAAACTGGATGTCACGCCCCGATCCTCAGGCACGCACACATCCGTCTCATTTGGTCGATTTTATAATGCGATATCCCAGGACAATGTATCGCCGACCCTTTCAATTTTTAAGCACATGCGGAAGTAGTTAGAATCCCCAGACAATAAAACGATGGGATAGAAAAGCAGGGCCATATTTTTCATATTGAAATTTATAACCAAACTTTTATACAAAACACAAACCACTTCATAACTATTCACATAAAAATGGAGATCTCAAAAGAAGACAGAAACTTAGACGAACTGGGCCGTACTCAAGACCCCTCTCAGGATTGTCTTCTTCTTCCAAAAATCTTTCTCCTTAAGATTCGCCTCCGAATTCTCCTTCTCGGATTCCTCCTCCTCAGCTCTTCAGCGGGATCCTGAAATGGTTTCCCCAAACTGGGATGAGACTACGTCTCAGCAAGTTCTACCCCACTAAGCCCGATTAGTAAACCATTATACTAAAGGCTGCCTAAACACGCACAGGGCAGAGGACTTACCTTGGCCTCAGATCCCACATGCAAGTCAGTACAATTCACAATAGACACCCATTCACTTCAAACAAATCGAACTAGTCAATTACATGTCATACAATTCAATCCCCACTGTGGGATATTTAAAAGCTAGGCCACGTGCATTCTCCAGGACGACCTTCCAAGTCTCCGAGTCCACGTGCCTCAAACCTCGGACCCACGTGCATTCTCTAAGGCGACCTCTTCGCCAAGGTGGTACATCAAGCCACCGAGCCACGTGTCCTTTTTACGATGCCTGGGCCCACGTGCATTCTCTAAGGTACTCCCTTACCAAAGTGACGCATCAGATCACTGAGCCACATGCCATTCCGAATACTGGACCCACGTGCATTCTCTAAGGTACTCGCTTACCAAAGTGACGCATCAGATCACCGAGTCACGTGCCCTTTTAGATGCCTGGGCCCTCGTGCATTCTCTTAGGTGCTATCTCACCAAAGTGATGCATCAATTCACCGAGCCACGTGCCCTTTTAAATGCCAAACTCTGTCACCGAGCCACGTGCATTCTCCAGGACGACATACCGAGTCTCTGAGCCACGTGCATTCTCTCAGGCGACCTTTTCACCAAGGTAACATATTCAACCACTGAACTCACGTACATTCTCCAGGTGATATTCCAATTCACCGAGCCCACGTGTTCTCTTTCAAGTAATTACCAATCTACTTTCAATATCGACAACCAATGCCAACGATTTCTCAATCAAATAATTAAATCAACTCAACAAAGCATTAAAAATGCTGAATAACATACTTGGCCATTTACCAATCAACAATTCAATCTCAATCGATTCCAATCAATTTAGGGTAAATCCCTAAAATATCACAATTTATTCAATTCCATACAACGTGGAGCTCAAATAAATAAACGGACTGCGCCACGACGATCAGCATGAGATTTTGGTCGTCAGCCATCAAAATCTTAATTTCCGAAAAATAAATAAATAATTTATTAATTTCGAAAATTAAATAATTATTATTAAAAATTCAATTTAGCTCAAAATAAAGCCCGATTAAATAAACGGACTTCACCACGGTCATCAGCATAATTTTCCGGTTCCAGACCATCTCAGTTGAATTTTCGGAAAATAAATAATTATTTAATTTAATTCCGAAAATTGATATGTAAATACTAAAAATTCCACTTAGGCCCGAAAAGCCTAATTGAAGCCCACTAAGGGTCGGGAAAAATCCCGAGACACTTCCAATAATTAGTAGACCACGTCTACTTGCTAATTGTGCAATCAATTTATTTAAATTGCATCACAATTGACTAATAATTGCTAATTTATTCTAATCTAACAACCTAAACATAATTAATTAAAACTAAACCAACCTTAAGCATAATTGGCTAACTAATCCTGGACTAGTGAGATTACTCACCAAATCGCGTGCTTATCGGATCAATCCGATGGCGGCGACGCGAGGAACGATTATTCCCAAAGCGACTCACGGATCCGGGGCCCGGAAACGGCCCAAAACGGCCTTGAACCAACTGGATACCCACTCGTGGGTTTGCTGGACGGGGCTGACCGGGGTTGCTCCGGCGGCTAGGGCGGCGAGGGGAAGCCGGCGGAGGGTGAGGGGGACGAGGGGGAGGTTCGGCGGGGTTGGGTGGTAGCCGGAGGTGGCCGGACGAGGCGGAACAGCGGCTGGGTCGCGCAGGGGAGGGTCTGCAACGGGCGACGGACGGCAGGACGGTGGGACAACGGCGAGCGGCGGGCGCACGGGCGCGGCGCGGACGTGCGGTGGGGTGCGGCGGTGCAGCGGCAGGATGGGCGGCTGCTGTCTTCGTGCGCTCGCGGCTTCCGCTCGAGCTTTTGCTTTCTGGTTTTGCTTGCTCGAGCGTGCGGAAGAAGGAAGAAGAAGAAGAAGAAAGAGAGAGAGAGAGAGAGATAAGGTTGGACCGGTCAAAGAGGAGAGAGAGAGAAAGGTAGGCGGTGGGGGAAAAATCGCACGAGGGGGAGGGGAGAGGAGAGAGGAGAGAGAAAGAAAAGAGAGAAAAAGAAAGAAAAGAGAGGGAAAGAGAGGAAAAAGGAAAAGAAAATACATGTTTATTTAATTCAATTTTTCCTTTTCTTTTCCTCTTCATTTCCTTTTGGGCTTCAATTTTCTTCTGATAATTTCTTTCTTGAAATTTTGGACCCGTCAATAAATTGACGAGCGATGAGACAAGATCCTAAAAATAAGAATTATGACGCGCTTTAAAATTTGATTCCCGAAATCGAGTTCAATTTCGTGGTTAAAAATTGATTAGACGTGATTTTAGCTCAATCCAACTAATTAGGTAGCTTTTAGGGATTTTACAGCCGATACATCCCTTAACGGCTTCACCCAATAGGTTAGTTAACTCGTGAGTGATCAGCTCAGAGAAAAAGGGCCCTAGGCACGTCGACGAAATGCCCATTTCACCTTATCGAAACGGGGTCGAATTTCAAGATGTCACAGATAGTTTTAGATTAAGATGTTTAATAGATCTTTAACTTCGCATCTCTTTTTTAATGTGTAATAAGATTTTTTAAACTAGCATGTAAGACTCCTTATTCAATGAGACATTAATAAATCCCTCATAGGAGTGGTATTTTACCAACCATCCATGTAAACTTCCATATAAGTTGGACTAATTTAATGGGATGTTAGTAAGTCCCTTAGATATTGGTAGTTTTACTAACCATGCACTTGTAAAATGTGTAAAAACTCGCTAACTTACTAACTTACTAAGATGTTTGGTAAATTTGTTATAGCATTGGTATTCTACGAACCACACTTGTAAAATTTAATTGAAGTTGACAATTTTACTAATTTATTAAAATTTCAATAAATTCAGTATGGTGTTGGTAGTTTACTACTCAATCTTGTAAAATTTTAAAGAAATTATTAAATAATGGTATGTGAGCATATTCCTTGTAGGGTTGGTATTTTGTGTATTTGTTTTAGAATGAGGTAATTTACTAAATTATTAGGTGTTAGTAAATTCCTTATAGTGCAAGTATTTTATTGGCAACGATGGCAGAATTTACAAGAAGTTGGTGGCTTACTAATTTCTCGGAACATTAGTAACTTTCTTGTGGGGGTTGATACTTTTGTAAATACACTTGGAACGGTTCAAAAACAGTTGAAAAATTACTAACTTATTGCAATATTAGTTAATTTATTATGGTGCTTGATTTACTTGTGACACGATAAAATTTAAGAAGAGTTAATAATTTATGAATTCATTTGAAAGTTCGTAAATTCCTAATAGTATTGATGATTTCTCTTAAGTCACCTGACCTTTGAGTTATCAGTCATACTTTTCAGAAGAAAAAAAAAAAGAAGAAGAAGAAGAAAGATCAACATTATTAGAATTTTACCAGCACTTTCTTTAATTTATTAACTGCAGGAAATTTTGTAGTATTTTCCCTTAACTAAATCCAGAATTCGTCTGAGAAGTCCAATCAACGTATCTTCTCATCCATATTTCAAGAGAAACGCCAATCCTACTCAAATTTTCAGTTTGCTAGACACAGCAAGATAGATCAGTTAGCATCGGTATCATTGTAATTATTTGTTCTATTATTGAATAAGATTGTTGTATAGGTTTGAGAAGATGAACATGAAAAGGGATGCCATTAACTTTCAGTTCTGTAGAAGCATAATGTTAGGTATTGCCAAATTGCTATTTGTATGTTTCCACTGCACTTTTCATGTGAATGAGAACATTTCCTGACTCACAGAGAAAAGAAATGCCGAGTTGTGCAAGACAAACTTGTGCAAGCCCAAGGATTACAGTCTATTTATACTTCCCGAAGTTCTCTTGCTAAGACATTGGAAGAGATGAAACAAACTGGTGCATCTCATGTTTACTGAAGTAGAAGTCAAATTGCCTTTCATTCGAAAGAAAGTCAGACATGCCAAATTGAATGAGTTTAGGATATGACGACACTGAAAATTTGGACGAATTGCATTGAAATGTCTTCATTTTATACATACGTTTATAAAAAACTTCCCTAAGTTTCAAGATACGAAGATAAGCAAAAATACCATTCCAAACTGACAACTCAAACATAGGAAGATGTCCATGATGCTAAAGGGTAATGTTGAACTCAAATGCCGAACCATTGAGACGACTCGCGAATGTAGGATGAAACCAATGTGAGGAAGACTAGGTCTAAGCTTGGACGCCTAATTTTCTCTCCCTTTGGGAAGCTTCCCTTACATAAGGATCTTCTCTCAATGACCTCAATGTGGAGAAAAAGAGGTTCACAGTCTCTCAGCTTGTGGGTCCTCCCTGATTTGATTGATGCATTTGGCCTTTCTTAACAAGCAACTTGAATTTTAGGCCTTCAACGCAAGCTTATGAGCAACAAGAGCTTCAACCTCAAGGGTGGGCTCTCATATAATTGTATTTTCTGCATGTAACGAGGTCACAACATATGGTTTCATGTTTGAGACAGGACGTCCATCTTCCAAGTAACCTGTACATCATTTTAAGCCATTAATTGACTGAGCAAGGAAGGTGAACTTTCTATGTCCTATCAATATTCAGAAATAATGGAGCATTCCAGAAAGCTTTTTGAGGCACCAAAAGAACTGAGATGTCCAAGTCCTAACTTCAACAGGTTCTGTACAATGTACATATTGGATTAATAAGGACTGATATGAAGATTTGCATTTGTTTAGTAAGGAAAACTAGGGAAATGCTTTATGAGTGTCAACAATTAAAATTTCTTTCATAGTAACAATCATAGAATCAGAGACCAAAATGAACAATTACTTTCTTGACAATCATAGAATCAACTGCAACCAAAATGAACAATTACCTTATATGTACTATCTTTTTTTCTTTTTCCTTTTAATATATATGGTAGAGTTCTTTGAATCATCATGGGTCTCTGATTGATATTCAGACAGCACAAAAGGGAACTGTTATGGTCATTGCTATAGTACCTTTTCCTTGCCTCTTAGTGTTATGGCCCACACGGAATGAGCAACCACGATTGGCAACTACCTGCATAATTGATTTCAAGTAATTTAGGCATCCCAAGATTCAATTGAACGGGCAATCTTCGAATTTGAGTAGCAATGGTATGCTTCTTCTGAGCATTACCCAAGAAAATGTGTCAATATTGGCTGTTTCATGCTGACCTATCAACCTTCTCCCATTTCCTTCTCCATAAGAGGTACCAATGTGCTCTTCATGGCGAAGTGAGAGATTCAAAATTGCCTTCTTTTTCACTTCAAAGTCTCCCTCTTCTCCCATGCTTTTTGTATTGCAGAATAGACGAGGAACACACTCTAAGAGTCCTTCAATGAACAAAATTACTTAATCAAGTCCCTATTATTTCTATGGTGTGAACCTGCAATTAGTGAGGCATCCTGCACCATTCCAATCACCCTCATAAGGAAGATAATAATATACTTATCAACTTTGGGATAATATGTTGCGTAAATGGTGATAGTGAAGTCAGCTACCTCTTATCAGCTTTGGAGCTAAAGTGAGGACAACACCAAGTTGCTCAATAAATCTCTGTTATATAAGAAACATAAACAATTAAGTACTTAAATACTGAAGACACTTATTCTATTTGTTGTTAATGGCATTATGCTATTTTCTAGAGCAAGTAATTGAAATTTCACCTCGAGAAGGTATCTCGAACACCATATATGATCTGCTTCAATTCCCATGCTTGGTCCCACTTGGTATTCTTACTGCACGATAGAAGCCAGTGTTGATGGCAATCGTTCTGTGCTTTTGTCCTTTTCAAAAAAACTGGCAAGATGGACGTCAGCCATGATTAGGCCCGGCATCGCCTCTCCATTGGTGCCACTAATGTTGATACCGGCAAGTAAGCAAGTCTTGTAGTGAGCATTGGCATGTCTTGGCCAAATGACTTAGCAGCCCCAACACAATAATAATAAGGCCCCTATATGGACATAAATCCTCGTATCATTACAAATTTTCTCATCAACTTGGCCTAGGGAAATTCATTGTGAAATAATTTCTCACCTGGGGTCCTGGATATCCTCCAGCCGGCCAACCCGATGCCCAATGAACATTTGTCTGCAGTAGGGCATTTTCTTTCCTCAATCCCACAACCTAATGTGGAGATGTAGCCAAATTCATGAACCAGTCCATCACAAAACTTTCTAGTTCGTAATACAAAACTCATGTTTCTAGATCTCCTGCCATTAAACTTCATTGAAAACCTTTGGATTGCCGAAAATTTCAGCACGTTTGTTTGTTGGGATAGGCTCATGCAGCTAGTGTGTATGAATCGCATATGGCATGCAGACGGACAATAATTCTCTGTAAACTAATTGAAATATCCTTTCTCGTTTGATTAACCTGCTCATATGATCTTATGGATGAATGATTTTGGACAACATAATACTTGTTTCCAGGATGATCACCAAGATACTTTTACCATCTCTAAAAGGATCCTTGACAATTGCTTGAGAGTTGTTAAAAAATCACAAACTTGATGGAATGATGCGAAGGTAAACATAGTAAGACAGTTTGGGGTTTATGTCATCTTACTATAAGATCAGTTCACTATCCTCCCTTGGAGCTTAACCAGTACTTGATCCATCAAAGTTCACTAGGGAAGTTCATACGGGTGCTTAACAGGTCTAGGGATCATCTGATAATTCAGGAATCAGTAGATCAGTAGCATGTGGCATGTAAAATTAAAAATGCTACATATTGTATTGTCACCATTCATACCCTTGATTTGCCGTGTAGATCTATGCTAGAACCTCCAATCCTGTTTAATAGTTAGACTAACATAAAAACGCAAAACAAGATTTGCTAATGTAGAAACTTAAACAAAAAAATGGTGTCACTTGCCAAATTTGCATAAAACATATGACATACTTATTCTGATGCAAATCGAAGAAAATGCGAACTTATAAACTCAGTACATAATAGTTCTAGTATTGTTCATCTTTTTGTGCATCATACTTAAAGGTTTTAGTGCATGAAAGCATACCAAATGTATTCTTTAATTATCGTATTAGCATGGGGCGTGACATCCAAGTTGAGAAGACTCTCGAACCTATAGTAGTTTTGTTCTTGGACTTCAAAGCATACACCCTGAACTTAGAAAAGCTCTTGGTGTTTCCACTCTTCTTCTGTTTTGGCAAGAGAGAAATCCATGTGTTTGCTGTCATGGGACTGGCAGTCAGTGACTTCTTTGTGATGCTTATCTGGCATCGTCTTTGGTGCCAAGATCAGCGCCATTTTCACCTAGTCAAAAAAGTAAAGCAGCATGAGTAATAGACATATATACTGAAATAAAAATCCTGGGAACTTAATCTTATGGAAGATAGTTCAAACAACAAGCTCTATTTGCATGAATTGGCCTTTTGGTATTCACAAGAGTTTTGTTTTGAAATGATAAAAGGATAAATTGGGTACTTCAAAGAAGAGTTTCTTTAGCAAGTGCCAGCTCCGAAAAGCAGAAAACCACTTTTTGATGACTAGTTTCAAGTAGGAAAACTTTACATTTTTGAAGCATAAATGACGAGAGGACGCTACCACATTCTCCTTGAAAAATAAACTAAAACAGTGGCATAACTATACTTTTCCTTTTAGAACTATTTCATGGTTATTCTCAGGCCTCATTCCCAAAAGAGAACTTGTGAACAAGTAAAAAAAACTTTGTGCAGTTACATAGCCAAAGGAAGGTCAGACTGCAGAGTGCAACAATTTAAGAAATTAATGAAATTTTACCTTACCAAGGACTAATCAGCAAACACGTTATTCTGATATATCATTAGATCTAATGGATGATTGACTTGTCAATCTTGAAAGTGCACCTAAATCTTTCCTCTTGCAATCAAAAGGCAATCACATTGAAGTCCTTTCCTCTTTCGAAAACTTGGCATCATTACAAATCACTTTTGCCAACTGCTTTGGCGAAAATATCCATTAGATATTGCCATGACAGATCAATACTACCAAGCACAGCCATAACTAGTATGACCAATTGAAGTCACAGAACAAGAAAAATCTAAGACAAGAGTGAAGATGAGAAATTGAGTCTACATGAAGTCCACAACATAGACTTAAAATTGGCAATAATCAATGTAGTTATCAAAAGAAATGGCCTGCTTCGTTCATTAATCCTGCCTCACACAAATGCATCTCTTTTGCAAACATTGTTGTCACAAGGAGATGAAGAAAACGTCAATTGTCAACCAAACAAAATGTGCAGGACAACGTTGCAGCAATCAAAATGGAGAAGTCATAGAGTAGACTCTCAGTCCAACTGTCATAAGACCTCTTTGAATGTCAAACATTTACTCAATTGCTTAAGACGGTGCTCAAAATCAGCAAAGTATTTACCTGAGAACCTCTATAGAATGGCTGAACAGCAAACCAATAATGTACATTTCCCTTCTCTCTCTCACTCTCTCTCTCTCCCCACCATTGCATTTCCCTTCAAACTCTCCAGTGAGAGACTATAGAAACTCTACTATAATACAAAACCATTTGTGGCCTTTAGTTTACACAATGTTGCTGTCAAATGCTAACAATAAGATCACTTCACTTTCCTACCTTTGGAGCTTGACTGGTACTTGATCCATAGGAATTTCACTTTGGAAGTCCAGACGGGTGTGCCACAGGTTTAGGGATCACTTGATTCAGGGTTTAATAGATCAGTAGCATGTGGGATGTGAAAGGAAAAATGCAACATATTTCATTGCTGCAATTCATACCCTTGACTTGCTTGCGCAAATCTATGCCAAAATCTTCGATTCTTTGGGAACATGTTGAGATAAAGTGCTCGAGAGAAACATTTCATCACTCTATCTATGAGAGTTTCACAGAATCATCAGACTCTGCAGGCATTTCACTCCATGTGAAATCAAATAAGCAGATTGCACGCTTCATCTACAGCATGACTCACAATGGGAAAAAAGCGAAGTTCCCACACGTTTAAATACCCGCATTCAAGGATATGTCAAACCTTTCAGCAATCTTTCCATGTCCCCCAATCAAATCATGTAGCATTGATAGATACCTTTATCAACTTTATGTGCAGGATATGAAATATCTTGTACTAGTCCTTGCCGGCATCTTTTTGGCACCTCTCCTCCAATTTTGGGCGACCTGCAATTCTTAGATGAGTACAGAATAGTTCTAGTCTTGTTCATCTTTTTGTGCATTGCACTTAAATTTTTTAGTGCATGAAAACATACCGTATGTATTCCGCAATTATCATATTGGCATAGGGCGTGACGTCCAAGTTGAGAAGACTCATGTAGTGGTATTGTTCTTAGACTTCAAAGCACACATCCTGAACTTAGAAAAGCTCTAGGTGTTTCCATTATTCCCATGTTTTAGAAAGAGAGAAATCCACGTTTTTCTTGCCACGGGACTAGTGGTCAGTGAGTTCTTTATGATCCTCAACTGCCATTATGTCATTGGTGCCAAAATCTACGCCATTTCTGTTAAGACTGAAAAATAAAGTAGCGTGAGCAACAGATATATCTACTGAAATAAAAATAAATAAAAAACTGAGAGCTTAATCTCACGGAAGATAGTTCAAACGACAACCTCTATTTGTACGACATGGCCTTTTGGTATGCATGAGAGTTTATTTTTGAAAAGATAAAAAGAATGGACAGGGTACTTCAACAGTAAGGGTCTCTTTAGCAAGTGCTAGCAAATTTTCCCTAAGCTTAATCTCATGAAACCGCTTTTGAAGACTAGTTTCAAGTGGGAAAAACTTGCATTTTTGAAGCATAAAAAGCGAGGTTTAAACACAATTGTCATAAACAATTTTACACAAACAACTTAAAAGTACAGACCCCCACTCATCAAATACCGAGCATGATGATCCAAAACCAAAATGCCATTGAAAATTTGAAATAGCAGCCACTAACCACACATCATAATAGTTTTTAGAGCTGCTAGAGTCCAGTTCGAGGAGCCAAATCAGCAAACCCCACTCATCTTCACCAGATCAAGCAATAAATCAAAAGATACATAAACAAATTCATATGACGCCAAACAGATGTACTCAACTTCACTAAAAAATTCTCAAGAAGCACCAACAATTCAAAGTTAAAATCCACATGTTGAACTCAGTGGGCATTTTCCTCTCTCTCCATAACCAAATCACATCGCAAACCTTCTCTCTCCCTCTCTCTCTTCGGCGATCTGTCCATGTCCCCCAAAACCAAATCAAGTATTCGAAAAACAATTCGAAAAATTATTCATGTAAAAATCTGGGAAACAAGGTCCCCACATACCTTTAGCCAAGCGCCAATTATATGATATGTTCGGGATATGAGCGATCTTGTCCCAGTCCTCGCCTTCTTTTCTTTTGCAACTCTCCTCCAATTCTCCACAATCGTGGATGTTTAGGTGAGTAAGAGATGTGAGCCTTCGCATTGCTTCAGGGAGTGATGCCAATGAGGAGTAGTCACCGATGTGGAGATTTTGAAGTGACTGAAGGGCCTCGATTTGCTCTGGTATATCCTTCAAATTGCGGCATCTCCAAATTCTAAGACGCTCGAGATTGCGGGCCTGTAGAAGCCACTGTGGGAGAGATGTCAGTTTGAGAAGGTCCTCAATTGTCACGGAGTGGAGACTCTGAAGGCCTCCGTGGAAATCCAAGATGTTGCCACTTTCGTCTTTGGATATATCCAGCTCCTCACGTTTCTCGATTTGCTTAAAATTGCTGCAATCGGAAATTTGGAGACTCTCGAGACTGCAGAATTGTAGAATCCACTGTGGGAGAGATTCTAGCTTGGGAAGATACTCGATTTCTAGAGACCGGAGACTTTGAAGTCCATGGAAATCCAAGATGTTGCCGCTTTCATCTTTGGATAAATCGAGCTCCTCACAACCCCTAATATAGAGATTCACGAGCTTCGATAGATGCCGCAAACCAAGTGGGAGGGAAGTTAACTGAGGAAGACTGTCGATATCAAGAGATTCAAGTGAGGTGAGACTTTTTTTCATGTCTATCCCCAAATCAAATCGAATATGGAAACACGATATCCGAAAATTAACCATGCAAAAATTTGGGAAACAAGGTACCACATGCCTTCACTGAAGAAAATTAGGGCTAGCTGGACCATTTAAATCGTATGTTTGGGATGTGAGCGACCTTGTCCCAGTCCTCGCCTGCTTGTCTTTTGCAACTCTCCCCCAATTCTCCGCACTTGTAGATGCATAGGTCAGTAAGGGATGTGAGCCTTCGCATTGCTTCAGGGAATGATGTCAACGAGGGGCACTCGTAGATGACGAGATATTGAAGTGATTGAAGGGCCTCGATCTGCTCTGGTATATCCTTCAAATTGAGGCAAGTCCAAATTTCGAGATGCTCGAGATTGTGGGCCTGTAGAAGCCACTGTGGGAGAGATGTCAGTTTGGGAAGGAAAGAGATTTTTAAGGAGTGGAGACTCGGAAGGCCTCCATGGAAATCCAAGATGTTGCCGTTTTCGTCTTTGGATATATCCAGCTCCTGACAGCAACCGATATAGAGATCCACGAGGCTCGATAGATGTCGCATACCTTGCGAGAGGGAAGTCAATTGACTACACATCCAGATCTTAAGAGATTCAAGGGAAGTGAGACTTTGCAAACCCTCCTCAGGCAAAAATTCTGGTAATTCTGTATAACAGATTTCCAGGCTCTTCAACTTATTAAGGCCAAGCATCATCTGATATATCAACAACGCTCCATTGGCACTAGACAGATTTAAATCCTCGAGATGAGGAGTAAGTGGCATGGCTTTTAATTTTTCACAGCACTCGATCTTTAATATTGATAGACTAGGAAATGATGATGTTGGAGGGGATGATTGGTCTGACTCGATATATTCCAATTCAGGTAGACCCACAATATATAAAGACTTGAGGAGAGGTAGTTGGGCCAGTGGAGGGAGATGTTTACATCTCTTGCATATGTCAAAGCATATCTTAACTAAACGTGGCAAGGAAGATACAAGGCTATCCATCATCCACCTAGGAAAGCTCTCACCTTTATAGTTCTGGATTGTCAACTCTTGCAGGTTTGAGGGCGGCCTCAGTCCATCCAATAGTGCTTCATGCCTCATTCCATCCAATAGCCCTTCAAAACTCAGTCTGTCCCATAGCTCTTCATCTATATTCACAATTCCTACATTGTCAGTATTGAAATCACTCCAATTAAGTTCCAAAGATTCTAGAGAATGCTTCCCCATCAAGTTTGCATCCCTGCATTCTACTTCCGCATTTGTTACGTATCTCAAATTTACAATTGAAAGGCTTCCCCGAATGTTATTAAGCCCCTTTAGCTGCCCAAGTCCGCAATAATTCTTGGCACGAGCTCCATCTTTGGGCAAAATGAAGCACGTTAGCCTTTGCAGAGAACTCAATTCCCCTATTCCACGTGGCAAATAACCAAGTTTGTCACAACCATTTATGTATAGATTCCGAAGGCTGACTAACTTCCTTATGTCACTTGGCAATTCTTCGAGGGCATCACAGTGGTGGAGATTAAGTGTTTGCAATCTCGTAATGGAGTTAGGAATCGAGATACGTGAGATGCTTCAACTTATAAATGGACAGTGGCACCTTCTCGACCTTTGTGCAATGCAGATCCAAGATGCACAACCTCTTGAAACTTTGAATTAATTTCTTTAGATTTGCTTCACTTGTTGGTTCTCTTTGCTGTATTTGTTCCACTTCTTCCTGATATCTAGTAGTAGACAGAAATGTTCTTAGTGCACTTGCCTTCGAGTGTGAGATTGGAAGTCCACCCATCAAATTGAAAGTCAAACCATATGATATATGACGAGTTCTTTCATGTATAGATTTTGTGTCATCCCCTGCCGCCCAACACTCGTTCCCTGCAACTGAGCAGGCTAGATCATGCATCAAATCATGCATCTTGCAAGTACCCTTGTTGAATGGATCTTCTTTATAATCTTGGAAAAAGTTTTTCCAAAGTAGATCCATGAAATATCCATGAGCAATGTCTTCTAACTGCTGACTTTCATTTGATTGGATAAATCCTTCGGCCACCCAAAGATTGACCAAAGTTTGCTTGTCCATCTCATAATCCTTGGGAAACAACGAACAAAATGCGAAACATTGTTTTAAATGTGAAGGAAGATGGTCATAACTTAGCCTAAGAATAGATATTATGCTATTCCTTTGAGATATTTTTGAGAGCTCACGATCTTTGAAATATGACCATTCGAGATTACTTTTTTAAATAGTAAACTTCCAACAGTTCGAACAACCAATGGAACCCCGAGCACTTTCTAACTATCTCTTCGCCAATCTCGAGCATGTCAGAATCTTGTTCCTCTATTTTTCGACCAGCCATTTGCATTAATAATTCAAGAGACGCACTTCCAGATAAGCCCTCGAGAAAATGTGGCTGAGCAGTGCCAGTGCCAGTGATCTCCGCAATCGAAGAATCGCGTGTCGTTATAAGGATTTTGCTTCCTTTGGCACCTCCCACCAATAAAGTTTTCAAGCACAACCATTTTGCTTGTTCTATACTCCACACATCATCTAAAACTAAGAGATATTTCTTTCCATCAATTTGTTCCCTTAGTTTACTTTGCAACAGTTCCATCATATCCTCCATCATATCCTCTGTTTTTTCTTTCTTCTTTGCACAAGCTAGCATCTTTTTCACTATTTTTTTCACGTCAAAGTCAATAGAGACACATATCCACATTTTCAAGTCAAATTTACTATCTCCATACACATATTTAGCAAGAGCCGTTTTTCCAAGTCCACCAATACCAACTATTGGAAGGATAGAAACATTCTCTTCCATGTTTGAATCCTGTAAAAATTTCATAACTCTCTCCTTATCATCTTCTCTTCCTTTAATATCTTCCTTACGTATATATGAATGCGTCTCTTCGCTATTCCCCAACTCTTTCTTGGGGAGCGCCTTCAAGGTGGGTATATTATTAGCCATAAGGGCTTCTATTCTCACCCTCACCACTCTTACTTTGTCACTCATCTTCTTTTTAAAAGCAAGCTGCTTTGAACTTGAGAAAAATGTCCTTACCACTTTCATCATTTTATTGTGGCCCCTCAGTTCTCGTCGCATAGCTCCTATGTTGAATTCTTCAAGCACATCCTGCGCCTCATAGAAAGCGTCTTTCAGTTGCACAACCCAATCTTTGATTTGGGGACTCTGGTAGTATTGCTCTTCTGCATGGTCCAGCACAACACGAAGCGTGGATATAGCGTCCTCGAGCAACTTGAGTTGATCCTTGACGCCCCCTAACTCTCCATCCTTTTCTAGTGCTTGAGTAATCAGACTAGCAAGGATGCTTCCAGCAATGCTGATGACAGCTTCTGCCATATTTGTCCTCTCTATCTCTCTGTTTGTCTCGTCGGGGATGAGAAGATTTTAGTCCTGTCGTTCCAAGGTGGAGTCTTCTCAGATAATGTATAACAAGTTTGTCCTTTAGATAATAAGTGTACAATAATAGTAGATAATAGAAAATATTTAACTGACAAACACTAATTCCAAAGCATCCTATGTCATATAAGATTTCGTCCAATCTAATAAGGCGAGTTCCTATTCATACATTGTTCTAAAAACATTTATGTTCAATTATATGAGATGATTAAGTTTTTATAGTATATATCTTTAAGTAATATTTCTAATTAACATTAATGAAAATGGGAGGTAATTAAGTGATGATGTGGTTCAAAAGTTAAGCTCCATCCTACCTAACTCTCTTACTAGTTTGGATTTCATATATGACAAATAATAAATTAGAACGAAACAAGGTAATCACAATGATCGGAGGCTTTTAAAAAAGTAAAAATAACTGTGTGCTTTCTTGGTAAAATTCAAAATGTTATTTAAATGTAACACGGTATGATTCAAACTACGTATTAGTATTTACGCATTGTGAAAATTTAAAATGTCTAAAGACAAAATAATGTAAAATGCAGACTGAGACAACTTTAGAATAAACAAAAATAAAGTGTAAAAATCTATCAAGACAAGCCATTAGCTACGTTGGTGATGGTCTTGAAATCTGCTAGAGGCGGTGGACCATATCATTGTCTTTTCTACGTGTCATCGTTTCTGTTTTCGTTACTTTCCTCTTTAAGGCGAATAGAGTGCAAGGTAACTTGTTGGAGAAGCAAAGCCACAATTTTTCACTTCTGTTGGCGGACAAATGAGAATCAGCCCACTTACAAAGGCTACACTACATCCAGCACAATCTGCTCAAGCCCAGAAACTATCACATTGCAGCTTAGGAAGAAAGTTGTAATAGCTGTTTGGACAAGGGCAGCAGCATAGGCAGTGCCCCGATGAATGCACCATCTCGTGTTCAGTGGACAAGCTGGCTTATGCTTGGTGATAAAATGTTGTACGTTACAAGACGATACGTGTCAGCGAACAAGACAAATGAAAATATTGAGTCTAAGGTCTACTGTCCTTGTCGATTTGTGCATAATCTCGTCTGAACTCTTTTTTTTTTTTGGTCGGTACTCGTCTAAACTCTTTACCAAGCCTCTTTTCTAGTCGGTGTTACACTCAAGTTTTATTCTAAATCAACCAAGCAAGATAAATGTACTCTCCAACATTTAACCTACTCCGCGGGAAGAACTGAGCTCTCAAAATATAGAAGGTGGCGTTCATATGAAATTAGGTCCCAATTTATGATTAATAGCACAAGTCCTAACATTAGACTAAAGATTTTATAGAACATTTGGCAAGATGCTTGAGATCCTTGATAAGAATAGCAGAAATTGCACATTCTTATTGCATGTTCATTTTTTCTATGGATGTCAATTCAATTATCTGTTTTTCTGTTTTTTTTTCTAACCCCCCTTGCTCAGCTAGGATTTTCAAAAGAAGTCATGTGACTTGTTAGTATGTATGTAGCTAGTAATTTTTCATGTGATCACTTAACTTTTTACAAAAATTCCAACTTACATTATCAGTAACGTTTTATATAAAAAGTAGCCTGACTATGTTGATTCGTGTTGTCCCATATTAATTGACGAGCTTTTTTCCGATGATGCCCACCTCCCTAATTTCGTCACATGCTTTCCTTACAAAACAGTGCACGTCCACATGCATGCCCAATTTGTTTAGTAGTAACATCGTGTCTTCAGTGGAACGGGACTTGGATCTTGAGAAGATAGAAAATTTTTATAGCTGTTTGGGCAACTTCAGCATCTAACTTCATGTGGGAAAAGAAAAATTTAAGTTCATGAATCTCTGCTTCTGCGCGAATGAAAAACAGGAGAAAAAGATTATGAAATACAAATTGTGAAATGGAGCAGTTTGAAACCTTGTGTGCAGAAAAGAAATTGCAGATTGGTACCGAAGTAATGTGCGGTGGGATGATAAAAGCGAGCTGATGAGGATGCTTTCAACTTTATATTTTCATATGTGAAAGGTAAAACGGCTCTTGAAGCTGGCTAATCTTCTCCTTTGAATTATATTTGTGTTCTTACGGGCTTACTTTGGAGAAGGCTAAATAGTCCAATTATGTAAATCTTGAGGGTCGTTTACACCATATAAATCTTATCTCTAAATCCAGATATAGGACGTTGATAGTTTGCCTAAGCATTCTTTGTTTCAGGCTCTTCATTTTCAGCAAAAGCTCTCTGATTAGTTGCTATAAAAAAGAACGAACCTGGCTAATAGTGAGCTGATCGACGGCTGACCAACAACTGACCAACAAAGGCGAGGCCCCAACCGGCCAGATCAAGAGAAGAGCACAGGAGACGTGTCGGCGAGATCAAGAGAGAGATGTAATAATACGGCGTGGGCAAGACTCCAGGAGTAGGAGAAAATATTCAGTGGTTACTAACCACCAGCTCATCAGCCTACGTGGCGCGCACGACCCACTCAAAACGCGACACTTGTCCGGTGACGGGGCATAAGTAGAAAATAAAAAAATTAAAAAAACTCCTTTTCCTCCTCCTCTGGCTTGCAGAAAAGTACTGAGCAGCAATTAAATGCTCACTTTCAAAATCCCGCGGAACATTCTCTCTCCTTTTTTTGAACTTTCAAGGGTTTTAACCTGCTCTTCTAGAGAAGAAGAACGACAGCCCACTCCCTCTTTCTCTCTCCAGCACGTCGCTACCGCTCCCGCCTCCCCCAAGAGCCACTGCCGGTCACAACTGCTAGTCCCGAGCCCCCTCCGCCTACGCCGTCGCCTCTAGAGCCCATCGACGGCCACGTTCTTCAGTTGGCTCTCTCTCTCTCTCTCTCTCTCTCTCTCTCTCTAACGCATGCACAATTATGCCGACTCGCCATGGATGGTGCCAAATCCCCGGCTGTTTCTAACGCGGCGATCAAGCATAAGGTCTGCGCTCGCGTCTGTCTCTTGGGGAGCCCTAGAGACGTCTACTATGGCCAAGTTTTTCCTTCTTAAGAGCTTGTTGCTGTTGTGTAAGAATACCCAGAAGCCAAAAGATCAGTCTTTTTCCTTGAATTTGCATCAGCCGTCCATTGTACTCTCCACGAGTGACTGCTTTTTGCAATGCGCTCAACTTTTGTTGAATATGCTGCTGAGTTTGCTGCCGAAAACTTGAATAAGAGTATCATAGATGAAGTGGTGAGGAGACGAGGATGAAACAGAGACGGCTGTGAAACATGGTCACATAAAGACCGATTTGGATTTTTTGAATGAGGAAGGACGAGGCGGCTCATGATGTGTAGCTGCGTTGATTAGAAGGTGCGACCACTTCGTGTCTAATGTTGGAGATTGTCAAGCTGTTCTTTGTAGAACTAGCACTGCGGAGGCTCTCACATCTGATCATAGGCCTTGTAGGGAAGATGAAAAGGAATGCATTGAGGCTCTCACAGCATTTTATTCATTCTTGACATGTAAAAAGATACCAGGTCGCAGATTTATATGAAATTAAGTTCTTTTATATTAGCCAGTTCCATTCTGAAATAACTTGAGTTACAAATTCTGCTTGTGTTAGAAGCTTGTGAGATTTCTATCCATTTTGTGAAAGATTAAGGATCAAGCTATTGTACCAGCATGTATATAATTTTCTATCTATGGTTCTATCCGCTGATTTCAATTGAGAAAATATTCTTTTCCATTGTTGTGGCTGTGAAAGTCGTTCAACATACATGATTTATGTCCTAATGCTGTGGCGTGCATTTTTGTTCAGTAATTCAATATGATCATAAATTGGCTTCCCTTCTTGTCATGGAGTGTGACAGATGAGCTGCAGCATGTGGAACATTTCTTCATGCCACTTGCAAAAAGTCAGTTTTTTCATAGCAAGATCTAGATATCACGAAAATGGATGGTTTTTGATGATTCATATCGCGATTCAACGTCATGCTAGTTTGAGGTGCCATCCCCCCAACCCAAAACTTTTCTCATGTTTTTCTAGTGGAATCAATAGCAAGTCAGTATTTCCCTATGCAATAAGCACGCAATACCGTTTTGGTCCCTCAAGGAAATGGATCAGGAAGTTGGTCAAATCAGCCATTGAAGAACTTCCATTATATTCATCATGAATAGAATCCGTCTTATGTCTTATGTTGTAAGGAGAAAGGAGCATAAAATTGATAAATACATACACGGCAAAGACTTGCCGAAATCTTCATACATAATGGGAATAGTTGAAAGATGAACTAAACGTAACCATATTCAATGTTATCAGGACACATACTTAGGAAACTTGTAGCTCAACAATAGCAGAATACGAAGATGCAAAAGCTCCAAAAGCTCAATCCCCTCAAAAAAAAAAAAAAAACCAAGAGAGAGAGAGGTGGAAGACTCGTATTGAACTCACGACAAATGCAAACATTTTAAGTTCTAATGCCTACTCCGGTGTTCCCCCATCATTCTCCGACCTCCTCCCACTGGACCTGGAACCATCATATTGGCCACCTCTCTTAGAGGCATCCACTTTACTGGCTGTCTGCTAAATCTTTATATCCTCGCGTAGATCAGCCGTCATATCCACTTTACTGGCTGTTTGATATAAAACAGAGACGGCTGATGCAAATTCAAGGAAAAAGACTAATCTTTTGGCTTTTGGTATTCTTACACGATAGTAACAAGCTCTCAAGAAGGAAAAACTTGGCCATAGTAGACGTCTCTAGGGCTCCCCAAGAGACTAACGTGAGCGCAGACCTTATGCTCGATTGCCGCGTCAGAAACAGCCTAGGATTTGGTGCTGTCCATGGCAAGTCAGCATAATTGTGCGTGCGCGAGAGAGAGAGAGAGAGAGGAGCCAACTGATGCACGTAGCCGTTGATGGGCTTTGGAGGCAACGGCAGAGGCGGAGGGGGCTCGGGACCAGCAGTTGCAACCGGCGGTGGCTGTTGGGGGAGGCAGAGGCGGTAGGGACGTGCTGGAGAGAGAGAAAGAGGGAGTGGATTGTTAGGGCGCGTTTGGTAACGATTCTGTTCCCGGGAGCTGATTCTGATAAGAACTGATTCTTTTTGATTCTGTTCCCGGGAACTGATTCTGAGTAAAAACACGTGTTTGGTAATCGTTCAAAATTTTTGATTCGGAATAGAATTGCGTTTGGCACCGTATTAATTGATTCTGTTCCAAATTAATTTCTTTTGATTTTTAAATAAATTTTAAATAATTTCTTTTGATTTTTAAACAAATTTTAAATAATTTCTTTACTTTTTTACCTTTTTCTTTTCTTTTTCCTTTTTTTATTTTTCTTTTTTCTTTTTTCCCCTTTTTCCTATTCTTCTTCTTCTTCATTTGGCCGGTCGCCGGACCGGGCGACGCCAGACGAGGGCCGGCGACGCTCACCGGAGCGCCGCCCGGCCCTCGCGAGGTCGGCCTTCGTCGGCCGAGCCTCGCCGGGTGGCGCCGGGCCTCGCCCGGCCTCGGCGCGAGGCCCGGGCCTTGCCGACGGCGGGCCGGGCGAGCATCGCCGATGGCCCGCGAGCCTCGCCGGCGACGGCGGGCGAGGCTCGCCGGCCACCGGCGAGGCTTGCCTAGCCCCGTCGGTGGCGCCAGGCCGGCCTCGCCGGTCCGGGCGAGGCCGGCTCGCCACCGGCGAGGCTCGGCCTCGCCCGATCCGGGCGAGGCCGAGCCTCGCCGGTGGGCCGGGCTTGCCTCCCGGCGAGCTCGCCGGACCCGCCCGGCTCGCGAGCCTCCGGCGATCTCGCCGGACCGGGCGCGGCGGCGGACCGGCGATCGGCGCGGTGGGTGGCGGCGGACCGGATCTGGCGGTGGCGGCAGCGGCGGCGGACGGCGGCGGGCGATGGCGAATGGCAACCGAGATGTTGAAAGAGAAGAACAAGGTTTTTACCGTGTTGATTCTTTTTTTTCCGATTCTCGGACGAGAATCAAATTTTTTTTTATTCTCAAATCTTGTCCAAAATTGTTCCCGAACAAATTTGTTCCCGAACAAAAAATTTACCAAACGCGATTCTCGTCCCAAACCGATTCTAACAAAAAATCGAGAATCCTAAGACTGTTGGGCAAGTTGCCAAACAGGCCCTTAATGTTCTTCTCTAGAAGAGAGCCGGTTAAAACCCGTGAAAATTGAAAATTTAAAGGAGAGAGAATGTTAGGCGGGAGTTTGAAAGTGAGCATTTAATTGCCGCTCGGTACTTTTCTACAAGCCAGTGGAGGGGAAAAGAAAGCTTTTTTAATTTTCTATTCACATCCAAGTCACTAGACAAGTGTCGCGTTTTGAGTGGGTCGTGCGCGCCACGTAGGCTGATGAGCTGGTGGTTAGCAACCACTGAATATTTTCTCCAGGAGTAGAGAGACCAAGGGCACACTGATGGGGAAAGTCGAGAGGCTGAGTCTGAGAGATAGGTTAGTTATGGGAGTGAGAACTAAAAGAGAGTAGCAAGGGTCTTAAATATAAAAGATTTAGCACTGTTTTGAACTGTTCCAAACCAGTTCTTCCAAAGGCTGGTTCCCAGAATAATTACATGACCGAAAGTTGTTGGGGTTGGTGAATCTGAAACGTGGCAGCGTGTGGCGGAGCGTGTGGGCACGTGCAGCAGAAAACAGGGCTGAAATTTTAGGGCTTGTCTCTTTCGAGGGCCGTAAGTCTCGTGGTGGTGTCGATTTCGTGAAAGAAACAGTAGAAAGGGGGCATAACAACACTCACTAGTGATGGGTTTTGACCAAACATGAATACTAGCACAGCTGACGTAATATTGCTACAACCACCACTATAATAGATTACAGATTCAATGGCGCTTCATCAATTTATAATGACACTGATACAATGATAAGAATAAAGTGGAAGAGAGAAAATGAGGGAATAATTGTATATTTTTATGTGTAGATAAACAATACATGAGGCTTTATTGGATAACTATTTAAAGAAATAAGATAAACATAATACCTTAAATAATTAATCAAGGATACGCATTATTGAAGAAGATGTATGAATAATCCTGAGATATATGCAAAATCAAGTGAATATCCAAATATTGCTAATAATTAGAATGGAGATTTTACGTACTATGTACGAAAAATTAAATGTTAATTTATTAATTGTCCCTCATTAATGGCCAATCATCTCATTTTAAAGATAAAACTTAATATCAGCACATGCCTCTGTTATTGTACGCAAACTCTATTAAGATAATACAAGTGTACAATAATAGTAGAGAAATCGAAACTACCTAAATGACAAACGCTAATTGCAAAACCTCCCCTTCGTCAATGCTCAAAATTGTTTCATCATATGCTTTCCTCGGAAAACGTCGCACTTCACATGCATGCCCAAATTGTTTAGTAGAAACATCGAATATTCAAATTAGTGGGATTTGATCTTGAGAAGATATAAATTATTATAGCTTTATGGGCAACTTCAACATCTAACTTCACATGGTTAACTAAAATTTATTAGGACTTGATTGTTTATGCCTTTTAAAATGCAAAAACTCAAAATTTAAAATGTTATTTTGATATTAAAAGATTTTGAAAAAATTATGCCTAAATTACATATCAAGATTTAGCAGTTGTAAAAATTTGATAAGTTTCAAGCCAATAAAAAGTGTAAAAACATATTCAAGGCAAGATTATATATTGTGCTGAGGATCGTGAGAGCGCAAAACTCGAAATTCATGGTATCATTGTCCTTCGATTGACGTGTCCACTTTTCTCTCGTCCTTTTGTTTTTGCCTTACTTTCTCTTTTTCCAAAGGCAATCATAAAAAGGCCAAGATAACTTGTTGGTGATTCCATTGGTACGTGCGATTCTGATTGAACGACGTGTAATATAAGAGATAGGACGGGTATGGCGGAGTTGAGTCCCACGAGTAATCACTAACGCCTTACTACTAGGTTTCACGTTTGTGAAGCGGTGCTGTCGTAAGATTGATAGAGGAGGCAGCATGAGCATTACCACGTGGCCAGAAAGCAATTTAACTCAATCATGGTTAATATTAACAATCACTATGTTCTTTTGTTTTTTTTTTTTTTTGAGCCACGTCTTTCCTGCTCCTTTGCGGTCATCTTTCTTTCTCCTCTGCGTTTTTTTAGATGGAGAGACCATGTGCTTTTGAAACTCTAAAAGTTAATAATCGTTGACTTAATAATTGCCCTCATTAATAGTTTTGCTTTCTTTTAATCGATTCCGGTACGACCATACAAAAGTTGAAATATCCATAGATGGGCTTCATGAACTGAAGAAAATAAATATAAGTATATTTTTTTGGGTACCCCAAGACTAAATCATAACAATCAGTTTCATTTTTAGTTTTGATCTTATCCCTCCTATCACGTAGCGTAATTGTCACACTCCGATTTCCGCACAAGAAAATAGGAGTGACATCACCATTCTTCAAGAGAAGAATGAAGTCTCGAACCAATCTTGCCACTTGCCCATATGGGTCAAAAGCTAATACTGATAGGATATAGCTCAATTATCGGCACGTCGAAGCTTTTAAGTTACTTTATTCTTATGGATACCCATACTTTTATTTCTATGATTCCTTACAAAGTTTGGTCATCACCTGCTTGAAGCAAAGAGTACGTGGCATTTTACATGCACTTATGGTGCAAAAATACGTTTCAAGTTCTAATCAGACCACTTTAAGTTGTTATAATTCTAGGTAAACATAACTTACGATGAGCAGTTGGTGATGTTGATTGAAGAGATTAGTAGTGATGCATCTTATCACTCCTTTGTGACTGTGCAATGACCAAATCACATTAGAAGAGAAGTGACTTGAGACTTGAGTAAATATATGAAATGTATTATCCATGCTCATTCAAAGTAACGACATTCATTGCTTGAGTTGAAATAGCCTTTGACCTCAAACCCTTGGAATTTGGCATTGCATGATTTCAACGTTTTATTTAGAGAATACACCCTTCCAAAGTAGCGGTTGCAAAAAAGGGAGTAACTTTCGTACAAAAAAACGATCTATGTGGATTACTTTCGGGGTCAATCCCGGTTAAGAAATTGTAGTATCACGAGGTCTTTTCGACACATAAAACCCACTATATTTGATGATCCGTAGAGTGAGAATTGAGTGCACGAAGCCGACACTTCTTGTAATTTGGGTTTTTACAAGCACAGTTCCTTTTGGCAACTTGCCAAATCCATCCAAAACTCTTATTGTAATATCGTTTTCTCCGTTAAACTTAATACAGAGACTACTATTTATGTGAAATTTTCATGATTTTTGAAAATATGAAAATTTCTATTAATGCTCAGAAACTATGAAATTTGTGAAAATCATGGAACATGGTTTTCGAGATATCCAAAATTTCTTTAGTCAATCTAGTTAGAATGAATGCTTTATAATGCGCACAATTGGGGGTTTTTAATGACTTTTTTTTTTCTAGATCAAATGAGATGATTGAGTTTTATTCTAGTTTATTGTAAAGTAATATGTTTAATTAATTTAAGAAAGGTGAAAGAATGAAGTTTTGTGATAATGTGACTCGGCTATTTTACTGTACTCTACCTATCATGGATAGATATGTATATACATACATAGTTTTGGTTTCACAAATGACACATGATAGCTGAATTTTCTTAGCACTCATTTATTTGTGTTTCTTAAAACTCAAAAACAATTGTCTACTTTTCTGTTAAAAATTCAAAATATTATTCAAGTACAAAATATACAACATAATTTGGTTTCACAAATAATACACAATAAAGTAAAACAAAAGAAGGTAATCATAATGATAAGAGTTACGTGTGTTTCCTTAGGACATATTTGCTTATGCTTTTTAAAATGGAAAAACTAAATTTTAGAATGTTGCTGTTCATCCATCTCTGGTGTCTCTCTCATGCATTTCTTCTTTTCATTACAGAAACAAGAGAGTTACAGGGAGGTTTAGCGAAAAGTCTGGAGCAACCGGTCAGCCAGCAGATGGTGAAGGTGATTCACCGGTCTCCCCAAAACCAACCGCTGGTTGAACATGCAGCCCAAAACAAACCTTGTCTCTCTAAAAATATATATTTCCTTTGTCAAGATAAACCACACATATAGAGGTATATCTTTGCGCTATTCTTTGAAGACCGACTTTTTGTCTGCAGTGTTTGGCGCTTTTTAATCACACGATTTTCATAATGTACAAATTTTCGCACGTACTTCTTTACTATTTTTTATAATTATAGTTATGCTTTTGCTAAACACATGCTCTTACTTCTCACATGTCATTATCATACAAAGCATCTAAGTAAAAGAAAGAACAATTTGCATAATTCAACTATTCAAATTAATTAAAAAACCAAAATAATTACACAGTACAAAGACAGAGAGGATGAGCACGGTGGGGAGCCACGGCTACTCAGTGAGGTTGACAGGAGACCAAGCATAATAGTTGCCATGTGACTGACATGGCCAAAAAGTAAGTTAACTCGACTCAATCATGGCTATCTATTAATCATTACTTTTTTATTTTATTTATTTATTTATTTTAGGTTGCGCACCATGTCTGTCTTCTTCTTCCTCCGCTGCATTTTATGCTTTTGAAAATGCAAAAAACTAAATTTTAATTGTTATTCAAATACTAAAGGATTTTCAAAAATTATGTACAAATTAAGCATTAATAAGTGTTGTGAAATTTCAAATGTTTTAGGCCAAATCCATGTACAATTTCGTTCAAGATATATTTATTATATAATATATATCAACACATCCCTTAGATATTTTGTCGAGGTTTGTGAGAAGGCAAAGCTCGAAATTCATTACAGTTGTATCATTGTTTTGTGATTTGACGTGTCTTCTTTTTCTTTTTCACTTTTTTCCTTGTCTTTTTCCAAGCACAACCATAAAAAGCATAAAGATAAGAATGAATATCACCAAAAACGATAAATTTATGCTAAACAAAAAATTTCAAATAATAAATTTACTCACGAAAAAGTATAAATTTATACGATAAAATTCCATACTGATATGTCTATCAACTATCATAATAAAAATTAATGAAAGATAAATTTATCATGCATCAAATTAATTTAAAATAAATTTATTATATATATATATATATCAATTTAAATTTTTTCGAATGTTAACTCTAAAGAGAACGTGTTTAGTAAAGCAAAGCAAAACAAGAAACAGTTAGGAAAGAGCATCTTTCACATGGGGCTGCGATCACACTTTGGGGTCAAAAGATTCTGCTGGTACCTTGCAAAGTTGGGTCCCATGGCTATCACTAAGGCCTAAGCTAGCGCCCACATCAATGAAGCTGTACTGCAATCTACAGCGTGACGTTGACAGAAGACTTGGCCCAAAAAAATGACTTAGCTCTGCCATGGTTCATCAGCAACCATCACTTTCCTCTTTTGATTTTTTTTTTCTTTTTACTTTTCATGCCACGTTTGTCTTCTCTCCCACCTCCACGTTTTTTCACAAGAGAGAGACCATGCTTTTTTAAAAATATAGAAATTAAGAACGTATTTGATAATACTTCTATTTTTCTATCTTCCTATTCTTTTACTTTTTAAAATAGAAAAAAAAACTGAAATTTATTTATGTAAATCAATTTTTTTCGAAATAAATTATTAGCCAAGATAAATTTAGAATAGAAACAAATTGTAAAAATATTTACTTTTCTGTTCCCGATAACAAAAAGAGGTATAGTGTCATTTTAGAGAAACAAGCTCACTATAATCTAATATTTGTCTTTACACACGATTGATACAAGATCTTGGTAAGATCCACGTCTAGGCTAGGTCGCCTGATCCAATCAGAGTTGCCATTTTTCAATTTAGGAATAAACTTAGAAATTAAATTTTGAGTAGTTCTACTAGATATTAGTATTAATTATATAGTTTAGAATTAGTTTGGCATAAAAAATTGTAAAAATCTTTTGATGAAAATTGGATTCACAATTGAACAAGCTCTTGGGACTTTACCATATTAATTTTTTATTGCCGTTGTCTTTAAGAAACAATGCTAATTTGCAATAGCTTGACAACTTGGCCGAGAGAAGAAAATCTTCTTCCCTAAGATTCTATTGGAGACATCTTTTAAAATCACCTATAATTTTGTTCTTAGAAAATTAAATGGCTTTAAATGAGTCTTTCGCATTACAATTTGTATTGTATTCATAGAAGTCGAACAAGCCTATGCTACATGAATTTTTGATGTCATTTGCTTGAAGATTTGTCTATTATGAGTTATTTTGTCATTGCCCACACCACCAAGCAATATTTGTTCTTTTCCTAGCGGTTAAAAAGTTTAGAGGGTCTGTGCACTTGTTTATTGTAACTCCTAGAGATTTACTATCAATCTCTTCACAATTTGCTACCAATTCTAGCTATCCATCTTTAACTAATTATCACATTGGATTTTCTAAGTCATTTTAGAATATCTTGATTAGTTAAATCTTTATAAAAATCCAATTTTATGCAAACATGAATTATCAAATCTCTGTTTTTTCTTTTTTTCTTTTTTGTGTGCCACGTATGTCTTCCCCCTCTTCTTCTGTGGGATCATGCACTTTTGAAACTCTATAAATTAAATATCAAATGTTGATTTATTAGTTGTCCTCATTAATGGCCAGCCACTTCATTCGTTGCATAAAACTTGAAGATAAAATAAGTGCGTGATAATATAAGATAATAGAAAGTATTTAAATGATAATTAATATTATGAAAAAATTTAAATTAATACACTTATAATAAATTTATCATAAATTAATTTTTTAATCACTAAAAATTATAAATTAGGATACTCGTGACAAATTTACTTTAAATTAATTTTTTTATCTTTAAAAATTTTAAACTAGTATATTTGTGATGAATTTATGCTTTAAATTTGATTAATACTATAAAAATCCACACATTAGTTCATTTATGACAAACAAAGTGTAAAACTCCAAATCTGTACATCCATTAACTATTATGTATCATCTAATTTAGTAATTTAACAATAAAATTTAATGGAAACTAATGAAGAATAAATTTATCAAAGGTAGTTTGAATTTTTTTTGTTATCAAAAATTAGTTTGAAATACTTTTATCTTATATATACGAATTTAAGATTTTTTATGACCCTAGACCCCGTATAGCCAGCAACCAGTGAGGTTAACTAGGGGTGGCGCTAGCCTATGACCCACCACCAGGGCGCCACATTAAGAATCCCTAACGACAGCGGGAGATTTGAACTCCCCCCCTTCTCGGATGAGGGTGAGAGCGCAAAGCCAGGACTACCGCTGCGGGCAGTGGTAATTTAAGAATTTTTTATGTTGTTAACCCTTAAAATGATATATACTGATAGCAAAACATTCCATTTCATTGGTGCTCCTTGTGCGTGTAAACAAGAAAGATGACAAAACTACTAAAAAATCTAAATTATATTAATTATAATGCATTTATTCATAACTGTTATGTGATAAAAAAAATTATAAATTAGACGCATTGCTCTAAACTTTTTTTTGTGATATCAAAATCCTAACTTTATATCAATGTGATACCCACTATGATTGCATTCGATGATTTTCTAACCAAAATAACGTCATTTTTTATTTCACTCAACCCAGGTTGACTGCATCATTTGCCTTCTACTGTCCATGTAGGTAGATTTAGAATCTAGATGGGGGTTGATGAGTCACATAAGTATAAGTTTAAGATTTTTGATATCACAAAAAAACTTATGATAAATGTGTCCCGATAGGCATAATTTAAAGTTTGTAATGACTTTTTTTCCCTAGATTGAGTTTTATTCTATTTTATTTTAACGTAATATCTCTAATTAATTTAAGAGAGTTGAGAAAGAATATAGTTTTGTGATAATGCGACTCAATCATTAAATTGCACTCTACCGGACTTTCCTATCCTTGAGAGATATGGATGATGTATGTGTGTATGTTTGTATGTATGTAGAGTTTTGGCTTCACAAATAACATAGGATAGCTGAATTTTCTTAACACTCATTTGTTTGTGTTTTTTAAAATGCAAAAAAAAGAAGAAGAAATTGTTAACTTTTCTGTTAAAATTTAAAATATTATTTAAATACAAAAATGGTGAAAAAATACATATAAATAACGTTTGTGAAAATTTTACATGTTTCAGGCCTAAAAATTATAATACTGATTTCATATTAATATTAATTAAATTAAACATATAAGGTTTTGTTGACGTTTGTGAAAGAGGAGAGCTTAAAATCCACCACAAGTGGATCATATCATTGTCCTTCGATTTGATGTGTCGTCTTTCCCCCTTTTCCTTTTTGTCTTACCTTTCCTTTTTCCAAAAGCCGACCAGAAAAGGTATGAGATGATGCATTGGTGAAGCAAAACCACAGCTTTTCAATCTAGTCGGTAGATAAATTGGAATCACCGTCCACTTACAAAGGCTACACTCCACTTGGCTCAATCACTCAAGCTAGCCAACCATGTTCTTGGTTGGCTTCCAGCAGCAGCACAGGAAATGTACAATCTCTCGTACTCAGTGGATAATATCAGCTCATGCTTATCAGCTCATTCTTAATCATAAAATGTTACATATGAATTCTAACAGCGACTATAATAAAAGTAATCACTCAATTAGTAGAGGGGAAGGACCATATAAAACTAATCACTCGATTAACTAAAGGGGAAGGACCGTCATGAAACATAGAGTTCCTTTTCAGTCTAAATAATGTAGATAATCCTATTCTATGCAAAGCTCCAAGAGAGTTTTTGAAATTTTTTTTTCTTTTGAGGTATTCTAAAGCCCACTGAAATTCAATGTCCCCACATTCAATAGTTCCATCGGCACCACAAAGAAAGGCCATGTCTTGAAACTATCTCTCGTTTTTTGGAAAGAGTAGTCAAACAAAAGGTGACACCTAGATTTAAAATTATGCATCATCGAAATAACAAGTGTAGCTTGCATGACAACATTGGCTGTCTATCAATACTAACCAGCTTGTTCAGAATATTAATCCAAACTTAGGAACATTAGGATTATGCCAAATACGTCCGCCATAGCAACTTGGACCTCCTATTTCTATTCCCAAGCATCAGGAAATGGCATTAGAGCATAGCAAGATTAAATCACATAACCTTATTTAGACTTTAACAAACATATCAGGATATTTAAAAAATAAATCATGCGATCATCTAATAGTCTAAACTTTTAGAATAGTTAATAATAGTTCATAAATATCCCACGTGGTATCAAAATATGAGATCCTAAGTTAAAATCTTCCAGGCCTCTATTTACCTTTTCAATTGCATATTTCAACAATTTAGGCTTAGGCAAAAATGCAGTCTAAGCGTAAGGAGAGTTAGAATATTTCTGATTCTCAGTAAGACATTTGACATGAGGCTCACTCTTAGGTTCCACAAACCAAACACTTTGGTCCTTTTAATTGATAAAGCTGCACCAAAACAATCCAAATGAAGCCAGCTCTCGTTACCAATCTTTGGAGGCATTGTCAGGAGCAAGCTAATTTCCACGGAATTACTTGACATCCTTATAGTTATCCTTTCAACAAGTGGTTTACCATCTTTGTCACTAAACTTTGCCAGATATTAAAGGAAGTTCTAGGTATATAATAGACAATGCACCTCTTCTAATGCCACTTATTTGTAGCAAATTACCTAAATAAGCTCAGTCATCTTCGAGGATTAAGCTTCAACTTAGAAATTTGTTGAAACTGCTGAAAGAGATTTAAAATTTAAAGATAAGTAGCCTTGTCACCTTTGAAGAAGATCATAAGATCACAACAAAGCTCAAATAAATTCACTTGATTTGCGTAAAAATTACGCCCAAAGTAGGAGCCAAGCCAGGCCGAGACTATCCGGTGTTCACTTTACCTCTACTCTGTAACTTACCTATAGCTACTGAAACTCTTCCGACCCAACGCAAGGCCGTAATTAGTTAGGATCGTTGATATTAAGATAGTATTCTAATATAGCTAAAACTTTTTCTAGATTAAAGAAAAAGGAAAATATTTTGCCAAATGACCTATTTCATGTAATTCAACATGGAAGAAGAACCCTAGGAGCAGAAAGTTGCTTGCTTGTAGGAAAAAGGGGCTGCTTTGCGGATAAAAAAAGCAGAGTGATATGCTTATTAATCATCTTCCTCATTGTTCTCGATCGGATTTGTGCTTTATCTGTTAAAGGACCTCCCAATCCAAAACTCCCCTTCATATTGTTACTTGACGTTATCGCTACTATTTTACTGAAACACGCTCCTTGCTAGTCTCTCCAAATCATTTGCTTCCTATAATCAAAACTTTTGCATTTTTTTCTTTATTAAAAAACTGCCTTAAAGATCTCTTCCCATGCTAAGCTTTTCCAAAACTTGAAAAGGATTCTCAAGCGAGGGCAAAATGACGAATACACCCAACACTTTCCCTGGCGTGTACAATCTTTTACTATTTCAGTTTCCTATTGCAGTCATATCAATTAGTTTGGAATCCTTTGATTAATTCAAATTTCGTATTTTTCTCGACCAGTGTCTACATGACAAGTTTTTCTTGGATATGTTAAGTCTGGCTCTTCTTTCTATCCTTTAACATATTATTCTTCTAATTTAACTCCATTTAATACACATAATCAAATCTTTATTGAATTTCTGTGAAATTTGATAAAACTACTGTCAACTATTCTAAAAGTTTAAATTTTCATATGATGATGGAGTTCATTATTTAAATATTCTAATACTTTCCCTCATGTTTAGCCCAGTCTTTTACCTATTACTAATCATTGTAATTTAATTGGAGAGGCAATGAGACTTAGAAATATTCAAATTCAGAACATCCAGCTCTCGTATTATGTGATGAATTGTATTACTCAACTTATAGTACAATATTTATACAATATATTGCTTAATAGAAAAGAAAAAAAAATGTACCAAATATCTCTACCTAATTCTAAGAGATACATCAAATATTATGCTAACTAAAAAATAAAAATAAATTTTAATCGATTATAAGAGCTGCACATTACAAAAACAAAATATAAATCTTTAACAGATCTTTCATAATAATTTCCTATGTGATCATACTACCACGTGTTTCCATCGTCTAATCGAAAGTTATTTTTACTTTTTCTACTTATGACCATGAGACAAGCTTTTTCTCTTATTTCCTCTTTAAGTTCAGATTCAAGATATTATAGCGGCTTTTATCATTCTTTTTTTACATATAAAAAATACAGCAATTTTTTTTTTAATAATAATTGTTTCTTTTCATACGAAGTATGACAATTCTTCTTCCTAGTATTTTATTATGCACGTTACACATCTACTTTTGTTAAATTTGCAACACGCCCCTCGTCCCACCAATAATAGGAATTGTCATGATGATTATTTTTTAATGCATTTTGAATTCTCATGTAGGGTGTCCTTTCATTTTTAATAAATATATTATTCCTTTATACAATTTCTTAAATTTACTATCATTGTCGGGGATATGTTCGTAGGTTTATTTCAAGTGAGTTTTGCTTCATGCAAGAATGACTTGGGACAGCTGGCACGATTTATTCTTATCTTTAATATATATGCATGAAGTTTTGCACTTAGTTTTTCTCATTTAAATATTTTCTAATATCTGTCATTATTGTAGACTTTCTAATTGAATAGACAAGGCAAGTAGATGTTAATGCAATGTTCACAGAGCATTGGGCAAGATAACCGAGATTCATAATAAGGATAACAAAAGTTGCACATTTTTATTCACAGCTAGTCACGATTAGCTGTTATATCTCATAAATCCCCCTACCGCATTAGTTGTATGTTCAACATTTCTATGGATGCCAATTTAATTATATGTCATTCCATTTCTTTCTAACCCCTCCTTGCTTTACTAGGATTTCTTAAATAAATTGTTGTTAGTCATAATTAATGATTTTTTATATGATTAAGAACTTTTTATAAGAAATTCATTTGTCAATCTACGAACAATTACAAACTTTTTTACATAATTAGTAATGTTTCATATAAAAAAAGTAATTATTCTATGTTGGTTCTATCATCCAAATGACAAAAACGACAATTTCGAACATAACTAATGATATATACGTGTATAATGATATTATAAAAAATGTTTATATTGACAACAACTGATTGCCAATCCTCCCATGTCATTAATGCTCAGACCCGCACACACTTATGACGTATGCGTTACTTTATAAAAAAGTTGGAAAAAAAACTTAATCATCTCATTTAATGTTTACAAATTAAAATAATATATCAACATCAACTTGCCTTACTTAAGTTGGATATGATCCTTTACACAGTAGAACAATATGTCAACATCTTGATTTATTATCAAATTGATTGAACCTTTTACACATGAATTATTATCCTTATACAATGTCACAACTAAGGCCCACATTAGATGCAGATGTCTTCCAAATCTTCTTGGTCAATAAAGCAAAAATTTTATATAATGTAACATTTTACACATGAATGTAACCAAAACTTTTAGATAGGGATGTCTTCCTAATATTCTTGGTCAAGAAAGCAATTTTTTTTTTTTTTTTATAAAGCAAATCTTCTTGCTTTATTTGTAACCTTTTATACATCAATCATTGTCCTTACACAATTTCACAGTCAAGGCCCACATTAGATGTGGATGTCTTGCTAATTTGCTTGGTCACGATTCTTTTTGTCAAGATGCATGCATACCATTTACACGTTTGACTTATTGTTATTAGTTTCTCACTTTCGTCCCAATTTAATATTAGTCCTAGCAATCCACCAGATATGTAAAAGATTACATACAATTTAATACTAAGGCAAGTTGACTTTCATGTATAGACCAGAAAAACTATATTATATTAAATTAGATGACTATTTGACCAAAAAAGAATTAGATTATTAATTTTTTTCTACTTTTTTGTAAAGTCATATTTCTAATTAATTGTCAAGGGAAGTGGGAGGGATTGGAGGTTTGTGATGACGTCGGTCCACCACTAAGCTCCTTTCTACCTTGGAAATGATACATAATAAAAAAGAAAGAAAGAGCACAATCATGATAATCAAACTTATCTGAGTTTTCTTAAGATTTGTTCATTTGTGCTTTTTAAAAAGCAAAAACGATTTTTTGCTTTCCTTTTAAAACATAAAATGTTATTCAAATATAAAATTATTGTGAAGAAATTATATGTAAATTACATATAAATATTTACATGTTGTGAAAATTTCTCATGTTGCATGTAAAAAAATGTAAAAAGTGTGTTTGAGATAAGATTAAATCAAACGAAACAAAATGCAAACACATGACAAGCCCTTCCTATTTTGTTGACGTTTGTGAAAGCATTACAACTTGAAATCCACTACCCTTGGTGGACCATATCAATGTCCTTCAATTTGAGGTGCCATCTTTTCCTTAGTTTACCTTTTTTCCAAAGGCGACCAGAAAATGTATAAGGTAACGTGTTAATTGAGGAAAAGGACAATTTTCCATTTGTTGACGTCATCGCTGTCGCAAAAGGATCATTTAGAAGAAAATTTGCGTTCGGGGCTTTTTAGCTGCACAATTTTCATAATATATAAATATTAGTACGTACTCTGGTATATAATTTTTTATAAATTTTGTTATGGTAGAAACATAAAAAGTTGAATGCTTCTGCTAAACACGCGGTCATCACTTTTCACATGCATCTATGTAAAAGAAAGAATGATATGCATATATCAACTATTCAAACTAATTGAAAAAAAAAAAAAACCTAAAAAATTTGTACGATACAATCATTATACAAAGCCTTTCGCAAAAGTATCTTTCAGGTGGGGTTGAGGCCTGAGATCACAATTTGGGTGGAGATTTTGGTACTAATACCTAAAAAAATTCCAAACTTCAACTTTAGTATCAATTCTACTCAAAAATATTTTTATCTCTTAAAAAACTCCAAACTTTAGGTCTTATCCCATAAAAAATCTCAAACTTTAGGTTTAGTCCCAATTTTACTATGAACTCATAAAAAACCACTGACTTTTATTTAAATTTCATATCTACTCTTGTTAACCCTCCGTCCAAAATCATCCCCAGTAATCTTACATGATACTTTTATGTCATTGGTCTAGCTTTTTCTCAATTCAAATCCAAGAAGGTGCTTTGGAGATTAATTTCCATGTCATCATCCCAAATGACATCCTCTTGGATTTGAAATTTGAGTAATAACTAAAGCAATTAGGGTTGGCTTTCTTTAATTTCTCTCAAGTATTCCTTCCATCTCATTGAAGGATATTCAATTTTGTGCTTAGTTTTTATCTCTCATGCTCGGGAGTCTTCCGTCTCTCGTAGTCAAAGAGCTTGCACTCAAAGAGCTCACACTCAAGATACGTGGCTTGGTAGGATCTAACAGCTCATGCTCGTGAGTTTTCCATTTCTTGGTTGTCAGCAAAAATTTTTGGATAGAGAGTTAACGGGGATAGATTTGAGACTCAAGTAAAAGTTGGTGATTTTTTATAAGACAACAATTTATGGTAGAATTAGAATTGGACCTAAAGTTTGAAATTTTTATAGGAAAAAAGATTATGGCAGAATTAGGACTTAACTTAAACTTGGAAGTTTTTTACATTAAAAAAATTGGATAAAATTGGGACTAAAATTAAAGTTGATGTTCTTTTTGAGAATTATGCTAGGTATTTTTTTGGAAGGTGGCAAAATCTAGAGTGGTTAGCATGATCTCTTCGGCAATGCTCCCAATGACAGCTTTCACCATTTTTGTTCTCTGTTTCTCTCTCTGTCTCTCTTTTTGTGTGGATAAGAAGACATTAATCCAGTGGTTCCAAGGCTAGAGACTACCCAAGACATGTATCGCAAGTTGATGTTGAAGATGAGAATTCTCCTCAACCATGCATACTAGGCAGATGAAGCTCAAGTCAATAATGCATATGGGACCCATCGAGGTCAGGTCTGGGGTCCACGATATTGTTAGAAGACATTTCGTGCTTCTAGGGTTTAATATTAGTCCGGTCGTTCCAAGGCTAGATATATAAGAAATCCATGTTGATGCCCACCGACAACTGGCGAATCAAAATCTCATCAAATTAATTTTCAAGATTCTCTTATCGGCTTGAGCAGCTGAGGATAATAATCCTCATCATCCACACAAAGCCTAAATAATGCAGATGGGATCCACCGAGGCTCGGTCCTAGGTCTGCGATTCTCGTTTGTCTGAAGACTTTTCGTGCTCCTAGTGTTTAATGGTCTAGTATGCTTGCATGCGCAATGAAAATGCCGGGTGTTGAAAGTGACGGAGATATTTATTTCCCAAATAAGTTTTATCTTAACAGTTTCTGCGGTCCAGAAGCGAAGGAGAATAAGTCTAACATTGTGAAAGTAGTTACGACATGAGGTTGATGGAAGAAATGACCAAAAAGCAACTTGACTTGATAATGGTTAACTATCAACCTTGCACTTTTGTTTTCTTTTTCTTTTTTGTTTTGTGCCACGTTGGTCTTCTTCCTCCTCTGCATTAGAGACTTAAAATAGGTTTACGAGTGTCGTACAAAGTCATTCGCAAAAGTATTTTTTAGGTGGGGCTGACGCCTGAGATCACAATTTAGGATGGACATTTTGTTGGTATGTGGTGAATCTAGAGTGGACAGCATGAAATATAACACAAGTACGGTGAGGGTCCACCTGTATAAAGTTGTATTGCTAACATATTTCAGGAAACCAGCTGGCTCTGAGTTTGAGTGGCATTTCATCCCTAACCATTTATGTGCCTGATATCGCCATATGGTCTCCTATTAACATCGCTTTGGGCTTTCCTTTTAGTCTCCTTACTCCTCCATTGTATTTCAAAATTATAGAGCGACCAGGTGCTTAACTTTAGATATTAACAATCAAATATTAATGTCAATTGTCACTCATTAATGGCCCACCACCTCATTTATTACATAAAACTAAATATAGGCACCCACCTTATATATTGTACAAAAACCCTTGTAAGGATAATCTAAGTGCACAATAATAGTAGATAACAAAAATATCTAGATGACAAAACCAATTGCGAAACCTATGTATATATGTATATTTCTAAAAGATGACATCCAATTTGATAAATAACGTAGGTCGATGTTCGTGTTTGGTTCAAAAAGCATCATCGTAGATTGAATGCAATGATTAAGTATTTTCCGCTTTATTCTAAAGCAACATGTCTAATTAATGCTAAGAAAATGGGACGGAATTAAGCTTTTTAATAACATAGTTATACTATTAAGCTCCACTCTATCTTGCTCTCTCTTTATGCATATATAATAGATATTAGCTTAGCAATGACCTCTTCAGCAATGCTCTCAATGATAGCTTCCGCCATTTTTGTTCTCTCTATGTCTCTATCTCTTTCTCTTTCTATGGATTAGAAGATATTAGTCTAGTGGTTCTAAGGCTAGAAACTTCTCATGACATGCATCGCAAATTTACATGTGGAAGATAAAAATTCTCCTCAGCCACACATGATAGGGAGATAAAGCACAAGTCAATAATGCATATGGGACCAACCGAGGTTGGGTTTAGGGTCCGCGAAGGGTTTGTCTAAAGACTTTTAGTGCTTCTAGAGTTTAATATTGGTCTGGTTGTTCCAAGGCTAGATATATAAGCAGGCCATGTCGATACCCATTGACCACTGACAAAACCAAATCTCAAAAAATTTAATTTTCATCTTCTTTGACCAAACTGAGCAGCTTAAGATAAGAATCGTCGTCATCCACACAAAGCCTAAATCAATACTGTGGATGGGATCCACCGCTGTTGGGTTCGAGGTCCGTGATTCATGTTTGTTTGAAGACTTTTCGTGCTTCTAGCGTTTAATAGACTAAGCATGCTTGCAGGGGCAAATGAAAGTGATGGGGATATTTACTATGAAGATTGTTTTCACCCAATAGTTTCCGAGGCCCAGAAGCAAAGGGAAATAGGAGGACTAAGATGTGAAAGAAAATTGCATCTCTGAGGACAAAACACACATTTTATTAAGATTGGGCCTTGTTTTGCAATTCGGGGTGGAGATTCTGGTAGTGCGTGGCAAAGCTGAATTGGACAATGTCTACAAATACGAATAGGACTGGTGCGGTGGATTGGGTGCCACGGCTATTCATTGAGGCCTAAAGTATGGTCCACGCCCATGAAGCCGTATTAGCATGAGGTTGACAGAAGACATGGCCAAAAAGCAACTTAACCACGGTTAACTATCAATTATCAACCATCGCTTTTGCTCTTTTGTTTTGTTTTGTTTTGTTTTTTTTGTTTTTTTTTTTTTTGGTACCATGTTTGTCTACTTCTTCCTCTCGATGCTAGAGACCACACACTTTTGAAATGATAGAAATTAAAAATCAACCATTGACCTATTTAATTGTCCTCATTAATAGGTGGGCTTTCCTTTACTCGATTCCAGTATGATGATACAAAAATTGTAGAGATCAATAGATGTGCTGTAGCAAACTGAAGAAACTATGATCTTGGTAAAAAGTTTTGGGAACTCCAAGACTAAATCATGACCATCAATCACATTGTTTATGTTGGTCCTTTCCTCATAAAAGCATCATCTTAGATTGAATGCGATGATTAAGTATTTTCTGCTTTATTTTAAAGCAACATGTCTAATTAACGCGAAGAAAAATGTGACGGAATGAAGCTCTATAATAACATAGTTAAACTATTAAGCTCCATTCTATCTTGCTCTCTCTTTATTCATATATATGCATATAAATAGATATTAGCTACCACCCATCGTTGCAGCATGGATGGTAGGGCTGCTGGACTCCACGTTGGAGGTCCCAGTTTCGAAGTCCCTGCGAAGCAGGGAGGCTGAAGCGCTGCGTGATATCTTGCCCGGGGTGCGTGGGTGGTGGTTTCTTGCGTGCCTCCCCAGGGTTTACTCCTCGGCTGCCGGCCGTGCGGTGGGTTCCCTGGGTCACCAAAAAAAAAAAAATAGATATTAGCTTAGCAATGACCTCTTCAGTGATGCTCTCGATGATAGCTTCGGCCATTTTTGTTCTCTCTATGTCTTTGTCTCTTTCTCTTTCTGTGGATTAGAAGATATTAGTCTAGTGGTTCTATGGAAAGAAACTTCTCATGACGTGCATCACAAATTTACGTGTGGAAGATATAAATTCTCCTCAGCCACACATGATAGGGAGATAAAGCACAAGTCAATAATACATATTGGACTAATCGAGGTTGGGTTCAGGGTCCACAATTGGTTTGTCCAAAGACTTTTCGTGCTTCTAGAGTTTAACGTTGGTCTAGTCGTTACAAGGCTAGATATATAAGAAGTCCATGTCGATGCCCATTGACCACTGACAAAACCAAATCTCAAAAAATTTAATTTTCATCTTCTTTGACCAAACTGAGCAGCTTAAGATAAGAATCGTCGTCATCCACACAAAGCCTAAATCAATACTATGGATGGGATCCACCACTGTTAGGTTCGAGGTCCATGATTTGTGTTTGTTTGAAGACTTTTCGTGCTTCTAGCGTTTAATAGACTAAGCATGCTTGTAGGGGCAAATGAAAGTGATGGGGATATTTACTATGAAGATTGTTTTTACCCAGTAGTTTCCGAGGCCCAGAAGCAAAGGGAAATAGGAGGACTAAGATGTGAAAGAAAATTGCATCTCCGAGGACAAAACACACATTTTATTAAGATTGGGCCTTGTTTTGCAATTCGGGGTGGAGATTCTGTTAGTGCATGGCAAAGCTGAATTGGACAATGTCTACATATACGAATAGGACTGGTGCGGTGGATTGGGTGCCACGGCTATTCATTGAGGCCTAAAGTATGGTCCACACCCATGAAGCCGTATTAGCATGAGGTTGACAGAAGACATGGCCAAAAAGCAACTTAACCACGGTTAACTATCAATTATCAACCATCGCTTTTGCTCTTTTGTTTTGTTTTGTTTTGTTTTTTTTTTTTTTTGGTACCATGTTTGTCTACTTCTTCCTCTCGATGCCAGAGACCACACACTTTTGAAACGATAGAAATTAAAAATCAACCATTGACCTATTTAATTGTCCTCATTAATAGGTGGGCTTTCCTTTACTCGATTCTAGTATGATGATACAAAAATTGTAAAGATCAATAGATGGGCTGCAGCAAACTAAAGAAACTATGATCTTGGTAAAAAGTTTTGGGAACTCCAAGACTAAATCATGACCATCAATCACATTGTTTATGTTGGTCCTTTCCTCATAAAAGCATCATCTTAAATTGAACACGATGATTAAGTATTTTCTGCTTTATTTTAAAGCAACATGTCTAATTAATGCTAAGAAAAATGGGACGGAATGAAGCTCTATAATAACATAGTTATACTATTAAGCTCCATTCTATCTTGCTCCCTCTTTATTCATATATATGCATATAAAATAGATATTAGCTTAGCAATGACCCCTTTAGCAATGCTCTCGATGATAGCTTCCGCCATTTTTGTTCTCTCTATGACTCCATCTCTTTCTCTTTCTGTGGATTAGAAGAATTAGTCTAGTGGTTCTAAGGCTAGAAACTTCTCATGACAAGCATTGCAAATTTACGTGTGGAAGATAGAAATTCTCCTCAGCCACATATGATAGGGAGATAAAGCACAAGTCAATAATGCATATGGGACCAACCGAGGTTGGGTTCAGGGTCCGCGATTGGTTTGTCTAAAGACTTTTCGTGCTTCTAGAGTTTAAAATTGGTCTGGTCGTTACAAGGCTAGATATATAAGAAGTCCATGTCGATCCCCACCGACCACTGACAAATCCAAACCTCGAAAAATTTAATTTTCAACTTCTTTGACGGAACTAAGCAGCTGAAGATAAGAATCCTCATCATCCACACAAAGCCTAAATCAATACTGTGGATGGGATCCACCGCTGTTGGGTCCGAGGTCCATGATTCGTGTTTGTTTGAAGACTTTTCGTGCTTCTAGCGTTTAATAGTCTAAGCATGCTTGCAGGGGCAAATGAAAGTGATGGGGATATTTACTATGAAGATTGTTTTCACCCAATAGTTTCCGAGGCCCAGAAGTAAAGGAAAGTAGGAGGATCAAGTTGTGAAAGAAAATTGCATATCTGAGGACAAAACGCGCATTTTATTAAGACGGGGCTTTGCACTTTGGGATGGAGATTTTGTTAGTGCGTGGTGAAGCTGAATTGGACAATATCTACAAATACTGATAGGATTGGTGCGGTGGATAGGGTGCCACGGCTATTAATTGAGGTCTAAAGTATGGTCCATGCCCATGAAGCCGTATTAGCATGAGGTTGATAGAAGACATGGCCAAAAAGCAACTTAACCATGGTTAACTATCAACTATCAACCATCGCTTTTGCTCTTTTGTTTTGTTTTGTTTTGTTTTTTTTTTTTTTCGTATCATGTATGTCTACTTCTTCCTCTCTATGTTAGAGGCCACACGCTTTTGAAACTGTAGAAATTAATAATCAACCGTGGACCTATTTAATTGTCCTCATTAATAGGTGGGCTTTCCTTTACTCGATTCCAGTATGATGATTCAAAAATTGTAGATATCAATAGATGTGCTGCAGCAAATTGAAGAAACTATGATCTTGGGAAAAAGTTTAGGGTACTCCAAGATTAAATTATGACCATCAATCACATTGTTCATGTTGGTCCTTTCCTCATATCGCATAGCGCAATTGTCACACCTTAATTTCTATGGAAGAAAAAGGGAGTGAGGTGGCTGTCTTTCAAGAGATGGACGAAGCCACATACCAATCGTACCAAAAACATACATTTTTGGGCCAAAAGGTAAGACCAATAGAATATAGCCCAAATGTTGAAACTCTTTATCCTCATATATATCCACCATTTTGTTTCTACAATTCTTTGCAAAATTAGGTCATTCCAACTTGACTTCTACTACATGAAAATCAAATTGCAACTTATCAACTCACAATATCACTTGCTAGAAGCAAGAGTAGCCAGCATGTTCCACTCATATATGGTGCAAAAATATGTTCCAAGTTCTTATCAGGTCACTTCAAACTACTAAAATTCAAGGTAAACATAACTTACAAGAAGTTGATTGATGTAGTTGATTGAAGAGACAAGTGGTGATGCATCTCATCACTCCTTATGTTAATGTGGTTAATGTGCAATGGTGAAATCACATCGAAAGAAAAGTGCTTTATGAATTAAAAAAGACATGAAATAGGTAAAGCGATTTAGATAATGAAATTCTATTAGGTGATAGGTTTTTATTTTCCATACCAAAATGGGAATTTCATGATATTGAAAAAAGAAGAAGATGAAACATCTAAAATATTTTGAGAAGGCAAGAAGTCACTTCGGAAGGTAATTATGGATTTGGTCTTGCAGAGCTTGCTTGTTGCCTCTTGTTATACTCGTAGGATTGGCATTTGCCATTATTACCCAAAACAAAACAGAGAGGCAAGAGGGCAGAGAGGATGGCGACGCCAGAGGTCCAGGGATCGCCAAAGATCATCCTTCAATGCTGGAAAACCACACTCAATGGCGACATCCATAGCTTGAACTGATATTTCCTTTGACCTCAAACCCCTGGGATTTGGCATTGCAGTGTTATCGACGTTTCATTAGGGAATCACACCCTTCCAAAGTTGCGGTTGCGGGCTGGTAAAGAAGTGTAACTTTCGTACATAAACACAATCTATTTGGATTACTTTTAGGGTTGATCCTAGTCACAAAATTGTAGTATCACATGAGCTCTTTCCGATGACACAGAAACCACTTGATTCGATTATACATGGTGTGAGAATTGATTGCACGAAGCTGGCACCCCTTGTAGTCTAGGTTTTCAAGAACTATTTTCCTTCCAACGGTTCATGTAGTCCATTTAAAAGTTGTATTGTGATGTGGTTTTCTCTGTTAAACTCAATGCAGAGACTATTATGTTATGTGAAATTTTCATGATGTTTGAAAATATGGAATATGAAGATTGTGGAAATCACTAAAAATGGTTTAGTAGATACCCAAAAATTTTCAAGTCGATCTAGTTAGTTCAAACATAGATATTGGTCGTGGAAATTCCAATTCCTTTGAAAAATTCGGTGCAATTATTGAAGAAAAAGAGTCAGCACGTAATATACCGGAAAGATCTAATTTTTCGGTTTTTTGAAAAAAATATAATCTATTTTCAGCCAAGAACAATTATTTCAGCTGATTCACAGAGTCAAATATTTGTTGGGTCATGTGGTGCGTGTCGGGGCCATGGACATGAAATCTAGCCGGGGAGAGCATTTGCATAATTTTAGTCTGAATGGGCTTTTCAGCCCAAGTGCATCCAGCCATTGTTTAGGGATGGAGGAAATCTAAGATTGAGCTGTGCAGCTTGATTTAACTATTTATTGAGGTAAGTGATTTCTACCACTTCTATATATTGTAAAATATTGCATGACATGATTTGTCAAGAGAAAAGCTATATTGTGACATGGCTTGAGTTTTAGAAGTACATAAATAAATATTTATTCTATGGCATGTTCCTTCGGAAAACTCAATCAAGCATTGTACTTTAAAGGCCTCTCATACATGTTGTTTGGAAATATTTTACATGGAAATGCCATTTATATATATTTTGTGTGTGTGGGCATACAACCCAATATTGTTTCGAGACTTAATCATGGCCGACATTATGTATAGGGTTTGTTCATAGTTGAAGTGATTTTTGGGCCTTCTCAAGGGTGTGGTGCCACCTCGAGATGAGCAAATGGATCACTAAGGAACCGTGGATGGTTCCTCTTATGAGGTGACACTTGGTTTGGATTTTCCCAAATCTACTTATCACAATTTTGATTGACTTGGTTAATTATGCAAATTTTTTTCTTTCTTTAGCAATCGCCATCTATTTGAGGCTAGTTGGAAGTCAAGTGAAATGCGGAGATCATTTTTGCAAATTATAGATTTGTGAAGGGGGACTTGATTGTGCTTAAATATGTTGATTGCCCAATTTTGGTGCATATTCTCATTATTTCGTATATGTTTGATCATGCGATCTTATCCATTTTTTAGTCTCTAAGCGCACCCATCTAAAATGATCATGCTTCCGCGAAATTGTGCAATTATATTTATCAATCATTTAATCACATTATAACGTTTATTATGCAACAAGGCAAAAAACGAAGTAAATAAAGTACGGAAAAGTAAAGAACCCGAGCCACATGGGGCAAAATTAAATAAAACCTCGTTATTAGTCGCCGGCACAAAGACCCCTATACGTAGTACCCTAAGCTAAGCATGTGATTAATCTATGGAATGCAATTTCTCGAAAAATGCCTAAGTCAGATTAAGCCCTAAATTTCAAGAGAGTATTTTAATCCTTCTTATTACTATTCATAAGATATTTCCTAAGCATCAAGAAGGCACATCTAGCTACTTGTAACCTAAATTTATGGGCGATGATATGGTCGAATGATCTTGAAAATGATAACAATGTGGAATAAACATGCTCCTTTTTTTTATCATAATTTTTACATTATAACTATGAATTAATCATCCTGAATGCATGCCAGACGCTGCTAAAATAACCAATATGTATTTGAAATCGACAATCTTCAAATATTGAGATAACAAGAATGCTGGTCAAAACAAGCGGTTCTGGCTATATCACAATGAAAGAAATTTTAGCTCATGAAACACAACAATGTAACAGTGCAAACATGATGAAATCTGGACGGGAAGCAACCCAAATTGTAAAAGCAAAAGGATGCATATTATGGATCTTACTTTCGAAACATAGCTCGTCACCCCAAGGCATCTCACTTCCGATGAGAATAGAACGTACGATAGAAATATGCATCTAGAGCAGGGTGGAGGCACGTTAAATGCACATGAAGTTTCACTACCTCAAGCACAAATCTTAAAAGCAATGAGGTGAGAATTCACAATTTCACACGGTTGCTATGAAAAAAATAAGAACGACTTCACTAGAAACCTTCTTCGTACTAGACTTTCATGAACATTGTCTTGGCATATATGACGTGTGAATGCTGCAATGTTGTCAACACAAAACATACAGCCTCCATTCGAATGATACTGATCTATTGGAAAATTTATATCGTGTTACGGGTAGGCAAAAAGAAACATGGCACAATTTTTGCTTCATTTTTCCATCTTTCTTTTTTGGGTAAATATCACCTCAAGAGTCCCAAACTAGAATACTTATGTCACATTTATCACAGACTAATTTTTCTATCACAAAATCCCAAACTGATATCCTATGTCATATTTTCCTCGTATTAATTTTTGTGTAATAAAAATTTTCAAACCGATACGCTTTGTCGATATTTATCCAAAATTGATTTGTATATTATAAAAAAATTCAATATTTGAAATAATAGGTTCGGGGAGGTGGTAAAATGGGTCACTTGTTTTTTTGACAAAAAGTAGTTAAATGGTTTTAACAATTAAAAACTTTGATAGGTGGTTCTTAAGTGTGTCTTAAATGGGTTGAATTTAAAACCCATTTTCAACCAAAATCTCACAATCTCTCTCTTCCCTCTTTAACTTTACAATATATATATAAAACCGAAATTATAATTATTATTTTATTTTATTTTATTTTATGTTTCTTTCTTCTTCTTCGATGGCCGGCACGGTGATGGCTAGCGACCGGCCAGGCGAGCCTCGAGCTCATCGGATCTGGTGAGGCAAAGGCCTCACCAACGTCCGCGAGGCTTGAGCCTCGCCGACCTAGCGAGACTCAAGCTCACCGGCGTCGGGCGAAGCTCGAGCTTGCCGAATCTAGCGAGCCTTGAGCTCGCCGGTGTCGGTGAGCCAAGTGAGCTCGAGGCTCGCTTGTGGTTGGCCATGGGCCAAAGAAGAAGAAGAACAAAAAAGAAAAAAAGAAAAAAAAATTATTTTAAAAAATGAAAATAATTAAAAATTTAATTTTTAAAAATAAAAAATAATTAAAATTCGATTATTTAAAATAATTATTTTAAATTTTTTAAAAATTGCCTATTAAATTTGTGTTGTATAAAACTATTTTAGCAATACCATTTTTATTAAGTTTAGTTAAATAAGTTGAGTATAGGTCGAGTATAAGTCGGGTCGAGTATGGGTCAAAAATTTTGCATTGTAATAAATATGTCATAAACATGTTAAATGGGTCGATTTGGGTGGACCATTTATGATTCGACCCACCCGTTTAACGGGTTCAGGTGTACTAGTTGGGGGTAATTTTTTTTACCTTCATTGCTTTTTTCTTTTTTCGGTTCTTTCTCAACCTTCTCTCTTTTGTTCTACTCTTCTCACCGATTTCTTCCCCCACACACTGTTCACTTTCGCGGACCTCTTGGTTCTTTCTTTCTTTCTTTTATTTTTTATTTTTCACTTTTATTTTTTTTGGTTCTTGATTTCTTCCTTCTTTATTTACTTTTGCCCTCATTTTTTTTTTTTTGGTGCCCTTTTCCTTTTGCACTCGTACACATACAAGAACGACTCTCCTGTTTTTATTCACCATCCACAGAATGCCTCACTATTCTCTGTTTTAGCTCCCTACCTGCACCTCCTAATGATTGTCGGTCGTTGTTTCCATTTCTAAAGCTCACCATTGTTAAGCACCATCATCAACCGAGAAAAAAAATCCACTAAACTCAGTTATTAAGGGCGCGTTTGGTAACGATTCTGTTCCCGGGAGTAGATTCTGATAAGAACTTATTCTTTTTTATTCTGTTCCCAAGAACTGATTCTAAGCATTTTAAGCCGTTTGGTAACTGTCCAAAATTTCTGATTCTGGAATAGAATTGCGTTTGGTACCGTGCTCATTAATTCTGTTCCAAATCAATTTCTTTTAATTTTTAAATATTTTTTTACTTTTTTTTCCTTTTTTCTTTTCTTTTTTTCATTTTTTCATTTTTTTCTTTTCTTTTTTCCTTTTTTCTTTTCTTTTTCTCATCTTCTTCTTCTTCTTGTGGCCGGTCGCCAGACTGGCAACTGGCCAGACGAGGGCCGGCGACCTCACTGGAGCGTCGCCGGCCCTCGGCGAGGCCAGCCCTCGTCGGCCGAGCCTCGCTGGCAGCTGGGCGAGGCTCACCTAGCCCCGCCAGTGGCCAAGCCGGCCTCGCCGGGGCTGGGCGAGGCCTGCCAGGCCACCGGCGGGGCTGGGCGAGCCTCGCCGGTGGCCAAGCGATGCTCGCCTGGCCATCGGTGGGGCTGGGTGTCGCGAGGCTTGCCCAGCCCTTGCCCAGCCCCGGCGAGGCTCGGCCTCGCTAGATTTGGGGAGGCCGAGCCTCGCCGGTGGCTAGGCAAGCCTCCGGCAAGCTTGCCGGACCTTGCCCTGGTCTGACGAGCCTCCGGCGAGCTCACCGGACCGGCGGCCGGCGGTGGCGGACGGCGGACGACGGACGGCGGACGGTAGCGGCGGATGGAGGTCGCGAGAGGGCCGAAGGGAAGAAGAAAATTTCTTGATTTTGATTCTCAAATTCGTTCCCGGAACAAGAATCAACTTTTTTTTTTGTTCTTGATTCTATTCCCAATCTGTTCCTGGGAACAAAAATTTTACGAAACGCGATTCTAGGCCCAAACTGATTCCGGGAACAAAGAATCAGAATTTGGCCCTGTTTGGATGGTTACCAAATAGGGCCTAATTAATTAACAAAACTTTCTGTTGAACAAGAGCTCCTGCATTGCTGAGTAAATTGCATGATTAGTTCGGTAACGTGATGGGACGACTTGGTTGTTCCCCTGACGACGGCCTGATTGCGTTTCGGCAATGGACTAGTATTCACCCAGCTGTGCGTCAGTCGCAGACTGGGCTGCTCTTGAGGGCGACGACTAAATGAAGTTGCCAAACTCAATTTGGCCGAATTATGGAAGAGCAGCCAGAGTAAGAGAGCTTGAGAAAAGATCCAAAGAGTAAGAACTTATTAGAATTGGTAAATTCTCTATGGTGTTGGAAGTTTACTACTCAATCTTGTAAAATTTCAAAGAATTTGGTAGATAATTAATTTCATGAAATGTTGACATATTCCTTATAAGGTTGGTATTTTTGTGTACATTTTAAAGAAGTTGATAATTCACTAATTTATTAGGTGCTAGTAAATTCCTTATAGTGCTATTATATTACTAGCAAAAATGGTAGAATTTTAAAATAAGTTGTTAGCTTACTAATTTGTTGTGATATAAGTAAATTTCTTGTAAAATTTAATATTTTACTAAATTCACTTGTAACGGTTCAAATAAGTTGACAATGAATTATTTACTTATTGAAATATTAGTAGATTTAGTATTGTGTTGGGAATTTATGTGTGATACCAGTAAAATTTAATAAGAGTTTGTAATTTACCATTTCATTTGAAAGTTGGTGAATTCCTAATAGTATTGGTGATTTCCTAATCAGTAACTTGGCATTTGTTGAGACATATTTTTTTTTTCCAAATGATCGTCTTTAAATATATATATATATATATATATATATATATATATATATAAAATATGTCTCATTAATTATATGTTGAGTCCTTGCAGCTTAGATTACGTTAGGCAATTAATATATTTTCTAAAGTAAAAGTAGTTTTCTTGGAACCTGCTTTCAAAAAAATAAAAATAATAATATGATAGCAAGTAAGGGAGAACGATGAGACTACTTCTCAGCCATTTAAGGGTAAGAGAGAAGAAAAGAGATGGGGGAAGATCTCACAATCTCCTTCCTCTCGCGTGCAGCCACCACCAACCCCCGCCAATCACCAGTCTTCCATCTCCGGCCACCACAAACGCACTCGGCACATTGTGCAGCTGGAGGCCAACTCAGTGACCTCAAAGTACAGATCTCTTCCTCTTTGCTCGGATCCTCCGTAGAGTATCGGATGAAAGTTGGGAGCTGAACTCCGCGAATGCAAGAAGGAGAACCAGAGATGAACGACGGAGGATGCAATCGACAGACTCCACAACTTGATCACGACGATGCTCCAGCGAACGCGACTCTCCTCGCTCTAGCTGGAACCGACCACTCCTCCCTCCCAATTCATTGTTTGGCAGAGCTTTAGCCAACGCACCTGAGGCTCTGTTTTCGGATCCTTTATTCCCGCCAGTTCAGGAGCTAGCTCTCCACGTTCCAATCTTTGTCCATCCGTTCCTGAAGCTCCAGGAGTTCATTCCGAACTTTGGTGACGATCGTAGAAGCTCCAGTTTTACCTAAAACCAATGTCGCAGAGGGGAGGCCGAGTGTCCCTATTTTTTTATTATCTTCGTCGTCCTAGTTTTCTCATCTTCCGCCATCAAAACACTTCACAGTAGTGCTACGTCCTTGCGCACCTGTCCCATGCAACACACGCACGTACAACACCACCCCTTGGCTGTCGACAGACTGACAGACCGGCAACCGGTTCCTTCATGGTGGCTCCCATGCCGACCGATGGCTCCATTCGGGACGAAATTGGGCTCTTTGGAATGGTCTGTCTCTCCCGGTCACAATGATAGGTGGCTCGTTGGCTGATTCATCTGGGATGACCACTTTTGACTCGATTCTTCACCGAATGGTTGGTTGGAGCAGAAACTGGAGAAGAAGAAAATGGAGGAGAGAGAAGCTCCGTCGAGATGGGGACCGAATGAGGGAGAGAGAGGATGATGGGAGAGCTGTTGCACTCCTCATTAAAGACATTAAATGGCCACTTCAATTCCCCATGCAAAATGACATCACATTCTCTCTCTTTTCTAGCCTTTTTTTCCCTACAACTAGGGGTATTTTGGTCATTTCACCTTGCACAATTATCATTCTGTCCTTGGGCTGAAATTGGTGGATGGGCCTAAGGATTGGGTTTGGCCATGAATAGGAATGGGCTTGGGAATTGGTTGGGCTTGAAATGGATAAGAATTGACCCATGGGCTTTAGAAGATGAATAGTTGGTTTGGCCCAATGGGCTCATTTGCTTGCTTTGGCCCCATCATGGGCTGTCCCACCTTGAGCCTAAGGCCCACACTGGCTTGGCCCGGCCCACGTCCTCACGGGCTCGCTTCCTTGGTCCGAAAATCCCTTTTTCAAATGCTCGGCTTAACTAGCTCTGTCAACTGTTTGATGTAGCTTCATCCAAAGTCCGTCCCGGACATTCCCGATAATTCAAAATCCAATCCTAAGTTCTCTTGCCATGTCAATTTCGCCAATGCCATTTTGGTAACAACCCAGACTGATGGGTGGCTTTGAGGATTCACATGTAACTGACTCGTGCCAAATCACGTTCAAGACATCTCGATGCATGGACGTCCTTGACTGCATGAAATTACGGAGGATAGATTCTTATTTCAAAGAACACGAATACTGAGGATCGACATAGGGTCGTTCACGGGTTCGATAATGATAAACGGAATCACCCGTCATTCCATTATGTTCTGTCCGTGAATCGACTTCTAGTCGTCCTTATAATCGGCCTGCCTATCTACAGGATCGTCCTCACGTAAGTCTTACGGTCAAGTCGTTTTCTCAGGCTGAGTCCTTTAGTCGCACGAGTTCTATCCTCATTAGCCTTTCCCCTCAAGGTCAGTATCTCAGAAGTGATCAATTCTGAGTGAGATTAACCAACAATGCATTGACGAAATTCACATTCATTCATCCCTTATAGGGCTCGAATTTTAGGATGTCACACCCCTCCCTCACTAGTCGATTAAATAGCGACGTCCCAAGACGCATCGCCGACCCATTCATTTTAAATACTGTGAGGAAAAACGTACTTCGTATTATTCAATAAAGTTTAATATATATACATCAAAATAAACCCTAAAAGTGGTAAAGACTCATTTACCCTTCTTACTTTTAGCACTCCCCCTCAAGCTGGAGCATAAATATTAATCATGCCCAACTTGTTACAAATATGTTCTATCCTCCCATTACCCAAGGATTTAGTGAAGATGTCTGCAAGTTGTTCGCTGGTTCGAACATGACTGGGAAGAATTACTCCACTTTGCAACTTCTCTCGGATAAAATGACAATCAACCTCAATGTATTTTGTTCTCTCATGAAACACGGGGTTGGAAGCTATATGCACTGCAGCTTTATTATCGCACCATAGAGTCATGGGTAATAAATCTTTAAAGCCTAATTCAGTCAATAACTATCGAATCCACACTAATTCACATGTCACTTGTGCCATGGCTCTATATTCTGACTCAGCACTGGAGCGAGCAACAACACTTTGTTTCTTACTTTTCCATGATACCAAATTTCCTCCAACTAAGGTACAATACCCGTAGTTGATATTCTATCATCTGAGACCCAGCCCAATCAGCATCGAAAAAACCTTCAACCTTGATATGACCATGGTTTTGGTAGATAATTCCTTTTCCCGGAGCTTTCTTCAAATACCTCAATATCCGAACAACTGCATCCCAGTGAGATGTACGAGGGGAAGACAAAAACTGGCTTACTACACTGACAGGAAAAGCAATGTCTGGTCGAGTAACTGTAAGATAATTCAGCTTATCTACCAGTCTTCTATATCTCTCGGGATTATTAAGAATTTCTCCTACATTAGCAACTAATTTAACCCCTTGTTCCATAGGTGAATCAAGAGGCTTTGATCCCAACATACCTGTCTTAGTGAGCAAATCCAAGACATATTTTCGCTGTGACAGAACAACACCTTTCTGTGATTGCGCCACTTCGATTCCTAGGAAATATTTCAATTTTCCCAAGTCCTTAGTTTGAAACTGTTGCTGAAGATAGGTTTTTAGCTCAGCTATACCAATCAAGTCATCTCTCGTGATGATAATATCATCAACATACACAATCAAGAATAGTTTGCTTCTCCCTGATTGTTTATAAAAGAAAGAATGATCATTTCCACATCTTGATAGCCCACAAGATAGTACAACCTCAGAAAATCTTCCAAACTATGCCCGTAGAGATTGTTTCAAACCATATAAAGACTTTTTTAATTTGCAAACTAGTCCAAACTCCCCCTGAGCAACAAACCCCGGGGGTTGCTCCCTATAAACTTCCTCATGAAGAGTGCCATGCAAGAAAGCATTCTTAACATCAAGCTGAAATAAAGACCAGTTATACGTTGCAGCAAGAGAGATCAAAATACGAACAGAAGTAAGTTTGGCAACAAGAGAAAATGTGTCTAGATAGTCAACCCCATACACCCGAGCACACCCTTTGGCAACAAGTCTTGCTTTTAAACAAGCAAGAGAACCATCGAGGTTGACTTTTACAGCATACACCCATCGACAACCAATAGCAGTTTTACTTAGAGGAAGTGGTACTAAGTCCCAAGTTTGATTAATCTCGAGAGCCTTTAATTCTTCTTCCATTGCTGTCCTCCAGCCAGAACTTTGTAATGCCTCGGCAACATACTTGGGGATAGGATATTGTTCAACAGTAGTTAAAAAGGCTCGAAAAGTATGAGACACAGAAGAGTGAGAAATAAAATTGGCAATAGAATGTTGAGTACAACTACGTGTACCTTTGCGATGAGCAATAGGAAGATCAAGATCAGATACAAGAGGGTCAGCTAATGGCGGATCTTGAGCAGAAGACGACGTTGTAGTGACAGGAGGAGCGGGGGGAGCAGTAGTAGCAACATGAGGACGTCGAGTATAAACCTGGAGAGGAGGTGATTTCTTTGTAAATACTGGTGATACATTTGGAATAGTAGACCCAATGGTGGTCACATACAAGTCTTCATCCAATTCAGACACATCAAGTGAAACATTATGATAAGGAGTGGATTCAAAAAATGAAACATCAGCTGTTACAAAATATTTTCTCAATAATAGAGAATAACAACGATATCCCTTTTGAGTGCGGGAATAACCCATAAGCATACACTTGAGTGCCTTAGGATCAAGTTTTGATACTCCAGGTCGATGATCACGAACAAAACAGACATAACCAAGGATACGGGGTGGTAGGACAAACAGTGGTTCACTAGGAAACAAGGTGGAAAAAGGAATACCACCTTGCAAAACAGAAGAAGGCATGCAATTAATGAGATAACATGCAGTTAAAACAGCATCAGACCAAAAGGTTTTCGGTACCTTCATCTCAAATAACATGGATCTAGTAACTTCCAATAAATACCTATTCTTTCGTTCAGCAACATCATTCTGTTGTGAAGTATTGGGATAGGAAGATTCATGGATCATATCATGTTAAGTCATAAAATCAGAAAAAGATGTGGAAAAGTACTCCTTAGCATTATTAGAATGTAGAACTTTAACATGCATGCCAAATTGAGTATAAATTTCAGATATAAATGCACGAAAAATAGAGAATAATTCTGAACGATCTTTCATTAAATATAGGGATAAGTGTTCCAGAAGTCCTAAAACTTGTCACGAAAATGCATTTCAGTCCTAAAACTTGCAAAAAGTGCATTTCAGTCCTACAACTTGTCAAAATGTTTCAAACGAGTCCTAAAATCGACGCCGTCTAATTTCTTAACGGAAAAAGCTGCGTGGCCCCCGCGTGGCTTTTTTTAATCGTTTCTCTCTCCTCCGTTGCGAATAGTTTAAAAAGAAAAGCCACGCATGCAGAACGACATCGTCTCCTCCTTTCTCCTTTGCCACGACGCCATCTCCTCCTTTCTCCTTCGCCACGACGTCGTCTCCTCCTTTCTCCCCCTCCATCTGTACGTCTTCTTCACCGTCGTGTTCTCCCTCCCCTCTCCATGTCTACGTATTCTTTCGCTTTCCAAGTATCCCCTAAGCCCTAAATCGAACTCGTCCGAACCCTAAGCCCTAAATCAAATTCGTCCGAACCCTAAGCCCCAAATTTGATGATTTGCGGTCCTCTTGCGATTTGGGTCCTCATCGACCTTGAGTTCGACACTCATCGTGAGTTCGTGTTCTTTCCTTCCTTTGACGATTGCGAGTTCGTGTGAAGACCTCTTTGCGGGAGTCTGGAAATCTCAGCGGTGAAGCGATTGGTGTCGAGGACGACAACAGGGTCAGCGAAGACGATGGCGACTCCTCCTCACGCAGGTATTGCTCTCTGCATTATAACATTTGGGTATCTCATGGTAATGTTACGATTTTTTTTGTTTTGCAACGGTGCTTTAATCTCTGCATTATGTAAAACGATGTCGATTAGTGTCGTCATTTCTTTATTATTTGGAGTTCGGAGCTCGAGTTTGACACACATCAACTTTATGTTCTCTTCTTTGATGATTGCGAGTTCATGCAAAGATTTGTCTTATGGGCTTCTCGGCGTCTCAACGACGGAGGGAGCGGCATCGGGACGGCGATGGTGACTCCTCATGCGGTATCACTCTCTACATTATAGCATTTGTGTATGTCATAGTAATATTACTCTCTACATTGTAGCGGCGTTTTACTCTCTGCGTTATGGTTGTTTTGCATTTTCCAATTCTTGTGATAAATTATAACATTGTAGCAAATTAGAACATTGCTCTCACTATTGATCATGTAGTTGCATTGTGGCTGTAAAACGGATTATGCTAATTTGCTGTTTCTGTATTCATTTTTAGTCTTTTATAAAAATATCTTCAATTTAGAACTTGACCATTGCTTCAATAATTTGATGATTGAAAGTGCTCTTTTTTGTTTCTGTTCCCTTGTAGGTCCAATGGCCGAGAACAAAGTTTATGTCAGCTTTGTTCGCTATGGAGGTAAATTTAAAGTTGGCCCACCATTGGAATACATAGGTGGAAGGGCTGATGTTGCTGAAATAAGTTTAAGTAAGCCTTCACTGTCTAGTATAATTGAAGCGATTGAGGCTTTGGGTGTGTGTAGAGTATGGAAACTCTTTTACAGAGTTCCTGGAAGTAAGACTCTTGTAGACGAAGTAACTCTTAGGTATTTATGGGATAACGCTAATGTGATGGATCTATTTTATCATCATTTGTGCTATGAAAATATTACACTATATGTTGAACATGTTGATAATGAAAAGGCAGGAGCTGAGATGGGGGGTGTTGAGATGGAAACTGGAGGTATGTCTAATGTGATTAGGAATACTGATGATGACGGGAATCGGGCTGAAGTTGCCAATAAGGATCTAGATGAGGAAGAGGATGATGATGCACATAATTTGGTGGATATGGAACAGTCGAGTGATGATGATGACTTTGAACTGGTTGAAGCAAGGAAAAAATTAATTGAATTTTCAGCAAGACATAGGCTCCAAATTTTGAATTATAGTGAGGCAACTAGTACTTCCCAACCATCGATTGTGGATAAGGCTCAATCATTAGATGATTCGGGTACGAAAGCAGTATGTTGATTCAGATGAGGAAGGCAGTCTTCAATCAATTTTAAATGATGAGGGTGGTGAAGAGGCTGATGTTATTTCAAGGAGGAGAAGTAGGTTCCCATCATATGATCAAAGGGGTACAAATCCACAATTTATTGTTGGCATGACATTTGAGGATGCAACTGAGTTCAAAAATGCAATTTTGAAGTATTCTGTGTCTGAACAAAGAGCAATCAAATACACTAAGAACACAAAAAGTGTTGTAAGAGCCAGGTGTGGCCAGAACAATTGTAACTGGATGATCTATGGTGCTCTTGATAACAAAACTGGGTCATTTCATTTGAGAAGGTATGTAAATCAGCATATATGCAGTATCACTTTCGAGAATAAGAGAGTATCTAGCACTTATTTGGCTAAGCACTTCATGATTCTCATTTCTGCAATGCTTAAAATCAAAGCACCTGAGTTAAAGAAATTAGTTAGAGAACAACTTGGAGTAAATGTCACTTTTAGTTAGTGTAGGAGAACAAAACTGAAAGTATTGAAGGAACTGCAAGGCAATTACAAGAATGAATATGCACAGATGCACAACTACTTGGGAGAGCTTTACACTGCAAGCCCTTCAAGCACTTTTAAATTGAAAGTTGAAAGGCCATGGCCAAATTCTCTACCAGTATTTGATAGGGTTTACATTTGCTTTGATGCTTGCAAGAAAGGTTTTTTAGCTGGATGTAAGAAGATCATTGGATTATATGAATGTTTTTTGAGGGGTTTGATCAAAGGTGAGTTGTTATGTGCCGTCGGAAGGGATGGCAACAATCAAATGTACCCAGTGGCATGGGCAGTGGTAAGAATCGAGAATAAGGACACATGGACTTGGTTTATCAAATTGTTGAAGTCAAACCTCGATATGTGTAATGGTGACGGATGGGCGTTGATAAGTGATCAACAAAAGGTATGTTTTTTTTCTGTTTTCATTTGTAAATTGATTGTGACATTACAATGTTTTTCTTTCTGTTTTCATATATATTTTCTTTTTTTCGATAATTGTCAGGGTCTCGTCCAATCTGTAGCTGAATTGTTGCCAAATGCAGAGAATAGGATGTGTTCAAGGTACATTTATTCCAACTGGGGTCAAAAATACAAAGGAAAACAATTACTGAGGCAATTTTGGAGATGTGTCAAAAGCAATAATATGTCAGATTTCGAGATGCATAGACAAAGGTTGAAGGAACTGACTCGAGAAGGTCATGATGAATTATTCCGTATTGAGCCAAAACATTGGTGCAAAGCCTTCTTTGACACCGACATTAAATGTGATGTCGTTGATAATAATCGAGTGAAGCGTTCAATGGCGAGTGTGTGGAAGCTAGGTGCAAGGCCATTGTGAGTATCTTTGGAGGATATTAGAATCATGGTTATGAATAGAATGCATACTCAGAGGGATGGATGTGCTAGATGGACTAGAAATTACGGTCCAAGGATTATGCGTAAGTTATATGAGAATACATCTGCTAGTAGGTATTGCCATTTGATATGGAATGGAAATGAAGGATATGAGATTACAGAAGGTGGTGACAAATATGTTGTTGATTTGAATTTAGAAACTTGTTCTTGTAGAGCTTGAGAACTTAGTGGAATTCCATGTTACCATGCCATTTGTGCAATACACCATAAGAGAAATGATCCGACCGACCATCTAGCCGAGTGCTTCAACAAGGAAAATTATCTAAGTGCTTATCAATTCATGATGCGTACAGTGAGAGGACAGAAATTTTGGAATAAAACCAATAAAGAAGCTCCTCAACCCCCACCAATGAAGAACATGCCTGGTAGGCCAAAAAGGAGTAGAAGAAAGTAACCGATTGAGCTTGTAAGAGGTGATAGAATGACTAAAGAGGGTAAGCAAATGACTTGTTCTGCTTGCAAACAAATTGGACACAACTGCAAGGGATGTCCTTTAAAAAAGGTATTTTCTCAACTAACTGATCATCTTAATGCTGGGCATGTCACTTTAACATGTTAATCAATACTTAATATGTGCTTCTCGGGCCAATCTTTGGGGCCAATGTACGTACATCCAATGCTCGGGTCAATATATGTACATCCAGTGCTCATGCGGTGCAAGTACAGCTGAAGCTTATGCTCAATCTCGGGCTAATTCCACTTTGGTCCAAGGCTCGGAAAAAGACAAGTAAGTTGTCATCTAACCATTATTGTAAGTTTTGTCTATCAAGATTCCAATTTAGTAATTTTGAATATATATTCAGGCTAAAGCTAAAGCAACGACAAGCATAGCCGAAGGAGGATCTGAAAGCCATGCCAATGCTTCTGCAAATGCCAATTCAATAGGAGACAATAGTGGGCATGTTAATGCTTCTGCTCAGGCTAGTGCAGATGTAAGAGAATGTAGTGGTCGTGCAAATGTAAGAAAATATAGTGCCACTGCTTCTGCTTATGCTAGTGCTGATGTTAGAGGATGTAGTGGTGAGGCCAATGCTTTTGGTGAAGTTCGTTCGGATCAAGGGGAAGGCAGTGCACCGGCCAATATAATGGCTAAGCATAGACGTGAAAAAATTCCGGTGAGTAATACCTCAATCCCCAAGTATACATGTATTGTGACTACGTTCTCATGTTGAATGAATTTTCTATTATTTCAGTTTAAAATACCTACCACTGAAAATTGCATGATACGAGAGAATCACAAGCCAAGAGGATGAAAATGATAAGGTTAGGTGTTGACGCAAATCCTATGACAAACCTTCATATTAGTAAGGTGAGTAATATTTTTAAATTTTTATAATAGCAATTACTTATCTCCTTAAGCTAAAAAGATACTCATTCTTATGTAGCCTAATACAATTGGTGCAAGAATTGTTAACCTACCGGAGAAAGGGGTAGTCACAAGAGCTACGTCGACAACAAAGGTGCATTCCCAAGTCATTGCACAACCTCAGTCATATCATATATCAGCAGCTTCTCGAAAACAAATTGCAGTGACGCCGAAGCCACTATTACAACCCAAGGCCACTTCACAGCGTCAGTCATATCATGCAACAGTAGCTCCTCCAAAGCACGTTGCAATGAAGCCAACGACACTATCACAACCTCAAGCCAGTTCTCAAGCTCAGTCATCTCAAGCTACAATAGCTCAGAAGCATCTTGGTTTAAAGCAAAAGGCACCATCACAACCTCAGGTAAGTTCCCAACCTCAATCATCTCATCTAACATTACCTCCTCGAAAGCTTGTTGCGCTGAAGCCAAAGCCACTATCGCAACCTCAGGCCAATCCCGAAACTCAGTCATCTAAGGCTATAATAGGTCAAAAGCATCTTGGTTTAAAGCGAAAGGCACCATCACAACCCAAGGCAAGTTCCCAATCTCAATCATCTCGCGCAACATTACCTCCTCGAAAGCATGTTGCGATGAAACCAAAGCCACTATTTCAACGTCAGGCTCAGTCATCTCAGGCTACAACAACTCCTCTAAAGCCTATCGCTGCGAGACCATATATTAGGAAAAGCGCTAGAATTCAGAATCAAGTGAAGGCTCAACCTACTAGACCACCGGAGACCATCATATTGGATTGATATGTCTGCTGAAATTGGTGTTGTTAGGTGAATGTATATCAATTATTAGCTGGTTTTTTGTATGAGACGTGTAGCGTTTGTGCATAGAACCTTTTCTGCACTGAAAGTGCATATTTTGTTGAACATAACCTCTTGTGCACTAAAAATGTAAGCATGTTGCTTTGTCAATGAATCATGTTTCAACAAGTTATGTGGGATGCTTGGTTTTAGTTTGGATAATGCACGAAAGTGATTACTCTTCGGGATTGTTAATAGGTAATTACTGAAATTGGTCATGCAGAATTTTCATTTTATATGATGGGGTTTTGCTCTACGTGGTCTCTGTGGCCCGCATTGGATGATTCATGGAAGATTTGATTAGGTAACTTAGGTATTGTAGCCGATTACTTTGATTTCACTTGCTTTTTTATACATTCCATTTGAGGCAAGCTCGTTATTAAAATTATGAAAAAAAATCACCAATTAACAATCTCGATTGCATAATAAAGGGAGTCGTCACCATTTTTTGAAGTTGCAAATTTATTCTGGTGGCAATAGCTGATGTAGTGCTATTGACAAGCACACAAATCAAGCAACATTTTGTAATGCGATAGTAATTTCTCGCATGGCAAGCAACCGGTCTTGCAAACTACAAACTCACATCAGATCTCATTCCCATCTCAATTATCCACAACTAGTGTTCAAATTTACAAACTCAGATAGAAAGTACTATGGAAGACTTAGAAATTTCCCACCAACTTTCACATTATATATAACCAATACAGCGATATAACACATGCATAGAATGAATGCTGATTGATATAGCATCTTCGCTTTCTTTACTTGTGCAAGCTCCTCCTTTAAACGTCTATTTTTCGCCTTTTGACTCTTCATTTCAGCTAGCAATGAGCTCACCTCGACTCCGTCACCCCTCAATTGGCTTGATTCAGACAATGTTTGATTTCTTTCAAGGAGGTCAACTATCATGTCCCTCACATGATTTGGTATCTTTGGATCCACCCACATGAAAAAATTGCAGCAACTTGGACTATCAAACTTAGCACATCCATGGAACCTTCTTCCTGCGTTTTCTTTGTCTTTGCCATAAGAATTGGCGATTGAAGGCCACAATAACATGTTGGCTCCGAGTTGACCTCATTAGGAGTTACGCTACTTGATGTAGATGTTGCTGCCCTCATTCTTCTGGGCTTCGTATTATAGGTACATAATAGAAGTATATTAGCTATATTATGATTCCTTCATAACGTCTTCATATTAATAATTTCTGCATAATGCAATGTGTTTACTCGAGAGATTTAGGAGATGTTTTCAATCTCCAAAAAACATCTCTTTTTTCATATGCACTGGATGAATAGACAACCATAACTTACTTCTGCATTAATGTTCTAATTTGTCACTAGTATTGGAGAATGGAAAACAACAAAATGCTATAATGCAGAGAGCGATACCTGCGTGAGGAGGAGTCGCCATCACCGTCGTTGACCCTGTCGTTGTCCCCGACGCCAATCGCTTCGCCGCTGAGATGTCGAGACTCCCACAAGCGAGATCTTCGCATGAACGCGCAATCGCCAAAGGAAGGAAAGAACACGAACTCACGACGAGCGTCGAACTCGAGGTCGATAAGGACCCAAATCGCAAGATAACTGCAGATTATCAAATTTGATTTGGGGCTTAGGGCTCGGACGAAATCGATTTGGGGTTTAGGATTCTTATGAGATCGATTTGGGGCTTAAGGTTCGAACGAATTCGATTTGGGGTTTAGGGTTCGGACGAGATCGATTTGGGGCTTAAGGTTCGGACGAATTCGATTTGGGCTTTAGGGCTCGGATGAGATCGATTTGGGGCTTAGGGTTTCGGACGAATTCGATTTGGGGTTTAGGGTTCGACCGAGATCGATTTGGGGCTTAGGGTTTGGACGAATTCGATTTGGGGCTTAGGGGACACTCGGAATAGAGAAAGAAGAAGTAGAGACAAAGGTGGGAGGAGGAGACGGTGTCGTGGCGAAGGAGAAAGGAGGAGACAACGTCGTTCTGCATGCGTGGCTTTTCTTTTTAAACTATTCGCAACGGAGGAGAGAGAAACGATTAAAAAAAGCCACGCGGGGGCCACGTCAGCTTTTTCCGTTAAGAAATTAGACGGCGTCGATTTTAGGACTCGTTTGAAACATTTTGACAAGTTGTAGGACTGAAATGCACTTTTTGCAAGTTTTAGGACTGAAATGCATTTTCGTGACAAGTTTTAAGACTTAAGAACACTTATCCCTTAAATATAACCAAGTAACTCGGAATAATCATCGATAAAAGTAACAAAATATCTGAAACCTGAATTGGGAACCACATGACATGGACCCCGAATATCTGAATGAACTAATAAAAAAGGAGATGCTAATTGTTTAATGACTCGAGGTGTGTAACTAACACGATGTAATTTGCCAAGTTGGCACGACTCGCACTCTAGACTAGAAAGAGATTGAAAACTAGAATCCAACTTTTGAAGACTACGTAGAGAAGGATGACCAAGACGACAATGGATTTGATGTGGGGACGCAACACTTGTGCAAGCAACTGAAGAAGCATCTTCAAGTATATACAGCCCCCCTTTCTCACGTCCTCTACCAATCGTCTTCTTCGTAGCTAGATCCTGGAAAATACAAGAATTGGGATAAAAAGTTACTGAACACTGAAAGTTTTTGGTTAACTTACTAACAAACATGAGATTAAATGGAAATTGTGGAAGATAAAGCACTGAGGATAGCGGCAATGAAGGAGTTGGGTTAACTGTGCCAATTCCCTTAACATGTGTAGGTGACCTATTGGCTAGAGTAACTATGGACGAAGACGGAGAAAAAGAGGAAAATATACTTGAAAGACCTGACATGTGATCAGAAGCCCTTGAATCAATGAAAGGACGAGAAGTAGCCGAAAGGCATGCAGTAGCATTACCTGCCTGTGCCAAAGTAGCAGTGGAAGAAACAGGCTGTGAGATTTGAGATTGTTTGTACCGAGCATATTCCTCACCAATCATAACTACTACCTTGTCTTTAGATGACTGTGGAGTAGAGTCAATATTAAACGTTGTATTAGCGAACTAGTGCTGCTGCCTTGGTCTTCCATGTAGCTTGTAGCAAAATTTTTGAATGTGACCAGGTTTGCCACAGTAATGACAAACTCATGTAGTCCCCGAATTATCAGTAGATATGTGGAATTGTCCATAAGGATGCTGATTACCTTGACCTCTCCCTATTCCTATGCCTCGGCCTCCTCCTCGGACACCATGCCCACTATATCCACCACGGTTTCCTCCATCACTCCTATTACCACTAGCAGTTCGAGTCTGGGACACAAGAGCTAAACTCCCCACCATAGATGTAGTATCCTGAGAAGACTCACGAGATACTCGAAGAACTCGAGCAAATGTATCTGTGAGTGACGCTATATTCTCTCCTCCAAGAATCTGAGACCTAACATTTTCATATTCAGAACCAAGACATCCTAAGAATCCCATTATAGCCAATTGTTCCCTTTGATGTTGCATTTATTGAACATCAGCTGAAATAGGAAGAACGGCATTTAACTCATCACACAATCTCTTAAAGTCTACAAAGCACTGGGTAATAGAGCGTCCCTTCCTTTCAAATCGATAAAACTCCTGCGATAGCTCATAAATCTGTGACAAATTATCTTGGCCAGAATACAGCACATTCAAATACTCCCATAGTTCTCTGATTGTGTCAATATGAGTTACCATGTCAACAACATTACTCTCCATAGAATTCAGCATTTGACCAAGAATACGTGCATCAACACCATCCCAAGTTATATCATCTTTGGGTTTAAACTCAGTTAAGTGTCTATGTTGATTTCTGCCTGTCAAAGTAAGCTTCACGATTTTCTTCCATTGATGGAAGTTAGCACTACCTGCGAGCTTCTTATCAGTAATTCGATTAGATGAAGAGGAAATCACCTCACTCATCACAGTATTATTCTTCTCATCGCCCATTTTTCAAATAAGAATAAGCAAACTCTAACCTTAGCTTCCGTCAAACAATTCAGCCTCAACAATTCAATAACCCAATATTACCACTACCAAATAAAATGACAGAAGCTACCACATAACTTTCAAATCACCAAATAAATAACTGCACTATACCCAAGCAGCAACTTGCTTCATCACAAGTCTCAAATAAATTAATCAGCCAAATCAGCTACTTAAAAGAGAATTCTAACCCACAAAATCATCACCCACAAAATCATCCCGACGAGTATTACTGCTCGCTGATGAATTCGGTCTTGGAGAGCAAGCCTTAGCCTTGTATCGCATGAAGACGAGGGCGCTGGCTGAATGTGATTATCTTACCCTTCCACGGCTCTTGGCTAAGTTCCGACACCAACAGCCCAAGCGCCACTGACACCTTCATCGGTGTCCCAACATGCTTCCTAAGACGACACACACAGCGATGCAATTCTCCAACTTCCCCGCCTTGGATGAATCCTTCACCATCCGCTTCCACAGGAGCTCCGTGACCTCGCCCTTGCTGGAGTCCTCAAGTGAGGCCAGCAAATCGCACAAGCACGAGCAAGCCGTGTGAGCGCAAACAAGTCATGTGAGCGAGCGGCGCGAGTGCGAGCGCGCATCGTGAGCAGCGCGATCAAGCCGTACGGGCAACGCGAGCAAGCCGCACGAGCTGCGCGAGCAACGCGAGTGAGCCGCGAGCGAGCCGCATGAAGAAGCGAGAGAAACCCTATTCCAGTGAGTCGACGGCGGCGAGTGGTTGCTTCGTCGTATAGGGTTAAGCCCCACGCTCGATACCATGTGAGGAAAAACGCACTTCGTATTATTCAATAAAGTTTAATATATATACATCAAAATAAACCCTAAAAGTGGTAAAGACTCATTTACCCTTCTTACTTCTAACAAATACTCATGCAAAAGTATATTAAAATCCCCATACAATAAAACAATGGGATAGGAAAGTAGGACTAAAAATCTCGAACCTGAAAAACCAACGCATTTATATACATTGCAAACCATAATGCAAATATATACAAGGTAAACTACCAAGCCAGGTTCTAAACAACAAGTTCACAAAACAAAGTCTACAAACAGGGGTGGGGTTTCAATCCTCCTCTAGATCCTCCTTCAGGTCCTCCTCCTCCTCAACGATCTCTCTTTCTTCCATGCTCCAGCTGGAGTCCACTGCTGAGTGCTCCGAAGAGTCAGGATCATCACTAAGCTTGGGATCTTTCGCATCCACCACTAATCCACCCTTAGGATCCGTTGTACCATTTCCGAACGCAACCTCCAAAACGTACAAAGGTACATTGGATTTCGGTACATGGCTCACCCTTCGTCCATTATTGTAATGGCGATACCACGACCGGTATTTGTGGGGCACCTTTTGGGGTTCACCCATATCAACCCAGACGGTGGATTTCACTAGTACATATTCCAAGTCTTCAGGGTGATGGTGTATCGGAATGTGATAACCTATCTCAGTGATTTCCTTCGGTATACCAAAATGCTTGGGAGGAGCTGGAGGTGCTGCAATCTATGGACCTGAAATGTTATCCCACAACGGGGTGAGACGACATCTCAACGAGTTCTACCCCCTGAGACTCGGTTAGGAAGAAAATACGCCCTAAAGACTGCCTAAGCATACCACGGGTCAGAGGACTTACCTTGGCCTCAATTCCTTCCTATCAGACAATAGAATTCAAACAGTTATTCACTCAGATCGAACTATCAATCAATCGACTCAGTCAATTACATGTCACCACGACCTTCCCCTTGTCGGTACATTCAATACTATCTATAATGTCCTATTAAATCAGGATCGCTCGCCCAAAGCTGAAAATATAAATGTTATAGCTCACCCAAAACTGATAATATAGTATAATATAATAATATATATACTATATGCTCACCCAAAGCTGATAATTTAGGGCCCACGGGCCAATATAATATATTATATATGCTCGCCCAAAGCTAATAATAAATTGCTCGTCAAAGCTGATAATTTAGGGCCCCTAGGCTAATATAGTATACTATATATGCTCACCCAAAGCTGATAATAAATTGTTCGCCCAAAGCTGATACTATGGTATACTATTTATATGATCGCCCAAAGCTAATAAATTAGGGCCCCCAGGCCAATATAGCATACCACTTTCACCATACAACCAATTCATCATTTTTATCATACCTGATAAAAATACTCGTGTGTAGGTACACGATCGGCCTTAGTCAAAATACCATAATTTCACTTCCACAATTCTCACTATTTTATAAAGTCCACCAAAATATTTTTGACGTTGTAAACCGACGCTCGGTTATTTTTCCAAATAATTACCAAAATTACTTAATTTAGAAATAAAATCCTAAAATCACAATTAAATTAATCACAAATTAGAGCTCAAATAAATAAATGAACCACTCCACAAGTAATCAGCATAAAATTCCAGTCACCGGCTATCCCGATCTAATTTCTGGAAAATAATTAATTAATTAATTAATTACGGAAAATATTAAATAAATGCCAATAAATCAACTTAGGCCCGAAAAGCCTAAGCGAACGCCGAAACGGACCGGAAAATTTTCGAGTCACTCTAGATAAATACTAGAAGCTTGTCTAGGCTCTAATTGTACTAACTATCCACCTAACATATATCGGTAATTAATTAAATTCACTAATCAAATCTAACTAACCATCTAATCATACTTAAATTAATCTAATCAACCTTTAAGTGTGATTAACATACTAAGCGAGGATTAGTGAGTTAAACTCATTTGTTAGCGATCCGATCGGCTCAAATCGTTGGGGACGTAACGGGGCTCACGTTTCTCCAAAGCGGGCCTAACTTTTAGGGCCGAGAAAGTCCTAAAAATAGGTCAAACCCTTCTTGGAAAACCCACTCCTTAAGCTTCTATTCTTGGCTGGAAAAGAGAGAAACCAGCTCGGTTTGAGGTGAGGATGGACCGAGGAAGGTTGAAAGGACCAAACCGAGCCTAGACAGGGGACTTATGGGAGTCGGAGGCGGCCAAACGGCTGGGGCGAGCCTCATAAGACACAAGACAGCAGCTGGAGCAGAGGAGTAGGCGAGATGGGGCGTCGGGCTAGGCGGACGAGTGCGAGGCAGCACGCGACGGCAACGTGCATGAACAACGGACAGCAACATGTGACGGCAACAAGCGGGCTTCAGCAACTCCGATGGCTTCTCCTTAGCTGCTGGTTGCTTTGGGTTCCGAAAATGGCGAGAAGGAGGGATGAGGGAGGTGCAAACGGCAGCTTGAGGGAGAAAGGGAACAAGGGCCCTACCATGGCCTTATCTTCCACCTCTTGGTCCCCTTGACCATCCACCACCACCAGCTATCTTCCTTGGCCTCAAATCAGCCACCAAGGCTCAAATTACAACCCTTGAGATGGTCCAAAAGCCATAGGAAATGGGGAGCTATGAATTTGCTAAGATTTCCTTCCAATTGGACACTTGTTCTCACTTGATTCAACACAATTCAGCCTCAATAAAATCAAATGACAATTTATCGATCAAATTGGTATTTTTCCTCGCCAATTGATCCCACTTGCATCCCAATTTTGCGATAAAAAACAATCCCTGACTTTTTCTGGACAAAAACAGTCCTAGGACAACTTTTTCCCAAAAAGTCTCAATTTGCAGAAAAATCTTCTGAGACTGACTCGACGCTCCTAGAATTAATTGTGACATGACAGAACTTTCAATTTTTGAAATCGGACTCAAATTCATGGTTAATTTTCATTTGGCGCGATTTTAGCGTGACCTAGGCTATTGGATAACTTTCAAAAAAATTTAGTGCAAATGACCCGTGATTGATTTTTTTCGAGCCACAATGAACCCACTCGATACATTAGCGACTCTCGGTTGTCGTGAAAATTTCAAGGATTCAAATATTGACACAAGGTACCAAAACGATAGAAGAATCGAGTCTAGTGTCGACCACGAGAATTTTCCAATTTAGTGGAGTCACCCACGTTTAGCCACACATCTCAATTGAACCGACCTATCTTTGATCCCCGATCGATTTTTAACTGTGCCATAATGGCCTCTAAAGATGACCACGGTCGAGAAGCCGATTCCTGGTCGAATTTTCAAGTCTATTGCGTTAAAATTCCTTAATGGCTTCCCTGGATAGTCTAGTTATCTCAAGAGTGATCAGCTCTGAGAATAGCCATATAGGCGCGTCAATCAAATGCCCATAGAACATGACTGAAAATCTAGGATGTCACATTATTAACGTGTAGTGGGCTTTTTAAACTAGCAAGTAAGACTTCCTATTTAGTGAGACGATACTAAATTCCTTATAGGATGTTCTTTTACCAACCATACATGTAAACTTTCAAAGAAGTTGGACAAAATTAATGGGATGTTAGTAAGTCCCTTATATGTTGGCCATACTAGCCCCACTTGTAAAATGTAAAAGAAGTTGCTAACTTACTAATTTATTGGTATGTTTGGTATTGGTATTTTACTGACCACACTTGTACAATTTAAAAGGAGCTAGCAATTTTACTAATTTATTAGAATTTTGGTAATTTCTCTATGGTGTTAGAAGTTTACTATTCAGTCTCGTAAGATTTTAAAGATATAGGCAAATATTTAATTCATGAACTGTTGACAAATTCCTTATAAGGTTGGTATTTTGTATAAATTTTAAAGAAGCTGATAATTTACTAATTTATTAGGTGTTAGTGAATTCCTTATGGTGCTAGTATATTACTAGCAACAATGGTAGGATATAAAAGAAGTTGTTGGCTTACTAATATGTTGGATATTATTAAATTTTTTGTAGGGTTGATATAATAATAAATTCACTTGTAATGGTTCAAAGAAGTTGATAAATTACTATTTTATTGGAATGTTGGTAAATTTATTATAGTGTTGAAAATTTACCTGTGATACCAATAAAATTTAAGAAGAGTTGGTAATGTATAAATTCATTTGAAAGTTGATAAATTCCTAATAGTATTGGTAATTTCCTAAGAAGTAACATGGCATTTCAAGTACCGGTCATACTTGTTTTAATTAATATCATTAGAAATTTACCAACAATTTCATATATCTATGAACTACGGAAAATTTTGCAGATTTTCCCTTAACTGGACCTGGAATCGTTTAAGATGTCCAATCAGCATGTCTTCTCATTCATATTTCAAGAGAAACACCAATCCTACTTCTCAAATTTTGCCATCTGCTAGATACGTTATGATGGATCAAGTAGCCTCAGTATCATTGCTAATTATTTGTTCTATCGTTGAATAAGATGATTGAATTGGTGTGATGAGATGAAAGAAAAAGGACTCGTTTAACTTTCAGTTTTATAGAAGGAAAATGGTTGGTATTGCCAAATTGTTGTTTTTATGTTTATACTACACTATCCATGTTAATGAGAACATTTCCTTGCCTCACAAAGGAAAAAGAATTGCCGACTTAAATGGACAAACTTTTGCGATCCCGAGGATTTTTGTCCATCTACACTTCCCAAAGTTCTCTTAATAAGGCATAGTACATCTCATGTTTACTGAATCATAAGTCAAACTGCCCTTTATTCTAAAGAAAGTTGAACATGTCAATTGAATGAGTTTAGCGTGACGCCACCAAAAATTTGGATTTATCGTGCAGACATATCAAAGTTAACTGACAATTTGAACATAGGAAGTTGTTCATGACGCTAAAGTGTAATATTTAACTCAAATGTTCGAATTGTTGAGACACCTTGTGACTACAGGATGAAACCAATGTAAGAAGACTAGGTCCAAGGTTGGACACCTAATTTTCCCTTCCTCTTGGAAGCTCTACTTGCATGAGGATCTTCTCTCCATGAGCTAAATCAGAAGGAAAAAGGGCTTCACAATCTCTCAGCTTGTAGGTCCACACCCATTTGATTAATGCATTTCGCCTTTCTTAACCAGGAGCTCGAATATTAGACCTTCAATGCTAGTCTTCTGAGCAACAAGAGCTTCAACCTCAAGGGTGGGTCCCATAAAATTGTAGTTTCAGTAAGTAACGAGATCATGACGTATGGGTCCATGTTTGAGGCAGGACACCCATATTCCAAGTAACCTGTATGTCATTTTAAGCCATTAATTGACTGAGCAAGGAAGGTGAACTTTCTATGATTTATCAATATTCATAAATAATGGAGCATTCCATAGAGTTGTTTGAGGCACTAAAACAACTGAGATGTCCAAGTCTTAACTTCAATTAAGTTCCGTAAATATTGGATTAGTAATGACTAATATGAAGATTTACATTTGTTAAGGACGAAAACTAGGGGAATGCTTTATGAGTGTTAACAGTTAAAATTTCTTTCATAGTAACAATCATAGAATCCACCGAGACTTAAAGAGAACAGTAAGTACTTTCTATGTGCTACTTTTTTATGGTAGCATTTCTTGAATCACCATGAAAGTTAAGGATCTTCGATTGACACTTAGACAGAGCTCAGAAAAGAATTGGTATGGTCATTGTTATAGTACCTTTTCCTTGCTCCTCAGTGCCGTGGCCCACACAGATCAAGCAACCGCAATTGGCAACAACCTACATAACAAAATTCAAGTAATTCATGCATCACCAAAAAAAAAAAAAAAAATTTGAGTTCAATTTAATGGGCGATCTTCAAATTTGATTAGCAGCTGGTATGCTTCTTTTGAGTATTACCCAAGGAAATGTGTCGATATTGGTTTCAAAGGTGCTAATGTGCTCCTCATGGCGAACTGAGAGATTCAAAATAGCGTTCTTTATCACTTGGAAGTCTCCCTCTCCTCTCATGCTTTTTCTATTGCAAAAAAAGACGGGGAACACACTCTTAAAAGTCATTCAATGAACAAAAATACCTAACCAAGTCCATGTTATTTTTATGTGTGAGGCTATAGTTAGTGTAGCATCCTGCACCACTCTAGTCACCCTGAGAAGGAAGAGAATATTTTTATCTACTTTGGGATAATATATTGCTTAAATTGTGATAGTGAAGTCAGGTACTTCTATCGGCTTCAGATCTAATGTGAGGACAACATCAGCATGGCCAATTATTCTTTGTCACATAAGCAATATAACCAATTAAGAATTTGAATACTGTAGAACATGTTTGTATGCACTTATTTTGTTTGCCATTAATGGCATTCCATTATTTTCTTGAGAAAATAATTTAAATTTCACCTCAAGAAGGTGTCTTAAACACCATTTATGATCCCCGCTTCAATTCCCACGCTTGGTCCCACTTGGTATTCTTATTGCAGATAGAAGACAGTGTTGATGACAATAGTTCTGTGCAGTTTTTTCTTTTCTAAAACTAGGCAAGATGGAGGTCAGATATTACCTGGCCCAGCATCACCTCTCCATTGGTGCCACTAATGTTGATACCGGCATATAAGCAAGCCCTGTAGTGAGCATTGTATATGAACTCCACTGAATGACTTATCTGCCCCAACACTACAATAATAAGGCCCCTAAATGAACATAGAACCTTGTACCACAATAGAAACAACTTAGCCTATAATCCATCAATATATAGGGAAATTCATTATGAAACAATTTCTCACCTGGAAACCTGGATATCCTCCAATAGGCCAACCCAATTGCCATTGAACATTTGTCTGCCATAGGGTGTTTTCTTGCTCAATCCCATACCTAATGTGAACATTTAGCCAAAACTCCTGAGCTTGTCCATTTTAAAAATTTATAATTCACTTCTTCTACCGTGAAACTTCATTGATATTCTTTGCGTTCTTGAAAATTTCAGCAATGTCAGCACATTTGGTCAATGGGTTGGCTCACCAGCTGGTGCGTATGAATCGCAAATTACCTGCAGATGAACAAGCATTTCTCTGTAAACTAATTGAAATGTCCTTTCTCATTTGATCAACCTATTCAGATGATCATATAAATGGACAACATTTGACAACATAATACTTGTTTTGTGGATGTTACCAAGATATTGTTGCCACATCCAAAAGGATCCTTAAAAATTGCTTGAGGGCTTGATGGAATGATGTGAAGGTAAATGTAGTAAGATAGTTCTGGGTTTATGTCAGCTTACTATAAGATCACTTCACTATCCTCCCCTATAGCTTGATCGGTACTTGATCCATTGTAGTTCCACTAAGGGAGTTCAGACGGGTGCTCAACTGGTCTAGGGATTACCTGATTATTTAGAAATCAATAGATAAGTAGCATGTAGCACGTAAAAAGGAAAATGCTACATATTTTATTGTTTCCATTCATATCCTTAATTTGCTGCGCATATCTATGCCAGAACCTTCGATGCTGTCTCATAGTTAGAATAACATCAAAATGTTAAACAAGATTTGCCAATGTAGAAATTGAAAAAAGAAAAAAGTCACTTCTTGAATGTGCCTAATGCACATGACATACTTTTTTTTTTTTGGTCTAATGACATACTTATTATGATAGTGGATTGACAAAAAAATGCAAACTTATAATCTTAGTACAGAATAGTTTTGGTATTGCTCATCTATTTGTGGACCGCACTTATGGCTTTTAGGCATTAATACATACCAAATGTATTCTGCAATCATCGGATCAGCGTAGGGCATGATGTCCAAGTTGAGAAGACTCTCGAGCCTGTAACAGCATTGTACTCAAACTTCAAAGCATACATCCTAACAGCTCTTGGTGTCTCCACTCTTCTTGTGTTTTAGCAAGAGAGAAATCCATGTGTATGCTGTCTTGGGACTGGCGGTTAGTGAGTTCTTTGTGATCCTCATCTGGCACTGTGTTGTCGACGCCAAAATTTGCACTATTTGTGCCTACTCTGAAAAAAAAGAAAGTAGTGTGAGTAATAGACATTAGTACCGAAACAAAAAATCTGGGAGCTTAATATCATGGAAGACAGTTCAAACAACGAGCTCTATTTTGTGTGACTTGGCCTTCAGGTATGCATGAGAGTTTAGTTTTGAAAAGATAAAAGAACAGATTGGGCACTTCAAAGAAAGGTTCTCTTTAGCAAGTGCCAGCGCTGAAAAGTTGAAAAACACTTTTTAAAGAGTAGTTTCAAGTAGGAAAAACTTATATTTTTTAAGCATAATCAGTGCATCTTATCGATTGCCCTAAGGATGCTACCACATTCTCCTTGAAAAATAAACTAAAAACAGTGACATAACTATACTTATCCTTTTACAACCTTTTCAAGCTTATTCTCAGGCCTCATTCCCAAAAGAGAGCTTGTGAACAAGTAAAAAATTGAGGGCAGTACATAGTTGAAGGAAGCAGACGCAAAATGCAACTTAAGAGATTAACCACCTTACTGAGGATCAATTAGCAAGCATGTTATTATGATATTACATTAGATATAATGGATGATCAACTTGTGCATCTTGACAGTGCACCTAATTCTTTCCTCTCTAAATCAAGAGGCAATCACATTGAAGTACTTTCTTCTTCCGCAAACTTGGCATAATCACAAGTTATTCTTGCCAACAACCTAGGCGAAAATTTTAATAAGATATCACCACGGTAGAGCAAGACCACCGAACACAACAATTATCAGTATGACCAATTGAAGTCAAAGAACAAGAAAAATTTGAGATGAGTGGATACAAGAGAAATCGTCGAATTGATTCCACACGACGTCCACAACATAAGACTTAAAATTGGTAGTGATTGATTTAGTCATCAAAAGACACGACAACGATGACTACTGCTCCGTTCATTCATGCTGCCTCACACAGCATGCTTTTCTTTGCAGTCATTGCTGTCACAAAGAGGTGAAGTCCATGTAAATCGTCAACCAAACAAAATGAACGGGACAACCTTGCAGTGATCAAAATGAAGAAGTCATAGATTAGACTCCTAGTCCAACTGTGATAAGACCTCTTTTAATGTTAGACATTTACTTATTGCTTAAGATATTGCTCACAATTGGCAAAGGATTTACCTGAGAACCTCTGCATAATGGCTGAGAAGCAAACCAAGAATGTTAATGGTTGTCAAATGCTAACTATAAGATCACTTCTCTATCCTCCCCTGGAGCTTGACTAGTACTTGAGCCATAGCAATTTCCCTTTGGAAGTTGAGACAGGTGCTTGATAGGTCTAGGGATCACATGATTTAACGAATTAATAGATCGGTAGCAAATAGCACTCAAAAAGGAAAAACACTACATATTTTATTGTCGCCAATCATAACCTTGATTTGCTGTGCAGATCTATGTCAGAACCTCTGATTCTGTGGGAACACAATGAGATAAAGTTATTTTAAAAAGAAGCAAACCAGATTCTCTTGAGAAACATTTCGTCACTTCATCTATGAAAGTTTTCTGAAGTTTTCCAAAACAGTGCAAGCATTTTGCTCCTTGTGAAATCACATAAGCACCTGGCACACTATATACAACATGAGTCACAGAACAGATTTAATGAGCTCGGAGTTGGATGAAGAAAAGTATGAATTTTCTTCATTTTTCTCACATGTTCAGGGATAAAGTAATGTCCAAACCTTTCAGCGATCTGTCCATGTCCCCCAATCGAGTCACCTAGCGTTGATAGATACCTTTATCAACTTCATCCACAGGATATGAGATATCTTGTGCTAGTCCTCAAGTGCATCTTTTTGGCAACTCTCTTCCAGTTTTGGCCGACCTGCAATTCTTAGGTGAGTACAGAATAGTTCTAGTCTTGTTCATCTTTTTGCACATTGCACTTAAAGGTTTTAGGGCATGAAAACATACCAAATGTAGTATGCAATTATTGTATTGGCATAGGGCATGACGTCCAAGTTGAGAAGACTCTAGAGCGTGTAGTAGTATTGTTCTCAGACTTCAAAGCATACACCCCAAACTTAGAAAAGCTCTAGGTATTTCCATTATTCTCATGTTTTAGCAAGAGAGAAATCCATGTTTTTCTTGCCATGGGACTAGCAGTCAGTGAGTTCTTTGTGATCCTCAACTGCCATTATGTCATTGGTGCCAAAATATACGCCATTTCTGTCTAGCCTGAAAAATAAAGTAGCGTGAGCAACATATATATCTACTGAAACAAAAAACTTGGGAGCTTAATCTCATGGAAGATAGTTCAAACGACGAGCTCTATTTGTACGACATGGCCTTTTGGTATGCATGAGAGTTTAGTTTCGAAAAGATAAAAGAATGGACAGGGTACTTCAAAAGAAAGGGCCTCTCTAGAAAGTGCTAGCAATTTTTGCCTAAGCTTAATCTCATGAAACCGCTTTTGAAGACTAGTTTCAAGTGGGAAAAACTTGCATTTTTGAAGCATAAATAGCGAGATTTAAACACAATTGTCATGATCAATTTTACACAAGCAACTTAAAAGTAGAAACCCCCACTCATCAAATACAAAGCATGATGACCCAAAACCAAAATGCCATTGAAAATTTGAAATAGCAGCCACCGACCACACATCATAATAGTTTTTAGAGCTGCAAGAGTCCAGTTCGAGAAGCCAAATCAGCAAACCCGGCTCATCTTCACTAGATCAAGCAATAAATCAAAAGATACATAAACAAATTCATATGACGCCAAGCAGATGTACTCAACTCCGCTTAAGAGCTAGAATAGAGCGAGAAATTCTCTAAAAGCACCAACAATTCAACGTTAAAAATCGTATGCTGAACTAAGTGGCCTAATCACGTCGCAAACCTTCTCTCTCTCTCGCCAACAATCTGTCCATGCCCCCCAAAATCAAATCAAGTATTCAAAACACAATTCAAAAAATTATTCATGTAAAAATCTAGGAAACAAGGTCCCACATACCTTTAGTGAAGAAAATTAGGGCTTGATCGGCCGTTCAAATCGTATGTTCGGGATATGAGTGATCTTGTCCCAGTCCTCGCCTACATCTCTTTCACACCTCTTCTCCAATTCTGGGCAATGGTCGATGTTTAGGTGAGTAAGGGATGTGAGCCTTCGCATTGCTTCAGGGAGTGATGTCAATGAAGAGCACCACCTGATGTTGAGATTTTGAAGTGATTGAAGGGCCTCGATCTGCTCTGGTATATCCTTCAAATAGGAGCAAAACTGAATTTCAAGACGCTCAAGATTGCGGGCCTGTAGAAGCCATCGTGGGAGAGATGCCAGTTTGGAAAGGCTAGAGATTTCCACGAAGCGGAGACTCTGAAGGCCTCCATGGAAATCCAAGATGTTGCCGCTTTCGTCTTTGGATATATCCACCTCCTCACATTTCTCGATTTGCTCTGATAATTCCTTAAAATTACAGCAACAGGAAATTTGGAGACGCTCGAGATTGCGAGCCTGTAGAAGCCACTGTGGGAGAGATGTCGGTTTGGGAAGGTTAAAGATTTCCACGGAGCGGAGACTCGAAGGCCTCCATGGAAATCCAAGATGTTGCCACTTTGTCTTTGGATATATCCAGCCCCTCACATTGCCAAATACAGAGATCCATGAGGCTCGATAAATGTCGCATACCTTGCGAGAGGGAAGTCAACTGATGACACTCCCCAATCTCGAGAGATTCGAGGGAAGTGAGACTTTGGAAACCCTCCTCAGGCAAACATTCTAGAAACTTTGCATCCCAGATACCCAGTCTCTTCAACTTATTAAGGCCAAGCATCATCTGATTTATCAACAACGCTCCGTTGGCAAGAATCAGATCTAACTCCTCAAGATGGGGAGTTGGTGGCATGGCTTTTAATTTTTCACAGCCAACGATCTTCAATTTCAATAGACTAGGAAATGATGCTATTGAAGGGGATGATTGGTCTGACTCGATATATTCCAATTCAGGCATATCATTAATATATAAAGACTTGAAGCAAGGTAGTTGGCCCAGTGGGGGCAAACGTTTACATCTTTTGCAATCACGAAACAATACCTCAACTAAATGTGGCAAGAAAGATACAAGGCTATCCATCATCCACCTTGGAAAGCTCTCACCTTTATAGTTCTCGATTGTCAATTGTCGTAGATTTGAGGGCGGCCTCAGTCCATCCAATAGCGCTTCATCTTTATTCGCAATTACTGCATCATCAGTATTGAAATCGCCCCAACTAAGTACCAAAGATTCCAAAGTTAGCTTCCCCATCAAGTTCGCATCCTTGCATTCTACTTCCGCATTTGTTACGTATCTCAAATTTTCAATTATAAGGCTTCCCCGGATGTTATTAAGCCCCTTTAGCTCCCCAAGTCTACAATAATTCTTGGCATGGGCTCTATCTTTGGGCAAAATGAAGCGTGTTAGCCTTTGCAAAGAACTCAATTCCCCTATTCCACGTGGCAAATAACTAAGTTTGTGACAACCAGCTATGTATAGATTCTGAAGGCTGACTAACTTCCTTATGTCACTTGGCAATTCTTCAAGGGCATAACAACAGTGGAGATTAAGTGTTTGCAAGCTTTGCAATCTCGTAATGGAGTTAGGAAGCCTTTTGAGTGTGTCGTTGTTAGAGAGATCGAGATACGTGAGATGCTTCAACTTATAAATGGACCGTGGCACATTCTCGACCTTTGTGCCATGCAGACCCAAGATGCGTAATCTCTTGAAACTTTGAATTAATTTCCGTAGATTTGCTTCACTTGTTGGTCCTCTTTGCTTTATTTGTTCCATTTCTTCCCAATATCTAGAAGTAGATATAAATGTTCTCAGTGCACTTGCTTTTGAGTGTGAGTTTGGAAGTCCACCCATCAAATTGAAAGTTGAACCATATGATATATGACGAGTTCTTTCATGTATAGATTTTGTGCCATCCCCTGCCGCCCAACACTCGTTCCCTGCAACTGAGCAGGCTAGATCATGCATCAAATCATGCATCTTGCAAGTACCCTTGTTGAATGAATCTTTTTTATAATCTTGGAAAAAGTTTTTCCAAAGTAGATCCATGAAATATCCATGAGCAATGTCTTCTAAATGCTGACTTTCATCTGATTGGATAAATCCTTCGGCCACCCAAAGATTGACCACAGTTTGCTTGTCCATCTCATAATCCTTGGGAAACAACGAACAAAATGCGAAACATTGTTTTAAATGTGAAGGAAGATGGTCATAACTTAGCCTAAGAACAGATGTTATGCTATCATTCCTTTGAGATACTTTTGAGAGCTCATAATCTTTGAAATATAACCATTCGGGTTTACTTTTTTTAAAAAGTAAACTCCCAACAGTTCGAACAACCAATGGAACCCCGAGCACTTTCTAACTATCTCTTCGCCAATGGCTAGCATGTCAGAATCTTGTATCTCCTCCATTTTTTGACCAGCCATTTGCATTAATAATTCAAGAGACGCACTTTCATATAAGCCCCTGAGAAAATGTGGCTGAGCAAGTGCAGGTGATCTCCGCAATCGAAGAATCGCGTGTCGTTATAAGGATCTTGCTTCCTCTAGCACCTCCCATCAATAAAATTTTCAAGCTAAGCCATGTTTCTTGTTTTACATCCCACAAATCATCTAAAACTAAGAGATATTTCTTTCCATCAATTTTTCCCTTAGTTTTCTTTGCAACACTTCCATCGTATGCTCAGTTTGTTCTTTCTCCTTTGCACAAGCTAACATCTTTTTCACTATTTTTTTCATGTCGAAGTCAGTAGAGACACAAACCCACATTTTCAGGTCAAATTTACTATCTCCATACACATATTTAGCAAGAGCCGTTTTCCAACTCCACCAATACCAACTATTGGAAGGATGGAAACATTCTCTTCCATGTTTGAATCCAGTAAAAATTTCATAACTCTCTCCTTATCATCTTCTCTTCCTTTAATATCTTCCTCACGTATAAATGAGTGTGTCTCTTCTCTATTCCTACACTCTTTCTTGGAGAGCTCCTCCAAGTGGAATAACCTAGTATCCTTAATGGCTTCTATTCTCACCCTCACTACCCTTACTTTGTCACTCATCTTCAATTTAAAAGCAAGCTGTTTTGAACTTGAGACAATTGTCCTTACCGCCTTCATCATTTCATTGTGGCCCCTCAGTTCTCGTCGCATAGCTTCTATGTTGAATTCTTCAAGCACATCCTGCGCCTCATAGAAAGCGTCTTTCAGTTGCTCAACCCAAATTTGGATGTGGCGATGGTGGTATTGCTCTTCTGCATCATCCAGTACAGGCTGAAGAATGGAGACAGTGTCCTTGAGGGCCTTGAGTTCATGCTCGATGCCCCGTAACTTTCCAACTGTTTCTATCGCTTGAGAACCTAGAATCTCAATGATCTTTTCAGCAATGCTACCAATGACAGCTTCTGCCATTTTTGTTCTATCTCCCTTTCTTTGTCTCTCTGTGGATCAAAAGACATTAGTACAGCTGTTCCAAAGCTATAGGCTTATCAGAACATGTATAAGAAGTTTATGTCGATGCTTACGTAAGACTCGGCAAATAAAAAATCCTAACAAATCTAATATTCAACTTCCTTGACTAACTCGAGTTGTTGAATGTAGGAATTCTCATAGTACATGCAAGCCTCAATCAAAAATGCATATGGGACTCACCGAGGTTGGGTTTGAGGTCCATGATTGAAGCCTAATTGTATGCTGTTATTAAGAATTAAACCTAGGTGTGGTTATTGGTGCATAATTTCCTGATGAAATTGAATTTCCCCATATATCAATCTTTTCAAAAGAAGCTGGCCTTTTTCAACTTTTTTTAAGGATTATTTTCGAATTATTATTAAAAACCATTCCACAAAATAGCTTAATTGGATGGAGACTCTCCCAAATTTTCAAAAATTGCATTAATCACATTAAGAGAGTTGGAGAGGGTTAACGAATTTCTAGATTTTGGTTAATTCATGATACAATGGATTTTATTATAATTATCATTCAAAGAAAGGTTTTGCTTAGTCAATATAAATATTTAAAACTACTACTTGTTAATACTTGAATTTTTGTCGATATTTTAAATATCCATTTATTTTGTAAAAATATAAAATTTATATAAAAAAAGTTAAAAATAAAAAAAATAAAGCATATATAAAAAGAAGAAAAAAATGATGAAGTCGTGTGGGACAGCGAGTCCGGCCCACTTGGCAACTTTCAGCCCGTTGAGCCCATTCCCCCTCGACCGGTGGCCAGATGTCGGTGGTATTCAGTGTTTCCGGCCGAAGGAGATGAGTTGCAGGAGCTTGGTTTCGTTGAAGGAGGGGCGAGAGGTTGGAGATGAAGATGATCCGGGCGGAAAAAGACAAAAACAGAAAAGAAAAAATAAAAAGTGAAAATAAATAAAAGAAATAAAAAAAGAAAGAACAAAAACCGTTAAAAAAGGGAGAGATGGGTTTTGGGCTGGTTTTGTCGTGCGCTAGGTTCCTTTGTAGAATTTGGGCCAGACAAAACAAATTACGAAAGAAGAGAAGTGTTCATGGGCTCATTTAATTGTTTCTGACTGGGCTTTCGGGGTTAACATGTTTAGCCCAACCCAATCCGGTAGGGTTAGGGTCGGTATAGTTGGGTCGGGTCTCTTGACCCGGTCCGAATTTCTTATAAGTTAGTATTAAAAAAATTAAAAATTAAAATTAAAATTCAAGAATTAAAAAATTCAAATTTCAAAAAATGATAAAAAATTAAAAGCTTTAGGAAATAATATTTTTTTTTTTTGGAAAATTCGAGAAATTACAGTTTTAGAAAATCATTAAAAAAATTAAAAAATCTGAAAAGTTCATTAAAAATTATAATAATTAAAATTTTAGCCTTTAGGGCTTTATAATAGGGTTCTTTATTTATTTTTATTTTTTTTATCTTTAGAAACGATATTAGAATGTTTGTGCGCTTTCCTTTACGATTATCTTTGATTATGAATTTCAATATTTTGGGTATTACTTTCCTACTCTAGAATGATTAGGGCGAACCTTAGATTTCTTTTGGATAAGTTGTATGGTGTTAGCTAGCACATGGTCAAGTTAGGTATTGAAATGGCGTTAGTCTTAGGGCTAACATAATCAAGTCTCGAGTCTAGAATCTCTAATTGCGTAAATAATAAGATATCCTCCCCGGATTTTATTGGGTTTTTAGTTTACCAAAAAAAGGGCTAGTGGTGACTCCTTTGTTAAAATTTGCATACGCTTAATTGATTAAAATTTTGAACACTCGATGTCGCGAGTTGACAATATCCATAAACCTAACAGTCTCTCCCTTATAAGGAGTTAGGTTGCGACACTATTCTTTGTTTAAGACTTTGTTTTTTTTTTTTTCGAAGGATGGCAAGTCACTTTCTAAACTTGTGGGATGGATTTGATATATGACAAAGTTAGTATCAAGAGCTTACGTTGTGAACCAAGGGGATATTAGTTAGCTTCGATCAAGGCACTGTGAGTTGTGAGAATTAGTGTATATGTACATACATACGTAATATGCATTATGATAGAGATTCTTTCCTCAAATTAGAAAGTTTTTGTATGCATGCGTAACATGATCAATCTGTTACCATTCTGATATGAACACTATGCCTCCCAATTTAAAACTCTTCTTCCTATTGTCACATGACATTATTGCTATTATTTTACTAACACATTGCAATTTGATTTAGGAAGTTCCCTCTCCTTGCAAATCTCTCAAATTTATTTGCTTCCTATGAATAAATGCTTCTATATTTTTTCGTTCTTTATTAATTTTTTTTTCCCTATTCTCTAAGTAATTGTTTTAAAGATCTCTTCCCATTCTAGGCAACGTGAAATTCTATATTTAGGCATTTTATGGATATCATTCCTTTTTCATAAATTTTATTACTCCCATCATTTTCTGATGTGTCCATTTTCATAGTTTCATCACATGCTTTCCTTAGAAAACCATGCACGTTCACATGCTTTCCTTAGAAATCGATGCACGTTCACATGCATGGCCCAATTTTTTTAGTAATAACATCGAGTCCTAAAATCAACTGAATCTGGTTCTTGAAAAGATAGAAAAGTGTTATAGCTGTCTGGGCAACTTCAGCATCTAACTTCACGTGGCAAAAAACTTTATGTTCATGAATCTCAGCTTTTTCCCATATATTAAAAAGAAGAAGAAAAAGATTATGAAGTATTGTTGTGAAAACAAATAAGCCCAACTTTATGTTCATGAATCTCTGCTTTTTCTAATGATGCCCATTTTTATGGTTTCGTTGTTTATTAGTGACATCAGAGTATTAAAATAACGGGATTGGATCTAATAAGTAAGGTGAGTTCCTATTCATACATTATTCTAGATACATAATGTTAGATTATATGAGATGATTAAGTTTTTTCTACTATACTGTTAAGTAATATGTCTAATTAACATTAAGGGAAATGGGAGGTAATTGAGTGATGATGTGGTTCAACCGTTAAACTCCATTCTACCTAACTTTCTTATTAGTTTGGTTTTCATATATGACACATAATAAATTAGAACGAAACAAGGTAATCACAATGATTGGAGGGTTTTAAAAATAATTTTGTTCTTTCTCATTAAAATTCAAAATGTTATTCAAATATAAAAAGTTATGATTCAAATGACGTATTAATGTTTATGGGTTTTGAAAATTTTATATGTTTAAAGACAAAATAATGTAAAATGTAGACCGAGACAACATTAGAATGAACAAAAATAAAATGTAAAAATCTATCAAGACAAGCCATCAGCTACGTTGGTGATGTTCTTGAAATCTCTAGTGTTCAGTAGACAAGATAGGCTTATGTTCGGTAATAAAATGTTGTACCTTGCAAGACCGTACGTGTCAAAGAAAAAGACAAATGAAGATATTGAGTCTAAGGTCCACTGTCCTTGTCAATTTGTGCACAATCTCATCTAAACTCTATATCAAGCCGCTTTTCTGATTAATGTTACACTCAAGTTCTATTCTAAATCACATCGAGCAAGTAAGATAAATGTACTCCAACATATAACCTCTGCACGAAGAAAAAGTATATAAAGTGGCGATCATTTGAAATCATGTCCAAATTTATGAGTAATAGCACGAGTCCTAACATGAAATTGAAGATTTCACGAAACATTTGGCAAGATGTTTGAGATCTTCAATAAGGATAGCAGGTGTTGCATGTTCTTATTCACTCCTAATCGCGATTAGTTGTTGGATTTGGTCACTCCCCCTTCCACGTCAGTTGCATGTTCAAAATTTCTATGGATACTGATTCAATTATGTCATTCCATTTCTTTCTAACCTTCCTTGCTCTATTAGGATTTTAAAAAATAAGCCTTTAGATTTTACAGCTAATTTCACATGAGGCTACATTAAAAAATAAAGCAAAATAACTACTTAGTTGTTCTTGCGTAAATGTAGACCTTGAGATCCACCATGGGAGGTGGACCAACTAGAGTTGTTGAAGATAGGAATTCTCATCCTTTACGCACATTACAAGATGAGGCCTAAATCAATATGCATATGGGACCCACCGCAGTCGGGTCCGAGGTCCGTGATTGGTTTGTCTTAGATTGTGCGTGCTTCTAGTGTTAACTAGTCTAACATGCTTGCAAAGGCAAATGAAAATTCTGGTGAAAACAAATCACTGATCTTATGGTTCTTAAAACAATAATCCTATGCATGCATGGTAAAAATAACTTAGAGAGAGAAATTACCAGGAGTACTGGTGATATTGAAGGACCGAATTTGACAGCAGCGAGCCCGAATGAAATGCAAGCAATAGGGGTGTGCATGGTCCGGGCGGGCGGTTCCCAACCTAGAACCGGGAACCGCCCGCTAAGGACCCGTTTCGAAAAATTGGAACCGGGATCCACCCGTTTGTTGCGTGGATCCACCCGGGAACCGGACCGCCGGTCCGGTCCGGTTCCCGGGTGGATCCATGGAACCGATTTTGATGCGAAAATTTTTTGGTTTTCAACAAAAAAACAATTACGTGACATCAAAGCAAGCCAAAGAAAGAAAAATTAAATTTAAGTACGTGGAACAAATATTTATTTGTTGTAATTATAAATATATCTCGTAGATAAAAAAACACGAACAAATGGAATGCAACATTCTCCCATTTCCTACTTGCAAATAACCATAGATGGTTCAATTTTCTTTGACCAAAGGTAAAGGTTCCCTAGAGAGTGAGATGGGATGTAGGGTTTCTCTTAGTATTTTTTTTTAATATTAAAAAGGTTCGGTCCGTGTCTGGGTGGGCGGTTCCGCCCACGGAACCGGGAACCGGACCCGGTACCCACCGGTTCCAATTTATTGGAACCGGGGAACGGACCGTTCCCTCAAGACCCGCCGGTTCCGGGCGGTTCCGGTCCGGTTCCGGGCGGTCCGGGCGGATCCGGGTATTTTGCACACCCCTAGCAAGCAACAAGATAAGAAATAGTGAAGGAATGGTTCTTGAGTGCGGCCTGCATTTGTCCTTGCTGCACATTATATAGAGAAAGAAAAGAGGAACATTCCTTTATTATGTCGACACAAGAAGGAAACTTGGGAATTAATCCCTTTCTTTACCTCGTCAATTACCATTAACACAAGAAAGGGATTTCTTTGCATTTCATTCTCGCAAAAGAGATCACGTCTGATTACTTTCTTTTGTTCGACAGAATGGTTCGTTCATATGGTCCTTTCTTATGTCGACACAAGAAGGAAACTTGGGAATTGATCCCTTCCTTTGCCTCATCAGTTACCATTAACACAAGAAAGGGATTTCTTTGCATTTCATTCTCGCAAAAGGGTCACGTCTGATTACTTTCTTTTATTCGACAGAAAGATTATTTCATATGGAACAATCATATTTTAGTAGGAACAGTTTTAGCGCTAAAAGTGAAATGTTCTGAGTTACAAACCAAAACATCGACAAGTATTAGATATTCCAAGAAATCTCGCAATGGCTAAGCTGGTTGTAAAAAGGTTGAAAAAGTTATATCTTTCTTATAGGATGGCCTTCCCAATCCCTTTTTCCTTAACCACCATGGAAATATTATCTAATCAAAGTTTTGTCCTTTTCCTTTCCTATATTATAAATATAGATATATTGATTTTAATAATTAGGCACTCTTTATAGAATTATTTTATTCTTACGGTTCGATTGAGTATTACTATATTGTTTTTCCGTATTTCGTTAATGCATTTCCTAAATTCACGAGATTAGACCTTGCCTTTCTTTTTCTTATGGTTAGGTATACTTATGCGCTAGTCTCAATCCCCATTGGCAGGCAAAGCCTATGCCCAACTGTTCATTATGGTATTAAAAATTTTCCTAAACATTGCGAGATTATAATTGTAGCAAATTGTATGACAATAATTTCATACATAACGTTATATATTTTATTAGGGTTGGTTTTGAGCCGATTCGACCTTTAATGAGAAACCTATTAGTTCCAAGCCCGTGTCCAAATAATTTACATGGAAACTAGCCTTATCAGGTCGATTTTATGCCTGATCACATTAGGGAGCTTTTAATCAACTTGTTGCTCACTCCTAGTAAAAATGACCATCTCATGCTTTAATGGGCACATATATTTGGTTTTTTGATATTTATCTACAAAGTGATCCCATAAAGCAAGACATACAGGTTGGACCTTCAAGACAATAGGATAGTTACAATTTGCAAAAGATGCTTACATTTATACAAATTTTAGGTACACGATAATTAGGCTATACCTATTATCTTTGAGCATAGTGGGCATGGTTTTCACTATGGCTCCATTTACATTCTTCATAACTATCGCTCCTTCTCCAAAATTTTGGCCCATGACATCTCTTTTCAATAATTCTTCAACTTGCGATTGAAGAATTATCACCATTGTAATAAAATTGTAAAATGTAATACCCGTCAAAACTTAATCCTTCTCAATCCTGCTGCGTAGGTTCTCAATTTCAACAAATGTCGAATCTACCTAAGGCATTGCCATGTCAAAATCTCCAACTTCTTTGCCAATCTTATTGGCATATGGCTTAAATCATGTGCTTGTTGTCACATAATATATATTGCCTTCCTTTAGCAAATCTGAAAAGCGATTTGCAATGTTGCTGTTGATAGAACCATGGATGTATTCGTTCTAAACTAAACATACCCCCCAAAAAAAATCAATTAGCAAGCAAAATAACTGAAAATAGAACAGAATGACAACTCACCTTCTAGAGAAGAACCATACTGATACTTTCAGTTTTCTATTTCTTTCAGCTTTAAATCATTCCATAGTGTCAAAAATTGAACCGTGATTTTTCTTCTCAAATTTCGAGTAAAGGAATCACTACATACTAAAAAATTCAAAAAACATTTGAATTTGACTATCCCCTCTTTCTCTGAAGCGAAGATTCATGATTTGTAAAATAGGCGTTCTTCGTATGAATAATTTGACATTAGAGAAAATTCTAGCTATAAAAAATACCAGTGATGGGAATTATACAAAAAAAACATGGGAATCTGCGTAATCAGGAACAATTATCTGAAAGAGCTTTGCATATCTGCCCCTAATTTTTATCATTAATCATCTGCCCCTAATTAAACTTTGAAATAAACTTTTATCCTCATCCTGAAAAAGCCGAGGCCTAGGACGTGCGCACCTGAGAAATTCCATCTGTTCCTGCAGATGTACATTGCTTTACACGAGAGCAAGAGATAAGAACCTCTTGTAGCGATGCCAGCTTTGGCTTTATGCATCGCATTTTCAAGACATAAATTAGAGAGAAAAAACAGAATATATGAAAGAGCTTTGCATATCTATGAGGACCACTGCTTCTGTCCTGCTTTTCATTCTTAGTGTTGCTGGTAATTTTCCAACACTGTTGGCAAATTAATATTGCCGTTTACTTGCCTGTCAGTTCATCCGTTAGTAAATTACTAAATTTATCGAGATTTTACCAACGTCTAAATAAAAGTAGTCAATCATCAACTCCTCCGAAATAGTATCATTAGTAATTTAATGACATTATAGTAAATTTACATACATTCCACAAAATTAGTAACTCACCGTATTTTTTTTGAAAAATTACAAGTTTGATTAGTAAGGGTGCGTTTGGTAACGTTTACGTTTAAAAATTGTTTAAAGAGCAGAAATAGAAAAAAGTGTTTGTTCCGGGGAACAATTTTTGAACAAAAAATGCGTTTTTGGTAAATCTGTTCGAGAAATATAAAAAAATAGAAATACGTTTGGTAAATTTGCATAATTTTTTATTTCTTTTAATTTTTTAATATTTTTATTTTATTTTTTTTTTAATTTTTTAATATTTTTATTTATTTTTTTTAATTTTTAAATATTTTTATTTTATTTATCTATTTTATTTTCTTATTTTTCTTATTTATTTTTCATTTTTTTCTTTTTCTTCTTTGGCCGTTCGCTGGCCTCGGCCCTCCTGGCCGGCCGGCCGAGGCCAAGCAGGCCGTGGTTGAAGCGAGGCTCGGCCTCGCCTTTGGCCGGGCGAGCTCGAGCTCGCCCCGGATCAACGAGGCCGAGCTCGTCCCAAGGCCGGCCGAGCTCGGCGTCGCCCGAGCCACCGCCCCCGGGCGACTGGCGGTGGCGGGAGCTCGATCTCGCCGAGATCCGCGAGCCCGAGCTCGCCCGAGCGGGCGCGAGGCTCGGCCTCGCCGGCCACCGCCAGGTCGGCGTCGCTGGCGGTGGCCCGGGGACGCCGAGCCTCGCCGATCGCTGGGCAAGCTCGGCCTCGCCGGATCTGGGCGAGATCGAGCTCGCCCGACCTCCACGCCCCCGGCTAGGCGAGCTTGGAGCTCGCCCGGATCCGGCGAGGCCGAGCTCGCCCAGCGGCCGGCGAGGCTCGGCCTCGCCCGGCCACCGCCCAGTCGGCGTCGCTGGCGGTGGCCGGCGACGTCGAGCCTCGCCGGCCCCGGGCGAGCTCCGCCTCGCGGATCTGCGGGAGCTCGGCTCGCCCGGCCAAGCGAGGCCGAGCCTCGCCTAGCCACGGCGAGGCTTGGCCTCGCCGGGGCCGGCGAGCCTCGCCGTGGGCGAGGCCCGCCGGCCCTCGTCGGCCCGATCGCCGGCGGTTGCGGCCATGCGCCAAAGACCGGCGACCGGCCAAAGAAAAGAGAAAGAAAAAAGAAGAAGAAAGAAAAAAAAAAAGAGAAGTGTTTCTTGTTTGTTTTGAAACAAGAAACAAGTTTGTTTTCTTGTTCCCGTTTCCTTTTTGTTTAAAGGAACAAAAGAACAAAAAAGGAACAGAAACGCACGCAAGCGCGTTTTCTTTTTGTTCCCAGGAACAAAAAAACAGAAATTTCTGTTCCTGGGAACAGAAATAGGGTGCAGCCAAACGCACCCTAAATGACCGACTCTATAAAGAATTTGCCCACTTGGCGCTAAATTAGTAAGTCACGAACTTTTTTTCAACTTTTACAAGCTTGGTTTTTGAACTACCAACGCTATAAAAAATGTCAACAATCCAAAACGTTCAAAAGAATTAGTAAATCTACTTGCCAACTCTTCTGAATTTATACAATTGTCACTAGTAACTTATTAATGCTTTAATAAATTTACCAAATTCCAATAAATTAGTGACTTAATAGCTTCTTTGTAATTTTTCAAGTGTGATTAGTGGAATAACAACCATAAAGGAAATTTTCCAAATAAATTAGTACGCTACCAACTTCTTTAATTTTTACGAATGTAGTTTATAAACTGTCAAAACTATAAAGAATTTACCAATGATTTAGGGAATTACTATCACAATTAAATTTAGTAGATCACTTCTATTGTAAGGAATTTACCAATGTCCAAATATATTAACAAATTAGGACATTTTTAAATTTTACAAGTGTGGTACATAAGTTACCAATATTGTAATTAATGTACCAATAGCAAATAAATTTGTAAGAATTTGTTTGGAGGAAAAACGTTCTCCTTTTTTGGGGTATTGAAAGAGGAAAAAGGTGGACTTGGTGAACTTTGTAAATGGTTTCTTTAACCGGATAAAAGTTAAGCTTGAGGTCACGGGTTTGACCCTATCTAGCTCCAAACCAACACTCCGGTTCGGATCCAACACTTCAAAGAGCCCCACATGTTTTCTTTTGTTTGCCTTCTTTGCCAGATTTTGATGGCTCCGATGTTCGGTAACCAAGTCTATTTTTGTCGTAAATTATTCAAGGCATTGTAAGAGGTCATCATAACATGTGAGTTGCCGAGCAGAATCCCATAACCAAATTCATGAAAGGCAAATAATTAATTTCATCAAATGTTGAAGTTTACTACTCCAATCTTGTAAAATTTTAAAAAGTTGGCAAATAATTAATTTCGTGAAATGTTGGAAAATTCCTTATAAGGTTGGTATTTTGTGTAAATTTTAAAGAAGTTGGTAAATTATTAGTTTTTTAGGTGTTAGTAAATTCCTTATAGTGCTAGTATATTACTAGCAACGATGGTAGAATTTTAAAAGAAGTCGGTTGCTTACTAATTTGTTGAAATGTTGAAATGTTAGTAAATTCCTTGTAGGATTGATATTTTACTAAATTCATTTGTGACAGTTCAAAGAAGCTGATAGTGTTGGTGATATCCTAATAAGTAACCCAACATTTGTTAACACTTAAAATTTTGCCGAATGATCGTTAAATAGGAACTTGCTTTCATACCCTCCCCCCCCCCAAAAAAAAGTTGATTTTCTTGCGTAAAATTCTCTTACAGTTTCTAGCCACATACCAGGTACTAGCGGTTTTCTGCTTTGTTGATGGTATTGACCATATTCTAATAAGTTGATAGTATCTGGTTAATTAAATATTGAGTTTTTGCGATTTAGATTACTTGCCGCATTTTGTACATTTATAAAACAGGATTAGTTTTTTCGGAATCTTCTTTCTCAAAAAATAAAAAACAGTAAATATAATAGCCAGCAAGAGAGAAAGGTGGGACTTCTCGGCCATTCATCCCACAGACACGCACAGCCACCGCCAACCACCGCCAGTAGCCAGTCTTCCATCTCCAGCCGCCACAAACGCGCTCGGCACAATGTATAGCTGGAGGCCAACTCGGTGATCTCAGCAGGGGGGAAGTACAGATCTCTTCCTCTTTGCTCGGATCCTCCACAGAGTATCGGATGAAAGTTGGGAGCTGAACTCCATGGATGCAAGAAGGAGAAACAGAGACGAACGACGGAGGATGCAATCGACAGACTCCACAACCTGATCGCGATGATGCTCCACCGAACGCGAATCTCCCTCTCTCTCTCTAGCTGGAACCGTTACACTCCTCCCTCCTGATTCAATTTGTGGCAGAGCTTCAGCCGACGCACCAGAGGCTCTGTTTTCGGATCCTTTATTCGCCCTGGTTCAGAAGCTAGCTCTCCTCGTTCCAATCTTTGTCCATCCGTTCCGGAAGCTCCAGACGTTCGTTCCGCACTTCGGCGACGATCATAGAAGCTCCAGTTTCACCTATTATTTTTATTATTATTATTTTCTTCGCCGTCGTCGTTTCCTCATCTTCTACCATAAAAACACTTCACAGTAGTACTTCGTCCTCGCGCACCTGTCCCTGGCAACACACGCACATATAACGACACCCCTTGCGATCGTCAAATCTGCCTTGGACAGCCCCACAGCATACTGCTCTGTTATGCTGTGTGTTCGTGATTGATATTGTTGTTCGCTTATTCGTCGGTAAACCTGAGCTGGAGTTGGACCGTAATCAGCTCGACCGAGTTTCAATTTACCAGGTCGTATCTTTCCCGATTAAACTCTAAATGTGATCCTGATTCATTCTAGATTTGCTTATTCTCGGTTTTCCCGTCTCATCATCGTACTGCGTTACCGGATAATCCCTGAGCCATTGCAGCATACGAGATTCACCATTTCTTCTGTCCATAAGGTTCTATGTACTAATTGGTTCTTGAGTGGTGTGTTTGTGTGCAATGCAGTGGTGTCGAAGTAGGATAGTGCCATTGCATGAGACGATGCCCAGACGACGTTTGATGAAATGTCCGATAGAGGGATCTGTAATGTTGCCTCGTTGAATTCGAGTAGTCTCTGGCGGGATTGTAGGAATGTGCTTATCTCATTTAGAGGATTTCATCTCCAACGAATAAGGTAAGTCAAGCTTCTCTCTGTTCAATTGCTTGCTATTACACTTTTAGCGGCTCATTCTCGCGTATGCCAGTTGCTACCCATTTATGATGTTTCTCGTCCAGATTAAGTTTGTTGCTGATCTCTTCAATTGCTGACTGGAATCTTGCCGTTGTGTCGGTGATGGTCAGTGCCATATCTTCAGATACGTTTGTTTTGGACTTCTAAACTAAGATCGAAGTGTGGATGATTATTCTTTGATTCTTGAATTGGATGGTGCTGGAATTTCACGGTAAAGAGAAAGAATAAGAAACTCTGGATGAGATATCGATATCGACTCGTTGATCTTTAAGTTCTGAGCCAATCTAATGCCTTACTGGTTCGAGTGTGATTTATGCCTTGACATGCTTACCAAGAAATTGGAAGTTTATTTTTTAACAGCTATGTTGGTTATAATTGAAAAATTAACAACACTATTTCCTTGTGTAAGATTCTCTTAAGTTTTCATAGTCACATGACCCTTTCTCAAGTACTTGCGATTTCTGCTTTGTTTGCTCCTTAATTTCCAAGCAGTAACATCGAGTCCAAATCGTAATTCGTTGTTGCAATCTGTAATCTGTATTTGGATGGCCATCTCAGTCTATGATGCTTGGTTCGTTTTCGCTCCATCTCATGTGTCGACTCTGTTGGAACTTTTCCTATATTGTATTCTCATTTTTGACTTAGTTGCACAATTATTTTTTTCTCGGATACATGTACTAAAGCTGGCGTGTTTATTATAAGTCAACAATAGAAGAATCGGTATACTTATGACTTGGTTCCTTGGTTTGTTAACACGCGACTTTCAATGGCCAAATGTCTTCTTCAAATGTGTTGAGTGCTATTCTCAAATGAATGTGGCTTTTGATTGGATGAGTTTCAAGATTGAATCTTTTTGTTTTGTATCTCTTTGGGTGGTTCTTCGTTTCACTAAATCACTCTCCTTTTCAATATATTTTTTGCTTGTTTGTCCCTCTCTAGGTATGTGATCTATTCTTCCACTAAATAAAAAAGATAAAAAGATATAAAAAAAATGAGAAAGAAAGAAATTAAAAAAAAAAAAAAAACTCATAATTGCATTTATGGGTCCCTTCGATATAAGTCTTTGTTTCAAGTATTGTTTAATGAACTATTGATGGTTCGCCTCGTGGCCACCCTTCTAATTTGGAAGGGGGGAGGTGGGGGTTCAAATAACCATCTTCTCAAGGGGATCGGGGTGGGGACGATTTCATTTCGGGAGTGGGTTTTCGACTCCCACGCCTTGCAAGGAGGTAGGGCAAAAGTCGAGAGTGAGTGTTAGAGTAGGATTAGAGTATGACTGACAAAAAAAAAAAGTATTGTTTAATGGGCATCTTTTAGTAGAGAATTTTTTTTTATTATCAGAATTAGCCTTAAATTTAATTCTAGCTCGTGGAGGCTTATATCTTGAAACTCTAATAAGGCCATGTATAATCTTTACGACTTGTATCGGGTTTATTTTCTGCACATTGTTCTTACTTATCTTTGTTATTTTTGCATGCTCTATGTTGATCTCTTTATATTGCCTTCATGTTTTATCAACATTATTAAATTTTACTTGCAATTTCATAAATTTATTAATTGCCGAAGTTCGCAGATTTTCCCTTAGCTGGACCCTGGATTTGTCAAAGTCCAACCATGCCTTCTCATCCATCTATCTAGAGAAGCACCTATCCTGCTTCTTGAATTTTGTTATCTGCTAGATACAACGTGATTGATAAATTAGCATCAGTATCATTTTTAATTATTTGTTCTATTGTTGAATAAGATGTTTGGATCGGTGTGAGGAGATGAAAAGAAAAAGGCCCTGAGTAACTTTCAGTTTCGTAGAAGCAAAATGGTAGGTACCGCCAAATTGCATCTCAATGTTTGTAGTGCACTTTCCATGTAAATGAGAAACATTTCTTTGCCTTGCAAATAAATTGAACTTGCTAGGTTGCACAGACAAACTTGCGCAACCTACTTCCCAAAGTTCTCTTAAAAAGACATTGGAAGAGATGAAACTAACTCATCAATCTCATGTTTACAGAATGAGAAGTCAAACAGCCTTTTATTCAAAAGAAAGTTGGACATGCCAAATTGAATGACTTAAGCATATGAGGACACTCAAAATTTGGATGAATTACGCTGAAATGTCTAACTGAGAATACAAAGACAAGAAGTCGTCCGTGACACTAAAGGCAAATAGGTGAACTCAAATGCCATAACGGTGAAACTACTCGCAAATGCAGGATGAAACCAATGTGATGGAGACCAGGTCCGAGCTTGGACACCTAATTTTCTCTCCCTCTAGGAAGCCTTATTTACATGAGGATCATCTGTCAGTGACCTAAATCTGAAGAAAAAGGGGTTCATAGTATCTCAGCTTGGAGGTCTTCACTAATTTAATTAAGGCAGTTGGCCGTTCTTAGCCAGCAGTTTGAATTTTAGACCTTCAATGCTTGCTTCTTGTCAGCAACAGTTACAACCTCGATGGTGGGCTTCCACAAAATTGTAGTTTTAGCAAGTAACGAGGTCATTGTGGGTCCATGTTTGAGGCAGAACACCTGTCTTCCAAGTAACCTGTTTATCATTTTAAGCCGTCTAACTAATTGAGCAAGGCAGGTGAACTTTGTACATTTTATTGATATTCAGAAATAGTGAAGCATTTTAGGAAGTGTTTGATGCACTAAAAGAACCAAGATATCCAAGTCTTTACTTCAGCTTAGGAAGCAAAATTGTGATTACTAAAAGTCAAAATTCCTTGCATGGTTGTAATCATAGAATCGACTTAGACTAGAAAGGATAAAGAATACTTATAGGTATTATTTTTTCCATGGTAGTGTGTCTGGAATCATTTAATAAAGTTAAGCATCTCCAATTGATTTTCATATAGAGCACAAAAGGAACTGGTGTGGTCATTGTTATGGTACCTTTTCTTTGCTTCTCATTGTCACGGCCCGCACAAATTGAACAACCACAATCGGCAACTCCCTGCATAACAATACATGTAATTTAGGCATCACAATAAAATTTGAGTCCATTAGCAGTGTAATCTTTAAATTTGACTAGTAGTTGGTATGCTTCTTCTGAGCATTACCAAAGACAATGTGTCAGTTGGCTATTTCATGCTTTCCGTCAACCTTCGCCATAGGCGCTAATGTGCTCCTCAAGGTGAAGTGAGAGATTCCAAATCGTCTTCTTTATCAGTTCAAAGCCTCCCTCTTCTCTCATGCTTTTTGTATTGCAGAAAAGTCAAAGAACACACTCTTAAATTTCCCTCACTGAACAAAAATTCTTGACCAAGTCCATGTTATTTCTATGGTGTGAACCTGTAGTTAGTATGGCATCCTGCACCATTGCAGTCACCCTGAGAAGGAAGAGAATGTTTTTTATCAACTTTGGGGTAAAAATTGCATAAATGGTAATAGTGAAGTCAGCTGCCTCTATTGGCTTTGGATCTTACATGAGGACAACACTAGCTTGTTCAGTTATTCTCTGTTGTATAAAAGACATAAACAATCAAGTATTTAAATACCTCAGAACATGTCTGTATGCACTTATTTTGTTTGCTGTTAATGGTATTTTGTTATTTTCTTGAGCAAGTAATTGAAATTTCACCTCAAGAAGGTATGCTTGAACACCATAGATGATCTCCTGCTTCAATTCCCATGCTTGGTCGGACTTGGGGTTCTCAATGCAAGATAGAAGCCAATGTTGATGGCAACAACTCTGTGCTTTTTTTCTTTTTTCCTTCTTGAAATAACAAGCAAGCTGGAGGTCAGGTATTACCTGGCCCAGCATCATCACTCCATTGGTGCCATTAATGTTGATACCAGCATATAAGCAATCCTTGATGAGCATCGGATATATCTCGGTCGGATGACTTATCAGCCCCAACACCACAGTAACCTAAATGGAAATAAAATCTTGCATCACAAAACAATTTTTTTGTCATCAACTTAAAGCCTATTTATCCATCAATATACAGGGGAAATTCATTGGGAAAAAATTTCTCACTTGGGAACCTGGACATCCTCCAATAGGCCAACCGAATGGCCATTAAACATCTATCCGCAATATAGTGTTTTCTTGCTCAATCCAATACCTAATGTGAACATTTAGCCCAAAATCATGAACTTGTCCATTTCAAAACTTTCTAATTCACGATATATAACTTGTGTTTTTGAATCTCCTACATGAAACTTCATTGATAACCTTTGGGTTACTAAATTTCAACAACCCTGACATGTTTGGTCGTTGGGATCCACTCACAGTTGGTGCGTATGAATTACAAATAACCCGCAGACGAACAATAATACTCTGTAAACTAATTGAAATGCCCTTTCTCATTTCATCAACTTGTTCAGATGATCTAACTGGTGGTTAGTGAGTTCTTCGTGATCCTCATTTGGCATTGTGTCCTCAGTACCAAAATCCACACCATTTCTGCCTAGCTTGAAAAATAAAAGAGTGTAAGTAATAGACGTACCTACTGAAACAAAAACCCTATTAGCTTAATATCATGGAAGATAGTTCAAACAATGAGCTCTATTTGTATGACTTAGCCTTTTGGTATGCATGAGAGTTCAGTTTTGAAAAGATAAAAAGAATGGACTGAGTACTTCAAGAAAGGCGTCTCTTAGCAAGTGCCATCGTCGAAAAGTTGAAAACCGCTTTTTGGAGACTAGTTTCAGGAAGGACAACTTACATTTTGAGCATAAATAAGGAGTCTTATCAATTTTTCCTAAGGACACTAGCACAAATTTCCTTAAATAATAAACTAAAAACAGTGGCATAACTATGCTTCCCATTTTGGAACCATTTCAAGGTTATTCTCAAGAACTGAGGGCAGTTACAAAGTTGAAGGAAGTAGACTATAGAGTGCAACAACTTAAGAGATTAATCACCTTACCGAGGATCAATTAACAAGCATGTTATTATGATATTACATGAGATATAATGGACGATCAACTTGCGCATCTTGATAGTGCACCCAATTCTTTCCTTTCTAAATCAAAAAGGCAATCACATTGAAGTACTTTCCTCTTCCACAAACTTGGCATAATTGCAAATTATTCTTGCCAACAACCTTGGCGAAAATATCAACCATGGCAGAGCAAGACCACTGAACACAGCAATTATCAATATGACCAATTGAAGTCACAGAACAAGAAAAATCTGAGACAAGAGTAGATACAAGAGAAATCGATTCCACAAGAGGTCCACAACATAAGAGGTAAAATTGGTAGTGATTGATTTGGTCATCAAAAGACACGACAATGATGACTACTGCTTCGTTCATTCATGCTGCCTCACACAACACGCATTTTCTTTTGCAGACATTGCTGTCACAAAGAGGTGAAGTCCATGTAAATCATCAACCAAACAAAATGAACAGGACAACCTTGCAGTGATCAAATGAAGAAGTCATAGATTAGACTCCCAGTCCAACTGTATAAGACCTCTTTTAATGTCAAACATTTACTCATTGCTTAAGATATTGCTCACAATTGGCAAAGGATTTACCTGAGAACCTTTGCATAATGGCTAGAAAGCAAACCAAGAATGTCAATGGTTGTCAAATGCTAACTATAAGATCAATATCCTCTCGGAAGCTTGACCGGTACCTGAGCCATGGCAATTTCACTTTGGAAGTTGAGACGGGTGCTTGATAGGTCTAGGATCACCTAGTTTAACAATAAATAGATCAGTAGCACGTAGCACTCAAAAAGGATAAACATTACATATTTTCTTGTCTTCAATCATACCCTTGATTTGCTGCTGATTTATGTCAGAACCTCTGATTCTGTGGGAACACAATGAGATTGTTAAAAAAGTTATCCATTTTTAGAAAATTCTAGACTACACTAGACTACACAAGGAAAAGAAAATGGCGGCAACAATGTGTTCAAGACAAAGTTGAAGATTCTAGTGCATGTGCATGCAAGAAAAAAGGCAAGAAAAATCTCCAATAATGAAGAACTTTCTGGTACGTGGTGTGACATCAAATTTTGGGTATTAATTTCAATTGAATTAATCGGGTCATTTCTATGCAATTGGAGCTGGGGATTAAAATGGAATACAAAATTGAGATGCGAGGCAGTTTCATTGGGTGAGGAGAATATTCAATTGAAGCATTGAATAAATTAATGGGGTCAATTTGATTTAATTCAAGAAATTAAGGCTATGGAAAAGAAAACTAGCAAATTCGTATGCGTATGACGATATTTTTTAAATTACCCAAAAGTCTTACAGAAGGGGCATTTTTGGCAAGGAAAATGGAGTGGAAGACAGCTAGTTCAGGGTGGGGCCAAAGAGAGAGAGAGAGAGAGAGAGAGAGAGGAGAGAGAAGAGGAGAAAACTGGTTTCCCTCTCTCCTCCGTTGGACATCTCCATCTTCTTCCTCTTTTCTTTGGCTTTCTTCTCCAGCAACAACGGAAAGACCCGGTAGCGAATTCTGCCGTCGACGCCCACCCGGCAGACCGCCGCCCGCTCCATGATGTCGGCCTTCACTACCGCACACCCTCCGCCCCTTACCACTGCTGTTCGCCCGTCTCTTTTCTCCTTCGGTGTGCCTTGAAGACTTGAATCCCGACGAATCGGGGCAGGATGCGAGCTGTGGCCGACGTCTTTGGAGCCGCCGCTGCCGCCTCGCTGCCGTTCGTCTCCCCTACGGCCCGCTACGATCGCCCGTTCACCTCCCTAGCGAGCTACACCTCATCCCAGCCTGTTTATACGCTCGGCCCAGATTCGGCCACCTACGGCCGCCCGGCCGACCACCTCAACCCCGCACCCAGTCTACCCCGCATGGGAGCTCGCTGCGCCCTCGGCCACCCTTGGCCGCCTCAATCGGCCCCGGAACCGCCCCCTTCCAGCCGCGCACGGAGGTGCAGAAAAATGGGTATCGCGGTGACGTTTGGCCCGTTTTGGCCCGTCTTCCGGGCCGATGCTCGGCCCGCTTTGAGAAGAAGTTGATCCTCGCGTCGAGCCCGTCGTTTTGGTGTGAGTTTTACTCACTAATGCCTCCTTAGTGTGCTAATTACACTTAAAGGTTGATTAGTGTTAATTAAGTGTAATTAGGTTGTTAGATTAGAATTGATTAGTGATTATTAGTTAATTGCTTTGTATATTAGTTGTGTGGTTAGTGTAATTAGATAGAGAATTGCATGTAGTATTTATTGGATGCTTCTTGGGATTTTCCCGTCCCTTATCGGAGTGTTAATTAGCGATTCGGGCCTAAGTGGTAATTTTAGGAATTAAATATTAATTTTCGAAATTAATTATTTAATTATTTATTTCCCGGAAATTCAGCCCAGGATGGCAGGACCGGGATTTTATGCTGATGATGGTGGCGCAGACCGTTTATTTAATTGAGCTTTGTATCGTGCTAAATTGAATTTTATTGTATTTATTTATTTAATTTTCGAAATTAATTATTTAATTATTTATTTTCGGAAATTCAATTGGGATGGCCAGTGACCGGAATTTTGTGTTGATTGTCGTGGCGCGATCCGTTTATTTAATTGAACCATATTTCATGCTGAATTGAATTACTTGTGAAAGAAGGAATTATTCTTTAATTGAATAATCTTTGGCTATTAATTGAAAAAGAATTGGGCTTCAGTTGATAATGCCAAAGGATCTGGTGGTCTACCGAAAATTGTGGAATTTATAAAAGGAAATTATTATGTTTTGGCTAGGGCCAATCGAGTACCCACTCATGGCATTTTATCAAGAATGATAAAGTGGTTAATTGATTATTTGCTTGGTATGATAAATTGTGTGTATCTGGCTCGATGACTCTACGGACATCTTGGAGAGCAGGACGATATGATAAATTGTGTATATCTCAGCTCCGATGGTCTACAGACATCTGGAACGGGACGGTATGATCTAGGCTCGGTGACTCTGATTATCTTGAGTACGGTATGATATCCGTTCGATAATCCTATAGATCATCTTGAGAGCGGTACGGTATGATAAAGGGTCGGGTTGGGACCATAAAGCCACTAAATCTTGAGAGGGTCGGGTGGGACCATAAAGCCACTAGATCTTAAGAAAGTCGGGTGAGGCAAGTAAAGCGCTAAATCTTGGAAAGGTCGGGTGGGACCGTAAAGCCACTAGATATTGATAAGATCGGGTGGGACCGTAAATAAAATCTAAAGAATTGCTTGGTGTTGGATGAATGACCTGAAATGATGCGATTGAGTTATGTCGACTAGGTTGATTGATCGATGATTCGATCTAAGAGTGACTTGATGTGATTCATTGCCTTGGTTTGATGTTGTGAATTGAATGATTGAATAGAGATAGTGTGAGTGGTCTTCTTGGTGTGTGTCGACTAGTCGATTAGATCGATCTTCGATCTATAATATGATTGCTTAGGTGCTGTATGATCTGTGCTAATATGCGGAGTGGAATCTGAGGCCAAAGTAAGTCCTCGACTCATGTTGTGCATGCGGCCACTCAAGGTGTATTAGTTTACTAATCGGGTCTTAGAGGGTAGAACTTGTTGAGGCGTTGTCTCGGTGGTTATTGAATAACCATTTCAGGACTTGGATAAGGAGCACGAGGAGCAGAAATCTGCGAGGAGATCCTTTGTTGAGGAACACGAGGAGGAGTATGCGTGAAGGGGAGAACCCAGGATGATCCGAGTAGGATCGATGAAGCTTGTTATAGAATCAATTTGAGTAGAAACCAATCGTTTTAGTATGGCTTGTATATGATTGCAATGGTGTGGTTTTCAGGTTCAATTTCCTAGTCCTACTTGTATATCCCATTGTTTTATTGTCGGGGATTTATAACAGCTTCCGCATGTGCATATATAAATGAAAGGATCGGCGATACATATCACAGGATATCGCAATTTAGATCGACCAAAAGTTAAGGGATGTGCGCGTGCCTGAGGATCGGGGGCGTGACACGTGGGCGAAGTTCGTGGACAGTAAAAAGCCAAAGAAAAGTCAACAAAAGCTGCTGAAGAATAGAAAAATGCAGAAAAATGGAGAAGACACCGAGAAGATGCGGAAAGAAGCCGCAAAGGAGGAAGATAAAAAGCAAACTTGTAATATTATATTACTTTTTGTACTCAATGTCGGTGAAGGAATGACGGTGACACGCCTATAAATAGGGGTTGGGTGTGTTTTTAAGTTGTAGAAAAAACTACACACACCCTTCCTTTAATAAAAATTTTCATAATAAAAAGCTCTCTTTTTTTACCCATTCTCCCATTGCCATTGTAATCATTTTTTATTCACACATAACACTTGCACACACACACGCTTTTGCAATAACATCCAACATTGGTATCGAGCCATATCTTTGGTTGGTGTCGGGTGTTGTCCTACCTACCCATTCCTAAAATTACCCTTTCCAAATACTCACTAACTAAACCATGGCCAACCCCTATCTCATCATCATTTCCCATTCCCATTTTTGGTGGGAACAACTATGATTTTTGGAGCATAAAAATGACTACATTCTCGATGGCTGAACATGGGACATCGTGGAAAGATTCAGAGGCTCACTTCGAGAAAGGTGCAGAAGTGTTTCGAAGGATCAACTACAAAAGGATGCAAGGGCGCTATATTTTATCCAGCAAGCGCTCGAAAACCGTATTTCCAAGAATTATTGGACGAAGGGGCTTGCCAAAGAGGCTTGGCATATACTACGAGAAGAATTTCAAGGATCGGAAAAAGTCACGCACTATTCGCCTTCCCAAACTCTGAGAAGAGATTTTAAATTCTAGAATGAAAAATTATGAGATGCATTCAAAGAATATTATGGAAAATTAAAAGAACTCGTTAATCAGTGAGAGCCTATGGAGATGGGATAAGCGATCAAAGGGGTTGTTGAAAAATATTAGATTATACTTACCAAAAAATACAACTCCATAATTACAACTATAGAAGGAACTAAAGACTTGACAACCCTATCAATAAGTGAATTAATGGGCTCTCTACAGAAATGTATGAGAAAAGACTAATGGCATAAGATGAAGATTCAGTTGAAAGTGCCTTTTAGTCTAAAGTAAATATACGGTCTCATCAAACTAAAAATGGAGGAGCAGCTCATGGAAAAACAAAGGGAGGAGGAAATTATAAAAAGAAAATTATCCACCTTGTGGTATTTGCAAGAAAACAAATCATTTGGAGAAGGATTGTTGGTTTAAAAATAAAAAACAATGCCGCTTTTGTAAAAGATATGGCCATGTAGAAAAAGATTGTCGCTCAAAAAACGAATAACCGAGCAAACTATGTAGAAAAAAAAAGAAAGTGAAGAGAATACATTCTCGCAGGCCAAGCGGCAAATGATAATAAAATGAAACATGGTACATTGATAATGGGTGTAGCAATCACAACGGCTGGACAAATCTATATTCCTTGTATTGATAATCGGTGAAATCCCAAATAAAGTTGGGCAATGGTGCATTAGTAGATGTCAAAGAAAAAAGGCACCATCGCCGTGGAAACAAATAAAGGCCCAAAATATATACATAATGTATATCTAAGTCCCTCGTCTTGCACAAAATCTCTTAAGCGTGGGCCAAATGAAATTACAAAGTGGGTATTCTCTATATTTTAATAGAGATATGCGTATCTATGATAAATATAAAAATATCATTGCCTCTTGTTAGGATGAAAAAAATAACAATTTTCCTATTCAATGGAAATATGTCAAAGATATAGCCATGAAAGCTCAACTTGATGACTCATGGCTATGGCATCGAAAAGATTTGGCCACTTCAATTTTGTCGGGCTAAAAATTCTCCATCAGAAAATATGATGATAGATTTTTCAGCCATCACAGAAAGAAATTTCAGATGTTTGTGAAGGCTGTCTTCTTGGAAAACAACGGAGACAGTCCTTCCCATCTGGGTTTCATGGAAAGCTAAGGAGCCATTGGAACTTGTCCACATGGACGTGTGCGATCCGATGAGGACACCTACACCTAAATCAAAATAAATATTTTATCCTATTCATTGATGATTATACAAGAATGACGTGGGTATACTTCCTTCGAGAAAGATCTGAGTTTCTCTATCTTAAGAAATTCAAGAACCACGTCGAAAATCAAAGTGGCCCAGAATCAAAGTCTAAGAAGTGACGGAGGCACGAGAATACAATTCAAATGAGTTTAATAAATTTTGTGAAGATGTAGGAGTCCATCATCAACTAGCTGGCTCATAAGCCCCCCGAGAACAAAATGAAGTAGCTGAAGAAAGAAAAAATAGAACTGTCATGGAGATGGCAAGGTCTATGCTAAAGGAGAAAGGCCTTTCCAACACTTTTTGGGCGGGAAAGCCGGTTTATGCTGCGGTATACCTATTAAACAGGTGTCCAACTAAAGCATTTCAAAATAAAAATCCAGTCAAAGCATAGAGTGGACGGAAGCCTTCAGCAAAGCATCTCAAGCTGTTTGGATGCATTTGCTACGTCCACATCCCTACTCAAAAAAAAGAAGCAAGCTAGATGAAAAAAGACAGAAAAGGAATATTCCTTGGCTACGGTGACCAATCAAAAGGCTATCAGTTCTACAACCTAGAACTAAGAAACTTATGATTAGTCGAGACGTGGAAGTCTGTACGACGAGAATGCTGTCTATAATTGGGAGAGTGAAAAGATCGGAAAGAAGTACATAACCTTGCTAGACATACCTACTCAAGAGGAGTCAACGTCACAAGAAGAAGGAGAAGTACCGGATTCTACCACTCACGACGTAACTCCAACAAGCTCTCCAAGGGTGACGCATGAGAAGAATCTACTCCGAGTCACTAGTACTGAGGGTAAAGCCCTTAGAAGAATTTACGACACATGCAACTTTTTTGCTATTTTGGAACCAGAAAACTATGAACAAGCATCCAAAGAAGAAGTTTGGATAAAAGCCATGGAGGAAGAGATCGAGATGATCAAGAAAAATGAAACTTGGGAGCTTGTCGACCGACTTGAAGATAAAGAGATCATTGGAGTCAAGTGGGTCTACAAGACAAAGCTCGAATCTGGATGGATCAATCCGAAGCATAAAGCAAAGAGCTTGTGGCGAAAGGATGCACCAACAACCGTATTATTCTACTGAAACTTTATCTAAACATGATACTATTCAAGCACTTATAGCCTTAGCGGCACAAAAAGAATGGAAGATTTATCAACTAGATTGTAAAATCAGCATTTCTAAATGGATATCTTCAAGAAGAAATTTATGTAGCTCAACCGGGAAGGCTTTACTATCAAAGACAATGAAGAAAAGGTCTTAAAGCTTAAAGCACTATATGGGTTAAAACAAGCACCCGCGTGCATGGTATAGTAGAATCGATGAGTACTTCATTAAGCAAGGATTCAAGAGGAGTATGAGTGAGCCGACATTCTACATCAAGACCCAAGGTAAGTCAGGCACTCTCATTGTCTCTCTATATGTAGATGATCTCATTTATACGGGAAACAATGAAAAGCGATCTGAGAATTTAAAGAAGAAATGATGAAGACATTTGAAATGACGGACTTAGGCTTGATGAACAATTTCCTCGGTATTGAAGTCAATCAAGATGAAGGAATTTCATCTCGCAAAAGAAATATACCGAAAATCTCCTAAAGAAATTCAAGATGAACTATTGCAAAACGGTTTCAACCCCGCTCATGACAAATGAAAAACTATTGAAAAATGATGGAGCTGAAAAAGCAGACGCTTCTCTATAGAAGTTTAATTGGGAGTTTACTATATCTTATTGCTACACGGCCAAATATTATGTACACGACAAGTTTGCATGCTATCACGGTTTATGCAGAGTCCAAAGTCAAATTCATTTTGGAGCAGCCAAGAGAGGATTCTAAGATATTTACGAGGAACCCGCGATTATGGTATTTGGTATCAACCTAATGCAACAACTAAGTTGATCGGTTATGCGATAGTGATTGGGCGGGATCATCGTGAGGGAGGAGCACAATTGGTTATGCATTCACATTAGGTTCTGGAATATTTTCATGGATATCTAAAATACAAGACTTAGTGGCACAATCCAACTGCACGAGAATATGTTGTGGTGCTACAACTACTAGTCATGCAATATGGCTTCGAAGAATTTTAGAAGACATTGGAGAACCACAAATGGAATCAACACCAATATTTTGCGACAACAAGTCCACGATTGCAATATCAAAAAATCTAGTCTTTCATGGAAGAACAGAAACATATTGATATAAAATATCACTTCATTCGTGAAGTGCAAAGCAAAAGGAAGATCGAGCTAAAGTATTGTAAGACTGAAGATCAAATTGCGGACATATTCACTAAAGCACTACCAACTGACAAAATTCGAAACATTGAGAAGCATGCTTGGTATCACAAAAATGGATCAAGGAGGAGTGTTAAAGTGATCCATTTTTAGAAAATTCTAGACTACACTAGACTACACAAGAAAAGAAAAATGGTGGCAACAATGTGTTCAAGACAAAGTTGAAGATTCTAGTACATGTGCATGCAAGAAAAAGGCAAAGAAAACTCTCCAATAATGAAGAACTTTATGGTACGTGGGCAGCAGAACACGTGGACAGCAAAAAGGCCAAAGAAAAGTCAACAAAAGCTGCTGAGAAAAATGCAGAAAAAATGGAGAAGACACCAGAAGATGCCGGAAGAAGCTGCACAAGGGAGGAGATAAAAAGCAAACTTGTAATATTATATTACTTTTTGTACTCAATGTCAGTGAAGGAATGGCGGTGACACGCTATAAATAGGGGTTAGGTGTGTGTTTTAAGTTGTAGAAAAAACTAAAAAAACCCGTCCTTTGTAATAAATATTTTCATAATAAAAGCTCTCTTTTTTTACCCATTCTCCCATTGCCATTGTAGTCATTTTTTATTCACACATAACACTTGCACACACACACGCTTCCACAATAACATCCAACAGAGATAAAGTTATTTTTAAGGGAAGCAAAGCAAAAGCCGTTCTCTTGAGAAACATTTCATCACTTCATCTATGAAAGTTTTCCGAAGTTTTTTCAAAACAGTGCAGGCATTTTGCTCCTTGTGAAATCACATAAGAACATTGCACACGATATACATCATAAGTCACAAAACAGATTTAACGAGCTCAAAGTTGGATGAAGAAAAGTATGAATATTCTTCATTTTTCTCACATGTTCAGGAACAAAGTAATATCCAAACCTTTCAGCGATCTATCCATGTCCCCCCAATTAAGTCATGTAGCGTTGATAGATACCTTTATCCAACTCCATCCACAGGATATGAGATATCTTGTCCTAGTCCTGGAGTGCATCTTTTGGCACCTCTCTTCCAATTTTGGCCGACCTGCAATTCTTAGGTGAGTACAGAATAGTTCTGGTCTTGTTCATCTTTTTGCACATTGCACTTAAAGGTTTTAGTGCATGAAAACATACCAAATGTATTTTTGCAATTATTGTATTGGCATAGAGCGTGACGTCCAAGTTGAGAAGACTCTAGAGCATGTAGGAGTATTGCTCTCCGGACTTCCAAAGCATACACCCCAAACTTAGAAAAGCTCTAGGTGTTTCCATTATTCTCATGTTTTGGCAGAAATACATGTTTTTTTCTTGCCACGAGACTAGCGTTCAGTGAGTTTTTTGTGATCCTCAACTGCCATAATGTCATAAGTGCCAAAATCTACACCATTTCTATCTAGCCTGAAAAATAAAGTAGCATGAGCAACATATATATCTACTGAAACAAAAAACTTGGAGCTTTAATCTTATGGAAGATAGTTCAAACGACGAGCTCTATTTGTACGACATGGCCTTCTGTTATGCATGAGATTTAGTTTTGAAAAGATAAAAGAATGGAGAGGGTACTTCAACAGAAGTCTCTTTAGTCAAGTGCTAGCAATTTTTTCCTAAGCTTAATCTCCTTGAAACCGCTTTTTTGAAGACTAGTTTCAAGTGGGAAAAACTTGCATTTTTAAAGCATAAATAGCGAGGTTTAAACACAATTGTCATGAACAATTTTACACAAGCAACTTAAAAGTACAGACCCCCAGTCATCGAATACATAGCGTGATGATCCACAACCAAAATGCCATTGCAAATTTGAAATGGCAGCCACCGACCACACATCATAATAGTTTTTAGAGCTGCAAGAGTCCAGTTCGAGAAGCCAAATCAGCAAACCCGGCTCATCTTCGCCAGATCAAGCAATAAATCAAAAGATACAGAAACAAATTCATATAACGCCAAATAGATGTACTCAACTTCGCTCAGAAATTCTCTAGAAGCACCAACAATTCAAAGTTAAAAACCACATGCTGAACTCAGTGGGCATTGTCCTCTCTCTCCATAACCAAATCACGTCGCAAGCCCTTCTCTCTCTCTCTCTCTCTCTCTCTCTCTCTCTCTACAACGATCAATCCATGTCCCCCAAATTCAAATCAAGTATTCGAAACACAATTCGAAAAATTATACATGTAAAAATCTAGGAAACAAGGTCCCCACATACCTTCAGTGAAGAAAATTAGGGTCCATCAAAATATCCAAATCGTATGTTCGGGATATGAACGATCTTGTCCCAGTCCTCGCCTGCTTGTCTTTTGCAACTCTCCTCCAATTCTCCACAATCGTGGATGTGTAGGTGAGTAAGGGATGTGAGCCTTCGCATTGCTTCAGGGAATGATGTCAACGAGCACCCGATGATGGCGAGATTTTAGAAGTGATTGAAAGGCCTCGATCTGCTCTGGTATATCCTTCAAACTGTGGCAATGACAAATATTGAGACACTCGAGATTGCGGGCCTGTAGAAGCCACTGTAGGAGAGATGTCAGTTTGGGAAGGTCAGGGTGTCACAGAGCAGAGACTGTGAAGGCCTCCACGGAAATCCAAGATGTTGCCACTTTCATCTTTGGATATATCCAGCTCCTCACATTTCTCGATTTGCTCTGATAATTCCATAAAATTGGGGCACTTGATACTTTCGAGGCGCTTGAGACTGCGGAGCTGTAGAATCCACTGTGGGAGAGATTCTAGTTTGGGAATTCCATAAAATTCCATAGACCGCAGACTCTAAAGTCCATGGAAATCCAAGATGATGTTGCCACTTTCATCTTTGGATAGATTGAGCTCATCACAATCCGCAATATTGAGTTTACTGAGCTTCGATGGATGTACGCAAACCAAGTGGGAGGGAAGTTAATCGAGGAAGACCGCAAATCGCAAGAGACTCAAGCGAGGTGAGACTTCCCAAATACTCCCTAGGCAAATGTTCTAGAAACTTCATCCCAGAGATGTCGAGACACCTCAACTTACTAAGGCCAAATTGGAAATGTTTACATCTCGTGCACCCCGCCAATTCTAACTCAACTAAATTGGGCAACTCGATCATCCACCTCCAGGAAACTCTCATCATTATATCCATCAATAATCAAATATTGCAGATTGTCTGGCAGCCTCAGTCCATCTAATAGTGCTTCATCTCTCTTTGTAATCATTGCTTCATCAGTAATATCCAAATTGCCCCATGAAAGAATTAAGAATTCAGAGAACGCTTCTCTATCAAGTTCGCGGCCGTGGATTCTTTTACTACATCTGTCACGCTTCCCAAATTTTCAATGGAAAGTGTTCCTCGGATGTTATTAAGCCTATTTAGCTCCCAAGTCCGCAATATTTCTTAGCAAGAGCTTTATCTTTGGGCAATATAAAGTGCATTAACCTATGTAACGAACTCAATTGCCCTAGTCCATGGCATATAACTAAGTTCACCACAATCATCTATATCTAGATTTCGAAGGCTGACTAACTTCCTTATATCCTTTGGCAATTCTTTCAAGCTAGAACAATTGCTAAGATCAAGTGTTTGCAAATTCTGCAAACCTGTCAATGGAGTTAGGAAGCCTCTCAATCTTCATTGCCAAAGAGATCGAGATCGTGAGATACTTCCAACTTCAAATGGACCTTGGCACCTTCTCGACATTTACACCATATAGATCCAAGATGTGCAACCTCTTGAAACTTTGAATGATCGGCGTAGATCTGCTTCACTCGTTGGTTCCCTTCCCCGATATATTGTAACGGACAAAAATTTCCTTAGCGCACTTGTTTTCAATCGTGAGATTGAAGTTTACCCATGAAATTGGAAGTTAAATCATGAAATTGGAAGTTAAATCATGAGATATATGAGTTCTTTCAAGTTTGTGTTTTTGGGTGATCCCATGTTACCCAACACTTGGTCCCTGCAACTAAGCACTAGATCATGCATCCAAATCATGCATCTTGCAAGTCTCCTCATTTTCCTGATAGTCTTGAAAGTTACTCCATAGTAGATCCTTGAAATATCCACAAGCAATGTCTTCTAAATGATGACAACTATTTGATTGCTTGATAAATCCTTCCGCCATCCAAACATCGACCAAGTTTGCTTCTCTATCTCATAATCTTTGGGAAACAATGAACAAAGCGAAACATTGTTTCAAATGTGAAGGAAGATGGTCATAACTAAGCTTAAATTGACATTATGCCATCTTCCCTTCTAGACACATCCCCAGGGAGCTCATTTTCTTTGAATTGCAACCATTCATGCTTACTTTTCTTAAAAAGTAAACTCCCAATAGTTCGTATAGCCAATGGAACCCTAGAGCACTCCCACCCATATCTTCACCAATAGCTAGCATGTCGAGGATCTTGTACCTCCTCTTCTTTACAACAAGCAATTTGCATTAGTAATTTGAGAGATGCACTCGAGATAAGCTCCGAAGATGGCGGAGTAGTCTGCATTGATCTGCACCAACCAAAGGAAGGGCGTAGTTATAAGGATCTTGCTTCCTCTAGCACCTCCCAACAATAAAGTTTATAAAGCTCAACCATGTTTCTCGTTTTACATTCCACAAATCATCTAAAACTAAGGGTATCTCTTCCCAGCTAATCTCTTCCCTCAGTTCATTTTGCAACGGTTCCATCACAACCTCGGTTGGTTCTTTCTTCTTTGCTGACAAGCTATCATATTTTTCACTATTTTTGTCATGTCAAAGTCATTAGGGACACAAATGTTGGGGTTTCATGAATCATGTATAAGAAAATTAACGAAATAAACGCAGCGGAAACAAAGATATATTTTACACATGATTCTCCTTAGGCGTTGTTAAATCGTGCGTTTTAATCAAAATCTAAACATAAAAGGGAGTTAAACGAATTACCTCTCGAAGCGCGCTTTGAAACAAGTCGATTCGGATGTTCTACAATCTGAGTCCCAAAACGTCGGACCTCTCAGTTCGTTTCACACCAACAACGAACGTCGAACGGATGAGAAAACTTTCAGATATCCACCACTTCGATCGTGCTAGCAATCACGTGGAAAGAATCAAGTCGTATTCTTGGTGTATAGTAGTCACGGCCCGAATGAGATAACGCTCTTCTTTCCCTAGTGCCTCAAAGACAAAAGAACACGCACACACTTTGCTTTCTATTTTCAGCAAAGCATCACTGATTTCTCGCTTGTGTTTCTCTCGAACAAAACCAAAAACACTAACTCTTTTCTCTGTTTTTCAACAACCTTTTTAACTCTCGTCCCTCGTCCATTTTTATATTAAAAATGACCAGCAACGGTTGCTAATCAATGGACGATCAGCAACCGTTGCTGATCGTCCATAATGGACGATCGTGCACACGAGAACGTGGCATGATGGTCGCGGTTGCTGACCATCAATGCTACGTGCATAATGGTCAGCAACCGCTGACCGTACTCTTCGTGCATGTGCTTACGAATTCGTACATGCATGAAGCTTTAACTTTTTTTTTTTTTTAATAAACAAGTTAATTTAGGGCATTATATTACTAACAATCTCCCACTTGCACTAAAGCCAACTTGTTTGGTATGTTAACATATATCCACTTTGGGCATGCGTGTGCATCATATGCAAGTAGGCTCGTGATTATAATACAAATTAAATTAAATCTCATTTAATTTAATTTCAAATCGACTCAATTCGATTACAGTAATTGCAAACATATTTGCAATAATATTTCTCTCTTGTTCCACGTTATCCTAGTTGTTTATGGTGTGTGACATCCCTAGGTTCATCACTAAGCTGGTAGTAAGACTTGTACTAACACATTAGTACTTCCAAAAAATTAATTGTCCCGATTAATCTTTTAGGTCCTACAAGCCACGATTGACATCTAGCAATATGTCATGGCTACCCAGATAGTGTGAATTCTTTAAGAACATAATGAACACATCAGGCCTTTGTTCTACAGTGTAATTCCAATCCCTCGTCTTACCATGTCCCGATCAAATAAAGACCATGGAATATTTGTCCGAAATATCAATTCAATCATATGCACAAATCTAATTGACATGCATTTTATTCAAGACATAAACAATTTATTCTTGGTTACAACCCCGGCCGAGGATTTCAATGCGGTGTCACAATTAGATCGCATAGGACATCATTATCATACCTTTGCATATAACAAGGAGACAGATTCCATGTTGCGCACACGTGTAACCGTATATGAACAAACTATGACCATCAAGTATAAAGACGGATCGACGACCCGGCGTATATGTGCACCGTGAACCATAGTTGTTCGATAAACAAGTTAACACTATGCCTCGGAGTCTAAGGATTATTTACACAAGACCAAAACATGAACAATTAGACATTGACCACGCTAAAAGCTTCCATGTCGCATAATCGTTCCATATGCGTCACGTTCGGTGAATTTGTCTAATACAAACACTGTGTTCTAACTCGGGCATCATAATACCCAATGACATTTGACTCATCATTCCTTAAGTATCCAATACTTAATGGCGAGATTAAGTACACCGGTCTCAACGGGATTATTAATATCCCTTAATAATCCATCGGCCAGGAACAATTCAAAGATTCGAGTCTAACTATGAACCCGTCACATATATTCTTGGCGTCTCAGGAATAGGTCTAGTTGCAACTGATCTTATGGAATCATTCATTAATATAAAATAATTGGACAAATGAATGAATGCGTCATTGCCATTAATTAAATAATAATAATGAAAGTACAACTGAAATCCCTAATATGTAACTATTACATAGCAACTTTAGGGCATACATCTAACAATTTCCCAGTTGCACTAAAGCCAACTTTTCATAAATACCTCAAACCCATTTTGTCAATATGTCTTTCAAGAAAGTAGAGGTAAGGCCTTAGTGAAGGGATGCCACGTTTTTACTGTGCTGAGGGTAATTTTCGCAAGCGATATCACCTCTCCCAACAATTTCTACGATGAGATCGACGTCTCTCAATGTGCTTGGACTTAAAGTGAGACCTTGGTTCCATAGCTTGAGCTATCGCCCCATTGTTGTCACAAAACAATGTGATCGGTTGCTCAATTGAAGGAGAGCGACTCCAAGTTGAAATAACTTCTTCATCAGCGGCTTCCTTTTCTTTAGCCGAGGAAGAAACTACATACTACTGCCTCGAGTGGTGGAATCGGCGGTTATGCTTTGTTTGGAACTTTCCAGTAACGCACCACCATTGAATGTGAAACAAATCCAGACGTAGACTTATAATCATTAGGATCCGATTGAAAATCAGAATCGGTATAAGCTACAACTTCAAATTCTCCTTCTCCATATATCAAGAATAAATCTTTAGTCCTTCGCAAGTACTTAAGAATATTCTTGGCCCGCTATCCGGTGCTCTTCTCTGGATCGGGCGATATCTGCTAGTAATACTTACGGCATGCGCGATATTAGGTCTAGTACACTTAGCATAGCATACATTATGCTTCCAATAGCGGATGCATATGGTATCTTTGCCATCAAGCTCTCTTTCAACATGGGAATGTTGGGACACATCTCCTTAGAAAGACGGATCCTTGCCTAAAAGGCAATAATCCTCTCTTGGAACATTGCATGTTAAACCTTGTTAACACTTTGTCTATGTACGTAGGCGTAGGAGGCCAATCAATCGTCTTGATCTATCTCTATAGATCTTGATACCTAAAAATGTAGGTTGTCTCCTAAATCTTTCATGGAGAATTTACGTGACAAGAATAGTTTTATCGAAGATATCATTGGTATATCATTTCCAATCAAAAGTATATCATCGACATACAAAACCAGAAATGCAATTGCACTCCCACGATCTTCTTATATACACAAGGTTCATCCGGATTTTGAGTGAAGCCAAACGATTTGACTACCTCATCAAAACGGATGTTCCAACTTACGGAGCTTGTTTGAGTCCATAAATGGATCTCTTAAGCTTACACACCTTCTGTTTTTCACTATTGGATTCAAAACCACAGTAGGCTGTTCCATATAGATGTCCTCATCGAGAAAACCATTTAAGAAAAACCGTTTTGACATCCATGGAATATCTCATAATCAAGGTGTGCGGCTATAGCCAACATAATCCGAATGGTTTTCAAAGCATAGCCAAGGTGAGAAAGTTTCGTCATAATCAATTCCTTCTTTTGACGATATCCTTTCGCCCAGTACTGTAAATTCCAATTTGACCTTCAACATTCATCTTCCTCTTGAAGATCCATTTACACGACCAATTGGTACAATACCATCAGGGCAAGTCAGTCAAGGTCCATACCTCATTGGAATACATTGAATCCATTTCGGATTTCATGGCTTCTAGCCATTTACGGAATCGATGTCAACATCGCCTCCTCATAGGTTTAGGATCACCGGGTTGATCACTATCATTCACAATGAATAATGGTTCAATATGATCAGAAATTTGAATGTCTATAATGGCTTGGTGGGCGAGACATTCTCGCACTTCTCACCGGGAGGTTGTGTATCGAAGCTCCCCTTTGAATTAGAGATTGGTATCGAACTCGGTTGTTTGATACTTTATTATTTTCTTCTTGTAAGACTATTTTCATGACACCACTTTCTTGGATGAGCTGATTGCTCCAAGAAGAAAGCGTCTTGCATACCAAAATTCTTTGGTCTGAATGAAAATAGAAATAATATCCAAGAGTTTCCTTTGGATATCCAATGAAGGCGACCTTGTTCGGATCTTGCCTCCAATTTTTCCATTTTTAGCTTTTCACGAAACTGGACAACTAAATCTTAATATGATTAAGACTAGGTTTCCTACTATGCCATATCTCATAAGGCATAGTTGGAATAATTTGGATAGCACTCTGGTTCGGTATATATACGGTGTCTCAAGGGCATCCCGAAAGGGATATTGGCAAATCGGTGTAACTCATCATAGATTGTACCATATCTAATAAAGTACGATTTCTTCGTTCGAGATACACCATTATGTTCTGGAGTTCCCGGGAGGTATCCATTGTGATAAAATGCCATTCTCTTTAAGAAAGTCCGAGGAATTCGATTACTAAGGTATTCACCTCATCGATCTGATCGAAGAGCCTTAATACATTTTCTGTTTGTTTCTCAACTTCAGCCTTGAATTCCTTGAACTTTTCAAATGATTCAGATTTATACTTCATGAGGTATAAATAACCATACCGTGGCTGATCATCGGTAAAGGTAATGAAGTAATTATAACCACCTCTGTGATTCATTAATTGGTCCACACACATCTATATGTATTAATTCTAATATGTCGACGCTCACGCACTTTGTCCTACAAAGCGCTTTGGTCATTTTTCCTAGAAGACATGCCTCACAAGTCCAGTATGACTCAAAGTTTGAAGAATCAATGTATCCATCATTACTCAACTTGTTAATTAAATGTCTTCCAATATGACCTAATCGGAGATGCCAAACATACTTTTTATTTGGACCGTCTCTAGGCGTTTATTAGTTATGGCATTTATATCAATTCTATTTTGCTTATTGACAACGTAATCATATTCTGGGACATTGTAATGGTATAAAGATTGTTAGTTAATAGCTAGAACCAACACATATTCTATTATAATAAATAGAACAAACATCATCGTGAAAAGAAAATTCATATTTCTCTTTTGCAGACGAGTATAGAGATGATGTTTCCTAACAGCATTCTTATAATGCAAACGAGTTCTTTAAAACCAAAACATGTCCGGAAGGCAAACATAAGCGAAAAGTCCCTATAGCTAATGCAGCAACTCTTGCTCCATTGGCAAACGGTCGGGACAATCTCATTTCGCCTAGCATCCTGCTTGTTTCAGTTCTACAAAGACATACAAATATGTGAAGTTGCAGCGGAATCTAGAACCCATGAAGTGGATTCAGCACTAACCATATGATTAGTTTCAATAAGCATAGACACCATACCTTCATAAGTCGGTTCTTGGGCTTGACCTTCAAGCTTGCGAGATACCTCTTATAGTTCCTCCTCCGGTGCCCTTTGACACCACGGTAATGACATTTCCTTTATCAATCATGGGTTTTAGTTGCACAATAGGTTTGGCAGGCCTCTTCCATTTATTCTTCTTTAAAATGGTCTTACCCTTTGAAGAAAGAAGCCTTAGCCATAGCCACTACATTTGGCCTCGTGTTATGCATTTCCTTCTCATAAACTACCTGACATGCTATGTAACTCGCAAGAGTTTTATCCATCTTATGCATGTGTAAGTTTTGGACAAAACCGAGAGAAGGAATCGGGTAAAGATTGGAGGATCAAATCCACAGCTAACTCATTATCCATAACGAGATTCAGCTAGCCAATTCTTCAATGTGCGAGATCATTTTTCAAAGCATGATCATTAACGGATGATCCTTCAGCCATCCTCATACGGTACAATGCCTTAGATATCTCATATCTAGATGTTTCGACCATTCTCATCAAAGTATTCCTTTAAGTGCAAAATGATCGACCCGGCATCTTCCATGGATTCATACTTCTTACGTAATTCATTATTCATAGAAGCAAGCATATATGACCTAACTTTTAAGTCATCATCACGCCACTTATCATAAGTGACACGCTCCTCTTGGGTCCCACCCTCGAAAGGAGTTGGCATCTTTTCATCAAGCACATACCCAATTTTTCTGAATTAGAGAACAATTCTCAAATTCCTCACCCGGTCCAATTGAAATTGGGTCCAGTCAAAACAATTCTTGTCAAAGTGTAAATAGTGGGTTTGTGGTCACCATGTTGGGAAGTAATAATATATCATTTGCAGAAAATAAATTGTTAGCAGTTTATCTTTCAAAGTAACTATTTCATTTTGGCCTTTAAATGAAATAGATCATCCCACTAAATTTATATTCGAATCCCATACTCCTTAAAATGGGAAGCGGTAATCTTTGTTGGGTAAAGATTACTAGTGGGGATTGGAGTCCCACTAGCCCAAGTCCACCTCACCTAACGAGTTATTGGTGTCCTATGAACTTAGTGAGTGAACTAGCTTGTTCAACATCATATGCGAGTCCCAATCATAACCGGCCTCTAGACCATGAAAGCCTCACCTAACGAGTTATTGGCATCATGATCATAGTTAAGTCTAGCCCATCGTCTCACGCAAGTATTGAAAACACAAATGATTCCCTCACCCTGCGGTTATTAGAAATCATTTGGCTCCAACTGACATCATATGCATAATGGAGTGGTCCAATATTATAGATGGTAATTAACCCCTATGTATCCATAACTTGGTTAGTTAACACATAATATTGGATCAAACCACGGCGATGGAAGACCACGAGTCCGAAAACCATTTCGACTTAATATTCTTTGTAAGGAGATTTGGGTCGTTATTAACGGTCTCACTTTGCACATTAACCGCTTTAACATGCACGATACCATAATCACAATAAATAAATAGATATCACATAAACATCTATCCTATGTGGTGATCATGGAATTATGGTTCAATGGGTCTCGAGCCAAAGAGACCCATTTAGCCATTTTAATGTTTTAATAATATATGGACACGCTCTTCACTTTTCTTCAATCTTTGAACTCTTCAAAGACCGGGCCCAAAAGCTCACCGGTTTAATGGCTCCTCCAATGGCTCCTCCTCTCTTGTAGTATTTACATCAACAATTGAAATACTAAACTATACTAAAATTACATATCAAGAAAAAATTAAAGTAAAATAAAAGGAAGGACGCAGCCTCCATTTAATAATTACATCCCCAAAAAGAATACTGTAATCATCATACATTCATCCATACAACAATCACAACATTTAGGGATTTTTCCATGATCACCTCCCTTCCTTATGAGCCATAAATTCAAAATTTAAAGCTCTAGAAGGCATGCATAAAATTCTGCATATCATTTGTAGAATATAAACACGAAAGTACAACAAGTTATGGATTTTGATTCAAAATTGATTTAGTTCTAATTTTTGCTTAGTCGATTAAATTTATCACATAAATTAATCAACTTCTATAAGGCCACATAAAGGTAAGAGAACCAATTCTCTTAACAAAAATAAATTGGCCATTAGAATGCAAAAATATATTTGAACTATAAATCAATTAAACCTTGTGGCAGCCTAGGTTGGCTCGATACCCTTTGTTAGGGTTTCATGAATCATGTATAAGAAAATTAACAAAATAAGCGCAGCGGAAACAAAGATATATTTTACACATGATTCTCCTTAGGCGTTGTTAGTGCGTTTTAATCAAAAAAATCTAAACATAAAAAGGGAGTTAAGCAATTACCTCTCGAAGCGCGCTTTGAAAGCCAAGTCGGTTCGGATGTTCTACAGTACGAGTCCCACAAGCGTCGGACCTCTAGTTCAGACACACCAACAACGAACATCCGAACCGGATGAGAGAACTTTCGGATATCCACCACCGATCGTGCTAGCAATCACGTGGAAAGAATCCGTCGTATTCTTGGTGTATAGTAGTCACGGCCCGAATGAGATAACGCTCTTCTTTCTAGTGCCTCCAAAGACAAAAGAACACGCACACACTTTTGCTTTCTATTTTCAGCAAAGCATCACTGATTTCTCGCTTGTGTTTCTCTCGAACAAAACCAAAAACACACTAACTCTTTTCTCTGTTTTTTCAACAACCTTTTTAACTCTCGTCCCTCGTCCATTTTATATTAAAAATGACCAGCAAGCGGTTGCTAATCAATGATCAGCAACCGTTGCTGATCGTCCATAATGGACGATCGTGCATGAGCGGTTGCTCATGCACGATGTGTCGACCATGAGCAACCGCTCATGCACGAACGTGGCATGATGGTCAGCGGTTGCTGACCATCAATGCTACGTGCATAATGGTCAGCAACCGCTGACCATTACTCTTCGTGCATGTGCACGAATTCGTGCACATGCATGAAGCTTTAACTTTTTTTTTTAATAAACAAGTTAATTTAGGGCATTATATTACTAACAACAAACCCACATTTTCAAGTTAAACTGTTTATTGACCATTGCATCATTATACAAGCTTTGAGCAAAGCCGTCTTTCCAAGACCCCCAATACCAACTATTGGAAGGATGGAAACGTTCTCTTGCACATTTGAGTGCAGTAAAAATTCCATGATTGTCTTCTTATCCTCTTCTCTCCCTATAATATCTCCCTCGCGTATAAATAATGCGTCTCTTCTCTCTTCCTCCACTCTCTCTCGGGCTCATCCAAGTGGAATCCCTTATCAGCTTTAATGGCTTCTATTCTCTTCCTCACGGCTCTTAGTTGTAACTCATCTTCATTTTGAATGCAAGCTGGTTTGAACTTGAGAAAAATGTCACTTACCTCCTTCATCATTTCATTGTGGCCTCGCAATTCTCATCGCATAGCTTCTATATTGAATTCTTCAAGCACGTCCTGTGCATCATAGAAAGCGTCTTTCAATTTGTCAACCCAATCTTTGATTTGGTGACTCTAGTGGTATTGCTCTTCTGCATGGTGTAGTACAGATTGAAGAGTGGAGGCAATTGTCCCCAAGCGCCTTGAGTTCATGATTGACGCCCTATAACATTCCAACATTATCTAGTGCTTGAGGAACCAGATAAGCAAAGATCTTTCCAGCAATACCGACAATGACAGCTTCCGCCATTTTGGTTCTCTCTATCTCTCTGTGGATAGGAAGATATTAGTATAGTCAGTCCAAGGCTAGAGACTTCTCACGACATGTATGACAAGTTAATGCTGATGCTCACCTAAGACTGGCAAATCGAAAGCTAGACAAACCTAATTATCCACTTACATGATTGACTTTACCTGTCATACATAGGAGTTCGGGTCATCCATGCTCTAAATAACATATGTGGACCCACCGAGGTCGCATCCGATGCCCCACAAGAACACTTCTATATTTTCAAAGGCTTCATTCTTTACCTTTTTGTCAAAAGATGACCTATCATTCTTTATACTCTTGGGATGGCTTTAATGGATGACAAAGTTGGTAACAAAACTTACGTTATATACCTAGGAAATATTAGTTTGCTGTGATTCAAGTATTCTGAGATGTGACTTACGATTTTGACGAGCACCATCACTTTGAACCTACCCCAGGATTGGTTACGGGGATTGGCTTCACGAGGATCAGGCGTGCTGACCGTGCTCCTTCGTAAGAAGGGCATTGTGGCCGGTTCAGCGGTGGGTTAGGAATCTTTTTCAAGGCCCCAACCTGCCTTTACAAGAGACAGCACGGGGACTCTCACCCCAAGGCGGTTCTCCCTGTTTCTTCCTTTGAGCAGTTTAAGGACCTGCGGGTCCATCTTGGGATAGCTTTAATGGATGGCAAAGTTGGTAACAAAACTTACGTTATAAACCTAGGAAATATTAGTTTGCTGTGATTCAGGTATTCTGAGATGTGACTTACGATTAACTAGATTGATATATATATATATATATATATATATATATATATATATATGTGCATATACAATTATAAATATGCAATGCACATTAGGATAGGGATTCTTTTGTGAAATTAGAAAGCTCTATGCTCATGTTTTTTTTTTTTTTGGTCGAAACTACCCATATATAGATCAACAGGAGATACAACCTGATGTTAAAGCATCACTAAATACAATATCCTGGAAGATAAAGGGAGGGAAAATAAGCCAATTACAGACCGAGCCTTGATCCCAGTGGGCTTTGGCAGCCCAATCAGCTGCTAGGTTTGCTTCTCTGCGAACATGCTGGAGTGAGAGATTAGGGCATTGAGAGATCACATCGTGAAGAACAACGAAGAGGTGGCACTCCATCCATGGCGGCGGCTGCTTCTCCAGAACGATCTCCACCACAACGCGTTCAAGATGAAGCCCCGTTGGATCGAGATGTTGGATGGCCAAAATAAGAGCATAGATCTCAGCTTGGAAGGCCAAATAAGTGGAGCACTTCATGTAAACACATCAGTAAGTACTCCTTTGAAATTCCTATAAATACACGCGGCTAATCCTTCCTCTCTCCTTGGTTGAAAAGCCCCATCAATATTACATTTGAGGCTACCTTTTTCTAGAGGTTTCCATCTTCAATTTGGGCTTACAATTGATTTTTGAATCCGATGTGTAGAGGGGTCAACAAGCATCAATATTTGACTATGGGCTAGGGCGTTCTCACGGCTTGGATAGGATCCGGGTTCCGCTGCGAAAGATTGCATTATTTCACTAGCGCCGATCTCCCACAACAAACTCGAGCACTTCAAAAACAGGGAAGCCTTAGGAACATTGGCTCGCTGCAACCCACTCATCAAAACGATGCATAGAGGTAGGTGAAATCAAAACCCGACCTTATAATGAGTCTAGATATCTCTTGTCCAAGTACATAAGAAAAATAGGTGTTCGATTGTTTCTGGAACCTTGTGGTTGCAAAGGGTGTAGAAGGGGGTAGGGGAAATATGTCTTTGATAGAGGTTTGCTTTAGTAGCAAAGGCATTTTTACACGCTAACCACATAAACACACGAAGCTTAGGAGTAGTTTTCATGTGCCAGATCTTTCTCCATAACTGAATAGGATTCTGATAAGGGCATGAAGCTATATTAAGTGGGGTATGTTCGGTTGAAGACACATAATGGTAACAACTTTTAAGTATATTCACCGAGGAAGTTGCAGCCCAAACTAATTGATCATTTAGAAGTGAAGGATTTATAGGTATGTTTAATATCCCTTCACCGACCTGTCATCAAAGAGGGTAGTGATAAGATCTGCATTCCATTCTGAATTAGATGAATCCAACAGATCAGCAACTACAACAGGTTCACCCTTAGCTGCTATTCCTCATATTTTACCAATTGGAAGCCAAATGTCTTCTCTAATTCTAATCGTGGATCCATCCCCAACTAACCAACGAAGTTTAGAAAGAATGGTATCTCTTCCCTTTAATATACTCTGCCACCCCCATGAAGGTCGATAGCCTAATTGCGCACTTTGAAAAGAGGAATTCTTGAAATATAATCCCTTGAAAAGCTGACTCCATATAGCATTAGGTTGTTGAAAAATATGCCAAGCTTGCTTACCAAGCATTGCCTTATTGAAATTGACCGATCTCGGAATCCCATGCCCCCAGTTTCTTTTGATTGCTTTAA